>JADMLD010000285.1:0-600000 GCA_017589585.1 Phylloscopus whistleri
AAAAGAAAGAAAAAGAAAAGAAAGAAAAACCGGGAGGGAGAGAGAGAGAAACAGAAAAAAACCCCAGGAGAGACAGAGAGAAAGGAGAATGTGGAGAAATCCAGTTAAGGTAAATAGGAGCAGGAGGCTGTGTGATCAGGAAAGACTGGGAATTTCTCTGCCCTTTCCTCAAACTCTGCAGTCTGACACACGGCCAGTGCAAGTGTTTTGTATTGCCGGCTTCCCGGAGAGGGAGAGCAGGGAGGGGTTGTTCCCGCACCGCAGCCACCCCCGGGTCATCCCGGGGCCGGGGCGGAGGGACCGGGGCTGTGCGGAGCTGCGGGGGCGGCGGAGAGCCCGGGGTGCGGGGGGACGGGACAGGGACAGGGAGCGGCTGTGGGTGGGGACAGGGAATGGCTGTGGGGTGACATGTAAGGGACAGGGAGCAGCTTTGGGGTGACATGTAAGGGACAGGGAATGGCTGTGGGGTGACATGTAAGGGACAGGGAGCAGCTTTGGGGTGACATGTAAGGGACAGGGGCTGGCTGTAAGGTGACATATAAGGGACAGGGGCTGGCTGTAAGGTGACATGTAAGGGACAGTCTGTCACCAAACCTGGCCTGACACACGAAGGGGTTTTGTCTGTGTCACCAGGAGGGTGAGTGACTTTGCAGAGTTTGGTGGCTGTGGGGCTGAGGGCCCGAGGCAGTGGGAGCAGGGGATGGGGAGGGGGCAGAGTGTTCCCCTGCAGGAATTGGTTAGAAAGGCACCCCAGGTGTGTCAGGGATGTGACAGAAGGGGTGAGGAATAGGTGAGGAACAGGCAGGGACAATGGCTCAGTCTGTCCCAGCCCCGATGGGGAAAGTGCAGGGAGCCCCAGGAGCACAGGGAAGGAGTGAATGTGCCCTGTGTAAAAAAGAACATAGACCAGATTGTTCAGGGTGTCAGGATCTGTTTTACCAGGGCTCCCCACACTGGAGCCCTCTCTGGACCCAGAAGTGTTTCCTGGCAGTCCCAGGAACTTCTCTGCCTGGTTGGAATGTTTTGCCAAAGGGGGAACAACTGTTCAGGTGTTCTTTTGCTCCGTGGGGAGATGAGCAGGTGTCTTTGATTCATCCACCCTGGTGAGTGTGTGTGGATGGGAATGGCCCCTGTGTGTGCTGTATCCTGAGCTGCCTCTGCCCATCCCTTCAGACACAGGGGCTCTGCAGGGCTGGCAGAGGCCAGGCAGGGTGAGACAGTGACCTGTGCCCACTGACCTGCTCTGTGCTGTTTCTGGGCAGCAATATTCATTGTTTTGGGGTTTTTAACCCAGGTTAAGGCTCTGTGCTGTGTGCAGCAAGACTGAAGGGCCACCATGGGCCAGGTGAGCTCTCTGCCTTGCTCAGATCCTGCTGCTGAGGAGGAGAGATGAATGGAGGGGGCAGGCTGGCAGGGAAGCTGTGGGAGAGTCTGCCTCACATCCCTGCCCCTGCCAGCCTGGTCCTGATGGGTTCTGTGGGTGCTGCTCCCTGGGAGCTGAGGTGCAGAACCCCAGGGGCTGCTCGAGGTCACAGGGGTTACTTGGGGTAATTTGGGGTTCCTGAGGTCATTGCAGTCCCTGGCAGGGGTTACTTGGGGTGATTTGGGGTTCCTGAGGTCATTGCAGTCCCTGGTCGGGGTTACTGGAGGTAATTTGGGGTTCCTGAGGTCACTGCAGTCCCTGGCAGGGGTTACTGGAGGTAATTTGGGGGTTGCTGAGGTCACTGCAGACCCTGGTAGGGGTTACTGGAGGTAATTTGGGGTTTGCTGAGGTCATTGTAGACCCTGGCAGGGGTTACTTGAGGGACCCCCCTGGGGTTACAGTAAAAGATGACCCCAAAGTGTGAATTCTGTCCCCATCTCCATGAGCTGGGCCCACAGCTGAGGCAGTGTTCTTTCTCTCTTCCAGGACTCACCTCTGATAACTCCCTCTGGGGCTGCCTCTCTGCTGATGGCCACCAAACCTCTCTGCATGACCCATCAAGGACATCACCCACGGGGAGATGCTCCTCCCAGGGGGAGGAACCAAGCAGTCCTGCCTGGATACCAGCTGAGCCTTGCAGCACCACCAGCACCCTGCCTACTGCATTCCCAGAGCACAGGAGCTCCATGATCACCACGGGAGCTCCAGAGGAAGGGCAGAGCCTTCTGCAGGATCACCCCTTCAACAGAACCACACCCATCTCATCCCTGGGGACAGGGCTGGCTGAGCACATCCAGAGCTTGACTGAAGAAGCCACCAGAAGCAGAGAAAGGAGGAAATTCCTCAAGGAAGGAATTTACCACATCTCACCAGAAGCAGCAGGAGCAGCTCTGCCATCAGGAGCAGGTGTCCCCCAGCAGGGAGAGAGGATACACCCCACAAGGTGAGCCCTGGCTTTTCCTTCAGGAACAGGGGATGGAAACCCCAGCTCCCCCTCAGCAGCCCCGTGGGTGAACTGAACAGAGGAACCTCTGCCACAGGAGCTCCTCTGGAGTCAGAGCTGCTCTGGCCTCTCCTGGACAGAACTCTGGGTGTGCAGGAATGACAGAGGAGTGATTCTCCTTTTGGGAGAGCTGCTGCAGAGACAGAAGGCACCAGACAGCTGAGCACCCTGCCTGCTCTCTCAGCTGACCCCTCTGCTGTGGCACTGCTGAGAGCTGAGGAACAGCAGGTACCAGTGACAGTGCACCAGCAGCAATTCTTCATCAGCACGTGGATTTGCGGTAGGACATCTCAACAAGGGCAAAGTGCTTTTGTGCTTTTGGGTTGTTTGTTCTTAATAAAACAAAATAAAAACCTAACTAAGCCTTGTCTCAGCTTGTCTGTGTGCTCCCCAGCCAGGAGCTGATCTGGGACCTGGGGAGCCAAGGGGTGGCCAGAGGGCTCCTTCACCCTTTAACAGCCCCACAGGGCCAGTGCCCCAGCCCAGTGCAGAGTGGGCACTGCCCACGGGCTGCTGTGGCCTGGATGAGGCCGTGCCACCCCTGGGGGCTGTGCCAGGCAGCAGGGATTGCTGTCACACCAGTACAGCTACTGGAGGTCATTTCAGACCCTCAATGGGGTTATTGCAGCTCATAGGGGACATTGAAGGTCACAATCAAGGTCATAGGGGTCAGTTCAAGGTCACAGGGGTCAGTTCAAGGTCATAGGGGTCAGTTCAAGGTCAAAATCAGGTTACGCTAGGTCATAGGGGTCATTTGGGGTCACAGAGGTTACTTTGGGTCGTTCGAGAATTTTTCGATTTTCCCAGGGGTTACTTTAGGTCATTTTAGAGGTCAGTTCAAGGTCATTCAGGGTCACAGGGGTCAGTTGAAGGTCGTTCAAGGTCAAAATCAGGTTACTCTAGGTCATAGGGGTCGTTTGGGGTCACAGAGGTTACTTTGGGTCATTTGAGAATTTTTCGATTTTCCCAGGGGTTACTTTAGGTCATTTTAGAGGTCAGTTCAAGGTCATTCAGGGTCACAGGGGTCAGTTGAAGGTCGTTCAAGGTCAAAATCAGGTTACTCTAGGTCATAGGGGTCGTTTGGGGTCACAGAGGTTACTTTGGGTCGTTTGAGAATTTTTCGATTTTCCCAGGGGTTACTTTAGGTCATTTTAGAGGTCAGTTCAAGGTCATTCAGGGTCACAGGGGTCAGTTGAAGGTCGTTCAAGGTCAAAATCAGGTTACTCTAGGTCACAGGGGTCATTTGAGGTCATTTTGTCTTTTTAAGTTGCTCTGGGGGTCCTTGAGTTCATTTGGGATTACTTGACCAGGCAGCCCAGTTGGTGCAGATGCTGCCTGTGGATTCTGGTGTCCAAACCATCCAGGCAGGCCTGCAGGGGCTGCAGCCAGGACAGCTGGACACGGGGGGACAGCCAGGACAGTGTGACACCCGTCCCACTCGGGCCCAGGGCTCTATTGGGAATTCTCCCCTGGGAGGAGAGGCTGGGGGCCTGGGCCAGCAGGAGCCGAGGAGCTGCAGTGCTTCCTGGGCTTACACACCCTGCCCGTGCCTGATCCAGTCCCTGCAGTCAGTGAGAGGAGCCGGGAGGGGCTGTTCAAGGTTCCACGTTTGGAAAGAAGCTCAGAGATAAGAGGAGGAGGGGCTGAGAGGAAAGCTGTGTGCTGGTGTCTTCACCAGTTCCAGTGTACTACCAGTGTAGTAGCTGAGAGAGCTCCTGTTAGGACATAAACCTCTGACACAGGATGTTCCTGACACGTCCACACGTTTATTTCAAGTACACAGCAACAGCTCAGCCAGACGCGTTTGTTTCCAAAGTCTCTCTGTCCCGCGGTCACCAAACATTACAGCACACAGTTAACATCAAGACATTACAGCGGGGATTTAACCACGACATTTAACCGGGCAGCCCGGGGAGGCTGGGGCTGTGAGCACCGAGCACCGGGGCAGCCTCCCCCTGCCCTCCGGGAGAGCAGGAGAGCAGAGCTGCAGCGCACAGGAACCCGACACCGCCTCTCGGCCACCCCCGGCCCGCCCGCAGCAAACCAGCCCGGCCTTTCCTTGCCAGAGAAAAGAGCAGCCAGCAGAGATTGATGATTCCCACCCTGCTGCCTCCGCCGGTGACCGAGTCCCTCTGCCGGGGCCCTCGGGCGGCCCCTTCCCTAAAAGTCTTTGCTGCGCTGTTCCTGAGCCTCCTCTCCTCGCCAGTCCCGTGGAAGGGCAGTTCAGCCACCCAGAGAAGCTCCGAGGGTCCCCGTGGACACGCAGGGTTCCTGCACACGGGGGCTGGCTGGATACAACCCAGCAGGAGCCAGAGGTTCCCCGGATACAGCCTCGGGTGTGGGGATGTGTCCCGGCTCCTCCACCAGTCCCCTCAAGCCGAACCCTTCCTGTTCCCCTCAGAAAACACCAACAGCAGCAGTTCGGTTTCACAGTTCAACTGCAGGGCTCTTTGGTTAAAGTCTGACAGCCTCCTGCTCCCCGACTGCAGCTCCCGAGGCAGCTCAGAGCCCCTGAACTGGGTAAAGAGAGAGGGAAAAACTCCGCGTCCCTTAGCGGGCACCAAACGCACCCGCCCAGTGCCAAACCCCTCCCCTGCATGCAGAGATAAAACACCTACTCACCCCTGAGTGGGCTGTCCCCACAGGGTGGGCATGGCAGCTCTGCTCAGACAGCCCCGGCGATGCCTCTCCCGCAGCTCGGCTCCCCCGTGAGCTCCTCGCCCCGTGAGCTCCTCGCCCCGATCAGCCCCACCTGAGGCACCTGCTCCTGCACCCAGCTCAGAGCCGCTCCTGCCGCAGCCCCCCGCGCCCCTTCCCGTGAGCCGGCGATGCTCCATCCCCGCGGCAGGAATTGCCATTTGTGCCGCCCAGGCTGGCTCTGCCCTCGGGTCAGGGCTGCGCTCCGAGCCCGCACACAGCACAGCCTGGGCTGAGCTCGGGGGCTCGGTCTGAGCGCCTCTTTCCATCCGCTGCTCGAAGAGAGAAACCGGGCAGGCGCTAATGGCAGACATGAAAAGCTCAGGGTTCCTTCGAAACTGGTGTTAAATGCTCCAATAAAACAGCTTTATCTGTCTACTCTTTCAAAATAAAGTTACGGTGCAAATGGCACACCCAGTTCCGACGAGTCCTAGATGAGCCCGCTGATAGTGGAAACGTTCGGGATCCTCTAATTAATGTTACAGAAAACTGTACTTAATTACTCCTTAAGCACTTACATCTGCATAGAGCTGCATTACACTGAATACATCACCATTTAAATCCATTACCTACACATAAATACGCCTCGAATTTGCATTGCAAACGTCTTCCATCCTCCGCGTTGTTAACCACAAATACCACGTCTCAATTACTCCAAAATGTGCCATTCTGGCTGGCTCACCAAATATTTCCATATTAAACAAAACGTGCATTACAGGACAAGATGGCAATAAAAGAGGAGGTGGAGTTCCTCGGGGTAGTGGGAATTGTTACCAAAGTCACCAGAATGACTCCACTGAAATCGGCTGTCAGTGACAGCTGCCGTGCCAGACTTCACCAGACAACAGGAAAACACACACGATTTAGTGCTACAAAACCTATTTCCCACTGTTTGCTGCAATTTCCATCCCGAATTAGTCAGCGCTGATTTGACTGCTCGAGTGGTGAGCTGGAGACATGAAACCTGTTTTGTGGTGCCTGCAAAATTCCCCCTGCAAGATCTGAGCCGGTTGCCTTCAATGCAAATGCTGCCGAGTTAATGCACCTCATGAATTTCTGTGCAGCACGGCCCTGCCTCATCTAAGTTCGTCTGAAGCCAAGTTAATAAAAGGCTTCTTTAATTAAATGCAGCTTTCCGTGTTCTCTCTCCAATTGAGCAGTCAAATGAGTACACAGAGACATGGCTCTGCTCAGCCCAAACACTCATCACAGCCTTTTCTCATCAGGCTGAGCCCCGTGCCACCAAACCATCCCTGCAATGCTGCCATCCACCCTGCCGGGTACAGAACCGCAATCCCCTCCGAGCTGCGCTTCCCTGGGCACTGACCTGGGCTCCGGCGGTGCAGCTCCAGGACTTCCAGCTGCGAACTGCAGCAGCGATTCCAGGCTGCGAACGCCGCTGGGTCCGGCGGGACGGGCAGGCAGGGCCAGGCTGCGTTCCCCAATCAGCCCGGCAAGCACAGAGCACCTGGGGCACCCTGGGGGCTGGGACAGCCTCGGGGTGTGCCGGGACAGCCTCGGGGTGTGCCGGGACAGCCTCGGGGTGTGCCGGGAGCCCTGGGCAGGGCTCTGTGCTCTGACACAGCTGGGAGTGCCTGTGCAGCCCCTGTGAGTGATCACACTGTATGTACATCAGCTGGGCACCGACACTGCCGGGCTGTCCCGGATTCTGCAGAGGGGTGGGGGCACAGAGGGTGAGGGCTGGCAGGGGCAGGGGAGCAGTGCTCTCACGGCAAATGTCAGGGAAGTGATTAAAAGTCTGTTCCACGAGCCACATTCCATGCCCTGCAGAGGAGGTGAGGAGGACACACGAGCTCCACGAGCACAGAGAAGTCCATGGATAATCCCCGAGGTCTCTGCTGGGGCAGAACAAACATCTCCGTGCCAGGACTGGGAGCTTCTCTGCTCACTGAGCCGTGCTGCCAACTGCACCCTTCTCCCAGAGCACCCCTCACTGCACCCCAGAGGGAAATGCCCTGCTCCCCCTACACATCGGGGGTCTGGGCACAGCAGCTCCTGCCCTCCAGCCCAGCACAGGCTGCTCGTCCTCCCTGAGAGCCTCGGGAGTGCCGTTCCTCACTCCCAAACCAACGGTGGCTGCTCTCACCAAACATCTGTGTGAGAGCAGCTCCTGCCAGGCTGTCAGAGAGCACATATCCAGTCCACAGTGACCAGCAAAGCAACAGCATTGCTCCTCCATTGCACACCTGGAGGTGAATTACAGAGTCCATCAGCACGTGTCAAGTAGGAGATCCCTGGCAGTGTCCAAAGCCAGGCTGGACAGGGCTTGGAGCAGCCTGGGAAGGTGGGAGGTGTCCCTGCCCATGCCAGGGGTGGGATGAGATGATCCTTGAGGTCCTGTACAGCCCAGAGCAGTCCTGGGCTGGCCCCATGGCTGCAGGCAGCTCCTACACGTAGGCATGGACAGCGGGGGCCAGCCCTGCCCGTGCCATCCGGGGGTGCCTGGGGCTGGCAGGAGCTGCAGCCCCGCACCAGCAGTGGCAGTGGATGGCTCCAGCTGCCAGCAGCAGGGTGCCCAGGGGGCCCCGCTGGCCGTACTTGAGCCCCAGCACGGCCGCCAGGAAGGAGAGCACGGAGAGGCCGGCCGCCAGGCACATCAGGGCCCGCGAGGCCTCCAGCGGCAGCGGCAGCGCCAGCGGCGAGTCGTAGAGCTTGCACTGCAGCCTGAGGCCCAGCTGGCTGACGCAGTCCATCCACAGCCCCTCCCAGATGCTCTCCAACACCACGATGTTGCCGTCCACGTAGGCAGAGACCCTCCACTGGGGCATGGCGGTGGCCGCCAGGGTGCCCACCATGCCCGCGCCGCCCAGGACCAGGCCGGCGGTCTGGAGCAGGCAGCCAGCCATGCTGCTCCCAGGGCTGCTCCCAGGGCTGTTCCAGAGCTGTTCCAGAGCTGTTCCAGATCCAGCTGCTGCCCAGGGCTCCCAGAGTCACCTACCCACACCAGTCCTCTCAGGAACACCTTCCCCAGCAGTCTCCTCGTGCTGGGTGTCCGGGGAGAGGCGGGCTCCAGGCTGGGCTCCCAAGGGGTGCAAATCCATCGCTGCCTGCTCCAGGGCCCTGCTATTTATTCGCTTTGGGATGCCCTCTGAGGGCAGCTCGTTGAGCCCGACGGGTTTGCAGCCAATGGCAGCCTGGCAGAGGTGTGGCGGGGCTGGTTCCACGGCTCCTCATGGGCTGTCTGAAGGGCTGCTGCCATTGAGCAAGTGGCAGGGATTCAATTAAAGGTGCCTGATTGCAGGGCTCACAGTGCCCTAACTGCAGGATTGCAGCTCTGTTGAAATCCAGGAAGGCTGAACTTCCATCTGCTGAAATCTTGTTTAGAACTGTGGTGAGAGCTGTTCTTACAACAAAAGCCAAACTTGAGGCTTGAGTGGGGCTCATTCTCTGAGTGCTGCAGCCCTGGGAAAACATCTGATTATCATTTTCCTTTAAACTGAGCCAACAGGTACTCGGTGTAGCCTTTAATGCAGATTTCTCATTTTGATCAAACACAAAAGCCTATTCATGACATGAGACAGGTACAGGAAAGTCAAGTGTTCCAAGCAACATCAAAGCTTCGCTCTGCCAGCTCCAAAATTCACAAGGGCAAGGAAGCAAAGAGGTGGCTGAGCTCCACTCTCCTGCCTCGGGATCCAGGAGGAAAGGCACAGTTAGGAGGCAATCCTCATCAGCAGGAGGAGGAGTGTTGTCATGGTGCTCCACACCAATAACCCTGGCCAGGTGACCCTGGGGGGCCGGGGCAGTGCTGTGATGTGGGAAGGATGTGCAGGCTGTGCAGGGCACAGAGTCCCTGCCCCAGACCTGCAGCCCAGCCTGCACAGATCCCTGCAAGCCCGGGCAAACACACATTCCAGAGGCTGATCTGCCTGGGGCAGCCCGGGAATTGCTGCACTTGGGCTTGGGCTGCTTTCTTCTCCTGCCCTGAGACAGTGCTGGCTGGAGACAGTGCAGGGCTGGGGCTGAAGTTCATGTGCTGCTGCTTACTCCAGCTCTTTGAGCCAGCTGAAAAACAAAAGTTAAAAACAATTGGCCCACCAAAGACAATAAAGGGCTCTAGAAGTGCTGTTGAAGAAAGACACAATCTGGGTTATTTTCCTTCTGGACTCTGTGTGTTAGGAAATATCAGATATTGCCTTTGATGGTGTTAATTTAATTACAGCTTTAGGTGCCTACACAGCAGGATCAAAGCCAGAGCTAAACCCAGGGAAAGGGAATTGTCCACCCAAACCACCCACAGCCCAGTTACTCGAAGGAAGGAAGGAAGGAAGGAAGGAAGGAAGGAAGGAAGGAAGGAAGGAAGGAAGGAAGGAAGGAAGGAAGGAAGGAAGGAAGGGAGGGACAGATAATGCAGATTATTCCCTATAATGTTACAATTGCCCAAGAGACCTGGGCAATTCAGCTTCCAGTCTGCAGCCAGGAATCTGGGAAGGAACAAACGTCTTCAGCTGAGGTGTGAAACACAGGAATAAATCCATCCTCAGGCCTGTACTTCCAGGGAGAGGAGTTTTACACCACTCTTCCTCAGGCAGAAAAGAGGAATCCTGCAGAATCCTGAGCCCCTTTGCTCCGTGCCACAGAGGAGGAGGTGAGCTCAGGAGCCAGAGATGGGTGTAGAGGAGATTCCCTTCTCCCTTCCCTGGCAGGACCCTGCAGCCCCAGAGGAGCCCTGCACACAGACCTGAGCCACTGAACTGGGCACAGTCCCCATCCACCTTGCTGTGCTTCCCTCACCTCCAAATTCCCCAGACTGGTTTGCTTTGGAGTCCTGATTTTACCTCCAGAACCAGACATCAACTGATGATGGAAAATCCCTCCTAGAACCAGCACTGAAGTGTCATTTTTTTTAACAGAAAACCCCTTTGTGCAGCAGAGGGGAACCACCACATGGAATCTGAAGGCAAACTTCAGAAGCTCAAAGGAGCTCCACAGCTTTCCAAAGTTTACAGGAGACAGGCTGGGATAAACCCCCAAAACACTGAATATGTTGGACCTGGAAAACCCCCTGAACCTCCCAGATGCCAGCGAGTCCCTAACTTTGCTGACCTGTGGGGAAAAAACACCTTTTGAGGGTAAATCCTGTGTTTGGGGGCTCTTACAGCCCTGTGCCCCCCAGAGAACTGCAGCTCCATTTCAAGGTGCTCAGAAAGAGAGGCTTGGCTGGCTGAGGCACTCTCAAACCCCCCTTTCCCAAACCCCCCTCCTGCTCCTCCCTCCCTGAACCTCTCTCAGAGCAGAAAGCACACCAAGGCTCCCAGGGTGGGCACAGCAGAGCCCACAGACCTGGGGTCAGCTGTGAGGGAACAAAAGGAAATCCCTGCTTCCCCCTGGGCAGAGTTTGGAGCCTCCTCCCCGTGCACCATCCCCCTGCCGTGCTCCCTGAACGCTTCCCTGCCTGGAGAGGACAGAGCAAACAGCTCCAGCCCAACATTTGCCTTCCCGGAGGAGAACGGGTGGCTGAGGAGCCTTTACACCTCATCTCCCCCGATCGCTCTCACGTTCACATCGGCTCTTCCTTCCAATCAGGATGTTCATGTGAATCTCCCCCTGGGGCACCACCACCTCCTGTTCCCTCTCTGGCTCTAAAGTGCTGCTGCTGCCCCTTGAAAAGAGAGAAAAGGGAGAGGCAGAGCGTCCCCAGCCCCTGTCAGTGAGCCTCGGTATGCAGTGACTCACAGGCATCAACAACACCTCCACTGAACCCCTAAAGCAGGGTCCGTTCCTGCTTGGACAACCTCTCTCCCCTTTCACGTCAGGGTGCTTTTCCCTCCACGTGCACCTCCAGAGCCTGCCAGAGTCCCTGACCCTGCCCAGATGTCCAGCCACCGTGTCCCCAGTGCAGCAGCAGCGGGAGCTTGGCTGTGCTGCAGAATAACCGGCTGAGCTGGGGGCTGGGGAGCACTCCTGGGGCAGGCAGGTGTGGAGATTCATCACAGGCACACTTCAGATCAGTGCTCGCTGCACTCCCAGTGACCTGCAGCTCCCCTCACCGGGCAGAGGCTGGCAGGGGATCCCAGCGGGCTGGGGATCCCTGCACCCCTGCCCCCCTGCACTCCTGCATCCCTGCACCCCTGCATCCCTGCACCCCTGCATACCTGTATCCATCCCTGCCCCCCTGCCCCCCTGCCCCCCTGCCCCCCTGCATCCCTGCACCCCTGCCCCCCTGTATCCCTGCACCCCTGAACCCCTGCATCCCTGCACCCCTGCATCCCTGCACCCCTGCACCCCTGCCCCCCTGCACCCCTGCCCCCCTGCATCCCTGCACCCCTGCCCCCCTGCATCCCTGCACCCCTGCACCCCTGCATCCCTGTATCCACCCCTGCCCCCCTGCACCCCTGCCCCCCTGCACCCCTGCACCCCTGCAGCCCTGCACCCCTGTATCCCTGCACGCCTGCACGCCTGCACCCCTGTATCCCTGCACCCCTGCACCTCTGCACTCCTGCATCCCTGCATCCCTGTATCCCTGCACCCCTGCATCCCTGCATCCCTGCATCCCTGTATCCACCCCTGCCCCCCTGCACCCCTGCACCCCTGCACCCCTGTATCCCTGTATCCCTGCACGCCTGCACCCCTGCACCCCTGTATCCCTGCACCCCTGTATCCCTGCACCCCTGCACTCCTGCATCCCTGCACCCCTGCATCACTGCATCCCTGCATCCCTGCATCCCTGCACCCCTGCATCCACCCCTGCACCCCTGCACCCCTGCACCCCTGCACCCCTGAACACCTGCATCCTTGTACCCCTGCATCCCTGCCCCCCTGCACCCCTGCATTCCTGTATCCCTGCACCCCTGCACCCTGTATCCCTGCATCCCTGCACCCCTGCATCCCTGTATCCCTGCATCCCTGTATCTCTGCACCCCTGCACCCCTTCATCCCCCCTTCACTGCACCCCTGCATCCCTGCACCCCTGCATCCCTGCACCCCTGCACCCCTGCACCCCCGCATCCCTGCACCCCTGCATCCCTCCATCTCTGCATCTCTGCACCCCTACATCCCTGCACCCCTGCATGGCGCTGCAGCCGGACCCTGCCCTGCCACCAAACCCCGCTGGAAGTGCACAGAGAGCAGCTCGGGCTGCCTGGGACCGTTTGTTTTGGAAACACAGCTGGAGTGGCATCAGCTCCTCCCTGCTGGGGCTCTCACTCCCCAGCCACTACCTGCTGGGTTCACCACTCTGTGTTCAGCTCCTGAGAGGGCTGCTCAGTGACAGCAGCTCCACCCGAGTGCTTCCTGTGGTATTTTCATTGGCTGCTGCTTCTCCAGCCTGCTGCTGAGGCAAAAGGGGATCCTGAATCAGGAGAAAATGGCCTGAAGCCCACAGAGGCTTTTTTATTTGTGCTGCCTTTACTATTGCTGCCTGTGCCTCTGTTAGGGTTTCAATGTTGAAAGAGGAAAGGGTGGCACCTTTTGGGGTGAGAGGAACGCCTCCCCTGCTTAGAGAGGGGTTTCCCCTGCTCACCTGGGGCACTGACCCCCAGCTCCAGCTCTGGGGCAGCCCCTGACTGATGCTGGCATCATTTCTTTTCTGTCAGCTCCTGCAGCACACCCGAAACCCCAGCCTGGCAGAACTGCCAGGCTCTCCGTGCCTGCTGGAGCCTGGCTCCTGGGCACTGAGGAGCCTGCTTGCAGAGCAGTGAAACCCTCCAGCAATCAAACATCAAACACTCCTGCGGGTATTTAACCCACTAAAGCACTCCAGGCTTTTGCAAGGGATTTGTCACCTCCCTGCCTGCACACGGGGAGCAGGACAACCTGAGAGAAGGAGGAGCTCTCCAGTAGCCAAGCAGTGCTGGGAACTCTAACCACGAAGGAAAGAGGGTTTTTTTCTTCTTTCCTAGTCGTGAGTTGGACACTGCCCTCTCCAGCCCGGCCCCCCTCGTGTTTTGTCCTCTCCCAAGCCCACGATTAATTTCCACCTCCAAAATAAACCTCAGCAAAGTGAGCTCCAGCACTGCTGCCTCAGCCCTGTGCCCCCAGGGCCACCCCAAACCCCGGCTGGGCACGGGGCAGGGTCAGTGCCACCCCAAACCCCAGCCCAGAGACCAAAGCAGGAGGGTTCTGCAGGAGGAATTCTTGTCCCTGGCTCTCAGAACCCCTCCCCAGCATCATGAGCAGCTCCCAGGATGCCTCCCTGTCATTTTGCACCTGTGTCCCTGCACAGGGACAAGCCACAGCCTGCCAGGGCACAGAGGTGTGGCCCCACACTGCTGAGGGCACACAGCTCCTCCTCAGGGACAAGCCAGAGCTGCTCCTGGCCAGGCAAAATGGGAATTTCTCTGTCCCTGGTCCAGCAGCAGCTGCTCTCATTCCAGCTCTGAACCACACTGAAATGTCTGGAATGAAAGAGGGCAGCACTCCAGGAGAACGAGGAAAGTCTGATAAATATTTATCCCAGCCATGTGCTGGGAGTTAGGGGGCTGGAAGTTAGGGGAGGGGGAGGAAAAAAGATGGGGAAGAGTCTGATGTGTGCAGAGTGACTGAAAAGCACGGGTAAAATGGAGAGGAAGGAGGTCTCAGGACACCTGGAGGAGCAGGGCTCAGGTTGCAGGCAGAAGGTGGAACTGAAGGATCATCAGGATGAGAGGAGCTGCATCTCTGCACAAGGCCACTGCCAAGGAGGGGAGAGTGCCTGGAGCAGCCAGGGAGAGCAGCTCCTCTGAGCCTGATCTCGTTATTCTCTCTTAATTACACTGGCCACCTTGGGGGTGCCAGCGTGGCTGGCTTAACAATTCCTCAGGAAGGGAATGGAAAGGAAAATAAAATGCAGCGTGGTTGTAGCAAAAAAAAAAAAAAATAAAAATTCAGGTTTTGTTTGGTGGCATTTTCTAGGAAATAAAAGTTGGTAAGATCTAATCCATCTGGACCTGATTAAAGCACCTGGCACAGCAGTGGGAAGCACCAGAGGCACTGGAGGGATGGCAAAGAGGAACAAGGATGTAAAGTGGAGGCAGAGCCTACGAGTCTGTGAAACAGCAAAAGGCTGTGCTGGGAGGAGAACTATCCCATTCCCATTTCCAGACACTGATTCCTGCTGCTGCTGGAGCCAAGGACTTCTCTGGGCTCTCATCCTGCTCCCCTCAGGAATCCAACAGCAAAGGAGGAAGTGCAGCCAGGCAATCTGCTTTAAATCCCCATTTGGGGGATGTGCTGCCCCTGGCTGAGCCCACAGCCCAGATAGCAGAGGCTGCAGTGAGGAGGCTGAGCTGAAGCTTCCTGAAAACCCTTTCTGATGGAAATGATGATGAAGGGCTGGTTGGATTTCTGAGGACAGAGCAGAACAGCCAGCTCAGGGGGTTTTACTGCAGGAACCACTCCCAGGAACAATTGTGGGGGATTTACCCACCGAGAAGAGCAAGGCAGCAGTTCAGGGCTATCAGCTCTTCCAGAGGGAACTTCACCCACCTGAGCCCAGGGAGCACTTCTCTCCCCTGCAGGGCCCAGAGGGCACCTGGACAGGCTCCACTCCCCTGGAATTCCTGCAAGTGCCCCGAGTGCAGAGCCAGGGGCACGGGCCAGAGCCCTTGCTGTCACCTCTGGAAGCAGTGCTGCTCATTCCCCAGGGAATTTCTCTCAGCCCTGAGCAGGGAGAAAAGGCTTCCACAGCATAAACCCCCAATGAGGTATTCAAAGTGGTTGATAAAGATAAGGACCCAATAATTGACTGCCAATTAGATAAACTTTATTAAAGCAGGAAGCTGAAGCGAGCAGCCTGGGAAAGCTGGAGAGCACAAGGCTCAGCTCGTGCTCCACCCACAGCTTTGGGAGTTTTCCCCACAGTTTCCCACTTTTATCACTTTTTGGTTACACACCCCTTGGTCCCTCCCCAGTCCATGTTTTCCCGTATTTGGTCACAGTTGGGTCTTTAACTCCAGCAGTCTGGGGTCTTTTCCCATCTCACAGTGATCAGTGGATGAAGTCTCTCCTCTTCCTCTTCCCAGGTCCTTGGGGACTTTTCACTGTGGTCACAGGTTTCACCAAATCTCTCATTTTCTCTCTTTCTTCATGTCCTATGATACAAAGTTACATTCTCCTGCACCAAGGCCAGGCTCTCTCTAACTTCTTTACTTCTGAGGTTTCTGCAACTCACAGTTATTGCTCAATAGCTTCTACATATTTATAATTATTAATCATAACACTTAACACAAATTTCCTAAATCATTCATTTCATTTATAACACAGTCAGTCAAACTCCAGAACGAGAATGTTGTTCTCCATTTAACACCACAAGTGAATTATGTTCCCAGTTCAGTCAAAGGCAAAATTCCATTGATTTCTGTGGGCCTGGAGTTACACCTCATTAGTTGGTTGCAAAAACTCTATTAAAATATTGCAGCTGTTGATTGGTTTGGGTCATTCATTACATCAGTTTGTCTGGAATTACTTATGTTTTACTAGGCTTGGTTTCTTTACCTTTATCATGGTGACACAACCTTAATGGCAGTAACACAATTTAGCCTCTTCTAATGGGAACTGATTGTACAAAAAAGAATTAAATTTAAATTTAAATATATGTACACACACTGCAGAGTCCTGTGGCAAGCAGCCAGCCCAGTGTCTGTGCTCTGTGCAGTGCTGGAAGAGAAATGCTGTGAGCCAGGGGTTTGCTGCCTCTAAAAGAAGCTTGTGAATGAGTTTGACCTACAAAGGAAATACTCACTTTCCCTGGAAGGAGGATAATTAGGATGTACACAGAGAGCTGTGTTTATCCTCTGAAATGAGGGATATTTTTCCTTGTATTCCAGCTTACCTTCCTCTGCTGGATAAACTCTCCGTGCAACCCTCCATTAAGCCTACAGTAAATCAATCCCTCAGTGAATGCTTTTCTTTTAAACCATTATTATCTTGTCTTTAGTCACTGTTATCCCTTCTTTCCCAGGCAGAAAAAAAAAAAAAAAAAACAAAAAACAAACCCTCAGCTGCTTAACTCCGCTCTTCATTGCAACAGCCCAGAATTTCAGACCATGGTGTAATTTCCAGCTCTTTGTTACTGTTTATCATACAAAATGCACCCCAAAGCAAAAGCAGAGCCACACAACCCAAAAGGGCTACCAAAATCACCCAAGGAATATCAAAATCACCCAAGGTACTACCAAAATAAGCCAAGGAATATCAAAATAACCCAAGGTACTACCAAAATAAGCCAAGGAATATCAAAATAACCCAAGGAATATCAAAATAACCCAAGGTGCCTTCAAAATAAACTAAAGAATATCAAAATAATGCAAGGAATATCAAAATCACCCAAGGTACTACCAAAATCACCCAAGGAATATCAAAATAACCCAAGGAATATCAAAATAACCCAAGGTGCCTTCAAAATAAACCAAAGAATATCAAAATAATCCAAGGTACTACCAAAATAACCCAAGGAATATCAAAATAACCAAAGGTAGTACCAAAATAACACAAGGAATATCAAAATCACCCAAAGAATATCAAAATAATGCAAGGAATATCAAAATAACCCAAGGTACTACCAAAATCACCAAAGGAATATCAAAATAAGCCAAGGTACTACCAAAATAACCCAAGGAATACCAAAATCACCCAAGGCAGTACCAAAATAGCATTGCCCAGAGCCCCCTGGGGTGGCTGAGCCCCAGCCACAGCAGAGCAGCCAGGGGCCAGGGCAGGTTCTCTTCACCCTTTTGTGCCAGACCCTGAATCCCTCTGGGGGAGCTGGAAGCAGCCAGAGCCCCTTGGGATCAATGTGCCTTCTGAGGCAAATGCTCTGCATTGGAGGGATTATTTCTTTAAAAATCATGATAAAAGCCCCCAAGGCCTGTCCTTGGCTGTGTTCATGCTGAGGGAGGGACCAGTCCCACCAGGACAAGCAAAGCTGCCAAACACCACGACTCACTGCGTGTCAGTATTGAGAAAACAACAAAAACCCCACAGAAATAGCATTTTTAATTCCTATAGGAAACACAAGAAATATGCCTCTAATTAACCACCGATGGGAGAAAGAGATTTCACTGCATTTTTATGGCTTTTTCCCATAAATTTCTGAACAATTACTGGGTACACAAAATGGCACTCTTACCTCAAAATCAAAACTGTAGAAAAGCTGGAAAAAACCTGGTACTTTCCTCAGGTCCAGGTACTGGTGTGACAGAAGGGATCTGTTTACCCTCATGTCCATGTGCTCCTCTGTCAAGAGAAAAAGCCAGCATTGTGAGGAGTACAACATTTCCAATTCACGGCCACGGACAACAGTAACTGGAAGCTATGCTGTGCAGTGCTCCAAGCTGGAGAACAGCCCGGGAACTGCAGAAGGCCTTTGCTCTGAGGCTCATTATATTGCTGGCCATCCCTCCCCTTCTCTTCCCCAGAGTGACAAGCTCAGTCAGGAGCGCACGAGCACAAAGCAGGCGAGCAGATCAACATTCCCCAAGGCTCTGGTTTCCACCCCAGCAGTGACACACGCTGCAAGTCCCAGTACCTGGCTTCAGGATCTGCTGTGCCACACGAGCAATGCAGAGGGACAGGGAGAAGGTGAACCTGAGGTTTGGCTGCCTGATTCCATCCTGCACAGCATCCAAGAGATACAGCGACTGCAAGAGCCCAGGGAGAGAAGCCTGAACCACAGCCCACAGGAACACAACGGGAGCATGAATACACAAACCAGCTTCTGGGACACTTCATAGGCCATATGGGTCAAATACCAATTCCATGGGGATTTCCATTCCTACAAGCAAAATGCCCAAGAATTTCTAAAACACCTTTCCTACTTTCTCTGTCCATTGATTGTAACAGCAGGAAACACAAAGCCATTAGGGAGGGTCGCTCATCCAACACACTTCCAGGCGAAAAACCATTTCTGCCACTCTAGCAAAGCCACTGGATCCACTGTCTCAACCGACGGTAACTATTTAAATATTGTTTCAAGAATCCTAAGGGACACCAGCCTTGGAACTCTCAGCAAGTGCTCAGCTTGGTTACTTCAAGGGCTTTCCCCCCCAGGG
The DNA here is from genome assembly GCA_017589585.1 of Phylloscopus whistleri. NCBI lineage: Eukaryota > Metazoa > Chordata > Aves > Passeriformes > Phylloscopidae > Phylloscopus > Phylloscopus whistleri. Next base: position 18,113 of record JADMLD010000285.1, read on the forward strand.
AACCCTGCACTCCCAGCTTGAAACACCGCTGTCGCTACAACAACTTGCACACACAGACGACACCAGGCGGCTGCGAGTCCCCTGTCAGCGGCAGCTCCTCCCGGGCCGTGACCAGCACCGCCCCCCGCCCGCCCCCGTCCCCGCTCCCAGCCGGGACTCCAGCCAGAGCTGCGGGCAGCTGAAACTGTCCCCGGGAAGCCCTGCCCGGAAAACCGGGCCGTCCCCGTCCCGCCCCCGTCCCCCCGCCACCCCCAAACCCCTCGGCCTCCTCTCCCTGCTCACCTTTCTGACTCCCCCCGCCTGCCGGAGGGCAGCGGGGGTGGTGAGCGGCGGCGGCGGCTCCCGCGGCGGCCGCGCACGCGGCGGCCGCGGCACGCGGCGGCCGCGGCACGCGGCGGCCGCGGCACGCGGCGGCCGCGGCACGCGGCGGCACGCGGACCACGCCCAGGGGGGGCGGTGCTGGAGGGAGCTCGGAAGCGAGAGGCGACCCCGCCGCTGCCTGAGGGCGCGGGTCCGGCTCCTGCCCACCCGCAGCACGGCTGGAGTTACAGACCGTGTCTGCGCACCTGGATACGCCGCGGAAAATTGCTCCCAGGCGGCGCCGTAGTCAGGGTAGAGCGCAGGCAGCCGGGTAGACGCACTAGGGGGCCTTGCATTTTTCCCGCCCTTTTTTGCCGCCATCTTGGGAAGGTCAAGCACGTGGCGCCGAGCCGCCATACTGGGAAGGGCGTCACGTGACTTCCGCCCTCACTCGCCGCCATCTTTGTTGCGGCTGAAGCCACTTCCGGCCGGGCCGCCATCTTTTTTTGTGGCACCGCTAAGGCCCCCTTGGCTGCTAACAAAGACGCCTGACTAAATCGACGGCTTGAACACGGCCGCGGCATAGCCGAGCGCACAGAACATGTCCACACACCCGGAAACACCACAAAAAATTTCATCTGGGCGGCGCTGCGGTCGGGGTTGCGCACAGGCAATCAGCTAGACGCCTTCGGGGCCTTTAGCTTTTCCCGCCCTTTTTTGCCGCCATACCGGGAAGGGCGTCACGTGACTTCCGCCCTCACTCGCCGCCATCTTTGTTGTGGCTGAAGCCACTTCCGGCCGAACCGCCATCTTTTTTTGTGGCACCGCTAAGGCCCCCTTGGCTGCTAACAAAGACGCCTGACTAAATCGACGGCTTGAACACGGCCGCGGTATAGCCGAGCCCACAGACCATGTCCACACACCCGGAAACACCACAAAAAATTTCATCTGGGTGGCGCTGCGGTCGGGGTTGCGCACAGGCAATCAGCTAGACGCCTTCGGGGTCTTTAGCTTTTCCCGCCCTTTTTTGCCGCCATACTGGGAGGGGCGTCACGTGACTTCCGCCCTCACTCGCCGCCATCTTTGTTGCGGCTGAAGCCACTTCCGGCCGAGCCGCCATCTTTTTTTGTGGCACTCCTAAGGCCCCTCGAGCTCCACACAAAGGTGCCTGACTATATCGATTGCCGGAACCCCTCGGTGGCACCTCTGAGCCTCCAGCCCGTGCCCGCGCACCTGCAAACACCCCAGAAAATCACTCTCAGATGGCGCTGCGGTCGGGTTTTTGCGCAGGCAGCTGGCTAGATGCCACCAGGGTCCTTGCTTTTTTCCCGCCCTTTTTGCCGCCATGCTTGGAATGTCGGGCCGTAGCAGTGCTCCCAAGCTCACAGTCCGGGGCTGCCACGCGCGTCGGGGTGGGCTCGGGGCAGTGCTGCAGTACCGCTTTCCGTCCACAAGGTGGCAGCGCTGCGCCCGCTCTCAGCCAGGGCTTGTCACATTCATTGGGGACGGGCACGGGAGAGCGCTGCAGTACTCATCACTGACCACGAGACGGCAGCATTGTCCACGAGTTCACAGCCCGGCCCTAGCGCGCTCATCGGGGATGGGCACGGGGGAGCGCTGCAGTACCGCTCTCTGTCCACAAGGTGGCAGCACTGTCCCGGAGCTCAGCGCTGGGTCGGGGGCAGGCAGAGAGCAGACGCAAAAAACGTGTCGAAAAATCCCCTTCCAAAAATCCCTTAAATTAAATGCCACAAAAGTCTCCCAACCACAACTACAAGAACCCTGTCACCAATGAAATTCAAACCAAAAAAGCCTTTCTTTTAGGCTATAATTCCAAATTTTTAATATTTTTTATTTTTATATTGATATTTATCATTACAATTTATCTTTTATATTCCTATCTATTATATCTCATAGAATATACGCAACATGTAATATGATATATTGTATTTATATTATTGATATTATTTTTTCGTTTCATATTTCTATTTTTACTATTTATATTTCCTATTTTTGTAATTTTTAAGCTTGTGTTTGTTTATATTTTACAACAATATTTTAAACTATATGAATTCATTAACCTAACACAGCAGAAGCACAATTAATTACAATTAAATTAGCCTGGTTTTCCAAGGGGTAAAGGTTTAATTCTTATTAAAATAATATTGGCATATTTTCTCTTTTTGTGGTTTTTTTTTCGGGGGGGGGTGTTTTTCAGGGGGTTTGCTTTTGGGTTTTTTTTGTTTGCTTTGTTTTGGATTTCTCTGTTAGTAAACAATGAGCTTGGGAGAGTTACAACATCAAATGGCTACTTGGTTTTATTGCCATCTCTGAAACACACCTCCACATCAAGTCACTGCTGGTGATACTGCACAGGGGTGGAATGAGACCTCTTGGGGGTTCCAAAGAAAAAAACGGCACCACCTCCGTTCAGGTTTATTTAATGGAGCAGAAAATGCAGAGGTTTTGCTAACGGCACCCTCAGCTCTATCCACATGTCCAGGGATGTCATTTTTCAACTCCTTTTTTGCCAACAGCCAAACTTCCAGACACTCAGGGTAAGAAAGAGTAAGGGAAAAAAAAAAAAAAGGAACAAAGCAAACATGAAAAAATAAAATAAAAAAATATAAAATAAAATAAAAAAGAAATAAAATGAAAATAAAGTCAAAAATATAAAAAGAAAAATAAGATTGATGCTGTTCAAGATTACAACGACACAGACTCCGAGGTCAGAAGGCTGAAATGACTCCGAATCTTTATTACCCGGGAATTTCTTCCCTTTATACTATTTTACAAAGAATCATGCAAGAGGTGGAAGAAAGACAAACTTCTTCAACTACATTGGTCAAGTCAGAGGGACATCAAGAAGAAGTCCCTCCTAGGGAAAGGAATGTAAACATAGGTTACGATTAGGAAAACATGTCTCTTGATGACAGAACAGTGTCTGGGAAAGAGTTTCAGAGAACCCAAACATCACAGCACGAACCAGGGCTACATAAGATAAATAAAAAGTTTAAAATACAGAACTAAAACAGCAAATTAAAAATAAACAAATAATATAAAAAATAAAAAATTAAAGTAATTTTAAAAAGTAAAAAAAATTTAAAAATTAATTAAAAATTAAAAATACAAAACTAAAACAGCAAATAAAAAATAAACAATATAAAAAAAATAGAAAGGAAAGATTCAGTCCTCAGTAAAAGCACAATTTTTAAAGTGACTACGTCTGCATGCACATCTCTGCATGTCAAACATAGCTTGGCTGAGCAAATGAAAACTTAGGAAAATCTAAGAAGAATTTTCAGATGTTTAAAAATTTATTTAGAGACAGATAAAAGGGATACTTGTTTCTTGTTATTTCAGCCATTAGCACAAGAAGGGTAATGTTATCTAAGTACTGAGTGTTTTTAGAATCATCTTAAAAGCAAGTGCAATGTAAGACGTGCTGCATATAGACCTGCCAAGAATTGTTTCAGCTAATTCCATTCCTTTATTGGAAAATGAACAGAGAAGTAGCTCTGTTAAGGAAAGACGGAGCAGAAAAATCTAATTGAAGCAAAGTGGAATGTAAAGTATTGTGCAGCATTAGTAGCTCTATGCCAGTCCAAGTGAAACTGCTGACTGTAACTCCCTCTTACGTATTGCAGTCCAAAGGGTTCCTAGCGAGGTCTTGCTATAAAGAGACTTGGCTAGTACCCGTCTTATTTTCCACAAGTCTTTCAGGGCAGGTTTCAACAAATACTGCCAAATATCCATACCTAAGAAAGCACTCTAACATGTCTTCAGACTTATCTCCCAAATAATTTTTTAGCTTTCTTATTCTCTTAGTCTCAGCACTGAAGCCTTTTAAAAATGTCTCTCACTTACTGTCCCTGATTTTCAGCCAAAGTCCCTGATTTTCTCTCCCCACTTCACTAGATCATTGTCATCTCCTTGCCAAGAACCCAGAAGATACATTATTTTTATTTTTGCAGGTTTCTTCCAATTGTAAAACTTCTCAGAGCTGAAATTATTTTCAGCCTTTTGTGCCTTTCAATTTCACTTATTCTCATTTATGCTACACCCTCTTCCTTTTTTCTTTCAAGCTTTCCTTTCCTTTATGGCTTTTCCTGCATTCTCCCTCACTATATGGATGCAGAGAGGATGGTTTTTACCCCATCGCATGCCCAGCAACCGAGTCTCGGCCCATGTAGTTCAGCTGAGCTCCATCGTTATTTGGTCTGGCTACTCTCTTCCATTCCATAATAAAAGAAGTCAGGGATCTAGGTCACAGCCTACAGCAACTATTATCTGCTGGTTTTGTTCTTTGTCTTTTCTGAAAAGGAACACTGAGAAATCTAAATAGAGAAATTCAACTGGAACTGGAAGAGCAAAAGGTAGAGCGAGATATATGTCTCTCACTGATTAAAACTGGGGCCACGTTTAAACCAGTAATAAAAATTTTCCTGGTGCAACGTCCTAACATGCTGAGTCATTCAAAGACTGCAACACAGCAATATAACGGATTCTGAGAGGCCTCAAAATAATGAAACACTTCTGGTCTGATAACATAAAGGACACATTTATCATTAAGTGTTTGTCACTGAATGTATTCTTAACAGACTCAGTTGAGTGAAATGAATTTTCAAAGAACTACAAGTTCTGCAGTGGAGTCCCAACAGAAAGCTGAGAAAAAAATAGATAGAAGAAAAAAACATTGGACATCTATGTGACTTATGCCTTACGCCCACTTTACTGGTTTGATCTGATATGAAAGGTCTGGCAACAAAGAAGGGCTGGGAACAACCTCAGTGGGGGCCCTCATGTGAGCGCACATGTTTACTTGTCCAGATTTATTCATAATGTACCTGAGAACTGAACTAGGGTCACCTAGCTGCTGCCAGGAGTTGGTAACAAATGATCTGTACAAATACTGAGAGCCTGCCTGGTCAAATGGGATAAAGGTTTGTTGTTTTACAGGAGGTTTGCTCCTACAAGTAGGAGTAAACAAACTGTTTACTGAATAAACAGTACTTAGCTTTAGAAAACCTGGGATGGTCAATAACCTTGTTGCTGCAAAGGAGAGAAACAAAGCTGTAGAAATTGCACTAATTACTCCTCTTATATCCCAGAACACTTCAGAAAACTGTATGATGGAAGGCAAATAATACAAGTTTCTGTCCCACTAAACTCACCAGCATACGGCCAAAGGTCTAAATATCAATGAATATGCATAAGAAGACAACAAAAGGGTGAGAAATGCACTTGCCCCAGAAAGTGATACCAAGATCTGTTCCAAAAGCTACGTGGCCGTGTAAAGGTTTCTGCCTTTGTAATGTGCAGAGTAAGACATTCCTATATTAGGGGTTATGGAGATCAGCATTTCTGGCCTGCTTCCTTATATGGTAAGGAATTGTAAGGCTTTGAAGATAAATATAAAATGTAATAGCTCTTAAATCAGTAAAACTCATGTCATTGCTCTTTTCAGTATGGTGGATCCAGTATGCATTCAAGTTTTTCTTCATTCATGTTCTCATCTCTCATTAGTTTTGCAGATAATCATAGAATGGCTTGGGTAGAAGGGATCTGAAAAATCATCTGGTTCCAACCCCTGCCTCGCTTTCACCATGGGCAGGGATGTCAACCATTAGAACAGGTTGCTTAGGGCTCCATCCAACCTGGCCTGGAATACTTAGAGGGCTGGGGCAAGAGGTATTATGCTGCATCAAACCAGTAGTTGCCAAAAAAAAAAAAAAGAAAAAAAATTAGAAAAAAAATTAGAAAAAAAAAAAAGACAAGCTTTTTAAAATATTCATAGGTCTTCACTGGGTCCAAAAGTGATGTGACAGACTTAAATAAAATTAGCTGACCTATACACAACTTGAAGGCAATTGCTCAGCTAGATCATCCCTGAAAGAAAAGAGAGTGGACAGCTTTGAAGTAAAAGAGATGCTAGTAAGAGGATGATACTGGAGACAGTACTAGGGAAGAGAAACAGGTAGTTTGCCTCATTATCAGAGAAGTTGAGGAGGAGGTTTATTGTGCTATGCCACAAAATGAGTAAGGCTACTACTGACTCGACGGCTTTATTTGAGACTAAAAAATGTCTCGTGTCCAAAAGCTTGTCTACTTTCTTCTGCTACATCAGCTGATCTAGTAAAGACCTCTACCTGTGATTTCTGTTTCTTATGTCCTGCTGTATTGTCCACGGTCAGTTTTCAATGTCACAGACATCATATTGAAGTAAGGGGAGGTCCACAGCTCTCTCCCCCATACGCTGCAACCGGCACTAAAACTCTCTTTGTACCAGCCATGATTAGCTGTGAGGATTCACTTGGACACAGGTCTTCGAAGGATGTGATGAGCAGCTACAAAACACGAATTATAGAGATTTCCCTATCAGAGTCGTATAATATAAGCAGCTCATAAAAAAATAGATTAAAAATTGGAAGACCCCTACTTCAATATATAGTTTATGGTCCTGTCCATTTCTGTTTATCATCTTAATAGTTTAATGGCCACATTCTCCAGCATGACTCTGCAGTGCATAAGAGCACTCTTACTGATTATCTGACATCTCCCAATCTTTTCTCCTATCACAGATGTCCCAAATTGCTACTCCTGCTGATGCCTCATTTCTTTCTCTTTTGCTCTTCTTTCACTAATCATCTGGATCAATGCAGAGCTTTGATCCATCTTAACTCTCCAAGTCCAGTTAAGAAGCAATACAAAATAGAAAAACAGTGTATAAATAGTAATTATTAGGAAAATGCAGTACTTTTCCATTCATTTCTATTACTTCAGAACAAAACTCTGTCATCTCTAATACAAGTAATCACAAAAGGGTGTCATTACAAGTTTCCGTATAATATTTGAAGATAACCAGTGGCTCTACACATCCCTACGATGCTAGAAAGAGGAAACACATTATTTTAAGTGAAGTTATAGACATAAAATGTGCCAGAGATGAAGAAGATAATGGAACCAAAACATTTTCTACTATGCTATTCGTAATTGTTACTGGCTATATAAAGAAAGGTTTACCCTTTGCTGTAGCTTTTTCTCAATTAAAATAGGTTTCCTCAACATATATTGACATAAATAATTCTGTGCTTTATCCGAATGGGTTTCTTGAACATAACTTTTATTGGCGTTAAGTGCTTAATAACTACACGCTAAATGCAATGGTCTCTCAGCTGGACCATTATACCCATTAAACCTTTAAAGAAAACAATTTTGAACTTATGTACAAAGTAGGATGTTTGTAGTCTTTTTTTTTTTTTTTAAGCAAGAATCACGCCACAAATAATTCTGTACTGTAGCTTTTGGAAAAAGCAAAGAAAACCCATTTAAATTAAAATGCTGAGTGGGAATTCCTACCTACAAAATTTTTATTCCTTTCGTAATAGAGAATACAGGAATAAAATCCATAAACTTCATAGCAGTCACCCCTATGGGATCTAAAATATTCAGAACATCCCTTGATAATGGCTATTAGAAGAATATATGGGATCCCTTATACAACCAAAAAAAAAAAAAAAAACCACGTTAAACTTTTCCTGAAACACTAAAATTTTCACTTTAAGCAGGGCTTCTTCAGAAGATACTGGGGAATACAGAATGAGAAAGCTCTGTAGCCTTGATTTAGTGCTGACAAAATGTTAAAGTTAACCAGTGAAGTTCACTTCATACCTAAGATGTTATAGTCAGAAGCATCGCAGGGCTTCTCAAATTTTTAAATAATCATGGAAAATATAAATTTAGCCACAAAAATAGTACTGAAAAACTCTAAGGTTCAAAATGCACTCAAATCCACCTGCTTCATACCTTAAGTGTCACCCACAAGAGCTGTATCAGTGCAAACTGCTATACCTAACTGACCTTCATAGGCAATAGGCTGCATCAAAATATAAACAGTCACTAGCAAAAGTGTCAGAAAAAAGCAAACAGAGCTTAGGCCGTCTTACTGTGTCAGTTAGAGATTTTAAAACAACCAGCCATGTGTCTTTCCATCCCCAGTTATTACTAGCTATTAAATTTATTTTCCTATGAGCAACTAATGTAAAGAATGCAGGGCATGGGTAATGTGATTGCTGTTGCCCAGCCCAGTGAACAGAACTGCTGCATCTGCATTGTGAACAATCTGGAAGCTGTGGGGAAACATTGATGAAAATCCTGATAAAAGACAATGAAAAATAACCAGACTGTACAGTGAGAAAAGCATGAGTGTTGTTTCAATGTTTGCTCAAGATAAATAATGCTATGGCCTGTATGAACTATGCAGTTGGAAAATCATCATTGAGCCACACCTGATATACATGGACCAATTCATAAGAGAAGGCATTGTCAAGCTACTTATATCCAGCTTCCTAACATAGTCCCAAAATATTTTTAAGAAACTAATTTCATACAGCATATACTGCAAGGCAGCTATATTTGACAGCTATTGTAACTATGAGAGAGTATAAAATTAAGGATTAACCTTTTAACATGTGGACATTTTCTTGGAATGATACACTTGAGATAGCAAACATACCCAGCACAGCCAACATGACAGAGAAAGAAGTTGTTTTCTCCAGACTTCCAACAGAAAATCAATTCTTTCTCTCTTAAGTGAAATTTACAGCCTCAGCAATCAGTGTGATTGAGGCACTCACAAGACTGACTCAGCACTCCTTTAACAGTTCATCAGATACATTTTTTATGCCCAGATTAAGTATTTTTTAGTACTCTGACAAGACCTCTGTCCTTCAGCACTTTTGACATCAGATTTAGCAGAGCGATGGGGTTTCATGCCTAAAGACCATCCTGTGCTATGATGGTTCTGACAGCAAGGACTTCTGATCATCATCTTGTAACTTAGTCTAATGGCCTTTTACTAATACAAACCCGCATATCCCAAGATAAAACTCTACTTAAACAAGACCTTACTAATTAGCCCTTGAGCACAGTTGGCATACTTGGGTCAAGAACCCAGGAACGTGTACCTCTAGGTTCACATCATTCAGCCCTGAGGTCAGCTGTGGAACTTGTTACACCACAGATCTATACTGCTGATGTTCTGTGGAGTCCTGAGGAAAGAGTGCAAGAAAGACCAGTGTAGCCTGAACTGATGGGGTCAGTTCTTTGAGGTCAATTAAAACGACGTCCCAAGCAATGCTGCTGTTGCTTCATGATAGCAGAAACTGCAAACTGCCCACTTAATCTAAATGAGTCCTATGATCACTGCAGTAAAAATTAATGTAGTAATGGTTAAATGTTCAGAGATGGGAAATTAATGCTTAGGTAGATTTTTGACAACTATAATTGATGAGCACTCTATAGTCATAGTCTCGTCCTACACAAAGACACTGATTTTGTCTAGTTCAAGGAGGAGGCTGAGGGGCAACCTCATTCCTCCCTGCAGGTTCCTGAGGAGGGGCTGTGGAGGGAAAGGTGCTGGGCTCTTCTCCCTGGGAGCCAGGGACAGAATGCCTGAGAACAGCTCAAAGCTTTTCCAGGGGAGATTCAGACTAGACATTATTAGGACGCATTTCTTTACCAAGAGAGTGGTGAAATACTGGAACTGGCTTCCTAAAAGAGGGTTGATGCCCCAGGTATGTCAGTGTTTAGAGGCATTTGGATTTTGCCGTTATTAATACATTTTAACAACATTTCAGCCCTGAAGTGGTCAGGCAATTGAACTACATGATCAGTGTTGATCCTTTACAAATGAACTATTCTATTCTATTCTATTCTATTCTATTCTATTCTATTCTATTCTATTCTATTCTATTCTATTCTATTCTATTCTATTCTATTCCTGATGCTATTATACTTCTTCAGCTAGGGAACAGGTTAAAGCATCTCAACTTGGTAATACTAAGGTTTTTCCAAAGGGAGGAACTGTACTCACTTGATATTAATCATAAATGCCATTCCCAGTATACCATCCTGACTTTTTTTTTTTTTTTTGAATGTGACTAACCCTAAAGTTAATTACTTGGCCTAGCCTGGAGGAAGTACCAGCTTGCAATTCAACAAAAATCTAACATGGAACAGAAGCATTGCTGTAAGTCTACGTAACTTGGTGGAAGTATTGCCACTGCTTCTTCTCAAAGCCCTGCTAAAATTTCTCGTGAAATTTGCATCTCCACGAGCTTTATCATCTGCTAGATTTTCAAGCATTAAGAGTTCCAGCACTTCCTGTAGTAAGGAAGAACACGTATGTTCAGGTGTATATTAGAATTTTTCTGTTTTGAGGGAGTTTAAAACTCTGGCCTGTGGACGTAAGAAATTATAAGAGTTATTGCTACCTACTAAGGTACAATACAACTAGAATTTAGATACATGACTGGGACTCCCCTGTACAAATATAGAGCAAGAGAGTGTTTTACTGTTTCAAGTCAAGTCATAGAGGAAAAATTCGAGAAATACATAGCCGTCCTGCCTGTACTTATCACCATGGGAAATGATGAGTGGGACTCATAACAAACCCCTGCTTTCTGCTCTCAGCCACGTGTCCTGATCAGTAGGTCTTGTGGCCTCCCATCCCAAAAAAATCACTAGAAAAGGGGAGCAGGCAAAGATGAAGCAGAGGGCAAATTAGGAGAAAAACACACATACATCTGCCTTGTTTGGCCTATTTGCCAAAGGAAAGGAGGTTATAAATCAGTTGTACGTGGTTCTGTGTTCTTCAGTGATAATTCAACTTTTTCATTAAGTGTAAGAAAGTGGTGGGAGGTCTCAGCATTAGAACTTTTTAACAGTTTTGTAAAGACTGGTGAGAGAGGTAACTATTTCTCCAATGAGAAATAAAGGTTCACCACCAATTGTCTTCTTAATAGATGGCAAGTTAATCATGCAACCAGGAGAACAGTTTCTACTGTAGTTTGCCTGCATTGCAGATCACTGAAAATCAATCCAAAAGACAATACAAGAGAAACTGAGACCTACTCACTTCCCTGCTTATAGGAATGCTTATCATGCTAGCTAGAAGAAATTATAAGAACTCGCCAATCCACTAAATATCTGCCCAGTGAAATGTGTTAAGTAACACAAACCAAGCAAATTACAGAGCCTAGCTTTTAAGAAGACTATCACATTTATGTAGCAGATGGATTTTTTTTTTTTTTTAAGAAAACAGAACTATAATTGGCTGTGGGATGGGCAAAGAGAATATCCGTTAGGAAAGGAGAACGTGAAATGCTGAAATAAGTTGAAGTAACAATATAATATTTTGATTCTTCAAATAGAAACATGAAAGCCTTTTCAGTCCTATTGGAGTAAGTTACATTACATTGAAATCATAGCACTAGGAAAAATTTGTGACAAATTTTTAAATGCTATGCAGACTACTCTAAGTACTCAATAATGGTTCAGTCTAGCTTCACAGTAAGGTCAAGGTGAGAAGGGCTTCAAAAAGAGGAGGGGATGACCCAGAATAGTTTTTGTCATCAGGGAAGTTTGTGACAACTTCAGGGCAAGACAGAGATGGCTGGACAAAAATGAAATCAAATCTCTCAATACAGTCTTGAATTGGACTACATTCTTTTCATCTATTTATGCACTTCACACCATTGACGTCTCTTTCCTAACCAGACAGATTACCATTTTGATGTTGTAAAAACTGAATTCCAGTACTTTAAACTTCGACTGAATACATCGAATGACTCTGCTGGGTTGCTTTTTAAAATTTTTTCCCCCTGGATTTTGCAGAGGCAGAAATAATATTTAATTCTGAAACCTTCTCTACAATGTTTTATTAACTTAATGGTTGGACTCACTGTGTACATTTGCAAAATTATTAAGTGCAATTAATTTAAGTGGCTAATCTTAGAAATTTAAAACTTTAGAAATTTAATCTAAACCATCCTGTTACAGGGATGGCAGTTTCTGTTACTGTTACTGCTATGTAAATCAAAGCTAGTCCTTAGTATTTGGTGTTTTGAAATGCCTTCTTAATTATATTATAAACAAGTTCCTACTAAATAACAGTATTAGTCATTAAAAATAGGACATTCTATAATGTATAAGGGTAATTGGACTTCTGTGACGTGCATGGTGATGGAATTTTTTCAATTGCATGATGACAGGATCATTTTCCATAGGACTTGCACCTTGTTCAGTATGCCAGTATTTGCCTAATGAGCTGCTATGCAGCACTTTGTCCATTCTTGATGAATGCTGTCTCTTTATCAAGCAAAATCTATTCCTTTTCCCTCCTCATTAGGTTTTATTGTGTGCTGACAAGTATCAGTTTCCCAGGTTAGTTCCCATCCTCATATCTTACTTATCTTTTACCTAGTCTTAAATTTATTCCCTTCTGTAAAGACTGAGGCCTAGCTGGTTTTTTGCTCAGCTTATCCTAGGCTAAGATGCTTTCCTATCCCAGCCCTCATCTCACAAGAGCTTTTCCTGAGCATTCTTCTCTTTTCTGGGCTTTTTTCCTTCTATCCCCATGTCACATGATCTTTTCTTCCATTTGTACTGGAAGCCAATGGGATACCTGTTTCTCTCAGGTTCTTCCTGTGACTTTTCCCTTCAGGTTATGGAGAAAGAAGTGTAAACCGTCAGTACAAAGGCACAGATGTACACACAATCGAGTCACACAAGGGAACCATAAAATTTACAGCCTGCTCAATCACAAACATTAGAAAAATCTCAAACATGCATGTGCAAACAGATGTTAGCATAGGGCTGGATGCGGCAATTCTCTGATCAGACTTTCAAGCTGAACACTGGCAATTCTAGGGGGGATTGAGCTGAGACAATTTTTGTAGATCTGTTTTGAAATCAAATTAATTACTTCTAAAGATACCAAAATCAAGGAAGTGTTCCTTCACTAACCAAAAATAACAACCCCAAACCGAACTATGCATTTAGAGCATACCATTAATTTATAATTCATACATCATATGCATAAAAGTGTGTGAATCACAATTGTAGGTGAATCACAATTGTAGGGGGTTTCTGAGTGTTTAATGTGGAAACAGAAGGAATTATGGTCTTTTGCTCCACTCTAACATAACACAAAGGAAGCAAGGGAAGGGGGAGGGCAGTCACCAACAGCAGCTATTCTATTGTTTTCTCTCAAAAACTTGGCAAAGCAACAAGCTAGACACAGCTGAAATGTGCTGGCTAAAAATTTCTCAAAACTTTCATTTGAGACAGACACAAACCATGCCTAATACCATCAGAGAGAAAGTTTGTCAAAGCCGCAGATGCCTGAAAAAAGGGTTGCATATCAAAAAATATTAGTAATCCCTATATATGTACATTTCCAGCATCACCTGCAATTGTGATTCACACGCTTTTATGCATATGATGCATGAATCACAAATTAATGGTATGCACTAAATGCATAGTTCGGTTTGGGGTTGTTATTTTTGGTTAGTCAAGGAACACTTCCTTGATTTTGGTATCTTTAGGAGTAATTAATTTGATTTCAAAACAGATCTACAAAAATTGTCTCAGCTCAAACATGATCTCCAATACTGAGGAAATTAGGAGTTGGAGTGTTCTTTGTTCATGAGTTTGCATTTGAGATTTTGTTTATTTTTTAAACCCTTGCATGGCTCATTTGCCATTTCAAGTCAAAAAGAAATCCCCTTCCTTAACAGACTTCCCTCAGTTTATTGTGATCAAAAGGCAGTTATATTTCATTGTCTTGAGGAAGATAACAGCACAGGAAAGGATCTGGGCATCCTGGAGGATACAAAACTGAACACGAGCCAAAAACATGCCCTTGCTGAAAAGGTGGGTGGTATTCTGCGTCGCACGAGGATCCCTGCCCTCTGTTCAGCACTGCTGAGGCCACCCCTGCAGGGCTGCGCTGAGTTCTGGGCTCCCCAGTATGGAAGACATGAACACACTGGAGAGAGGGCAACAAAGGGTCGCAAGGATGATGAAGGGACAAGAAAGTATCTCTCCGAGGAGGAAAGGCTGAGGGAGCTGTGATGACCCTTCAGCCTTGGAGAAGAGGCAGCTTGGCGAATCTCATCCACCTGTACTAACATCTGCAGGGAGAGCGCCAAGAGGACTGAGCCAGGCTCTTCCCAGTGGTTTGAGTCCTTTTCCCGGCAGGCCTTAGCGGCCACAGGAATAACACTCCTCGTGTGTAGCACCGCCGCTCCCACCCTAAGCGACAGCACCCCGACACGGGCCTACCCTCTACTCGCGGAGTATTTTGAAGCATTTTCAAGCTCCGCTTTACCCGAAAGACACAGGAGTGGGTGGGGGGGAAGGGGGGTGATGTTTGACGCGTCCCGGAGAGGGCGCGGTGCCGGCCCCGGAAGAAGTGGGGGGGTGACGTGCCGCCGCTGCAGGAGGCCATGGCGGGGGCTCCGCCCGCGGCGCCGCGGGGATTCCTCAGGGCGGGGCCTCCTCCCGCTGCCACGGACGTGCCGCTGCTGGCCCCGCCCATATATAAGGGCGGCCTCAGCGCGGCCCCAACCGCGGCCGTCGCGTCTCCCGCAGCCGACCTGCGTTCGGGCACCATGGCAGGTCAGTGTGCGCCCGCCTGGCTCGCGCCGCCCTTCGCGAGGGCCGTGGGCCGCACTCGCGGAGCCGCCACGCGCTCCCGACCGCGGGATCGCAGCGGCCGCGACAGCGCCTATTTTTAGTCAGCCGTCCCGGCGGCGAGCAGGCTCCGGCTGGTGGGGGCAGGGGCTGCCCGCGGGGGGATCGGAGCCGTCCCGCCGGGCACGGCTGTACGGGTTGAGAGGTCGCGCACGGTGCCGGCTCTCTCCGCGGCTACCTCGATGCTCTGCCCCAGGCACCGTCTCCTAACGGGAGGGATGTAGCCGGCGTGGTGGGGAGCGGGATGGGCCGGAGAGGCCACTGTAGGGCTACAGCGGCTCACAGGGGAAAACCCAGCCCTCTCCCGAGACACCGGAAAGAGCTTCCGATTTCTGTGATTTTGATACTTTGCAGTGAGTAGGTCCTTACCGGTGTACGGTAAGGTACCTTCTTTTCTCCATTTTTTTGTTTTTGTTTTGTATCCCCGCCCCGATTTTCACCTGAAGTTGTCAGGGGAGTCGGTTTCATTTTCAGGTCTGGAAGCCTGCAGGAAGTCTCCCCTCCGATACATATCTTGATAAGATGCTCCTGTCTCTCTAGGAATCCTGTACTCAAAAAAAAAAAAAAAAAAAAAAAATCAGATACGCTAGCATTTAACTCAGAGAATAGGAGGAAAGGCAAGCACCTGTGAACTTTGGCTAAGCCTACGAAAAATCTTCCAGGGGAATTTTTAAATGATCTGGGGCAAGCACTCCAGTAACCTCCTGCATGCCATCAAATAAAAGATCGCTTCTAGCTCAGACTTCCAGGATGCTTGTGGATGTGTAAGGGCTAGCATAAAAAACTCTTGCAAAGAGATATTATAGCCTGTGAACTTGGGCAGCCAAAGAGGCCTCTGAAGTGGCATGGTTTTGTCTGGGTAAGTCAATTAGGAAGCTTTGCAACTGCCTCTCATTCTGTGTGGTTTTGAAGACATACTGTCACATGTACTGGGAGTTCATTGTGTTTCGGGCCTAACAGTGGCTGCTGTGTAAACATAAGATTCTGTGGCAGAAGTGTTTACAGAGAAGGGAGACCCACACAGCTGAAATACCTGTTGTTTAGGTAGAATGGACTAGTCTTTTGCAGATATAACTTCTATAATAAGCACCAACTGATCTTGCCCAAATTGTAGCATGGCCTCACGTACTTACAAATGTACATACTAGAATATGTAGAACATAATTTATTCAAAACCTTGAAAAGTTATGCTGACTTAAATGGCCTCCATGTTGGCAATATTTACCTCCTGTCAAGCAGTTGTAAAGTTTCCTCCTAGAGTTGGGATGCAGTAGGGGGCTTCTTAGCCTTTACTCCATCATTAAATTGACTTTATTTCTCTAAAGACCTTTGTGAGTGAATATTCAGTTTCAAGATGAGACAGAGTAGAAGTATACCTGCTAACAGGTCAGTGAAGAAAAGACTTGTCTTTCAGTGGCAAGGTCACTTTAAGAATTAGTCTTACACTGCTAGGGAAGAAAAAAAGCAACATTCAGATGAATGTTGGGCACAATCCCACTTTGTCTGCACTGGATTTTTAGTGAGCTGTCTGAGAGCATAGTGTCAGACTTCCATTGTATGGTAACATGCAAATTACTTAGTGAAAAACCTTGTCCTGTTAGGAGGATGTTTATACAACCTAAAATGTTACACACTTGCCCTTTCAAAGAAACATAAAGTTGTTCTGCAGACTTGCTGAATATGAACTTGTGCAAATAGGCAGCTAAAAGTGAATTGAAACAAAATATCTTTATTCCTGGCATTATAGAAGCTTTTTTGATCTTTGTGATTGACCACTACAATCTAAATCCCTTGGGACTAGTTGGTTTTGCTGCTAAGCAAAATAGAAGGTTTTGTAGCTGGTCTATAGATCTTGCAGACCAGGTTTGCAGAGCTTATAGACAGTTATGGTACATGATTGTCTGTCGTCAACTGTTAAGGGGGTATTAAGTTAAAATATATTGTTGATGACTGCCTCATGAACTTAGGAGTTGTGCCAAACAACATTTTTTTTCTGAAAGGAGTCAGTATTTTAATCTTACCACTAGGCTTGATAGTAAGCCTTTAAGTGCCCAGAACTCTCACTCCGATATAACCTTATTAACACCTTCTGTAAAGAAAAGAAATCAAAGTTGCTAAAATATATTTGACTCTTGAAATTCTTAGGAAGAAACTGTTTGGCTGACAGAGCGAAAAATGGATTGGTAGAAAAGAGCATGCTTTGTAAAGTGATAAAACTTTGAAAGAAGGTCTTCGTGAAAATAGTTAACAGTGAACTGAAGAACTTTTATAAGTTACTTGTTTGCTTTTGTCAGTCCCACTCTGGCAGTTTAAAACAACACGAAAGAATGCAAAGCTTGTATAATATGGCTTTAATAAGTACTATATGGCAAAACAATCGGTCTTAAGCTACATTTAAGATACAGCTGGAGCAGAAGATTATAGCTCAAAGAGTAAAAATTGTTCCTGCAAGTTTTAAATTGCTTTTTGTATTAGTAGTTACTTCCCATTTAAATCTTGCATTCTTGTGACAGAGCTGCAAGCATGGGTTGCAGAACAACTGATCTGCAAAATCCTGAGCTAGCAAAACTTAAAACTGTTGTCTAAGATATAATTTGATGCTTACTTTCATTTGGAAATGAAATGCAAGTTTTACACTGCTTTAGCTTCTGGGTTGAGAGCTGAACATAGAGAAAATCTACAAAACCCTTCTAACTTTAGGCCAAAAGCAAGCCCACAGACTCCAAACACTTTTTGCATAATAGCATATTAGTGACCAAAGTAAGGCTCTTTAGAATTTTAGATTGTCTCTACATTTGGCATGACTTATTTAACTTGTGAGCAAATTTGGTGTTCTCTTGTAGCAGTTTTGATTTTGTGGGTCATTTTACTGCATTTTGCCATGTGTCAAGTTACCAATAGCAGGTAATCTGCTT
Organism: Phylloscopus whistleri; assembly: GCA_017589585.1. Lineage (NCBI taxonomy): Eukaryota > Metazoa > Chordata > Aves > Passeriformes > Phylloscopidae > Phylloscopus > Phylloscopus whistleri. Next base: position 35,866 of record JADMLD010000285.1, read on the forward strand.
CACTGAGTCACGCAGGAAGGCTCTAAACACAGAACTAAAGGCACATCTTAAGAGGTCTCACAGCATGATTACCTAACAATACTAGGTTTCTAATGTATCTGTGTCAGAATGAAGTAGTGGATCATGCTAACTTGACCGAGTTCATTTCTTCCAGACCAGTCTTTTGTGACTCTAGCCACAAATGACTCCTATGTGAAAGGAGCACTGGTACTTGGTTCATCCTTGCAACAGTACAGAACAACAAGGAAGCTGACTGCACTCATAACTCCTCAGGTCTCAGATCTTATGAGGTAAGGTCACTTACATACTTCAGACTACAACAGTTCCTGCTGATGTGCAGGTTGAAAAAAATAGAAGTTAAATTCCTTAATAGTAACCTTTCAAAACTCTGGAAGCTAAACAGCTAATTTCAGCAGAACTCAACTTATCTATACTATCTGGAGTTCTGTGAGTTCTTCAAACATGAAACTGTTTATGTTTTGGTGTGTTGTTTTTTTTTTTCTTCCCTACCATGAGTTAAACAAATAATCTGCATTTAGGGCTCTAAACCATGACTTGATACTGATATTTCTGTTCTATCTTTGCTCTTTTGTTGTCCTACTTAGAATTGCCCAACATTGTGATATTGCCTGTGCATTTGTTAGTGCTGTGTGTATGCATGTGGAGGTGGGAGCAGGGAATTGGTATGTATTTGTTTTGCAGAAGTATTCCCGATTGAGATAACATGACACAAGCTCTCTAGCAGACACTTCAAATTTTATCATGGGAGAAGAAAGTGAGCAGAACTAAAGTAGCACCTGAATCAGCAGCTGAACAAAGGCATCTAACAACGTCATCACAGTACATCAAATGAAATTAATAGGCAACTGCCTCCTACAGCCTCGTTAGAATAGTCTAACTATGGAGTGGACTGGATTCTCTTTCCACATGTAAGAGGATTAAAAAAAAGACAAACAATGAAACAGTTAATAACTATGGAAACTACAGATGATAGGTCAAGATTCTCCGCATAGGGAATTAATTTTGAAGAGAGTTATCAATATATAGACACAATAGAGAGGTGAGTCAATAAAAAAATGCAGCGACTCTTCCTGAAGTCTCCTGGCAACTAAACGGTCGTATCAATATTAAGATGTTGCATATAGGAACATCCATTCCAGCCTACTAGGTGAGTGTGCTCTTCTAAGATGAACGCTACCTATGTGCTAGTGGAAGACAGCTAGTACTATGCCCTTAGACCAGAGATACCTACGTACCTAGTGGTATAATTGGAACTTGCATTTCTCACCCTGTTTCCGCTAACAAAGTATGCCTGAAGTTTAGAAGCACTGTCTGCACCAAACTGTCAGTATAAAGACCTCCTTGCAAGGCAGAGTTCCAAAATTCATTTACAAGCTCTGTGGTTCAAATTGTAGTGGTAGCTGCTGAGCATTCAAGATATGCTGTAGAACAGTAAGACTATATTGATGTTTACCGATGTTCATGCTGTTTTAAGCAGCATGAATATCTTAATCTCTTGAACTAATGGTAATGCTCTGTTGATGGTAAAGCAAAGGCTGGGTATCTGTCAAAAACTGCACTACACTGAAAGTTTGTCACTCTTTAGTGAATATGATACTGGTTCAAAGTATGTCTGTACCCACAGGCATGACTAAGTCAGTCTTGAAAAGACTTCATGGGATAAAGAAAGTTTTAGCAACTGGGTCTAGTCAGATTTCTCAAAAGTCACAGATGTCACAAATCCAGAAAAGTGCAAGTATTGCATAAAATTGTGTCTCATCTGTTTGGGATTCAGCTACTGTCCTGCTCAAGCTAGTCTAACAGCTTCCCATTTCTTAACTGCCTGCTCAGAGTAGACCGTTAAGTTGCCAGAAATCAGTCTGGATTAAAAAAAAGCTTTGTGGAAATTTTGTACTACATAGCTATGACTTACTGGACTGGATAGTAGTGCCAGCTAAAACTCTGTGGAAGAAAAAAGAAAACCAAACCAAGGGTCTTCTCTGTTCTCCAAAATGTGCACATTACAAACTTTGTAACAGACAGGTGTACTTGTGCGTCCCAACATGTGCAGTCAACTCTTACTTCCTTCCAACAAGAAAGGTTGCCAGGTTCGCTGTCATTCCACTTCTCTTTACAGAATCTGTGACATGGTCTGTTGTTGGCGTAACACTAGAACTAAATCTTGCCAATTGACTCTTCCCTAGGAGAGTGCTGGAAAAAGTCTTTGATGAAGTCATATTGGTAAATGTCTTGGATAGTGGGGATTCAGCACACTTGGCACTAATGAAGAGACCTGAGTTGGGCGTCACACTAACAAAACTTCACTGCTGGGAACTGACGCAGTTTTCAAAATGTGTTTTCATGGATGCAGACACAATGGTAAGTGGCTGTCTCTCACGGTACCTCTTGAAGACCTAGTATCAGGGTTGATGGATTTTTTTCCTGTGGTTTTTTTTTGTTTGTTTGTTGTTTGTTTTTTTTTAAGAGTAGGGGTAATAGAAGCCTTTTACTAGATGGACTAGTAACAGTAAGAATGCGTGTGCTTTTTAACTAAATTAACTGTCTTGAAGTCTGTGGGGACTATTTCTGTAAAGTATTGTCTTCCATAAGAAGAACATTGATACAAGAACTTTCACGTCTTAATGTTGATGCCAAAGTCCATTAAAACATGACACCACAATTCCTAACCTAAAAGCATTTTTTTAAACTCCTTTACAATTAGGTTTTGTCAAATATAGATGAGCTTTTTGAGAGAGAAGAGCTGTCTGCAGCACCAGACCCAGGCTGGCCCGACTGTTTTAATTCAGGAGTTTTTGTTTACCGACCTTCCATTGAAACATACAGTCAGCTGTTACAGTTTGCCACAGAGAAAGGCAGCTTTGATGGTATGTATTAATTTGTATTTCAGTGTAAGTTAGACCAAAATGGTGACATTAGTTGGGATGGCTCAGTGACTACATACATCCCGTGGGGACAATGTATCATAGAATTCTCTACGTAACTATGCAAAAATTGTATCCTTCTCAGAAATAGAGGCTATCATTACAATATGTAGTAAAACTACTTTTTTCAGACTTCATGAAATAAAAACTGAGTTTGGCCTCCAGACTAACAAGTGTAGAATCATATAAAAAGAAATCATATAACAAGAAATGAAACTCCAGTATTATGCTTCAGACATTCCTAACACTCAAGGCTTTGGATGTTCTATACTAACTGCTTTAGAAAAAATGTAGTACTGGTTAACTTGAGCACAGCTTCAGAGAATCAAACATTTGAAGATACAGCTCTCTCTTCATATGCTGTGAGATGGCTTCCTGTCATAGGGTTGTGACTATCTCTTTCCCAATATCAAGTGCATGTAGTAGCCTTGGCTCCTTCCCAATATAGGTTACTTGGGATGGGCCACTGTCCCAGGTTTGAGCTTGAGAAGCCAAGTTCTGCTATCCTGTAAGTCTACTAAATCTGTTACTGTTGCAGTAAAAGTATTGCTTGGAGACAGCTATAGTTAAAGGCTTCTGAGTATCACTGTCTCCTGTGGCTTAATTTCATTATGTCATTACTGTGGTACAAAACAAAGTCTAACTTAAACTGCAGAAAACTATGTAAATAAGACCATTAAATGGAACTCTCAGATAGAAGGTAATGAGCTAGCCTGTTGACTTACCTCTCAGTACTTTGTGAAAAGTAAAATATCCAGATGTCACTTCTAGCCTGCAGAATAACCCTTGTTACTGTGGGGACTCTTGTGTGTGGCCTTCTAAAGAACATTGGTCACAGTTGCATGCTCAGTGCTACCCAGTGGAAATGAGTACTGCCATGTACCTTGCTGTGCAAATTGATCACCAGCTATGGCAAAATCTATAGCATAATTCTGAACTGTTGCATTAAAACAAACAAAACCCCCCAAAAACAACCAACCAAAGAAACCAAACACTCCCATCCTCCCGCCGCCCCCCCCCGAAGAAACCCCCACCAAAAGAAAGCAAGCAACCAGAAAAAAACCCAAATGAATAGAACTGCTTTTACAATATGCTTTCTGACTTGAAAGCTAAAGCCATGCAATGGTGAAACTTCCTCTGTCCTAAACAGAGGAAAGCAATTGTTGCAGCACTTAACGATCATTGCAGCTAAAATAGTGGGTTAATTGTTTAGATATCAAATTTTGAGAACTGTAATTTGTACTTCAGTTTCAAAATTTACTTAGTTCTTATTAAATGGTAGCACTGATCGGAGTAATGAGACCATGGAGACCTAGACCATCTCTATAAGCTACTGCTGAGCTCAGGAACTTGGTAGGGAGGAAGGGAATTGAAAATTAAATTGATCTAGAAAGTAATAAAAAGGTCTAGGAAACTTAGTAAGAGAAACCTGTGAAGGGTCACTGCTTTTAAGGGGTGCAGGGGTGCAAACTTAATAACCTACCAAACTATGTGTAGTTGATGTCAAGCTGCAAGTACCTTGTCTGCAGTAGGAGTAACTAGGGAATGGAAGACCTTCCAGAGTATTTCTTGCATGTAGCAGCCAACAGGTGTCTCCTATGTAGTGCTGTTTTCCAGAAATGGCAGAATGATGGTTACTTATGTAGACATGTACTCTGTCTGTCTAAACTTCACCTTTCTAGATAATAAAGAACATGTCATGCAACTATTCTAGATACCATCTAAAAGTAGTAGATGTGAAAGAAAAGGTTGGTTTTAGAAGAAATCTGGTAGTACTGCTATCTTAAGAATGTTGCTATTGTTTAGACAATCCTCTTGGCTCTTTAGCCTGGGATCCAAAATAGTTGCCTTTACAGTCTTGCTGTATAGTACCTTCATGTGTATCTGTAAAAATGTAGTTAATATAAGCACTGCCTGATTTTTCACCTTATGTCTGAGATCCTGTTTATATAACAACACTCCTGCTGAAGTCTGAATTAGGACAGCTAGATGCCGCTTTCATTGTCTGCTTTGGCACAAATGCATGCAATCTGAAAAAAAAAAAGCCTAGTATGTAAAACAATCTGAGTGAGAGAAACTCCTGTAGAGTAAGTTAAATACACTGTTGCTACCCCTTCAGTTATCTTATGATGGATACAAGTTCTTCAAAACTGCTTTCCTTCCTTTATGAATTGAGAGGCAATCAGAGGTTTGAAATGACTGGACTGAGTCTCCAGGCTGTTTCTCACTCTGCAATCTGCATGTATGCTGACAGCTGTAACAGGATACCTAGAATTTATATTTGTCAGTGTACTGTCCGTACATCTAAGTTTATGCCCAGCGTCTAGATACTTCAGCTGCAAAAAGCAAATCCTGCTCAAACAGCACTCATGGTATAAACCTTAATACTGCCCTAAATTGAATCATAGGCCAATAAAAATCTTTTTCTGAGACAGCAGAGCCTGAGTGCTTGAGAAAACAAAAAATTAAAATGAAACATTGTCTACAAACTAAGCTATCCCTTTACTTACTCTTTAGTAATGCTACTTCTGAACACAGTGACAGGTGAAAGAATACAGCAAGCGAAAGTTGGAGGACTCTTTTCTATCTCCTTGAAAGAGGAATTATTACCATTTAAAGACTAATTGTATTCATTGTGATGAAGAATTAACAGATATAGATAAATAGGTTTTTACCTCTCAGTTGCTGCTTATAAACTAGTCTGCTCTGGCCTGAAGGCTATATTTATTTATTAATTTTTTAAGCTAATCTACTACTGAGATACCAAACAACTTCAGACTCACTTAACCTTGTAACAACCTCCACTTGCAAAATAAGTGGCCCCTCTGAACACAGATTGTTATCCTCGTTTAGTGGTTAGTCAGGTGCTTTTTAGTACAGAGCTAGGAACACCTATTGTCTGTTAAGGAATTTGATGGAGTTTTACTAGAGTTGTCACCAAGATTACATGTGCTTTTCTTATCAGATCTATGTGGAGGTAGATGCATCTGGGACTGCAGGTCTAACAAGCCACTGACACCCTAACTCTGTCAGTGAGACGATGTTGGTCATGTGTCTGTAAGCATAAGTGGTAAAACTAATTGTTGCCATTTGGTCTCCTGATCTACAGTTTTCCTGAAGCTGAACAGTGCTCAGTTGTACTGCTTTATTGTGGAGTTTTTTTGCTGCCTTATACTGATTGAACTTAAGGTGTAAAAGAAAATGAATAGCAGAGTTTGTGAGCAGCTTCCTATCTTTTAACAAAAGTAACCCCATACATACTATTTCATTCTCTGCATTTTTGGAATATTTAAAGGCTGCAAGGTTTACAAATAGAGCTCACAAATAGAGCTGTAGTGCTCTGTGCCAGACTTCTACAGGACATGATAAGTGCATTACCAACTCTTACTTAGTAAGGTGACTGAAAAAGATCCTCGAACAGCTAGCTGTCTGATGCTCGTAGCCTATTAATGCTTTCTCTTTTAGGTGCAGATCAAGGGCTATTAAACACCTTCTTCAGCAGCTGGGCAACAACAGACATGAGCAAACATCTACCGTTTATTTATAATTTGAGCAGCACTTCTGTATATTCCTACCTTCCAGCATTTAAAGCGTAAGTTGTGAAAACTTCAAGAAGACTTTCAGAGCTTACGTATTCTTAATTTCTTGTAACAGAATGAACAGGCATGATGTGAGCTTACACAGGTTTTCTAGAAGGAGGCTGTTCCTGTCACTCAAAATATCAAAATTTCTTCTCTAAAAAAAAAAAGGAGTTGAATTGATGAAAGTCAAATGAATCATGTCAATGCAGAGAGACAGCTGTATCTGTAGCTTAAACCACTCATCCCTGCTGATAACACTGAAATTGATTTAGCGTAAGAACATTTGATAGGTCACTTGTGAAAGGAAAAACACTCCTCCATTATAGGATGCAGTCTAGTATAGTTCTAACCAGTGGCTGTAGGCTCTTGAATCACCTTGAGCTGAACTTCAGCATGGCACTGGGGGTATCCTTCCCACTTAGATAACTTGCCCTTTTGTCACTCCAACTATTTTATTTAACAATCAGTAGTTACAGTTTTATCTAATCAACCTATACCATGCAAGTAAGTGTGGTGAACAAAGATTTGTATCAAGCTAGCTCTCCTAACAGTCTTTCTAGACCTCTGTCAGTTCCTTAAGTAACAGCAAGATGGAACAAAGTATACAGCCAATCACATATCATTGCATGTGACAAAACCTGTATCCTCCCTAGCTAGCAGCATTAGTTTGGCATGTGAGTCAACTGTATGTCAGGGGCAGGGTCGCTCAAAGTGTTACAACAATCCAGGAGAAAGGGGGCGGGGGAAAAGAAGGGGAACTGAAGTGTTACACAGAAACTCTTTATTGTGAGCTACAGAAGTTGGAGGCAAGGGAGAGGGAAAGTGCCAAGTACATAAAACCAGTCTGATCTCTGAATGACATCAGGTTACTAGTGTTTAAAGCAGCAGCTGGCATAAGCAGGGCTTGCTGGCTCAAGATCAAACTATGTCTTGTGATCAGAATACTATTTGGAATCTTGTTATGCTAAAAGTGGAACACTTATTTAAAGAAATATATGCAAGCCTCAGAATGACTAAGTAGCTGGATAACATTCAATAAACTAACATATATTGTAAAGTATGCTCTCTTTCCATGGCTGGCTGTTAGTCACGTGGCCTTAATTTTACAAATTATTTTGTTGCCACAAAAGACTAATTGGATCTGGGAGCACCTGACAAAAATTCTCTTTAACCGAATCAGTTGCTTAACTGATTTCATCAGACCTTCAAAAATAGAATGCTGGAAGTGCAGCCCATGTAAGTAACATTCCCTGTTCAATAGGTGGAACAAGTTCCGTCGGTTAGATCAGCAGCTACACACCTGATAATCAGCAGTTGGAATATAGTGAAATTTAAACCTACTGACGGCAATAGCTAAGTTTTTTGCAGCTTTGTACAGCGAGACTAGATTTCACAGCAGTCTCAGTAATCCTTTTTCCAAAGGAAAATGCCAATTCATGACAAATGCTCTCTAACTTCAAAACATTGATGAAGGACTTTTCTGGGAGATGTGGAAAGACAGATTAGTTGCTGAGGCCACTGTGGACATAAAGCTTCCTAACAGTTGAGCTTAAATGTCAAAATAAAGTACTGCAGGTCCAGAAAGTATCTAGAAAGCAGATGCTGAAAACATTGTAGAAGCTTGGCATCTGTTGCTCTGACTGGAAGTGGACAGGATACCAAGAGTACACTTCTCTATTTGCAATAAATGTCACATGATACTTTTTATGCATTCTTTTCTCTAGCTTCTCTTGATTTTTGAACAATAAGTTTCTTCAGAACAGCAGCAACTTAAGATGTAGAAAACTCAGGTTGTTTAGTACTGTGACAGATAATAAAACTAAGGTAATCCCCTTATGCTAAATCTTGACTTTTGGGGTTTAAAGTTAAAGCCCAGTAACTGACCTCTTGAGGACACTTTTTTTCATGCAGTTAATGCAAATATTTGGCCTTTCGTGCACACATAAGAGCAGTTTATTCAAAACATTGAACATGAACATTGAAATAGAGTCAAGGACCTTAAAATAGTATGAAACCCACAACCCCATCCAAATACTTAGTTTGAATGTTCTGTGGCTTTTGAAACACACCTGTGTTGTCTCCATACATAAAACTCTTTAACATCTGACTCCTGGTCGAAATGATCAGCATCTGCTTAATAAAATGTTAGACAAGCTACTTGATGTTACTCTCCATTAGTCATACTATGTTCACAAGAAAGCCTAATGTGATACAAGGTGAACTAGGTGAGATAGTCACTGCTAGCAGAGAGACTAGTATTGCTTGTTCACAAAACTGGATCAAGCTGAAACCTAGTTCTGGAACTGTAGGAGAATGACATGAGTGTTGTCTCTTTCAGCGTTAAGTTCTTTACTTGAGAAGAGCTGCATCTCTTCTATACTTTTAATACAGAAGACCACAATGATAACAGTTGGGACAAAGCTAGAAGTCTGTATTGAGAATGGCGTTTAAATGGTTTCAAAAAGAAACAAAAACAACCCACTACCAAACCCACGCATGGCTGCCCTAAGGTTATTTGGGAAGTAAGGGTTGTCTAAGAAGACCCTGCTGCACTGAGATCAGAAGCCTTCTGAAATGCCTTGGTTATACAAAGTTACTGTTTTGCAGGGACATGGTCTCCTTGCAGCAGAGCCATCCAATGATCCATTTCTAAAGGGCTGTAAACTAAGAGGGTAACTCTTAACACTGACCCTTCTCCACATAGTACTTGTAATGCTTAACTCTCTGGCTTGCTGACTTTGGAGTAGAATCTTTTTCACTTTTAAAACCAGTTCCGATTGCAACGGCTGCTTGAGACTGCTCTCTCCCGAGCTATGGACATCACCCTAAAGACTTGAGTTGTCTGTAAGTATTGAAATAGCCCAGACCACTAGGTTTTGGCTGTATTCTGACTAGTGTAATGTAGAATTCAGTTTGCATTTTTTCTGTTGTATCACAATGCTTTCAGTCCCAATAGGCATTGGCAGTTTGATAATTTAGCATTTAGCCTCCTAAATATATTCGTATTTCTGTTTTCTGGACAAATACAGAAATAGCAGGTTAAAAAAAGTTATGTCTGCCAGTCAAAACTCATTTTCTGGACACATGTACAAAATGACCTCTAAAATTTTTGTGCTCAACAGGTTTGGTGCAAATACTAAGGTGGTGCATTTCCTGGGAAGCACAAAGCCGTGGAACTATACATATGACTCCAGAACAAAAAGCATAAAGGGCAACATGGATGACCCTAAAATAGTCCACCCAGAGTTCCTCAACATGTGGTGGGATACTTACATAGCTGATGTTTTACCATTACTAGAACAGCATGGAATTGTTAAAGAAATTACCACAGGGGTAAATATGGTACGTGCTCTAATAATCTTCTATATCCATACCTAAGTATGGATGATAGGTTATTTATTATTGCATCAATTTCCCTTCCCTCTGTCCATCTCAAAGCATGGATGTGGTTTAATTTGTGGGATGCAGGGTATTTTAGTTTTCTCCTTTTAAGCTTGGAATAAATAATACTAAAAAAGAGAAGCATGCTAGACAGCTCTTGGACATGCTTGCCTAAAACAAACTATGTACGTAGGTAATGTTGCACCAGGTCTTATACTGTAGTAACTTCTTTGATGTAGTAACTTCTTTAATGTATACAGAGAAGGGCCTAACTCTTAATGTGTTGCAGCTAATAAGGTTCTCAAGCAGAAGAACCCCAGTTCAGCATGCAAATGTGTACGTACAGATCTTGCATGGTGAATCACATTTAGGTAAGCCTAGGATACCTTGAGAATCAATACTTAAATCAACAGGCAGTGATGAATGCCAATACTGATTAAAACCAAAGTAATGCTTCTAACTCTAGTTCTCATTCACAGAGTTTAGTAGCCTGCATCTGACTGCAGACTTCTTAGTCTCAGCTTAGTACATGGACCAGTTTAAGTTCTCAGCCTTTCTAAGACCAAAGTTACTGATCTTTTAAGATGTGCTTCTCTTGGTAACCTTGCACCTTTCTAACAAACTATTTGCAGCTATCTGGCTTGGTCTATACTCTGGCTTTCTCTTGTGGCTTCTGTAGAGAGGTATGAAGAACTTAAACTTTACTTTTTTTCTTTTCTGTTCCCTTGCTAACTTCTATAACTCTGCTTTGCTATTTTGCTAGGAAGGCTGCACAATCCCTACCCACCGGCAATGCTTGCTACTGTGCATGATAACATCTACTTTGTTGGCCCATTCTATGGCCTGTTGTTTGCTTTAGCTGTACAAAGTATTTTTGTATTTTTACTCTGCCTTTCCTTTTAGGCAGAAGTTACAGAGGCAGTGTCCCATGTATCAGTATCACCACTATTACCAACTGAATCTTCAGAAGAACGCAAGGAACGGTGGGAACAGGGCCAAGCTGACTATATGGGAGTGGATTCCTTTGACAACATCAAGAAGAAACTTGATACCTACCTTCAGTAGAAGTGCCTGTCTCAAACAGTGGTGATGCATGGACTTGTTCCAGAACTAACAGCTAGAAAGGTATAGATGGTGGTCAGTTACACTTGCTAGTAGCTTGAGGAAAAACTTCTTGGCTGAAGGCCTCTGCAGTGCTACAGATGAAGACTGAGCAAAAGCTAGGAAGCAGAATCCTTGGGCCACCTATTACTGCCCAATTTCCAAGTCTCCCTACTAGATAAAACCAGGTATTTTCAGCCTAAAATTTCTTCTGTTTTGATCAATTGGCTCAACATATTCTTTAAACTGGGTTTGTTACCTCACCTCATTAAGGTGATTAGCATTGATTCCTTTGCTTGCTATTTTAGATGTAAAATCTAATTCATGGGATTGCTCATACACTGGAGTGGTAGCCATTCTGCTTTACCATAAATGTATTAATGACACTGGGATACATACAGTTGTAACAGTAATAGCACTGCTTTGCTCTTCCAGTCACAATTGCACTGAAATTTTGACCAGGTTCTTACGCACAGTGCCTGCGGCATGGCAGAATGCGTTTTTCAGTTCTGTATACTATGGGACTAGTAAACTGAAGTTTTATCTGTTCCTTGCAATGTTGCACTTGATACAAAAATAAAAAGTTGTCATGCATTTGTCTTCCCTAAACTCTTGAGCAATTAAAAAAAAGGAGCTCCAAAGCAGTCTAACTAAAATATTCAACAGGTATAAATACCCCTTAAGCTTTGCTGACACTACTCAAGCTCTCAATTAGCAAACGTCTAGCTTTTAGTTCGTAATTCTTTAGAAGTATTTAGTCATTTACCAGGGAGCTGTTTAGAGCCAATCCCCACATTAGCTTGCCATAAATATAGGACAGGGCACTGAAGAAAGTACCTGCTGAAGCTGCTTATGTTAGTAACTTGAAGTTAGGAAAGAAGGCATTTTTCTTTTAAGTGACTAAAGAAACATCATCCCTAATGTAAGCCCTGTACGCTGAACTTAGTCTTAAACACAACCGTGATACTACTCTGGCAAAGATTACATAGCTTCTTAAGTAACTATATCTACCCTGGTAAGGAAAACTTTTCCATGTGTAAGGACAGTAAAAGAAAGTGCTTTTTTTGCCACACTCAGGCTATATGTACTCCATGACACATGGAAAAACAGTAAAAAAATAAAGCTGCTGATGACAGACAGAGATTGGCTGTCACCTGTACTACGGTTTAAATTTATTCTTTAGCCAAAAGTGTATAAACAGAACAAAATTAATATTCTTTGACAGCTGTACCTTGTACTAATCCAGAAACACTAAGAAACTATTACTTCATTATTTCCTTGCAAAGGAGGATTTTGGCTGGAATCTAGTAATGGTGCTAAACCTTTAGCCTAGAGATAAACAATCAACAGGCTCTCACCGTTTGCTGGTAAAGCAGAAGACATAATACAAGTATAAGGGCTGGTCTATTTTAACTTGTTTTCACTACTTAATTGGTCTGTGATTTAGTTGGTCACCATTTAGGAAAAATGCTAAAAGTTGAGGTCCAAACCAAAGTAGCTTGTAGCTACTTAAAAGAACATAGTATATGAACTCCCAGTTGTAACTAGCCCTTTCCTGTATGGGTTTTTCTTTTGCTGTGGTTTTGGTTTTTTTGTTTTGTTGTTGTTGTTGTTGTTTTGTTTGTTTTTTTTTAACAGATAAATTTGAAGTTGTGTGAAAGCAGGAGGGATTACTAGTTACAGTCTGTAATGACGAAAGTATACTTTATCAAACAAATATTGGAGAGTTCTGCATACTCAAAGACTACTCTATGGAAAGTCATAAAATACTCTTTCTAAGCTAAACAGTCTAAATTTTCCTCCCCTTGTCTGTATTCATGCTTGAGAATAGGCACATTACTTCTTTTTAAGCTTAGTTGGAGAGAACCAAGAAAGTATAAAAGTATGATACTTATTACCTGCCTGAAAATTTGGTTTAGCATGTAACTTTTGTTACATTAATACAATAAGATAAGGAGAGTTGCTTAATGAGATGAAAACCAGCATGCTTTGGGTTACCAAATATGGTTTAGTGAAGAAAGATAACCTGTGAAAATAATTCTGTTGTAGCCTCTGTAACTCATACTATGATCAAGTGTTTACCACAGCCTTAGGAAAGCTATGAATCTATACCAAATTCTATGCAGCTTATTTTCAATAAAATGACCTCTATGTCATTATTTGCCACTATTTCTTTCACAATCGCTGCAGGCAGGTTTTTCAGAAAAGCAGAGATCCCTTTTTATCCCTTGCAATAGCATCACTTGATACATCAAGCAGTTTTCTGCTCTAATCTGAAGGTACTCAAAACAGCACTATACTCTAAACATCATTATTCAGAAGAATCACAGCGCTGCTTAGATTGAAACTCAAATAGTGGAACTTCTTTTGCCATTATGAAGCCTATAATCTAAGTTGTTCCTTAAATGGTGACAACTCAGAGCGACTCTTAAAAGCTCAAGAAGCATTTTTTTCATATACATCTTTATTTTATGTATAGGGTAAAAAATAAAATAAATAAAAACCAAAAAACCCCAAACAAGCAAGCAAAACCCAACCAAGACCAGAATGATAGACCACTAACTCAATCTTTGGAATTAAAAATAATTCCAAAAGCTTATTTCTTGAACATCCTGTTCAAACTCCACAAAAGGGAATGCCAAAAGCCAGAGACTACTTACAGATCATGAAAAGCAGAAAAAAAAAGCCCTAACAGGCAGAACACCAAGGTGTTTAACCACCTGCTTACTGAAGAGCTGTATCAAATCAGACAGGACATTTCTGTGCTCAGCTTTTTTTGCTCAGAAAAGCTTACCTCTTTTCTCTTAGATACATTAATGGCTTTCTTGGGAGAGACCATAAAGCCACCCTCAGTAAATTATATGTGGCTTTGGAACATGGAAATCATAATCTAATAGACAAAAAAAAAATTACTAGTAATTGTTTTCAGTTGTTTTCATAATCATACTAAGCCATTTTGAAAAATGTCAGCATATTTTCACATAAGTAATGATGTAGCTTGACTAGCCATAGAAATGGTTCTCTTGCCTGTGAAATTTTTACCTGGAAAATGGACATAACAAAAAAAAGGCCAAATCCCCCTTCATAATTGCAAATTATTTTTCCAGCTTATCTCTAAATATCAAAATCTGAACAAGAAAAACCCAAAGAAAGTTTAACTTACATAAACTCTATGAAAACAAAACAACCCAAAAAACCCCAAAAAAACCCCAACCCAAAAAAGCCCCACTCAAACTCCAGCTTCAGTCACGTTTAGTTCTGTATTCTTGTTCTTATTCAGCTTTTAAGTGACAATCAGGTACTGGGGTTCATGCTGTCTTCGTTTGTGTCCTTGTAATTCTTTCTCTGACATGTTTAAAGTGTGCCTCTCTCCATAGCTAAGGTGCTGGCTCTCCAAGAACTGAATCAGTTTGTTAGTTTGCTTGTTTTTAATTCCTTTCTCAGTTCTTTGGAGCTAATTGCTCCAAATATAGACAAGGTAGACATCTTCCCTTAATTCTCAGTCCTTTTCCATTTCCTATGTTTGCAATTCATCTTATAATCAGCAGGCTGATATTCTCAGACATTAGAGGTGAAAGGCTTTACAAGTTTTACAGACTCCATTTCTCTTCTGCCAAGTACACTTCCCAAATCTAAACAGGACCTAGATATAGCAATTTCTGCCTCCAGTTCGAAGGCTGTGCATCACAGTGAAGGGAGTAGAATGTTAGGTAAACATGTATCAGAAGATGAGAATCAAATGGAAAGAAGGGAACAGATAAAAATATTCATCTAATAATCAACTGAGATTCCTCAGTGCTATTTTTTACTCTGTGGTACATGAACAGGTGTAGTTTACCAAATTCTTCCTCCATAAGTCAAGGGGCATCCAGATCAGCATTCCATTAAGACATATGTATAGAAGTGAAAAACATGTCATTTTTGCACTACAAGAGGAAAAGCAGTCAAGGAAAACTGTTAGAAAGCTGGCAGCTATAAAATAATTTGTTTTAATTTATCTTGCAAGGACTAACTCATTCGCTGACACGAGTGGATTAGATTCTACTTTGCATATAGCATGGTGTTATTGTTCAAAGTGTCTGTTGAAATTACTAGATAGCATGCTGTCAATACATGCCTATGATTCTAGCATTTTGTCCAAAGAAACTTTTACCAAAGTAATTGGAGTTCTGTTAAGTAAAATATTAAAAATGTTTTACAAATTTAAGTACTTCCTTTTTACTAACTCCTGGGAAGTAATCATCAGAGGAACACCCTCCTGCACCTGTGTATTATTCAGAACTAGTAAAAAATACTTTAAAATTTTGAATTAAATACCATCTTTGGACATAGCCTGCAAATGTAAGAATTCCTTACAAAGTGTCACTGACCACCTTTTCTGAAACAATCAGTCCAGATTGTTTATCAGGCTGTTTGTTTGTCAGGCAATACTAAGATAGAAACATGAAAATAATTCATTTACAGATGGTTTTCTCTGAAGGAGAAGACACATTATTTACCTTTTATTACCTTTTCACCTCTAAAAGGAGGTGAAACGCTTGCAGGTTAGAATGCATGAATACACGTTTTGGTTTTGAGGGGGCTTTTTGTGCTCTTAACTATTGTACTAACAAGCAACCTTTTGAAGAAATTAACACTGGACAAATTTCAGGCATTTGTGTGCTTCTAAATTAACATTTAGGAGCAAATTAGTTTTTATAATTTATCTGAAGCATTTATATTTTGAGCACAAAGACAGCAAAACTGAAAATTAGCATGGGACATGTAACTTGAAGAGAAGTATTATCCAAAATATTAAATATGTTATTTATGCAAAATACCACAGGATCAAGCTATAACTCAATCACAACCTTAATTTTGTTAAATATTTTTTGTTTTATTTCACTTGCTGAAGGCTTTTTGGGAGCAAAGGCTCCTGCTGCAAGTTCCCTCTTCTTGTTCTGAATTTTCAGGATATTTTCTTCTATTGAATCCTTCACAAAGAACCAAAATACAAAAAAAAAAAAAAAAAAAAAAAAAAAAAAAAAAAAAAAAAAAAAAAAACAGAAAAAACTCCACCCAAAACACTGAAATGAAGATGTGATATTTCTCTAAATAAAAGTTTAGGCTGAGATGTTTAGATATTCTGGAAAAAATGCTAGGGAGCTGAGTATCCTAAGTAGTTACATTATTTAGCTTTATGGCTTTGTAAACACAGAGAACAGGGTTGTAAAGCAGTTGGAGGAAAAGGTGAGGTATTTTAATTTTTTTGTGCTTTTTTTGTTTTAAACATTTAATGGAAGCATATCTATCTCTTCTTTGCTACTTTTATTAGAAGAGAACCTGGCTTCAATTTTCCAAGTAATATTTTTGTGATGGAATATTAATGAGGTGGGCTAGCTTCTCTTCCACAGCTAAATAAGATGCTATGACAATGACAAAAGCATTCTACATACCTTCAAGATAATGAACTGTAATAGCCAGGCTACCAACAGCTATACTACCCCATTTGAGTCACTCCAAATAGTTCAACAGAGACATTTAATTTCTAATATTAAAATCTTACAATCCAAAGCACACTTCAACAGTCACTCCACAATTTAGTTTTACTTTTGAGACTGTGATAGCACAATTATTTTTAAAATACTGTAAAGCTTTTTGAAAAATAATTATTTATTCATAACCAGAAAACTGTTGGGATCATCTTTCAACTCACCCTAGTAATAACAACATTATGCTTCTGACCCAGCATGTGACACCTGTCAAAACACTGGTGTTCTGCACTGGGATTCCAAGCTATTAGTAGCAGCAATGAACAAATTAAATAACCTCCCTTCAAAACATAGTAGTATGCACATGGCATCACAAAGCAGATACTGTGCCATTGCCTCTTGAAAAAATATTGCCTGCAGATGAATTACTCCCTGCCTAATGTCTTACTCTTTAAGTATCCTGCTATAAAGAAAGGTTTGAGAACTTCTGGTTATATGTTCATAACAAGCAGGAACTTCAGGTAAATGCTTTAAAAACAGTGTTTGTCAGGAGTCTAGGAGACATCAAAACAATCCTGTTATTTTAATTCTGAAACAAACACTGTATATACTAACTGACTCAGTACCTGATGGCAAAATCTAAATCAGCTGGACACAGGCGGTTACTTAACAGTAAACAAGACTGTTAAGAAAGCCCATGTATGCTTTCATTAGTATATACAATAATCACCATGTTAGGTAAATAGAAATTTTGCTGGACACAAAACAATAGTGTAGCTGTTACTCCTTACACTTTGGATGTAACATTAAATGTAAGGATCTGTGAAATGCCAAGTCTGTGCTCTGCATTTTCCCAGCATGTTTTATCTGTCTAGAGGTACAGTATTACTAGTTCTCAAAGAATAGATACTTAAATCTACATCAACTGTAATAATGTTCTGTCTCTGATAAGCAAGTCTTGTGCAATGGGCTCACCTTGTCATGTCACCCACATGTTGCAAGTTGTCTAAGAATTTTTCTTAATGACTTGTTTTAGATTCTAAGAACCTCTGATGCCTACGCACACACAGAGACATCAAGCTGCAAGATAAAAGCCAAACAAGTCTTGTTTCTCCAATCTATGGTAGTAATCAAAAGAGCAACAAATTATGTATTTGTCACTGCAAGATGAACATTCCTGGCAAGCTATATGTGGCAAATGGTTCAATTATTAATCTCACTGTATAAGAACATGATGTCTGGAGGGAAGACCTAGCTGAAACATGCAGAAGTATGTTCCATTCTATTTTTCCTGTAGTCAAGAAAGACTGAAGTGTACTACTTTCACTCTTATCAGTCCAGCACAGGAAAAGTGAATTGCAGTGCTTCTATACCTTTCTGCAGTATCTCCTACAAAGGATACTGCATTTTACATTGGAAAATATTTTAAAACCTGATCCTTAGAGAAACATCTGTATACTTGTGATACTCTCACATTAAAGGTTCAAATTTCTTCCTAAAGGTGAGAATTCTGCATCTATGATTGTACTTAAATAAAGATTTTAAAAGGGGGTGGGGAGGGAAAAAGTAATCTATGGTTGGATAAATATTCCTCCCTTGCACTGTGGTAGTACGCCTCTCAGAGAAAGAATGCAGACCTCCAAGCTACATTTCTACAATAAGTCCACAGAATTTGAAAAACTGGTTACTCCACTAGTATTTCTGCTTCTTAAATCCTATTATTGCTGCTAGTGCACTTCAAAGAATGCTAATGCATGAATGAATCTCATTCGGCACTGATTATTCAAAAGTGAGACCTAAAGGATCATGTGAGCCCAGTGCTCCTCCATCAAACACAAGTAGTCAACCACTGCCACTTGGGATGGTTACCATCACAGGATGGTTATTAGCAGGATGGGAAGATACTGTTCAGTGGTGTGTAAAGGCAGCAATTATATTTGGGTTGTTAGGTATATCTATAGACTGTAGATGACTTGGCATCAGCAATGCTTAACTTATTTTCTTACAACTGCTTGCCACAATAAGATGAATTCATTATACCTCATTTGTTATCTTCACAGAAGATTAAAATTCTCTTGCACTTTTCACAAGTATTCAGAGAAGTGTTGAAAAAAAAAAGCAGCAGGCAGACTTGATGGCATTATGGTAGTGTAGGTCCCTTCCAACTGAACGGATCAATGCAGTCCATACACCAACAATATTAGTGAAGACTCATTGCAATTCATGAAAAAATTCTTTCACAGCAACTTCTCCATAGTCTTATTCATACTAATTTCTTTCATTTATTAAATGAATAGCTTTTGTCTTCATACTGTTACTGTCACTGACCTGATGACCAAGCTAGTACTTTTTCTTTACTATTGGCGGTGACAGATGCCCAAGTCCAAAGCTAAACTATTGTTTTAATTTACTCTGTTTCTTTCAAGTGCAGATTTTGTTTAAGTTTCCAACTGCCAAAAAACTTGGGAATTACAGCAGAGGAGTGACAAGGGGAGGCAGGAAGTGAATAGAAAGCCCTTAATCTGATACAACGACACAACACATGAACCAATTTTGCTAAGAATACCATTTTGGTGTCAATAAAGGTAATTTACATTTTTATTCCTTACAAAAAAATTTGCATTTTTAATGAAAGGAAAAAAACTTCCTGAATGTCGGTTAATTACCGGTCTCCCATGACCACAGAAGGTAACCTCAGACTAATGTCTTAATTGATAAATAAATTCTCAGTAATAACAGAAGAGACTAGAACAGACAAGCACTACATTAAATATATACTGTTCCTCAAACTCCATTTTATGGCTTTTGAAGTTCATAAACAACAAATAGAAAACCTCATTCAAAAGTATCAGAAAGAAAGAGATGAAGAACAAACAGATAACATGCTACAGTGTAAGGTGTCACACCACTCTGTTAGTAGTACTACTAGCATTCTTTCTACTTACAGAAAATAAATGAAGAACACAAAAATACAGTGTTAAAACAAGAAGATGCTAGGGAAACAAATGAAGAAAAGTCCTATTTGTCTTTTAAAACAGATACTCATCAGTGTCATTCTTTCTCAGATGAGCTTTCCTTCTGCCTCTTAGGAAAACACCAAAGAAGCTTTGCCTAGGTTAGGCCATATCATTATGAACAACCCATTACTCACGGGATCCATTAAAAGCACTAGGAAAGCTGCTGTCACATTTAATCCAACTCCACCCACTTTCAGAGACAAAAGCATTATAGTTCAGGACCCTGCTTCGTTGCTTTGGAAACAACAAATTGCTTCCATTCTTTTGTGCCATTGACCCGTCCAAATGAGTAAAGGCAAACCCTGATTCTCTAAAGAGAAAGTAAAAATGTTCAATTTAACAATCCATTTTCAATGACAACGGGAAATAAATACACTAAAATCCTGACCTCTGCTTTGAAATGCGTATTTAAAAGTCTGTTTTCTTTGGGAAATCTTTCTAAAACACCATAAAGCATATGTTTATTAAAAATAACATCAGTTCTACAGACTTCAAACAGTTTTCTATCGGTGACAAGAAAGTTGCGAACTGAGAAACAACCAGACATTTAGCAGCTGGACTTATCCCTCTGTAGTTCAACTAAAGCATGCATAAGAGCGTTCATCTGAAATCAAATAAAGTATTTATTTGAAATGAAAAGAATTTATTCTGACTTGGGTAGAGTTCATTCCTACAGATGGTTTTGATAAAGTTCACATCAATTGAGAGAAATCACTGTTCAGTAATGTCTTTTAAATGAACTAATCTTGAATTCTGTGGGTAGGCTTTCTTCTAATTTCTACAGGAAACGAAAGGTTCAGCATTTTTAGCAGTCACAAACTACAGGGTGATTGAAAGTGCTTTGGGAAGGATTCACAAGCCATTTTTCAGACATACTTCACATTGTCAAAAGTTTGCAAGTCCCCTCTCTCCAGGGTATATGGAAAATAGGAATGGTAGTGGAACTTCAGAGAATAAGGCTTAAGCAATGGACAGCCCCAAGGCAAGTGATCTACCCATAGCAATACTCAAGAAGTGAGAAAGGCTTCCCCCAGAAATACTGACACAAATAAGGTATGCAAGACCCTTGGCTGGCTATGACACAGGATAAGGAGGCACCAGAAGCTCTCTTGGAACCAACATGAGAACAAAAGGAACAAAGAATTTGATCTGAGGTAGAAGAACACGGCTAGTTTTCTCAGTAAGGTTTAGCTATGATGATGTAAAGAACCACTAACTAGAGAAAGTAACTGAACCAGCTTAAAAAAAATAATAAAAATCTTGGTTTATTCTAGAGCATAATGTCTGAAATTAGTTCTTAGGTCTCCACAAAAAGTCTTTTAGGGAATACATTTGTAACCAGCGTTTGAAAGAACAATTTCTTCATTAAAAGTTAAAAGCTTAATGTTTCAGAAAAGCAATCTCAAAATGAAAAGGTCAAAGTATGAGCAGGAAGCTACAAATTCTGGCAGCAAATGAGAGTGACGCAAATAAGAACGATGTGGCAGACTTTGAGAAACAAGTCCACAAAGTCTAAAATAAAATACTGCAATTTTTTTCTGACAAGTGTTGTATTGAACTTACGCCCATTTAGTTTTCCCCTCTAGAGCAGAATACATATTGCTTAAATAAGATTTAAGAAAGAAGGATTTATTTAGATTTTTTTTTCCAAAAGTAAATTAAGATTGGAGTAAGTTTCAGTAGTTATGAAACTGCTCTATCTTCAGAAACTGAAACAAAAGGCACAGCTCTTAACTAGAAGTTTTATTCAATTAACAAATACCTATGTACTGAACAATGACCAGCATCGAATTACAACTGGTGTTCTTTTTGTCTTGTTTCCCTGCTGCAAATTTGTTTGTGGTGTGATTTTAGTATGCATTTTCTTCTGTGCTGGCTAGACATGCTGGACAGACTTCTAAATAATAACTCGAAGTATGTTATCCATATGTATAATATGTTCAGTATATTTACATAATTATAGAGTATGCTCTACAAAACCATAATGAAACCAGAATAAAACACAATAGAATGCACCTTTGAGCTAGATATCCACTCCTGATCAGGATTTTTTCCATTACTGGAGTCTATTTCATCCTCTAGGGGACCATTCCACCAAGTTGTCTACTTGAAGCTCATTCCTACAGAGAGGTCATTTGGCTGTTCAAAAGCCCAAACAACATTAAAAGAAATGTATTAAATCTAGTTATTTATAGTGAATGCTAAATACCACCTTTACAAAGCACCTTTTATGCATTTATTATATTGATGTTCATGTTAAAAAATCCGCAAGGATTCATTCTTGTAACACACTTTGTGATTTCTGATGTGAATATTTTATTTGCAAGAACATTAACATGCAAGACCATAAACACTGCACATTTTATAAATACTCAGCCTTCCTTAAAAATAAAGTGGTCTTCTTTCTGAGCATACCTATATTGAAATAAGTAGCTCAAGGTTTTAAAGCAAGGATATATTTGGGCTGTGAGAATAAGATAATTTAAAATATGAGAAAAATAAACCATCTTTCAAAGACAATATCTTTCTTAGTTACAAACAAAAGAATGACCTTTTACCCTTTTTCTTCAAAGCCTGCACACAAATAATAGCAGTCTGATGAAATATGCTTTGTCAGGACCAGACACAGGGTATCTCCTCTTTTCCCCCAACAGACACGTGAAATGAGACATAATTTAACACCAAAAGCCTTTTACTCTGAAGTACATTCTAGATAAAATAAAATTTATGCAATAGCACTTTCATAGGACTACTCAGAAAATTTAAAATAGACTGTGTGCACTGTACAAACGGACAACTTTGTGAAGCAAAAATGACAGACATGAAAAACTTCTGCCTAATGGAACAACCCTTTAAAATTAGCTAACTCTGTTTGTATAGAAATCTGGTGACAGAACCAAGGCATCTTTTGAGAGGATACAAAGCAGACCTCACAAAGCACATGAATACTGGGGACTGCTAATCTGGAATGAATCATTAGCCAATTGAAGAGACTGGCAGTCATAGTCTGATACATTAATTGATTGCAGCAATAAAGATATCCTTTCAAGAGACAGACTCTTTTAACACAAACAATTTTGAAATAACAGCTTTCCAAACATAGTGAATGCCATTCCTGATTTGGCAGCAAACCAAAAATCCTCCAGTGACAAGAAAAAATAAATAATTCTATTAAATCTGAAAAAGGTTTCTGAAAAAAAACCTCCTAACAGTGCTTATAAAGACTTTTTTTTTAATAAAAAGCTCACATCTTTCTGCATCCCTTCTCCACTTCAGTACTGTAATTATAAACAAACCACAAAAGTCAGCTGAACATTGCCAACACAAATACTGAAGACTTATGGTAAAAGCACATGAAAATGACAAAGAAAACCCCCAAAGAAGTCTCACAATGAACAGCAGCAGAAGAAAAAGTGTTTGAATGCATATCTGGCAAGCTTTTATAAGAATGCAGTTGATACACAAAAACATTAGATTACTATAGAGATCTTAAAGGTTTATTGTGGCTTCTGCATAGGGTCTTTACTTACTTGCACAATTCTAAATTTAATCTCAACAGAAGACTGAAATGAAGGTAGCTGTTAACTACCAAGAAGTTTTTCCAATTTTGGTAAATGCTTTTGGGTTAACATTAGAAAGATAAAACAATTTCCTAGTTTGTAATACCATGACAGACCAAACTTTTCACTCAGCAGTTTTGTGTTTGCAGCTTCACATCTCATTTGTCATTGATGACTTAATGCTGTCATTTGTATTAATAATGGAAACCATCTTCTTGCCTGGAAGAATCCTGCTTGAACCCAAGCTGCTTTGGGGAGAACGTATGCAATTTGTTGGTCTCCTTTGTTTTCAAGGTGATACCTAAAGTACTTTCCCATGTTATTTACTATGAGAGAATTGCATTGTAACCATTCAAGCACAGAAACTACCCAGCTCAGATGCAGTACTAGTACAAATACCTATAACATGGAAACAGTGAATTCCCCAACTTTGGGATTTAGATGCATGTCAGAGCTTTGGCTAAAAGCTGCAAAAACTTCCTTGGCAATTGACTGAAATCAGGAATCATTTTGAAGGTAAGAAAGCTTATTCACTCACTGTTTCAGAAACTTAAAAGACAGTTCAAAAGAACAGAATCCACACCCACCTCTATGAAAGCAATGCAGTTTATTTCTCTGCATGTTACAGGCACCAGAAGGTTCAGTAGGGGCACTGACTGCTACAGACATATTAAGAACATCTGCATGGGAAAAAGGCCTCTGCAAGTGCTCTTTCCTTCTCTAGTTTCCCTCAATTTTCTCAGAAACTCTATAGAGTGGGATAGCTGCATCAGAATTTTGTGTATCTGGGAAATGAACAATGTCAGTCCAGAAGTCAGACAGACCACACTTCCCACCTCTCTTCTTAGGCTGACTGACTATGCACAAGCAGGGATTAACCTGTCCCTGCTTGTTCCTAATAAAGAACACCACCCAGGTTTGTGCTAGGATTTGCAGCTCTAGTCTGGCTGAGAGGGAGTCAGAACAACTCCCAAGAATAAGTGCAGAAGCACTGGATACAGATACCATGCCATTATATTGCCCTAGAAAGAAAAGGGCAAACAAAAAGGAAAAGTATACCTTAGAATATATCTTAGAAGCACGCAAGAAAAATAAATACTATGGTTTTCAAAAAAGCAATCCAAGTATACTCATCCACAAGCTTTTTCTGGATAGAGCCCAGAGAAGGGACATAAAGATCGCCCTTTAGCAAGACAGCTATTTCACTGTCAAAGTTTATGAGCTTGGAAAAAGGAGTGTAGACGTGATTTTAATTCAACAGTCAACTTCCAATACACAGCTTTGGTCTCTTTTAAGCACAATAATATATATCTGCATCACATACAAACAGTGAAGAGGCAACCAGCCATATGGAAACATACAATGCTGCACACTTTTACCCCAGGGAAAAAGTAAGGTAAGAACTACAGAACAAGCTTTTAAAAATACTGACTGACCTTACCACTGTTCAGCTTGACATCTACACTCTCCATAGATTGACTTCAGGCCAAAAATCTTTACAGCCAGATGATAACTAGGTTTACACTCTTTACGATTTAAACAAACAATAGCTAGATGGCCTTCTGGTGATAGCAGTTCATTGCTTTTGAATAACTATTACAATTACTTTTAATTTGTAATAACTTTTATAGAACAACCAACCCAATAATTTCTGAAGACTTCAAAAATACATGTTTTACAAAACACATGTGCACAGTGTGTTATTACAGGAAGAGTCAGTGATTCCAAGCAAACTGTGCATTCCTCATCTGAATCAGAGCTCAGAACCAACTTAATTATACTTACTATACTCAGTAACATTTCATGCAATTCTCTCATGCTTCAAAACAGTTCCATTGATCAAAATGCAATCAGAGCACTTGATACACAATGAAGATATAGCCTTACAGTACATAAAAACACAAGCTGCCCCATACTACAGAAAATTCTGGCCTACCATTTCAAAATATATTAAGAGTACTCCTACTTGGAAAAACAGTAATTAGAACTTAACGTACCTCAACTGTATGCTCAGTGATTAATAAGTATGCAACACAATGCCTAGTGGGAATAAGCAATTTTCATGTGTCAGCTGTTCAAGTAGCAACAACACTATGGATGTGACACTATTCACAGTTAAGATTGCTTTATATTTTCAGTAAAGAAATTCAAGCCATACTCAGTGAATAATTAAGCTATAAAGAATTACTGGCCAATTTTCAAATAATTTTTCCATCCTGTATTCTTCAGGAAAATAAACAATCTTCTAAAAAAGGTTCTGACCATATCTCATTGGTCTTCTGCTATCCTGAAAAATCAACAAGGGTGTCCTCCTTGTTGTCTTACAAAAACTGTAAATAACACTAATGTTCCAAGGGGTGAAGATGTTATATCTTGACCTATTTCCTTGGAATACCCTAGTATTCTTACATATACAATAAGTTTCTATTATTTTAAAATAAATTTCTTTATTTGGCACTTTGACATTCTCAGTAATGTTTCATTCTGAGCATGTAAGGAAAAAGGCACCTGTCTCCTCTGCCTTCCTCAGCTGGTTTGAAAAGTTAATCACACATTTTCCGGAAGTGCCAAAGTAAATCTGCCTAGTCAAAGGCAGGGAATGTTTGGTCACTGCTCATAGAGTGGCACTGTAATTACAACAGCACTCCAGTTTTGTATTTCTATCAAATAAATCTCCCTTGGGAAGGCAGATCTGTATCCTTTTACTACCAAGAGAGACTGTAGGAAGCAGTACTTCTGTAACACCAAACGCAGTATAGATCACGCTGACATACGAAGACAGCGCACTGTGGTACCACTCCACTTTTACTGCAGGCCTCCGCGCCGAAGCCCCACCAGGCCCGGGCCGTTTCCCGCCTCGAGCGGACAGCACGCGCACGCCCCTCCGCGTCCCGCCCAGGACCGCTCAAGCCCCGCCCCCGGACACCCCCCTGCCTTGTGGCAGTCTTCCCCGTCGCCGGGATAAGAGCGCCCTTGGCCAATCAGAGACCTTCCCTCGCGCCCAGCCCGCGCGGGTAATGGCCAATGGGGGACCAGCATCTGAGGCGAGGGGTTCGAGACGGTTAACGGTCGGCAGTTGGTGCTGGTCGGTCGCGGCGGCGGACATATTGTAGCGCAGTCGGAGTTCGTCACCTTATCGAGGCACCATGGTGGGAGACGGGATCCTTGCGGCCTGCGGGGGGAGAAGGGGCATTTGGGAGACGGGATCCCTGTGGCTGCGAGGGGAGAAAGGGCGTTTAGGACCCCTTCTGTTGCGGCACTTCAGCGGAGTTCATGACTCATGTCCCGCGGCAGGACTGGCAGGCAGTCTCTGCTTGAAGTCCCCGCAGCAGCTCTAAGGCAGAAGGGTTGGGAAGAAGGAGAGAAATTAATGTGAAAGCTTAATAACTTTAGGGGAGCTGAGGCATAGAAACCGGCCGATAGCTAGCAAGATCAGATATGTGCCAGGGAAGTCTGTTCGGAGCAGGCACCTCCCGCGCGAAGAGGCGAGGGATTAAGTGAAACCTCTACCCAGGCGGCGAGGAGATAGCGGGACAGAGCGTGGTGGCCGCTGGCCGAGTCTATATGCCGGTTTTGGGCCGCCTTGGTGCGCGAAGCCGTAGAGGGCGCAGCGCGTGCTCCAAGGAGGTGAGGGACGGGCCGGGCGGCGCGCGCCTTAAGCCGCTCCCTGAGTGTAGCCAATCAGAGCGGGGGATGTGGCCCGCGGCGGTAAGGGCAGGGCGGGCGGTGCGTGCCGTGGGCCGCTCGCTGGGGTTAGCCAATCAGAGGAGGGGGTGTGGCCGGTGGCGGTGAGGGGCCCGGCGGGCGGCGCGAGACTCGTGGCGGATCTGCGGGGGTGGAGCGGAGGCTGCGGATTTTGATGGAAGCTGCTAAGGAAACGGGAAAGAGCAGCCCAGACCCTTGCTTTTTCTTTTCTGCTTCTGTTTTTTTCTAGAAACACTCTAACAGTAAACTGGAAAAGCAGCTTATTTCCATCTCGGGTGTAAGGCAGTTGAGATACTGGGAGATGAAACATACATGGCACCGTTGCTTAGAATCGAAGGATCTAGCTTAAAGGGGCCAGATTACATTTGATTGGGACTATTAAGACAGTTTCACTTAGGAATATATATGAAAAAATATGTACTAATTGCGAGGGCCTAAATACTGGTATGCGTATTATAAAGAAAATGTACTGAATGGTCCTGTGCATGAAAGATTCTTGCAACAGTTACCCAGTACGTGGCCTGGTACACAAGTCAAGGAAATTGGGGGATATTATATAAAGAGGTCTTCCAAAAACTAAAAGAAGGTGAAAAAGAGACTAGGCTGAATATTAAAGATGAGATGTATATGCTGCATTGTAAGGGATAATGAATTTGTATTCACCCATATGTTCATAGAGACTATGTTGTCTTTAGGATCTTCCAATATTCACAAAGTCAGTGCAGGTCAGCTAAGGTGAGCGGTGTCTTGCTAGGAGCAGACAACTTGTTCTCTTAAATTGTTGCTTAAGAGCAATCAGGGAATATTGCAGCAGAGACGGATCATGGAAGGTACAACCCACGGGTAGATAGCTCCATGTCTCATTATCATTCTCTTTTTACTTTGCAGCGTGAATGCATATCCATCCATGTTGGCCAGGCTGGTGTTCAGATTGGCAATGCATGTTGGGAATTGTATTGTCTTGAGCATGGGATCCAGCCTGATGGTCAAGTACCTAGTGATAATACTATGGGACGTGGAGATGATTCATTTAACACTTTCTTCAGTGAGACGGGAGCTGGTAAACATGTTCCAAGAGCAGTGTTTGTAGACCTAGAGCCAACCGTAGTTGGTATGTATCCAACATTAAAGGTCTTAAATGAAAAAGTGAGGATCCTTTATGGATTCCCTTCTGAATTTTTTTGTTTGTTTAGAACAATAGGTTTGTTTAGAACTTTAGGTTTTTAAATGCATGTCTAGATGCTGTTTGGACGTTTGTGATTATTGTTATTTGAAAGAAATTAAATAACGGTCTACAGGTAACAATCTCTGGAAAACAAGAGAACGTTTTTACAATCTGGATCATCTTTCCAGACTGCAAACAAAACTATGCACTGCATACAGAGTTTTGCTTGAGTGCTGTCCAGTATCATGTCTGTACCTGTAATGTAGTTTTCTGAGTGGTATCTGTGTTCTTGGAGTACAAATACTGCTTTGTATGTGCTTGATATGTGTGCCTGAAACAAAGGGGCAGAAGTTCTGCCAACTTCTTATACTAGTCAGTAGTGTGTATGTGTGTAGTCATAGATGCTGTCTACACTCTTTTGGCACGTGTGTTTTGTGTGTAGTCACTAGGCAGCACACAGAGAACTGAACAGATCAAATTTATGATGTGGTATTTTGGGGTTTTTTGTAGACGAAGTACGTACAGGCACATATAGGCAGTTATTCCATCCTGAGCAGCTCATTACTGGGAAAGAAGATGCAGCCAATAATTATGCCAGAGGCCATTATACCATTGGAAAAGAGATTGTTGATCTAGTGCTAGACCGCATTCGCAAACTGGTAAGGATTCATGCTGCAAGTTAGTATTTAAAATAATTGATACAGCTCTATAGCTGGCTAAATTGTTGGTTTGCTGTTTTGTTGGCTTTTTTTTTCTTTTGTTAAGAATTTTGTGCATAGTTAATTGTTCAAAACAAAACAAACCTTTTATTTCCTGGTCTGCTCCGTCCCCCCTTTAAATAAAAATTCAATGAGTTAAACCAGGACCTTTCAAGAACACTTTTTTTTAATAACAACAATGTAAAACTAGCAAACATAGGACAGAAATGTTTTTGAATTATTAATACTTATTCCTCCAAAACCATCCATAACTTTTTCTCCCATTTTTTCCACCTTGTTACAGGCTGATCTGTGCACAGGGCTGCAAGGCTTCCTCATCTTCCATAGTTTTGGAGGAGGCACTGGTTCAGGGTTTGCATCACTGCTCATGGAAAGGCTATCTGTTGACTATGGCAAGAAATCTAAACTGGAGTTTGCCATTTATCCAGCACCACAAGTTTCCACTGCTGTAGTGGAACCCTACAACTCAATTTTAACTACCCACACAACATTAGAGCATTCAGACTGTGCCTTTATGGTAGATAATGAAGCCATTTATGATATATGTCGTCGTAACCTGGACATTGGCCGTCCTACCTACACCAATTTAAACCGATTAATTGGGCAAATTGTTTCATCCATCACAGCCTCACTGCGTTTTGATGGAGCCCTCAATGTAGATCTGACAGAATTTCAAACTAACCTGGTTCCATACCCACGAATCCATTTCCCCTTGGTAACATATGCCCCCATCATCTCCGCTGAAAAAGCATATCATGAGCAGTTATCTGTGGCTGAAATTACCCACGCTTGCTTTGAACCAGCCAACCAGATGGTCAAATGTGACCCTCGCCATGGCAAGTACATGGCCTGCTGCATGTTATACAGAGGCGATGTTGTGCCCAAAGATGTCAATGCAGCCATTGCCACTATCAAGACTAAACGTACCATTCAGTTTGTGGATTGGTGTCCAACTGGATTCAAGGTATGTAGCCTTTTAAGTGCTCAATATCTAAATGATTAGGAATTGTGTAGTCTTCAGAGGTGACAGACATACCACAATGTTGTAATGTCCCTTTTAAATACTTTGATAAAGGGCAAAATAACTCTAAGCTATTTTATTTATTTGTAATAATGGTGATTTTTGATTGTTAACATAAATTTTGTTAACATAAGTCTTTAAGCCTTAGCATTCCTAAGGAAAGTTTTCATTTGTTTTCTTGAAGGTGGGCATTAACTACCAGCCTCCGACTGTGGTGCCAGGTGCTGATCTTGCCAAGGTGCAGCGGGCTGTGTGTATGCTGAGTAACACAACTGCTATTGCAGAAGCATGGGCTCGGCTTGACCACAAATTTGATCTCATGTATACTAAGCGTGCCTTTGTGCATTGGTATGTTGGGGAGGGGATGGAGGAAGGAGAATTTTCTGAAGCCCGGGAAGACCTGGCTGCCCTTGAGAAAGATTATGAAGAAGTTGGCCTAGACTCAGTAGAAGCAGAGGCTGAAGAAGGAGATGAATACTGAGAAAACGAAAGCCTGGAAAAATCTGTTTACCAGAAAAAAAAAATAAAATTGCAGAGCCCTGTTTGTTTGTTTTCAAATGTGCTTCCAAATAAAGTTCCAAAGATTATACTGCTGTTTTTGTTTTTTCTTCTTCTTTGCTATTAGTGTGTGTATTCATGAAGGAATGACAATTTGAGATTGCAGGTTTTGGTAGCGGATCTGTTACCAGCTTTAAAAATGCATCATAATTTCTACCTTCCTACATTAGCATAGTAAGAAAAAAACCAAACCTAATATCCATTACTAGTATGGTCACATGAATATAGCTTTAGAGACACATGGAAGCAGCTCTATCATAGGACACTTGGCTTGTGTAAAGTGTTTACCCAGCTGCATAGTGCTAACCACACCGAGGTTGTGGTTTCAATTCCCATATAGGCCATTCAGCTAAGAATTGGTCTCAAGTGATCTTCGTGGGTCCTTTCCAGCTGGGAATATTCTATGAAATAACTAGGCTTTTGTTTGGGAAGTTTGTTGGTTTAAGTGTGGGGTTTTTTTGGTGATTATTAAGAAAGAATTGCTGTATTTAAATACAAAAAAGTCTCTGTTTTTGACGCTGGGAGACTGGAAGAACCCAGGTTTCAGTAGCCTAATGCGTTAGGCATCTCCTGCCAACGACAGCGGCTCCAAGCTGTGCCCAATCGGAAGCTGCTCCGTACATGAGCCACCGTTCCCAATCCGTCTCACACTCCTCAAGGATCACTTCCAGTTTCTCTTCCCACTGGAGAGCTCCACCAGTGTAAGGCCCTGCTCTGCCATGACGGCGGATTCCCGGGGGTGCTCACCCAGCAACGGAGTCACGCCAAGGCCACACGAAACCTCGTACCGAGGGTACCTGTCCCGGGTCAGCCGCACACTG
Source organism: Phylloscopus whistleri (assembly GCA_017589585.1). Classification (NCBI taxonomy): domain Eukaryota; kingdom Metazoa; phylum Chordata; class Aves; order Passeriformes; family Phylloscopidae; genus Phylloscopus; species Phylloscopus whistleri. The sequence goes on from JADMLD010000285.1 coordinate 66,908, forward strand.
CGGGCCGAGTGCGCCCCCGCGCAGCGCCGCGCGGAGGCGGCTCTGCCCACCGCGGAAGTGCAGGGCGCCGCCCCGGGAGGCTGCTGCGGCGGAACGTTTCGGCATCATGGTGCAGCTTTACAACCTGCACCCGTTCGGGTCGCAGCGAGTAGTGCCCTGCAAGCAAGAACCGGCGCATTTCTGCTGCGGCCAAGACGTGCTGTTCGTGGCCAGCACGGCGGCCAGCTGCAGGGTGGAGGTGTTTGCCGTGTGCGAACAGGGCCGCTGCGAGGCCCTGGGCTCCTTCGCCACGCTGGGTCCGGTGCTGCGTATGGCGCACAGCTCGGCAGGTCTGTCCCGGCGATCGCTGGGTCCGTAAGTGCTCGGCTGGGGAGGCCGAGACGAGCGTCAGGCTCGAGTCCGTGCAGCGACCCTGGGGCTCTGCCGGGCGGGAATGGAGGGCAGGCCGGGCCGGGGGCGGGGGGCTGCGGGAGGCGGGCGGTGAACAATGCCGCTCGGGTTCCGCCGCGGGAGGAGGGCCTGGCCGTCCCATTCTCCTCTCCCTCAGCCTCTTTGTCAGGCTACTTCCGAGCCGGAGGTGGGGCGCGCCTGTTGGAGCGGGCTGGCCAGCGGGCCGGGCGGGGAGGCGCGGTCCGGTCCCGGTGCCGGCAGCGCTGGGGCCTGCAGGGAGCGACGGACCCGCATCTCGCTTCATCGTTTGGCTCCGCCTTGGCTGTGGTCTGCGCTCCCATCCCCGCTTGTTTTTTTGGTGTTTTTGTTTTGGTTTGGGGGGGTTGTTTGTTTTTAGAGCACGGAGTAGATGGTCGTTCCAGCCCATTCAACAGTTCTTCATGAGTCTATTGGTCTATAGCTTTCCATGGTCTGTAGAGAACAAAACATTTCCTCATCAGTGGATATAAGAAGGCGGGGGGTGGGCGGAACCTTATATGCAATCTCAACTTATAGAGAGGATTCACATAGGAGTTACTCTGGACCTACATCTGTAAGCCCTTGCTTTTAATGGCGTGTGTGAAGTGTGTGCCACCCAGTGAAGAAACTTGTGCTTTGTATTCAGTTAGAGAAAAATTAGTGAAAACTGTTTTTGGAATTTTTTGTAAGAGTTGAGACTTGAAGATTTTCTTTGTAGCGTACTACAGCAGGTTAAGAGCTCAGAAACGGTCATCTATTTTTTAATGATGTATCAGTATGACTGTTTTCTTTTAAGGAGACTATCTGGTGACAATTGAAGAAAAAAGCAAAGCAACTTTCCTAAGAGCGTATGTGAACTGGAGATGCATGTCTGCAGGGAGTTCTCGCGTGTGTGTTCGGATGGTTGGTCACAAGATGGAAGAGTCATACAGCGAAACCTTAAAAGAACAGATGTCAGTTGTTGAAATGCCACTTTCAGATCCTCCACTGTGCATTTCATGTTGTCCTGTGAATGGAGATCTTCTTGTGGGCTGCAAGAATAAACTAGTCATGTTCTCTTTGAAATACCGGGTCATAAACCCGAATTTGACTGTGTTAGATTTTGAACGCTCCTTAATTATGCACATTGATAACCTCATTCCTGCTGAAGTTGCATTTTGTGCCAGACATATAGCCATAACAACAGAGCTGGATGTTCTAATCCTGAAACTGGAACTGGTCCAGCAAAGTGCAGACAGGACAGAGCAATGTACTCAGGGAGTCAGTACACCAGAAAAGGCTGTGGATGGAGGTAGGTGCTTAAATAATTTAATTTTTTTTCTTTTTAATCTCCAAGAATCTGGTAATTGATTCCCGTTGTTCTGAAAGTAGTCTCAAACAAGGTCTTTGCCCTTCAGAAAATATTTCCAGATTGTCCTATCACTGACTATCAGCTGAATATTCTAGAGCATGAAAAGTTGTACCAACGTGCAGTTGGAGGTAACATTTCAAGCAAATATGCCATCATGCTGCACACTTACAGGATAGTACAGCCTCTGCAGACACAGAATTAGGTCCCTGTTTTAGGGTGCCACAATGGGCCAAGTTAAAGTGGTAGTAGTTCAGTGTGCTGCATTCAGAAAAATTATTCTATCAGTGTCACTGCCTAAGTAACTGGCTTACACAATTAAGAATGTTTCTGTTGTGATGCCTGTGTACTTTTGTACCTGTTAGGCTCAGAATCCGCTGTTATCAAGCAAATTCTCCTTTTTCAGTCCTTTATCTTATTCAGGGGCTTGCCTTAGTATTCTAGAAATCCCAGAAACAGATGTACTCAGGAGGTTTCGTTCCTGTGTATTGCAGGATATCAATCCATACGTAATCAATTATCAGTTCCCATTTTTCCAAACATGTATGTATCAGATCAACACCAACAAACCTTAGGAAGGTTCTTTCTTTATCACTGAAGAAACTTAAAAGGATGGTTGTTTAGAAATGGAAACTGTACCTAGAAAAATTTAAAGGTAAATAAGACTTTTCAGGTAGGGACCATGTAAATGCAATGCTCTTCACTGAGTGAAGATGGGCTTTTCTCAGATAATGGCATCCTGCCACTAGTTTTTTTTTTTTATTAGTAAAAACTACACGGAAAAGTTCCAGTTACTTTCTGAATGTTATTAGGATTTGCTTTCCAGGACTTAAGTGAGTTAAAGATAACACAACCTCCTGTGATAGCTGCCTTTGCCTTCTCAAAACCTCTTCAGCCTAAAGTCAACATTTTTTGATGACTAGCCATTTGCGGCGCTGGTTGCCTTTGACTCACCTTCTAATGAACAGTTTTCCTGTTTGGGGTGTTTTTTCCAGAAATTTTGACTCTTAAGTATTCAGACTGTTGAGGGTGAAATAGGAATTGTTCCCATCTTCTAGTATGGCTGTTTTCAATATCTTGTGGTTTGAGGAAGCCAATCCTAGCAGGGTAGCTGTAATTGGAGTATTTAATTTATATTGTCATACCATGCGTGGAATGGTTTGAACAATTAAGATAGCGTTTTCATTGCTCAGGTGTGAAAGATGAAAGTCCTTCAACACATCCTTTACAGCTTGAATTAGATGAGTTCATCATATGTCAGAAGCCAGTGGAATTGCTTGGGGAAGAAAGTAAGCTATGTGAGATACCCATCACACTGGAATCCACAGAGTTACCTACAGAAGACACAAAACACTTCCAAGTACAGTATCTGCTTTTCAGGTATTACAGACATAGTTTCCCTTTTATGGGTTAATTTACTACAAAATACCAAACTGAGTAGTGTGTTTTGTCTTTTTGAAAGGAGACTCCTCATATTTTGACTTCTGGGTTTTTTATAAGGTTTGGTGTTTCTTTTGAACTGAGGAAATTATGGGATACCAAAAAAAGCCCATTTTTTAGTATCTTGGAATATTTCACTTGGAAGGGTTCTGCAGCAATCATCTAGTGCAACTGCCTGACCACTTCTGGGGTGAGCCACTGTTAAAGCATATTATTAAGGGCACAGTCCAAACATCTCTTAAACAGTGACAGGTCTAGGGCATCAGCCACTTCTTTAGGAGGCCTAAAAAGTGCAGTGTTTCACCATTCTTGGTAAGAAAATGCTTCCTCATGTCAGGTCTGAACATCCCTTGGCACAGCTTTGAGCCTTTCCCAGGTGTCTTGTCCCAGGATCCCAGGGAGAAAAGTTCAGCACCTGCCTCTTCAGGTCCCCTCCCCAGGAAGCTGATTTAAATTCATCAAAATTTTTATCAAAAGCTGAGGAAGAATTGATTTCAGGGTCCACCAACGAATTCCAAAGCAAAGTAGGGAAAAGAATGACACATAATAGGAATAAACCGGTATTGGAGATGGCATGATGTTCTGTATAGCTCAGTGGACTAAAAAATAAGAAAAGAGGGAAAAAAATGGTTAAAATCAATTGTGAGATTTCTTCAACGATGTAAAACTTTGACATGCATTTTGCAGACAACCAAAGAGAGAGGATTTCAGTTACAGGAACTCATTAGAGTTCTATCTAGCTGTGCTTCTTGGCATTGCTGTGCTAATGGCCGTGGCAGTAGGAGTGAGCATTGTTGTTGAGTGTTAAAACATGAGCTGTGCCTCTTGTAGCCAGTGCTGTTTACTTGTCCGAAGTATACGATCATAATTTCTCACTGCAGTCCCATGTTGTTTTGGACTTTTTTCCTAGACGTTTTGCACCCGACCAGTCGCCTTTTGGGTTTTGTGAAGAGCCAAAGTTGCACTCTCTTCAACTGCTTCCTGTATATCAGACAGGTATATGGATATGCATGAATGCACAATGGGCTGTGTCACAGGAGACTTGTGAAAGGAAAGAGTTTCTTTGTGTATCCTGTTTCATGCACTGTGTGATTTCTGTATGATTTGTTTTTAAATTGAGATATTTCCTCCCTTTTCAATGATTTAAACTGAGCTTCTGTTAACAAAAAAGTATTTTAATTTCTCCAAGTTCTACACAAACTTTGAACTAAAATACCAATTCAACACACCAGAAATGTGACTCATTCAGCTTTTAATCAGTTTTTTACCGATAAATTTTGTGTTGCGAAACAGTCACTCTTTACATTGCATTAATAAAATTCTCCTTAGTGTTACAAGGTACTGGACTGCCACTCAGCCAGCCAAGGAAATCAGAGTAGTAAACCTTAATAATGATTAAGATACTGGTTACCTTTCTGAAGGGCCTTAATTAAAACTGGAAGAAATGAATGCAGATTTTAGGGGTTCACTAGCTCAAGGCCCAAAAGACCCATGGAAGACTTTAATGTATGTTAGCAGTCACATTTCATAGAATCGTAGAATGTCCTGAGTTGGAAGGGACTCACAAGGATCATTGAATCCAACTCCTGGCCCTGCACAGGAGAACCCCAAGATTCCCACTAAGTGCCTGAGAACATTTTCCAAATGCTCCTTTGAGCTCTGGCAGGCTGGGGCCATGACCACTTCCCTGGGCAGCCTGTTCCAATGCCTGACCACCCTCTGGGGGAAGAGCCTTTTTGTAATACCCAACCTAAACCTCCCCTGCCATAGCTTTATGCCATTCCCTCAGGAACTACACGTGGAGTGGAATGTTTAGGTCGCTCCTCAGTCTCCTCCAGGCTAAACAAACCAAGTGCCCTCAGTCACTCCTCCTATGGCCTCCCCTCCAGACTTCACCATCTTTGTAACCCTCCCTTAGTCTCTTCTCTAATAGGTTTATATCCTTGTATTGTGGTGCCCCAAACTGCCCCCAGGACTCATGATGCTGCCCCGGTGCAGAGCAGGGTGGGACAATCCCATCCCTGCCCCCCCAGCAGTGCTGTGCGTGATGCATCCCTGGATATGGTTGGCCCTTGACTTTTACTGGCTGCTCACTCAGTTTCAGATGGTTTACTGTCTGCTAAGTAGCAATGCCTCATTTAACTTGCAGCTAACTGAAAAGAATGAGCTACTTGCCATTTAACTCTAGCTGTCTTAGGCTCTTGTGTGCTTTACAGGGTTTGACAGAAGGGTCTGTAGAATATGAACACAGCTGTTACCTGCTAAAGTGGCATCCTAATAAATTCTGCCATTTCCAGCCTTTCCTTCCCTTAAGTAATTAAGTATTAAGTAATGACCTATTTTTTGTGAGCTGCAGCTCTGGGTGAGCATTCATTCCAACTTAAAAGTATTGTCTAAGATCAGGCTTTCAGTCCATGGATGTGTAGTTGTGGTGAATTTAGGACTCTCTAATGCTGTTACTTCTATGGATTTTCTTCACTAGGTGCTATGTCCATATTTTTGTGAAAATGCCTCCAAATGGGATAAGACGTCATAGAAGTTTTTGACATGTGCACTGAGCTTCATATAAAACTTCTTTTTACTAGCTACTAAGAAAACTAGTCTGCAACTTGGGCAGGTTTGATTGTATCTTTTAGGCATCAGGCTTGGAATGGAATTGCCAGGATTTTATTTATGAGGTATATAAAATGCCTTTCTCATTGTTACATCTAGGAATTTCTGCAACAGCCTATGAGGAAACTGAGAACAAGAGAAAACTTCTGAGTCTCTTCTGCTTTTTCTCTTTACCTCATGTTGGATATCTCTACTCTATTGGGAAGTTAGTAGAACTAATTTCTACTTACCAGTATTCAGAGAAGTCAGAGCAGGCAGTCCTCACTCCACAGTTCCTGCACGTCATTACAAGGTACTGTGTTTATGGTTTTACCAATAGTATTACTATGTTTCTCTATGCTGCTGATTCTTTAAACATTTTTTTTCCACTCCGGTATGTCCTTCATAGTCTCCTGGAAATTTCTGGGCAGGCTCATGTGCTCATGTTCAGCATACCCTCCTGCTTGGGCTTTTAAGCCCATTTCTTCAGAGGAAAAAGAGCTGATTCACTGTAGTCTTGGCAACTTGAATTTTGCAAATCTTAATTTCTTTCCTTCATTGTTGTGTTTTCTTCTTTTCCTCTAGTCAGAACCTGCAGTGCTTCACAGTGCGATGCAGTGCAGCAGCAGCTCGTGGTGAGGATCCATATATTGACACGACCGTGAAGGTACACCTCTCATTATCTCACTAATAGAATGGGGGTAGTGGCGTGGCACTTAGTTGACTTACATTTTGAAATCCTGTTAGTTTCTGATGGCTGAACCAATGTAATAACATGCAAAATGAATGGCATGTTGTATTTTGGCTGTCTACAAATGTCTCAATGAAACAATCTGTTATTGCCATGTAAAATTCTAGACCATTAGTAGAATGTTTTCAAAAACATGAAAAGCTATAAAATCACTTTTTAAACTAAATTATGTGGTTTTTTGTATAAAACTGCATGAAGGGTGCAGAGTTTTCTTTTACTGTATGATGTTTCTCTCTCTTAGGTGTCCTTGAAAAACCAGTTTTTCTAAGAGACATGTAGGCAATTGAACAAGTCTGCTGCCAGATACTTAGGGCATGTTTTTTTTATAGGAGGGCTTTTGATCCTTGGAGGTCTAAACTTTTCCCTTCCTTAAATTGCTTATCAGAAAAATCTGTTGAATGTAAAGATTGTGATACATGTTAATAAAAGTAGTAGGAAAGATAGATGGAGGTGTATTTTAAGATAGCGTTTAAGGATTTCTTCTGACCATGTAATCAGCAGACAAAAAGAAACTGTAGGACAGTAGAGCCAAACGTATTCTCTGCTCTGGATAGCTAATACCAACACGTGACAACATCTCTCCTGCCCCTTCTCCAGTCTCAGCTTTCTGTGTTTTCACTGTGGGTTACATTGAAATCCATCACAGTTCCTCCAGTCAGTCAACAGGCTGCCTCCTGTGTCTGTGGGAGTTTTGGAGAGATGTGAAGGCTGCAGTCCTACACAGATTTCTGTGCTGCAGCTTGCCATCCACAGTGTGCCCACCCACTCTGTCATGGATCCCTCCATGGGCTACAGTTCCTCAGGGCTGTCCCTGCACTGCTGTGAGTCCTTCATGGACCAGTTCCTTCAGGGATGTCCCTGCCCCAATGTGGAGTTTGAAATGTAACAGTGGTTATTTTTATTATTTGCTATTACTATTTTTCCCTGCTGGTTTTTTTTAATCAGTTTTAGAGCTGCCTCATTCTGGGTCTCACTAGCCTAGGGCAGTCTAGAGCCTCTAGATCACCACTGTAGGCCTCCATCTCTTTCAAGAAATGTTGAGGTGTCTTCAAAAAGCAGGTTACACATATAATTGTGTTGTCTTGTTTCACTATGTATGTTAATTTGTAGGTGTAGCATTTTATCTTTTTAAAGCTGTAAATTTAGAATATTTCTATGCAAATGAGGTTGCATTTTTCAATTTTTAGATATGTTTTAATGAGAAGTGCATATACAACATATCAGGGAAATAATACTGGCTATGTAGGGTAACAATGGGCAAGCAGACATAATACTTCCATCTGTAATTGCTTTTTATAAGCAACTGAAATCAAGGCTCTTATAACCAGGCAGTCTTTTAAAACTTGGCCAAATTCAAACCATTCAGGATCCAGTTTTCCATCTACCTTGGGTTTAATTATTTTGAGAAACCTTGCTGAAACTGTACAGTTGCTTTGAAGAGTGAAATACATTTTTTTCTACTCATTATTAAATGATTCTTCTTAGGCATTTATGATTATTTTTATTCTTGCTTAAATGAAGGACTCAAAGTTAGGAAAGCCAGTGAATGTTTTTAATGCCAGATCATTGCACAAAGGTTACTCTTTTATTTCTGATTTATTTAGAAGCTCGATGTATATACCAAGTGAAATTACAAAACAATCACTTTCCTTTATAGGCTTGTCCACCTGTCACACTGGATGTCTGTACATTAAGAATGCAGCTTTTCATAGGACCAAGAGCTATCTGTCATTTCAAGAACCATATAATCCTTTTGACTAAGGCAAACACAGAAGATATTACTGAAAGAAGAAAGCCTACAAGAAGGATGCTGTAAGGATCTGTGTCTTTTAGGGAGATGGTACTTACAGCTCTGTGTACATTGCTGAACTTGTGGATATTGCAATTTAAGAGTGGTTCCTCTGCTGAAAAACTCTTTTGAAATAATTGTCTTCTAGTGATTGAGAAGAGGAATCAAGCTTTTTTTTTTTTCAGTTCTGTTGTATTTACTGACATAGAAGAAATGAGCATAAAGTCACAAATGCTGGAAATCAACAAAATGTTAAAATAACATTACTAAGAATTTATCCTGAGAATTTAAAAAAAATCTATCTTGAGAAAAAATGTCGACTAGCAAAAATATGTAGTGCCAAAGCTAAAGGTTACAAAATATGTTGCAGCACAAAATTAAATGTCTTATCTTTGGCTAAGGGTTCTTTCCAAGAAAGTTGTAAACATCACTGTAATTATCCATGACAAAAATTGGTTCAGACTTTTCCCCAAGTCACTGTTGCAGCATGTGTGTAGCCAGAGGCATATATGACTTTTTACAAGTCTCCATGGAAACTGCTATTCCCTTTCCATTTTTAAGGCTTTTCATAAAACAGCTAAGCAGCTATTCTTAACAGCTATTCAGAAACCACATTTATTGAAGTCAGTTTAAGTTAATTAACAAGCGTGGAACAGCTTTTTGATTGGGGAATTATTTGAACCAGTATTTCTTAAAGTGTAGAGCAGACATTATTCAGAAGAAGATAAGGAGAAACCTGTCAGGAGAAATGACTATTCAAAATACTGTAGTTTGCTTGTATAGAGCACATTTCCTGGCAGTTGTGTTGTTTCAAATATTCCATTTGGCATTTGAGGAAGATACACTTTTTGCCTTCTCTAAAGAAAGTAAGTTGGACAATACTAAGCTACGTAGCAGCATAATTAAAAATAAAGATGTAAAGGTCTTTACATATGTACAGTTAGAATAAAATTAAAAACCAGAACAAAAAGAGTCTGTTTTTCTACAGTGCTTTTGACCTTAGGGCTTTATAGACTGAGCCAATGTTTTAGAATGAAAGCATTCTGATACCTCTTTATGCCATGACTTGGCAAGCACTTTGATAGAGCTGCAGGGGCAAACATGCACTAAGTCCTTACAGGAAATTAAACAGCTGATTTAAATTACTTCACTGTTTGAGGTCTGGTTGGATAAGGCCCTGGGCAGTCTGACCTGTTCAGTGGGTAGCATCCCATGCCTGTGACAGGGGGGTTAGAACTAGATGATCTTTAAGGTCCAAGCCATATCATTTGATGATTCTGTAATTCCTCATACTCCGCTGTGTTAAGCACAGGAGAATATGTAGTGGATAGTTCTCATGATGACTCTTACGTATGAACATGCCTATCCCTGTTCTGTTGTTAGCCAGTATGACTTAAATTCACAGCTTAACTCTCCAGCACTTACTGGCCTGCAAACATACCTATTTATGCATTTGAATTATGAAAAGAGTGGAGTTTTTTTGGTTGCATAGTGTTTATTTCAACACTGACACCTCTTTTCTCTAGTTCCAGAAAGGCTGACAGCATCAAATCCAGAACAAATTCTGAGTCAGAGCCTGGTTGGAATTTATATATTATAAACACTGTTTCAACAGTTCAGCTTTACAGAGAAATGGTATTGCACAATTCCTGCTTTTGTAATTTGCTAGCTAAAAATAAGTACTGTTAATTAATCTCTGATGCATGTTATTGCTGAACATAGTGTAATTTATTTCTTCTGAATAGCCCATAATCCTGTTTCAAACGGCTGCTGACCTCATTAGAATTGTTTCTGTATATTCTTAATTTTTGTCAGCAGCTTAAGTATATCCTGTGTCTGTTCTAGGTAGATTATAGTCGAACTTATGAAAATGTTAAAACTGAGAGCTGCATTCATCTTCTAAGTGAGGCTCACTTACTGATCAGAGCAGCTATGATGGACCCTTATTTCCTTAAATCAGATGAGAAGGAAGATCTTCTAAGAGCATTCAGAGAAAGTTGTGCCTTCTTAGGAGACTGCTACAGCAGGTATGTTTTAGATGTCAAAGTGGCATGGGTGAGCCGTGTTTCCGGTAGTATAATCTTAAAATGAAAATCCATAATTCTTTGCTATTTTACATTGGTATTTGCATATGTAATACAAACTTTTCTGTTTTACAAAACCAGCCTAATCTAGTCCTCTTTTTAGTATCTGCTTGTCTTTATTGTCATTGAACAGAATTCAATTATTCAGAATTAAGTTGAATTCAACAGAATTATGTTAAATATGAACAATATATGCAGATAACCGATGTGCCTGCAACTTTGTTTGATGTTGTTTTAGTTCTTACAGTGATGGCAAAAGCATTGGCCTTAGTTGTTTTGTTATTTTTTCCTTCCTCTCTATTTCCTTCAGGTTTGACACAAAGGATTATCACCTTGCTTTGCCATACTACAGAATGTCAGGTTTATCCATGACTGAAGTTTTAAAGAGACTAGTTTCAGAAGGTGATGAAATACAGACATACGAGAGAGGATTTATATTTTATTTAACTCATTCTCTTAATGAAGACTCAAATGAAGAATTAAGTAAGGTAGAAATAAGTTGGTTTATTTGTAATCTGCTAATTTAGTTCTGATTTTAAGAATTGTGTATCAAATTTTAATCACTTTCCTTTTGAAAATGCTGAGCTTCTTTTTTAGTTTTACAAACTTTTTTCTTTGATCATTGCTAAATTGTACAGATTGCTAAAAACAATTCATTTTGGTGGTAGATGTTTTCCTAGCATGCCAGAATATGGGTTGAATCACTACCAGTTAGAAATCCTTTATTTTTACGAGTACGGAGGAGAGAGGCAGGAAAGGTAATAGCTAAGGTGAACTTGTCTGTTTTAAAAAAATACAAACAAACCAGCCACAAAAAACCAAAACAACAGAACTGCACTAATTTCATATGCCATAGAAGCATGTATATCTGAAAAGGTCTGAACTGTCAAATGGCTTTTATTTCAATAGGAATCAGGAAATAAAGTTCTCCAGATATTCTATCTCACGGACCCTGTGCAGCTGCCTCATATTCTTTGCAGTCCCAGCATGAGGAACGTATGTCCTGTGACAGCTGTGAAGTATCTTCAGAAAGTAGAAAAGATGATGCCATCAGTGGTCCTGACACTTACTAAGGCTTTCTTGGCTTTGAGAATGGGAGACCTGACAATGTATGAACATGAAATGGACTCCTATAAGGAGGTAAAGTATGCCAAGAGCATGAGCTATTCATGCTTTACATGTCCAAGTCAATAGTTTGACTCGTAGTTGCATTTTACAGTAAAAGAAACTTCTGATCACTCCTCTTCCCCCTGATATGCAGTGTAGGCTCCACTGAATATCTGCAGTAACAGTAGAATGGAGGGCTGACATTCACTGGGACTGTACAGTTTACCCTGCAGGCAGGGCAGTCTTGTCTTGGCAAAGACTTACAAAATAAGCAAGTTTTGAAGCTCTTAATTCTTCATCAATAGATGTTGTTTTACTGGGATGTAACCAACTCTGGCAATGCTCTTCAGCTGCATGGGAGGATTATATAGTAGCATTTCTACACCTCTCCACCTGAAATTAATATCTAATTTGCCCATCAAAACACCATCTGTATGCAAACAGTTGTTATAAAATTGCTCTTGAACAGAATATTTGTCCATTGTGTTCACAAACTGAAGTTTCCATATACAATTCCACATCTTGCGTGGAATCAAAGCACTTAACTCTTATTAAGAACAGATCAGAACCTACTTCAAAGTAAGAATTCCTCATCACTGGGGGCAAAAATGTTGGTGGATCTGTCTCTGCCATAGATGTTCACATGTGTGAGACCAGTCTGTAAAGAGTTTGCTCAAGACTGTGAAATATTCAAAAATGATAGAGTTTGAAACAGAGAGTTTTTCTTATAGTGGGATATTGGGAGTCTAAACACTTTTGAAATAAATGGATAGCTGTTTCAAAGTTAGAAATCATGCTTTGGTGGAAGAAGTCCTGCAGAGTTGTTAAAGTTAGCTGTTTTTGAGTTGCAAGGTGGGAACTATGGGGAGCTGGTTCAGAAATTCTATTCAGCACTACCTGCTTTTGCAGCATGATCAAGTGAAATTGCCATGTTGTGAGTGAACATACACTGCATGGATGTTACTTTGAGAATAAGGTGGCTTAGGCTTGAGTGGTTTTGGTTGGATTTTCTTTCTTTCTAATCTGATCTATTAAATATGTTCTATTGTACTTCACCTTTAAAAAAGCATTTTATTTCAAAGTAGGAAAAAAATCACTTGTAGAAAACTAATCTGAATTTTTCTTCTGGCTCTGCCTTATATTTCTTGTGTAATTAATTTAATTTACTTTGGCATTATTTTTCCACTGTCTTTAAAATGGGAATAGTTTGTTGTTATACTCACCTTCAAAAGCACTCACATAACTCAAAATAGCTTCTTGCTGCACAAAGTGCAGCACATTTTGATCATTGTTTCAGGGGTATTTGCAAAATAAAAATCACATTTTAGCAAAGTAGTCTACTGTAATTTAGCAAAGCAGCCTCTTAAGAAGTCAGCCAGTGATTTTTCAAACCGCCCTGTATATCAAATGTCTGGGATTTCTTTGTAAAATCCATTTTATGTGTGCACTAACTCCGTCTTTCAAGAGCATATTGCTTTCAATGTTTAGGCACACGGCCTGTTTTTCAGGATGAAAACCAGAATGTAGTTTGGATCTCTGTCTCTGGAGAGCTATTCTATGAATTGCAGAAAGGATTTTCTTTCTTCCCTGACTATTTCCATCTAAATTTCACTGCCTGAGGAAATACTGAGTTTACTGAGTAGAATCATCTATATATTTAATTATTTACCTGATTTATATCTAATTGTGTTTGTAGACAACACTGGCTTGTGGCTTCATTGGACAACCACAACTCCTGCAGCAGCGTAAGGAAGGAATTGTTATGCCAACTGAGTTTGCTGTTCACCTGAAGGAGATGCAGCCTGGTTTACTGGTGGCTGCCATTGTGGCTTTACATGAGAACAGTAAAATTGAACTCGAAGAAGCAGATACCTTTTTCAAGGTCAGCCCGTGGTCATGTTTTTGCTTCTGTTTTTTTCATAGTGACATTGTTGTGGGAAAGAAAAGCAGCCTTAGTTGCTCCTTCACTTACATTTCAGCATTTCTTCAGAAAGAGTGAGATGAGGGTTGAAGATATTCTAGTCATGATAGATGGTTACAGAGTCAGAAACTGGACCTTCTGGAACAAAATACTGGTTAAATAAAGCAAAAAACAAAACAAAACAAAACAAAACAAAAAAACCAACAAAACCAAAAAACCACAAAAAACCAAAACATCCATTAAGTTCTTCACTTTTACTCTATCATTTGAATGGAAAATAGCCTGATCTCAGAGCCCTTTCAAAGGCTTCCTAGTGATTGAGCTTCCTGAGGCCACTGAAATGTAACAGTATTTAGATAAATTAATTGCATGAGCTCCTTTTAAAGAAATCTTTAGAATTAAAACATCTAAAGAATCAGGCATTAAATATGAAGGTATATAATGTTCTGATGATTTCTATAAATTGGTGGAAGAAAGGTGTGTGTCTGCGGTTTATAAGAAGAAATGCTAGTTTTTCTAGTGTCCCTGAAGCTTTCTTAGTTTCAACTGGGAATAGACACACCTTTTTTTCTTTTAGCTACAATCAATAGCAACACTTGGGTTAAAACACGTTCTTCAATGTACCTGTGTTGCATTCTGTACTATATCTGTTACTGTAAAAGACCTGTATCAAAAAGAGAAGTCATGAAGTTCCAGTCAGAAAAAGTGGTGTTGTTTAAAACCATTTGGAAACCAAGTAAAAATCGTTTTTGCTGGCACAGCAGATCTTAAAACTATCTTCCTTGTAGGTTCTTTCCTGATATCCAGCTGAGCTACGCAGCAGATCTTATCCTGGACTATAGAGACTACTTTTGAAGACACCTCTACTTGTCTATTGGCATATGTAAAAATCCTCCTCATTAGCAGTCTGTAAATACTTGCTGACAGTTGTACTGATACTTCTGGCAGTGGAGTAAACCTTAAAGAAAAAATCAAATCTGTTGGTCAGAACTGATTACCTTAAAATCATTTAATGAACTTTTTACTTTGCATAGCAGTGTATTACATAGAATCACAGGACAAAAAAGGAATCAAAATTCTGCTTCTAGTAAAAGTGAAAAACCATTCCTCCTGTCTTTTCTAACTTCTGCTGCTAATAATCACCATAATCTAACTTGCTGTCTTCTTTTATTTTTGTCCTTAGATGTTGTGTAATAGCAGTGAAAACACTATTCCCCAGCTCCTGGTCGATTTCTGGGAAGCTCTTCTTGTAGTGTCCTCTCAGGAAGAAATACTTCAGGAGCTCCTATTGAGGGTTACTTCTCAGTATGTTTGGAGAATATCGAGGAAGCAACTTCCTGAGACTAAGCCATTGAAAACAACAGAGGATCTAGTAAGTTGTAAACCACACAGAGGAAGTTTTAGGAATGCAGTGTTCCTCCAGAATCTATCCAAGTACCTTCCTTAATATTATAATTCTAGACAGATTATCTCTTAAAAGAAGCAAGACTGAAATCAAATAAGGTAGCGTGGAGTTACAAATTAGTATTTCTGTCTTTGGCCAATCCTGCTCTTTGGGGACATTTGCAAATATGCTTTCAACAGGAATCTCAGCTCTGGATAGAAAGAAATAAGGGTTAAAATGAAACAATGAGAATTTGTCAGGTGGATTATTTACAATTTTACAAAGCTAACTAAATGAGAAAATCGTGTGAATGATGAATTCTAAATAGTTATGAACAGGAAAGCTGAAATACAGAACTAAATAAAAATTTCCAGTTTATTTGTTATTAAGTTGCATGGACCAGGAAAGAAAGGGTATGTGCTCCTCTAAATTACGCTATTTGAAATTTTCTTTACTCACAGCGAGTTTCATATGGAACTGACACTAACAGAAATGTTTCTTTGGTTGCAACTTGATTCTGTCTTGTATAGATAAACTCCTGTAGTCATTTTGGGTTGATTGTCCCATGGGTAACTTCCATAATGTCAGTGGGATGTTCATCTGAAAAAGATTACCATGAAGACATCTCAAGACTACAGGTATGAAGCAGGTACTACATCTTAGTGCTTTATATCTTAGATCCATTCTGCAAATCTTCATGTTTGTATGAACAACTTTCTCCAGCAGGCTCTTCTCCTTCTTTCCCCCTAAATTATCCAAGTCAAAATAAAAGGTTGACTGAAGTGATGGAAGAAAAAAATTCTGAAGAGTTATGTTGATAACAATATTTACATTTGCATCTACTCTAAACTTGCTTTCTCAGTTTTTAGCAATATTTATTAAAGGAAATATTATTTCTTTATTACTCCAGTAAGTAAGGGCTTCTGTTCTAAGATTATGGTTAACATTTTTTGCAATGTTTGTCTTAAATCCAAACAATACTTTTTCTTCTTGTCTTCAGTCTCTTTTATGTGGTCAGTCAATCAGTGTAGCTTCAGCTCTGCCTATTTTGGAGCCCCTGACAGAGGCTGACAATGTTGGCCTCACTATCCGTGTTCTCTGCAATACCCGTCTGGGCAAGTATGAGGAAGCCATTGACCAGCTTCTCAGAAGGTGTCCTGATGCAGCTGTGTTCTATGCTCAGCATGAGCTGAAAGGTGACAATCAGGTGGGCTACTTTCAATACAGTTATTCACTATCGTTTGGGGTTTTTTTCTCCTAACTGAAATGCTGTGTGTACAGCTGGACTCTGGATGGATCACATGGCCTAGCTTTCAGACAAAGTAAATCGCTTAGCTTTTGTTCAGCCTCTTCCTTGGCATTTTAATTCCTTGACTCAGTCCCCAGTAATTGTAATGGAATATTTTTTCTTCCAGTTTCTTTTGTCACTTACTCTATTCATTATTGTAAACTTAAAGCATAGTCTTTTTAGATGGCAGAGTGCCTCAGAAAAGAGAGAGATATGTTCTTTTTCCACTGTAAATGGAAAGGTATCTAGTTTCTCACTAACTATGTTCTAAATTGTTTGTCAGTGTTTATAATGTGAAATCTTAGTAATAAGCTAACTGATAAGAGAACATAGTTCTTCGAATAAAATTGCACTTAAATATGTTCTTCTGTGTTCTAGTGACATCTTCTGACCTTCTAGCAATCAGAATGGTACCAGTAGGGAATGTCCTTGTGTTGCTTTTTCCCATTAGGCCTCTATGCAGTTTTAGTGTTGGAACTGATTTTATTCTAGTGTTCCAGGAATACAGGAGTTTATTTCCATTTCCCAGCACAGCGACTCAATTAATTGTATGCAGCTTTGCTGACCAGAGTCAGCAAAGATGATCTCTACCAGACAGATATACTAGAACTCTATTCAGAACCAGATTTGAGCTTTTTATTCAGATCTGAAAATAGTTTCTGTGATTGTTTCCACATTAGAGTAGAATGTGAGGTTGCAGTACTAAATCTGAAGACAAGGGAAAGCAAATAGCTGCCAAGTTTTAAAGGAGGAAAGAAATCTCTTTCATTCTCTCCAATCTTATCTACAAAATCGTGCGCAAAACCTAATTTACTTCTAAGCTGTTGAGATGAGACAGATCAGGTCAGGAGACAGAGAAATGCTATTCATCACTTTCCATGGAGCTGTTTTGAGAGAAAAAAATTCTCTGACTGTGTTGGTGTTGCTAATTACGTGACTTTTTTGTCTTCTAAACTTTTTTTTATAGAGGTATGAGGGACACTATGTAAAGATTTTTGAGCAGAAAAAAGTTGCACTGAAGACTGAAGAACACAACATATACAAAATCACTGCATTTCAAAGCATTATATAAACTAATTATTGAGTTCCTAATAACTGACCTGTATTTGTACCCATCTGAGCTTCAGGGTATTTTTAGCAGGTCTTAATTGCTCTTAATTGCGGTCCTTGTTGATTTACACTTTTGCTGTGTGGTTTTGTGGATTAGGCTCTGTGGTGGAACAAGCTGCTTCCTGAACTTTGCAAGAGAACTAGACTTAATGGAAATGACTGTCCTGTTCTTATTTCATCACTCAAAGGTAAATCAATTGGCTGTAACTCACCTCCAGAAGGCTTTGTACCTCAGCTAACATTCTTAATAACTGTTCAGACTAAGGACTACTGATAGTATAATTTAGAAAAAATGGGGGTCTTTTTCTTCAGTTAAAGCTAATGCAGTTTAGCAGCCTTTCTGGTCATTATCACAGAATTCTGCAACGTAGGCAGAACATCATGGCATTCATTTTGTATTGAAAACAGGTGAATTGTAATCATACTCCTTCTGTAGAGGTCAGGAATAGACACCATGAAAAAACCTACTAAACAGAACTAATTGTGATTGGTTTGGGGTTTTTTTTCCTAGTCTATATGACTATATGGTTCTTAGGTAATAGGCTGGTATTGATAACACAGGGGAGGCTTAAGTGTGTATTGATGATTAGATCACAGACTGAAAAAAACAGTGTGTTAATACTGGAAGTCGAGAAATCCACCCTGCTGGTTCTGTAGTCCTATTGTTACATGTTTGTAAGAAGCTAATAATATTGTGTATAGCTGAGGAGCCAGTGTGATTATTCTGACAAATTAGGAATATTAAATAAATCATGTATATTGTTAAGAGTATGCCATTGGAATGCCTGAGAAAAACAGCATTGTGGGGTTGCATTGTGCAGCACGGGTTGCCACGCTCTATCATAAAGTTCTAGTTCCTGGTGCCAGCAGTTTTTCTTTGGATTTAGATTCATGCAGTAACTGTGCTGTAATTTCTTAAGAAAATAACATTATGCAGCTTGGTCTGAGAAGCTTCTTGCAAAGCATCCAGTTTTACAGGTAGTGTTGAGTTAGGGTACTAATTAGATTTCTAAGGCTTGCTTTGCATTTCATACAAAACATGTGAAATACTAGGTCAGACTTCATTACTGTTAGTGCCATATGTAGACCTGAGGTGTCAATATAGAGGTATGGTTTTGATTGAAGTCATAATTTCAGTTTACTTTTTAAATTTCCCATAGTTGTGTTTGCACCCAAATGACTATGTCTCAAATTTCATTCCAGTTGCAGTATTTAAATTATTTGATGACTTTATTTAATAATTACATTGTTAATGCTTTGGGTTTTTCTCAAAATACCTAAACAATATTTTTTCCCCTGCTCTGAGCAGAAACTTTATCAATTGTTGCAATGGAACTGGAGCTAAGGGATTTCCTCAGTCTTCTACCAGAGGATGGAACTGCAGCATTTTTTCTACCACATCTTCTTCACTGCAGGCAGAAGAAGCTGCTGACCTAAAACAATGACCTGTGGACCTGCTATCCACTCAACTACAAAGAATGTGCTGTAATAAAAAAGTAAATGAAACAAGTAATAGAAACTCTTTATAAAGTACTGTGGGACTCTCTTCACATACATCTTACGTCAACTGCTGAGGGACAGCTGTTTCCTGAGGCAAAGCATCTGTTTTTAAGCTAGTTCTATTGCCAATGCAGCTAGGAAATACAGGCTTTACAGTACAACTGAACATACAACGTTCACTGAAAGTAAAGTAGAAAGTCAGTCTTAAATCTTTGTTAGTTGGATCACTGACCTAGGGAGGAATTCAGGCTTAGGCATGTGTCTAACTGTACGAGTAAAAATGAGTACCTTACTTTTCCAAGTGGAATTGGGCCCAATTGACTTGATACTGTAACACAGACATTTCCTTGAATTCTAGCTGGCAAAATCAGGCCCTGCTCTGTCATCTTAGTTATATAGCCAGGCAGGTGTTATACTGAAAATGTTTTAATTTAGCAATTCACAGGAAAAGGCCATTAATCAAAGAGAAACAGAAGGAGAAGATACAGACTATGGTTGGCTTGCTGGACTTTGTTTTCTTTCTTCTGCTGTGCTCAGTCAGTAGACAGTATTTGAAATATCACTAGGCTATAAATCCAGCCAAAGACTCTTACTTCTTCTAGGGTTTTTGGTAAGCATCTCAGCTGCTTGTGCATGTGTGTACTGATGTTTCTCTGTCTTGTGAGCAGAAAGAGTCGTTCTGTTCCTTCAGAGCTGGAATTCAGTCATAATAAGCTGTCACAGTGTTTATAACTTGGTTATGAATGTAGTTTGGGGGTTTTGACAATTACCAAAACTGCAGTGACTCCCGTGATACCATAACCATCTAAACCATCCAAAGGCCTAATTAGCTGACAGTGACTCTATAAAAATGTTTTCACTGGAGCTGTAATGTTATTTAAACTTGTAGAAGTCAGTCAGAAGAGATCATCTATATTTCAGCTAAAATACATTAACAAGTAAAAAAGATAAATCAAAAGGAGTTTAACTTACATAGCATTCCTGCTACAGGTAAAATGAGTGATCTAATTTACTGGTAGGTATTATTATGGTTTCAGTAAAATTTCAGTTTAGTCTTTTTTCTTTAAAAAAGACCAAAGCGATTTAGGCTTATAACAGAGAAGCCATTTCATTTTTACCGGTATAAAGCCCAGATATCTTGCTTTCCCTGCCTGCGCCATATATCTTTCCTTCTCATTTGGCACAGATCTAACGTGAGGAGTTGGGTTATTGAAACAACCATATCGCTCCTACTTTTTTAATTTTTGACTAGCATCAGCCATGCTCTAAAATACTGCTGCTTCCATCTGTCAGGAAACACTTCCTTTTCCCTTTGCCAAGGGCTGCGACAGCAAAATGATTCCACTGCAGGAGTTACTTAAGAGTTGTCAGAACAAAGCTCTTCAGTACCATAGTCACCAAATTTTGGCCTTCACTGTCTGCATTTCATCAGGCTTATTTCAGCCTAATTTTGCCTTGGTAACAGAAGGCCAAATCTTTTAAATGTACATTCTTGAAAGATACTACTGAATAAAATTGTAAAGGAATTCAACAGAAATAGTAGAACTATTTTGTTAACTGCTCAATTATACATTACTGTGTATCATTTCAGTGTGAACCTACGGATAAAGTGATAACCAAATTCCTGTTTTCTAAGCAGTTACTACAGACATACCTATCTAGTAGAATGTGACAGTATGATGACTAATACCCCAAATTTTGCTGTTACTCAGGGTTATTTGCAAATTAAAAAAAAAAAAGATACAGTTCATTTGCTCTTCCATGTTCCTCAGCTGCTAAATAACATGCACTAACCATCACCTAGAATATGTTTCACTTACAGGACGCTATTTTCATTTATAGAAACATACATTTCTAAGCTGTTACTTCCATTCAGCTGTCTTAGTCTGTGGTTCTTTTCTTAGCCATGGCCACTATGTGAAATCTTCCAAAACATGTAGAGATGGGTGGTCCAGAAAAGAGTATTTTCCAAGAAATGAAGGTAGACCTTGGAGGATCACTGCGTTAAAATGCTTTCATCATTCTTGAGTGCCTGGCTTGGCTTTACATTTGAGCTGATCGAATAATCTTGGGAACAGAGACTGTTTGTCTAGAAGGGGAAAAATAGCTTTTTGTTACATTTCATCAAAAGAATAGTCTGTGCATGTGGCCAACAGATCCAAGTACCTTCTGGACATTGTGAGTTAGATTTAAAAACAACTTTCAGATGCACTGAAGGGCACATTTAAAACAGTCTAGATGGCTAATAATAAAAAATCTGACATACTGCCGATCCAAGTTGAAAGTCTGTTTTTACATGTTTTTCTGTGTACTCTTAAATTAGCTTTTTTATTATCTGGAGGTCTGGCATAACATACTCTGTAAATCAGTTTTAGTGTTTATAAAATAGAATTGTTTCACATTCCAGTGGTTTATGAAATAGAATTAGATTTTCTGTTTAACATTGCATTCTGTATTTTTAGTATAGCTATAAATGTAAATCATGATGTATATATATATACACATACATCACATATTTTGAATTATTTCTGCTGGTCTCTCTCTTTCAATGCCTGTTATGCTCAGTCTTTTGAGTACTGGAGAATGTTGTTTTTAAAATTGTATTAACTTTTTAGAAACAAGAACTTTCAAAATTCTTCAAAATTCTTCAAAATTCAAGGTTTTTCACTGGTAATATTGCTAGAGCAAGGTAATAGTGTCCATAAAGCTACAACATGCCTGGGAGAAAGTAAACACTTTAGTTTTTCAGTACTTCAGCTGTATGGAGATGATGAATTCAGCTGTATTTATCAGCTCTGCTTGTTTTGAACAAAAATTGAGATGAAGTCTGATGCTACTGGCACTTCTTGGGTACAGAAACCTGGTACTCTGTCTCATAAAGAATTCTTCTTAGATAAAAAAATCTGTCACTTAGATTTCATGGATGGTAAGTTGAAGTAATAGTTAGTTATCATCCAATCTTTTAGCTACTTCATTTTCCTGAGCAGTGCTGAGGGAGGTATGACCAGGTGACCTGCGACATCTTGGCTTCTAGAGATGGAATATTGCTTAGAACCAGTGCTGGAACCGGTTCTAAGGATGCTGACCTCTCTATGAGCCCCATTGTGCATCTTAAAACATAACACACTATAACGAGCATAATGAACTAAGCTAGATGGCTCTTACCTTCCTTTGGGAGCACAGTGTAGGTTGCCTCCATGCCTGCGTGGATGTGGTCAGTAACATGGCAGTGTAACAGCCAGGTTCCAGGGTTCTGTAGGGTCATTTCCACAGTTTGAAATGTCCCAGGGAACAGATCAAAGACGTCTGCCCGGTAAACCCCTGTTTGCTTCAAGACAAAAAGAAGCAACAGTTAAACTGTGTTAAACACACTTTCTGCATGTCATTTTTACTGAGGCATCACTTTGTACACCCACCTCATGCCCCAAAGTTTAATAAACTAGCAACAAAGTGGAAATGAAGGAAAACTATAGCTTTTGTCTTACCACAGCCATGAAAAATTCATAACTATCTTGTTGAAGTAACTTCTGAGGTTACCAGTGAGTAAATGCTACTGGCAGATATTCTCTGGCTCTTGTATGTTGATCAAATACAAGCTTGAGGCATAAAACTCTTATGGTCAAAGTACAAGCCCTGCTTAATATTGTAATATGACTTTTACTGTAGATAACAATCCTCGGTATTTGACTTACCTCTCATTCTTAACACAGCAAGAAATAAGTGAAAACCACCTGATACCTTGAAGTTAAAGCTGTGGCCATGGAAGTGTACTGTATGAATGTCTATTTCATTGCCCATTCCCATCAGATACCAGCTGACATTATCTCCAACACGCATAGTCAGGCCATGCAAATTTCCAAACACCTTTCCATTAATGGCTAAAAAGAAGGCAAGTAAGACCGAGAAAACAAATAAGATTTTGTGTATTGTATTGTGTATTGTTGATCTCTAATATAATACAGATTGAAAGATTTGAAAGCCAATGCCAGACAAAAGTAATGGCTTTGGACAGCACATTGTGAATGGTTGTGTTTATAGTCCACATTAAACTAGAAAGAAAGACATAATAAAATTTCTTTGCTGTACACCATTGCTAATATTGCAGTTTTTAAAGAGCTGTGGGACTTGCAGATCTTTAAAAAAGCATCTGCAATTCTTGTAGATCTTTGTAAAAGAGTAAGCTTTACAAACTCACTCTTTCAGGATGCATATAGCCTTTCCAACATATCCAAAGCAGTTGTTTACTGACATCAAATCAGAACTTCAAATTTCATTTTTATTCTTTCTCTAGTCAAATACTAGGGGGGTTTGTTGTTGTTCTGTTGTTCTGGGTTTTTTTAATTGGTGGGGAAAAAAAGTCATACACTGGCATTAGCAGTGTTTTCAAACAGTTTGAGTAAAATATTTCAGGCCACCTGTCCTGAAACTGGAAATTGAGGGGGCTGAGAAAGTTGAATTTATATGCAGTACTTTGAAATACATAATTTTATAGAATTTGCGGAGCTATATGAACTAGATTGGAAAACATACCATGCATTTTATTACTTTCAAGGAATTCCTCATCCTCTTTGTCAGCAAGGTGTGGGTTGGCAGAATACATTTTAATGTTTTCATCCAAGTACCATGACTCATTTTCATCAAAAACCATAAAGAGAAGAGCAAATTGAACTTTCTTTTTAGTGTGAAATGATGGCAGGTAATGTCTATGACACACAACAAGTGTGCCTATTAGTCCGCTGTAAGTGTCCTGAAATGACAAATGAAAACCCACATAATTGCAAGATGTAACTAAGCAGAAGTACTTTTAATGACAAGCATGAATCCTTTTACTATCTTCACAACTGTCAGTATCTGGGAATAAGAGCAGCCAGTGTCAAACAAAGTTATTTCTCCACTGTTATATACTACCCAGGATTCAAGTTCAATGAAGACTGCCTCATTTTCATGTCTTGCTATAAATAAACATCTATTCTATATTTATTTATTGCTCCTTTTTCAAACTATTTTTATAAATCTGAGCTTGATTTCCATTCAAAATATACTTCTTGACACTTTATTTGTATTTGTTGAGACAAAGGCAAGAATACATTAATTTCCATTAAAAATACTATGTTAAGCTAATTCATGCTTGGTAAAAAATGGTAGAGTTGTGTTTCACAATTGCATTTTAGTTTTCCCTGAGTGGTTAGATATTGACCAAGGCATAAAGTGTTAGCTTTAAGAAGGGAATGTGAGATGATCAGCAGAGCAACCAGGAAGCAAAGCTATAAATGTCTGTAGCATTGAATTTCTGCCCTGACATTCTTGCAATTTGCCTTCAAGAAACATTTGAATTCAAAGGAATGGTAATAGGGGAAATAGCCTGGCAGAGAAAACAGAAAAAGTTTCAAATTCAAGATCTCCTTCAGGCTATATCTGTGTTGGAGACATGAACAAAACTGGTATCAATAATATACCTTAACAATGTCCACTGTTGAATGGTATGCCCATGCAATACAATGTGAATCTCCTCTTTCAGGACTAGATCTCTCTGGGATTTTCCAGACATAGATTTTTGTTTCACCTGAATTAAATAAGTATCAATTAATTTTTGAAGTTTTCAGATCCCTGATTCTTCTTGACAATGGTTTTGTGTGTGTGTGAGTGCGTCTGCACTGTCCAGTTCACCATACTTAATAAAGTCAATTGTATCTTTTGTAGAGATCACAGAGGAACTTGAGAAGTAACAGCAAAAGCTATGCTTTCCCTATGGAGCCAAATCTGTTTGCTTTCATGAAAGGTGCAACCACATTGTGTCAAGAAATTGCTGATCAGTCAAGGACTAGGATACATAGCAATAGTTAGCAGGGGCATTTGAACTGTAGAAGTATTTGTCATAATCAGCATAAAAAATTTAAGAACTTGAGGCGAGGCAAACAAAAATTATGTCTTTCCTGCTATCTGGAAGTTTGCTAAATCTTACCAGAAGTCTTGATGTTATCTGCTGGAAATAAAAAAAGGTGGCTTGATACCTGGGTTAGTTACAGCAACAACAGGACTCTCTGTTTTCACTCCGTGGGCATGGATAGAATAAGGTCTTGATGCTAAGTTCTTAAAAACTATTATAATTTTATCTCCAATATTAGACACAAGCAGTGGCCCTGTTGGATTGAAAAGAAAGATGAACTTGGTTTTACAGAATATGAGAGCAGGCAAAGAGCCAGCTTGTGTGTTCAAATTCAAAACATTGGCTTATAATTCAGCTGAAAACTGTATAATGTTCAGTTTGACATGCCAGCTTGAGATGTTAAAGATAGGCCTCTGTATCTCAAGTTCTTAGCACCTACTGTGTACCTGAAGTCAGTTTGGGTGTTGCTGCCCAGTTTCTTGCTGACTTAGGAAAAACTGACCTCTGATCAGGCAGCAAACCAAAAAGTTTTTTTCCCTTGTAGAGTAAGCAGTGTTATCTTGCAGGGAAAGCACCACAATAAAAGTAGCAATTCCAAGTAGGTTTTCCATTTAGATTGAGGCAATTTTTGTGGGTAGAACTGTAGTCAATATTATTCAAATAGTATCTTTTGATTTGTGTCACTGTATTGTTTGCATTTTCAAAACTGAACACGATGACTTTACCTTGAATTTCCAGGTGCTGCTGCTCCTTTGTTCTGTTTTTGAGAATACTGAATGTCTGATCAGTGTACTCGCGATATACTACCTTTTTGTACTTTGAGCCAATGAATTTGTCACCTTTATTTAAAAATGGATTGCCAGGGCTGCCAAAAGAAGAAAGAAATTCATTGTTTTATGTATTTTAGAGCATCTTTTGCAGTTAGGTCAATTAACTATCAGGCAAGAATCCTGCTCAGTGAAGGAATAATCTCATAAACTGCTAGTGTCTTCAACATGAAAACATTCTTGTTAAGCTGGGAGGTTCTTCTTTGGAAGATTAAAAACCCCACTATAAATAGATCAAGTCTTATGGTACTTGAAAAAATGTTGAAATGCCTGGCAAATGCTTCAAATTGCAAGAAGACACACAGCAACTTGCATACTGAAAACCCTTCGGCGACTTGTGTATGTCTGAAATGAAGCCTAGAACTTGTAAAGGTTAAGTGCCTTGCTGACATTAAATGGAAGGGATTCTCTGCTGAGATCATGGGGGCTGGACACAATAGGGGGGGAAAGTCTGATAACAGCATAGTCCATATTACTTGTGCTTAGATTTATGTCAGAGTCCACTGGTATACAGGGCAAGGAAATGTACAATCAAACTGAGGAGAAAGAAGAAAATACAATTAAGTTAATAACAAAATACAGTTTTAATCTGCTACTCAAGTTATTGAGGTGGAACACAGAAATTCATCATCTAGCCTTTTCTGCTAATTGGCATGAGTTATTTGATCGAATCAGTTCTCTCTCTTTGAGATTCAAATACTGGAAATAAAACACCAAGACAACAAGCTTCATCGTTAGTGGATTCGATCATGGGCATACCTTGTGTAAGCTCATGAAACTGGGAGGGGTCAAAAAGAACCTTACTCAGACTACAAATAAATATGAGACCAAGACCTTGTTTATCAGGATACAGTCATCATAGATAAGATGACAGTGAACATTTTAAGCTTTCCATAGCAAGGACTACCAACATCAGTAAGTAATAAATGCACATGCAATATCCAGGATCCATTAAAATCTACACCTGTCCCACAGAAGGTCTGTGCTGGACTATTTCTCAAACACTGTGCTGCACTGTCTGGCTCAATTACATGACAAGACTGCTGGGGAAGGACAAATTCAAGTGGGCCCAAAAAATATATGTGAAAAGAAAGTGTGTCTAGAAATGTCTGGAAGAGGAAAAGGCTCAAAGGAGAAGTGAGTTGCTCCTTTGCTTTTTTTGCATTTTTTTCCCTTGTGTGTATTCCAAAGTACCTTTCCTCATGGTATTGGTGCCGCTCAAATTCCCATGTCCTGTTAGGAGAATAGTCCCATTCAACTTCCACTGCAGCAATGTAGTAAATCTTTTCATGCAGATACATAGATACATCTACATTCCACCAGTGGCATTTTTTCACTTTGTAGTTCTGTTTCATGCCCCCAGTGTAGTGGTCAGTTGTCAGGCAGGACACTTCAAAAACTCCTAGGGGTCATAAATAAACAAAGACTTGAGGAGGCTGAGACACAGGTTATTGCTGGTATAAGGTCCAAAATCATTGTGCAGTATGGCTACTTGTAGTAATAAAATTCAGTGTACAGAGGAGCTAGAAAAACCAAGGCTTTAGCATTAAGAATGTATGTCCTTACAGTTTGCCCTTCAAACACAGCTGTACAGTTTTAGCACCAGGCTCAATATACCAGCTACTTAAGGCTTGTCTCTATGCACAAAACATTCTTAGGTAACAGTTTCTGCATTAGTAACAGGATTTTTAAATAAGACATTTACCTTCAGAATCAGGCTTCATAATAGCTGTAAGAGCTGTATGTGGAAACAGATTTGCTGTATCCCTTCTTGTTCCTTTAGTTACAAATGTGTTTTCTGAGAAGTATATCCCATGGACATCAACTTCTGAACCCAAGCCCATCAAATGCCAGGAAACAACACTTCCTTTACACATCTCAAGACCAGGCTGATTTCCATACATATAACCATTAATGGCTATAGAAGATTTGAGAGAGCAAAACCCACCTTGATTAATATATTACTTAATTCTGCAATAGAGATTAATTAATAAACACTTCAGATGTAATGTCATGCCTTAGACTGACAGAAGTATCGATAATAAAATACTTTATCACATCAACAAAACTAAAGAATCAATTCAAGCAAAACAAATTTTAAACCCCAGTGTTTAAAAATAATTTCTAACTGTTTCCCTTTTCAATGTCTAGAGCATATATTGCTGCCTTGGCCAACTGAAAATCGCCCTGCTTTCTGCTCATCAAATATACAGGATGCATAAAGGATCCCATTTTATACCCTGCAACACCCTCCAGCCATACAGTGGAGGCAATCGGAAGGCTTTTTTAGTTTGAGTTACTAACCCTTTCTAGATAGTCCTTTGCAAAAATCCTGGGCTTCTCAGGTACTGTTGAATGCTCAGCACCAAGTGTCTGTAAACATGAATGGCCCTGAGGGGAAATTTTTTCAAACTGCACAAAGGAAGAGGCTTAAAGATTCGAACTTACTGGCAGAGCTAGGGCCTGAGGGTAAAAACATTTTTTTCATGTGAAACTTGAAAAACATTTCTGCAGTACTAAATCACAATCAGTGTGAAGCTCAGTTCTGCCCTATTAAAAAAGCAAAGAGCCATTCTGAGGCAAAGTCCAGCTGGCAGGTTGAGGGAGGGGATCCCTGCTTTCTGTTCAGCACTGCTGAAGCCACACCTGCAGGGCTGTGCTGAGTTCTAGGCTCCCCATTAAGACATGAACACACTGGAGAGAGGGCAGCGAAGAGTCACAAGGATGATGAAGGGACAAGAAAGCATCTCTTCCTACAGGGGAGGGCTGCGGGAGCTGTGATGACCCTTCAGCCTCAGAGAAGAGGCAGCTCAGTGGATCTCACCCACTGGTACTAACACCTTCAGGGAGGGTGCCAAGAGGATGGAGCCAGGCTCTTCCAAGTGATACCCACTGATAGGGACAGAAGCCCATCTGACACAGACACCAACTGCCACACAGGACATTCCCTCCAAACATCAGGAAACACTGTTACTGTGAGGCTGACCAAGCATTGGCAGAGGCTGCCCAGAGAGATGGTGGAGTCTCCATCCTTGAAGGCATTCAGAAGTCATCAGGACATGGTCTTGGACAAGTGGGTCTGGGTGGCCCTGCTTGAGCAGGGGGTTGGACTGGGTGGTCTCCAGAGGTCCCATGCAACCTCAGCTTCTCTGTAGCTCTGTGAAAAACCTCCTTTGAGCTACATCATCTGCAAAGCAGAGGTCAGTTTTGTCTTGCTGCCTGGTTGCACTCGTAGTGGTTGCACACAGGCTGAAGACCCTATTCCTCCTTCTATCTGCTCAAAGTGGTACATAACCATGCTAAATTCTCAACTGCCATGCAAGACACTGAACAGCTGGCATTATACTTTGAGCTATCACATTTAGTTGAAACTGAATTGCACTGAAATGTTTTAGGTTTTCCACTGGAAAGAAATGAAATGACTCTGCACTATACAGCTTTCCTGCCTCAAACATGAAACCGTAAAAGTAAAAACCTCATTGTAGAAATTAATATTTGGCTAACTAATACTTTTCTTACAGTGCATTTTGTTAGACTCTTGGAAGTCTTCATCATCTTTGTCAATTTTATCAGGGCTTAGTGTAAACATCAAAATATTATCATCCAAATACCAGCTCAGATTCTCATCAAATACTGTGGCAAGTAGAAAAAACTCCATGTTCACATTTTTCTGTTGAGAAGAAATAGTAGAAGGGAAAATAGAAATGAGTGAACAGAAAATGTCAGGGGAAAAAAAAATCCTATGTTCATAATAATTTATGAGTACAAGTCACAAAGTAGAGTAAATGCATACATTAATACTTCATTCTGATAGTCTCAAAGCTCTGTAATTGCTGTATCTGGTAACTAAGTATCTATTGTTAATGTTCTTTCTACCAGCAGGGACCACCTCTGGAAATGAGTTTGTATTTGGTCTTTAAAATCTCTACTTTTTCCTAGTCTCATCATAGCTGAGACTTGAATGCCTGCAGCTGCTCATGACAAGGGTGTTTTCACATTGCAGCGACCGTCTGTCTGGAGCCAGATTGAAAACCAACCCCACTTTCTTCATGTCGTTTATTCCCCTTAGGACATGGGTGAAACTGTGATGTGGAGAGGAGGTGGTGCAGTCTGGGAGGAGAAAGCAGATTCAGCTGTTACGATGCAAATGTTTCTATTTTTCTTATTTGACTGACCTGTTTCCGAGAAGAAAGCAGAGCTCCTTTCCTGCACACTAGGAGAGGACCCACAAGGCCAGAACTGGTGTCTCTGACTGCATCCACAGCTGAGTAATAAAGCCAGGTTAAACAGTCTGGGTCTTGCTCTGTGGGACCCACATCTTCTGGCACATCCCATTCATACGTAAATGTGGTGCCAGGACTCACATGAGAGGCTGGAGATTCGGTACCTATTACAGAAATCAGCATTGGGAATTTTCCCAAGTGCACATTCTTTCTTTCCTCACCTTTTACACATGGGCAGGTAGGATAGTGAGTGCTGAGATGCTGCAGCATCCCATCGGTGGCTCACCTCCGGGGGCGGTGTTGTAGCGTGTGCCGGCCTCGCTCCTGCGGTAACTTACGCCGTGGGGCTGGATGCTGAACGGGCGGCTGGCGTTGTTCCGGAAGGTGACCCTGATGCGCTCACCCACTTCAGCCCTGATCACAGGTCCTGGAAAAGTGCACACGGTCTAATTACAGGATATTTCTATCAAATGGTGGACAGGTCACCACGAACTTATGGCATTTAGTGTCTGGCTGCTTTGTCCCTTGCATGAGAAATGCCCCTGGGCCTCTGTGGCCACAGACCAGGACCCTGGCACGTGGCCTGAATCACACAACAGCCCAGCAGCAACATACCCCAGTTCATGTGGGGGCCCAGTGACTTTCAGGACAGCTCCTCCCTTTGGAACAGGATTTACAGACATTAGCGCCAACCTGTGCGAGGAGCAGTAAGGTTATCAATAGGACTAAATCTGCCTAGCCTGGCCTTGTAATCCTGACCTTTGGAGACCATGGCATGCTCCTACAGGGGAGCTGGGTATCATGACAGTGTTGCGTTCAAGAGCTTCTTTACACCTTGGGGGAAACCACAGGCACTTGTGACTGCTGGAGGCAGGGAGAGCTAAGGTCCTTGGAGGTGGAGCACTGCTCACTAACTAGTGGAAGTGACTGTTCGCTCTCATAAATCTTTGACATGTAAAAATTTTAGATTTTCTTACCTAGGAGTCCAAGATGTGCTTCCTCTGCTAGCCGCTTTTTATGTTTAGCGAAAGAACCATCTGTGTATTCTTTGTAAATTGCTTTTTTGTAGGAGCCACCAATTCTTGTCTCACTTTGTTCAAAAAAGTTGTGAGATTTACTGTGTAAAAGAAATTGCAATAGATGCAAACACTTCAAGTCAAAATGCTCCGTTGTATAAAGGCAGTCAGACCTCAACCCTGTTTTCCGAGGTATGACATGCAGAGTTTGTCTTTCGGGTTTTTTTTCAGTAGTATGATTACACACTTATATGCAGTCCCGTAGAAGATGAGCAGGAATCCATTATCCTTCACTAACTTCTCATTAAGAAAAAGCCACTGTGCTCTACAAAGCCAGTGTGCTCAGAGACTCATCAACAATATTTTCAAGTCAACATTTCATAACCTTGAATTTACTCTTCTCTTAACTAGAAGTTAGAAAAGTTCAACAGGAGCAGATATGAACACCAATAATATGTAACATCTATACACAAAATGAGAAGATTCAGTCTATACTTCTACTCTTTAAGAAAGGATCTTTCAGTGTTTTCCAAACACTATTCAAGCAATGAACTGTGCCTCGTTGCTTGTCAAAGAGGTAAGTATGCTTAAAGTCACAGATGAAAAACTTGAGGAATCAATGTATTGCATGAATTGATTCAGGTCTTAAATATGTAAACACAGTGCAAAGGGCAAAGCTATCTCGCTCAAGTCATTTCCTAAATGAGATAGTGTGAGTTTCATCATCTAAGGGAATGGTCATGAACTCCTACTTTGTTCCCTAACTCAGAATAATCAACTATCTTGAATAGTCAGGAGTAACAGTCTACATATGACATAGTAATTAATCTTAATCCCAATGAAGTGACTAACATAGCAGCAAAATTTAAGGTAAGATTACAAGGAAAACTAATTACCTAATTTTGTCTAGCATTAATTTATTCTAGCATTAATATTTAAGCACAGATGAGGACAATGAGCAATTCTGCTTAAAAGTCAGTTTTACCATATAGCTTACCTTATATAGCATGCCTAAATCAATTCTTCTTGGAAAATAAAAATTATTTAATTAGAGACATTTACCTGTCAACGATTAATTCTTTTCCTGTAAAATGGTTCACTCCAGATGGGCCATAATTCCAGATGATCTCTTCAGCAGCAATGAAGTACTGTCTTATCTTTGTACTCTCATTGTGACCTGGTGCGGATTTCTTACAATCTTCTACTTTAAATAGGGCCTGCATACCACCTGGGGGGAAAAAAAAAAAGAGGTAGAAAACCTAGGGAGAAGGAACTGCATTTTGTTTTCTCTTTCCCTGCATCCAACAGTTCTTCTGTTCCCTGGACAATTCCCACACCATTGATGGATATGCAAATTGCAAAGTGGAAGACGAATGCCATAAAAGAAGGTGTGCCAGCTGAGCTAGGATATAAAAACACAGCCGTGGTATCTACAGCAGGCAGACAGGTTTGGTAAAGGGCATTTTGCTCGTAAAGCTGCCACTGGCATGGCAGAGAAGATTAGGGTAGAATGGACACAGTGTTGGCAGTGAACAATTCAGCCAAGCTCAGATGTTACCAGACTGACCATCCTCCATCTAAATATATTCGACAGCTTGCTTGTGGAACTGCCAAGTCTGAATCCTAAGGGAAATAGTTAGCAAATCTGCTCACTGGAGATACAAATAATATAGTGAAGAGAGCCCTTTTACAGCTATAAATCAGGCCAGTTTGCAGGATTTAGGTCTTGGCCAGGATGCTTCAGCCATATCAGGATGTTGCTTGATCTGATAAAGCTTGGAACCTCTGTTTAGTTGAATCTGTAAGTTACATACTACTTTTTATTTTGGAGTTTTCAAATCTTGGAGAACGACTTTCAGTTCTGTGTTCTTTCCCACTTCTGTGACAAATTACTTCTCTCACTTACAGGAATATAGATAATTCCGAAGTGTGGAGTTAGCTTCTAAGTATTTCATATGGCTATTAAAACTGAAAATACAGGATAATACAGGGAAGAGAAAAGAACATCTCTGCTTATTCATGAATGCACTTTCCAGAACACGTATTTGTCAGCAGGCAAGTTAGCCTGCCTATCCTGTGCCCCTTGTCAAACATGGAATGAGCCCCAACTTTTTTGTTAGCAAACAGAAAATTGTGGTTAGTTATCTCCAGCAGGAGGCAAACATCATGCTGGTTTTTTGCCCAAAGGTCAGGCTTACAAAAGCTGCCAGCTGATGATGATATCCATTAGAGAAAAGAATCCCTTGATTCCCACGGCTACAGGCTCCCATCTAATGCACTTGTAGGCATTTCAATTACTCTGAGAGTTTTGTTACCTAGAGGATAAAAGAGTTTTGTTACCTAGAGGAGAATATTGCCTGGCATATCGCCAGGTCAAGAGCCCTGCAAAAGTGACTCAGTTAACTTTTAATTCAAGCTTAAAAAGTTCTGATCACTGAAACTTTTACTGTACCTTCAATGTGGTCATTCACTTGGCAGCTGAGCAGCCATTCCCCAGGGCTCCTTGGTACCATGACAGCATCAATGAATGTGGCTGGGAAGAGGCTGATGGTGTCAACTCGATGATGCCTTTCTATTAAGGTCTGTCCATGAAAGTAGACTGAATGGATATCAGCTTCATTACCCATGCCAAAAAGATGCCATTTTATCTTATCTTCTGCGCACATTGTGAGGTTTGGGAGGTATCCATACATATACCCGTTGATTGCTAAAATAAATGTTATTCATTACAGTTAACTTCACAGACCTTAGGATTTTTTCTTCAGATGCAAGTATCATACAACCATTGCTTTATTCTTTAAAACAGAAAGAGCTTCAAAAGAAAGCTCCACATTTTTGAAAATCACTGCCAGTGTCAGACACATGCTTCCTCTACATAGCTATCATTCTGGAATATAAGACAGAGCCAGAGGTATCTTATTTGTTTACAGTAACAGTAAAAACTGTTTTTCTAATCTGTGAAATTATAGTACAGAGCTCAGGAGTAAGAAACAGAACAAAGTAACACAGTGCTATTTAGAGTGCCTGGGAAAAAGCAAAGAGCTTCTTGGCCATTTTATATCACAACTGCAAAAGTTTGATTGTATAATAATTGCCATCGCTTCTTATTTTTTTATTTTTATTTAAAAGAATCCGCCTTAATCCTCTAAGAAAAATCCCCAATTTTAAAAAATCTTCAATTCATCTTTAAAAGAGACAAGACAGAAAAATATTACTTCATTATATCAGTGACAAACAACATTAATATAATGTTCTCTCACAGTGCATTTTATTGCTTTCCTGGAAGTCCTCATCATCTTTGTCCACTTTGGAAGGCTCAAGACAGTATGTTCTGATATTGTCCTCTAGATACCAACTGAGATTTTCATCCACCACAGAAAACATAAGGATAAATTCAGCATTTAGGTGTTGATCACTCTCCCTATTCATTGTATCTGAAAAATAAAATGGTATATTCAAAATCTTTGGTAACTGACATTAATTTTTTTGTAGCTGTAGTTTCAGTAGGGCTGGACCCTGTTTATTTCGTGTTTTGACACTTTCCTTGAGCATGACTGTATACTTACTGTAAACTTACAGACACACTTAGAAAACAAAAATCCCTTTTGACAAGTTCTATAAAATTACTGAGAACAAATATTGCATGTTAATCTCTTTCTTATATCAGTATTTAGAATTCCTTGCATGCTGCTAGCATAGCACATCTCGCTTATGTGTATTTGTGAACAAAGTATTCTGCAAATTATATTCACTCTCATACACAAATCAAACTACTTCCTGCAATAGTGAAGGCAGCTGATTGAGAAAACCAAAAGCAGCTATTTCAAAATCAATTGTAATCTTCTCTTCTAGGAAGTTATTTTACTGATATTTATCAATGATAATTATCAATCACGTTGCGTATGTATTTGTTTACTCACTTATTTATTTATGGTTTACCTTTCCTGCAAATTATTAAAGGCCCAACAAGCCCCGAGGCAACGTCTCTTGGAGCATCTATGTGGGAGTGGTAAGCCCTGGTTATGCAGTCTGCATCTGCTTTAGCTGGACCTTGATCTTCTGTCACATGCCATGTGTAAGTGTACTGGGCTCCAGGCTCCACAGCATCATCTCGCTTTTGCAAATCTTTGGTGGTGTCAGGATAAAAAGCACCTGAAGAATTCCACGCAGCCACCATTAGCACAACACATTCAAAACAGGATGCCAGGATAGCACCTGTCATGCTGGAGGTTCACTACATGCTTCAGTAAAATGGACTGGACATCTGAATACAGGTTAATACCCCACAACTTTTAAATCAGATTAGTAGATGCTTTCTTTCTCTTTAGGAATCTTTTCATTTGACTTTGAAGTCCATAGGAGTACTTCGATTAATGGCCCATTAAAGTTAGTCCTTAATTTATTCGGAGGGGACTATGTACTTCTTGTAAAAAGATAACAATTCAAATACTTGTAACACATTTGTTAAATATTAATCTGGGAAACTGTTCTAAAAAATTACATATGCCCTGAAGGAATATAGGTGTTGCTAGAATGATAGCAACAGAAAAAAATTCCGAAAAGTGTACATACTGCTACATAACAACCAGTGACACCGTTCTGATCCCACAGAGTGTGTCTCTATCAAGGCACATACTACTTATAATGAAAACTACTTTCTAAGCAGTATCTGTTTCTCCATTTTAAGCAACTCTTGCGTATCTTATATACCATAAACACAAATTTAGTGTTAAGAATTTGGAACAGTACATTATTATTGTTAACAATATCTTCCTCACAGCATCAAATTTTTATGTATCCTTCATACCTGAATCTCTTATATACCTTTATATCCTTATTTTGGTTGAAACACAAATACTCTTATTTGATGTAAAATGTTGATCTAAAATTGCCTTCTTCACAAATTCCACTTTTGGCTTTGTACTTCACTCTTGAAAAATTATCAAACTTAGCTCCTATTTTAAATTGATTGTGTCCTAATTTAAATCTCTTTTTACTTGACCAGTCCTCTCTCTGATGGAAGAATACCACTTACACTCAGAGGGATGATTAACTTTTGATAAATTCTGGCACAGAATGGAATCAAGCTTACCTTCATTTTCTTTTGTGTATCTTACACCATGTGGATGCAGCGTGTAGTTTCTGGAAGCAAAGTTTTTCAAGTGAATAGTAATGGAATCTCCAACTTCTCCCTTAATTATAGGACCTAAAAAACCCAGCCAGGAGGGTTTGTCAACTATCACATCATATAAATGATTGGTATACTGAATGTAGATAGCCTTCTTGTAAGTGCTTCCTATCCTGTGTGGTCCTCTTTTGAGAAAGACTTCAGCCTGCCTGTAAAGAAAATACACAAATGCATCTGTAACATGGTTTTTAATTAATAGTCTCAAATAGAGACCAGGCCTCTGCAGTGCTATACACAACTACATGCAAGCCTTGTGGTGAAATGAGTTAATACTGCCCAAAAATGGAAAGCATTTTCTACACGGTGGAATATTGCTTGAGTATATGGGGAAGGAATTGTAGGTACCTTGGCAAGTGCAGGTCTGAAGTGTAATTAAAATGAGAGCTCCACGTGGGAGCAAAGGATCAGTTACTGCAATTCTGAGTACATGAGGCTTTTGAGCTGCAACCTAAACGAAAAATATATGGTATGGCTCTTTACCATTTAAACAGCTACCATTTAGTTAAAGAGTATTCCTTCTGCACTGTGCTTTTCTCTACCCCTATAAACATCAATCCCTGCACAAGCACAGCCCCTTGAAGTGTCCAGGAGGAGTAGGGGAATCAGAGAAGCTGAAACTGAAAAGTACAATACAAGGGACCGGCTCCATTGCAGGCATACAACCACTGAGAACCCGAAATCAGTGTAGCATGCTGCAGGTCACCACAGGCCAGAGAAAAGCAGTGAAAGTGCAGTGAGCAGTAGTGGTTTGTTGTATAACAATACAGCTCTGCAACTCTCAGACAAGACACCCTGTTTCCACCCCCAATCAGAATTACTAGCCTGCTGAATCCCTGGCAGAGTCTTACACCTGTCAAACTTAGTGAGTGGAAAAAATAAAAAGCTGACTGCTTCATCTCACATCTGATTGAGTGGCAGGTAATGGCTGAGGCTCTCACTAAAGAAAACAAACCACAGGCAATCTTGTAATCCCTCATCCACAGACTAAATGAGAACTGCATTTTTGAGATTTTTTTAATTTCTGATTTCTCTCATCATTGTCTTTGCTTTGATACAGTCCTATTTGATTTCAAAGGCACTGAAAAAAGAGAAGAAAGGAACAGTTTTCCTCTCTCAAATATTTTTCTGATGCCTTTTATATCTGGGATTTCTTTACTGATCATTCAGACCTCCAGGGTGCTTCCTTCCTCCTCGCCCTACGTATCTTCAGCCTACTTACGGCTCTCACTCTGCACAGGACCCTCTTTGCCTTGTAACGAGCAACCCAGCTCCTCCACTGTGGGTGGAAGTACTTAGCTGTGCTTCTGCACCAGTGAAAACCATCCCTGCCAACAAAGAATAACTAAAAAGGAAACCTGTGCTCAGTAGGAAAGTTTTAAATTTGTCAAGGTTCTGCCTTTAAAAACAAAAATCATTTCTTCAGCACTGGCACCTTAGACATTCAAAATGAAACACCATTAGACATTCAGGGTCTTAATCTATTATCTACTTAGTAAATATTTCATTACAACAAATTCACACTCTACTGTATATTCCAATGCTTTGAATTATCAGAATATTGGAATGCAATTCTCAAGCAAGCCAGAAAAAAAATCAAAATTCCCTTATATGTCTGACAGAAAATCCACTGACACTAAGTCTCATTTCACTGCCTTCAGCAGGTTTTTAGTACAGCCCTGGTGTCTAAACAAGATGAAGTTCTAAAATAAAACTCAACCAGTGACGCTGCTTTACTTACTCTTCTTCTGCAAAAGGCTGCCCAGAGATGGCATTGGCATTGCCAGGTGCATAGTTCCAGACAGTCTCTGTAATGCCAATATAGTACTCCCGGTTCACCGCTGCAACTTGGCAACACCAAGAAACCAGCAAGCAGCTTAGGAGAAATAGCTTCATTCTGCATTCATGGACCTTATGGAAAACATGAAATAAAAACACGGGATGAGCACATGCAATTGCCTTTTATATGTTCCTATCTCTCCTACTCCCCACATCCTTACCTCCCCCTCCCTGCTCCTGTTTGCTTTTGTGAACACAATAAAAGCAATTGCACAACGTCTCTGTGTGTCAAGAGCAAACAAAAGATTTTGGTAACCTCGTAAGTTCAGAAAATGAAATATTTTTTTTCTATTTCTGCAAACCTATAATCACACAAATTAGCATTCAGCTTGCTGTAGAGTTGAATTGAAAGCAGATTTAAATGGATTTAGACTTAAACTTCATTACATTCTTCACTCTCTTACTCTCTCTACAGCTTGTATACTACTGAGAAAATAATCCTGTGATATGTGGCACAAGAACACAATTTCTCAAGCACACTGTGAAATGTTCTAAGTGACACTTTTCCCCTAGGTACCCGCTCTACGTTAACACAAGGAGCCCAAGCTGTGCCTGCTCCTGTCTGTTCATACTACCAAACTGATGTGGCACAAGCAGAAAAGGGAGGATTGAGATCACTGGGACCAGTGTGCCCACCAGTGCTTGGGTTAGCTTTGCTACCCACAACAGTTCCATTAGAAACATAATTTTAGCACAAAGTGTGACACATATTGCTAGAGATGGAAAGTACTGGCTATTCATGGATGGAGGTAGGGAGGTTTACATCCCCTTTCCAAGCAGTTTAGTGTTGCAGAAACGAGGCTCAGAAATTCGACAAAATGACCCTGCTGTGTTATCTTCCTCCTAGTCTGTTGCCAAACAGGATAAGCTACATTCTTCAATGATTAAAAACCTAAGATCCAGATAATCTTAGCTGTTGGCACACTAGCCAGTGCCAAAGCCTTTTTTTGCTTTATTCAAGTTCTGTCAACAATTTGTATTGGTTTCACTGAAAAATAAGAACAACTTAAAAACCACCTAAATAAAGTTTGCAATGGCTCTTTTTTTGAGTATATATCCATTACAATGTGGTTGTGTCTGAAACTTTAGGCATACAAAGCCACCTGCAAACTTCTGTTAAAAAATACGTGTTTTCAGTCACCTGGGAATTCTTTAAAAATATCAGCTGTGCTCTGAGCACTGAAACAATCACATTCATCTAAATTACAATTACATTTTGCCATTGTACGGCAACATAAAATTATCTGTAATAAGCAGGATATCCTTTGCAACTATTTTAATATTGGTCAGAAAAATTACGATTATTTTGGATAGAAGACTAAGATTCAAAATACAACTAAAGTATAGCAGTTTTCCTTTAATGACATAAAAATCTAAGTCTTATTCACCAGGAATATGGTATAAGATAATTCACCAATTTTAATCACTACTTCTAGCAGCCACTTTCAGAATATTTAATTTCTTCATATTTCTACGTATCTAGATTAAATGGAGGACTCTACTTCTCTCCAAATGACAAAGCCAAAGCTGAGATTTTGAAATCTGCCTGAATCTATGATGAAAGTCTGGAGTTTGACAGGTTGATGTCACATGTTCAAAATTATTTCTGTAGGGATTTCTTTTCCTTTGCCATAGATGAAGATAAGTAGTGCAGTGGAAAGATCAGCTTATCTGGGTTACATATGCCCTGCTGATAAATAAAGTGAGGTAAAAACAAGAAAATTTTACCTCCTGTTAAAATACTTAAATTCAAAGCCATTCCTTAATACATTCCTTAATAAATAAGTTGTTCATGCGTATGTAGATTTTTGATTTATTTTTGTTCAGATTTCCATTTGAT
Organism: Phylloscopus whistleri; assembly: GCA_017589585.1. Lineage (NCBI taxonomy): Eukaryota > Metazoa > Chordata > Aves > Passeriformes > Phylloscopidae > Phylloscopus > Phylloscopus whistleri. Next base: position 106,447 of record JADMLD010000285.1, read on the forward strand.
TAAGGAAGAGAAAAAACCGCAGAGGCGATACCCTTGAAATCTCCACATTTATTTGAGGGTAAAAAATACAAGCTTTACTTTGCCTTACACCCCTGAATACTCAAAATTACTCTTCCTTGATTTGCTGAAGAACTGAATGCTTTTCCTATGTAAAAATACAACAAAAACTTCTGACAGGCAATATTTTCCACTCCCACTTTTAATCACACCTCCCCCAAACTTTCAGATTATCTGTATGCCTAAGCACACTTCTCTTACCTTTTTCTTAAGGAACTCAAAAAACTGATCAAAGTACCTCAGCTTGTCTACTCTGTGATATCTTCAGAGGGTGTCTGAAAAGAAAGAATTTCTCTCAGGCCCTAAATAAAAAGACACTATTTAATTGGTTAAATTAGGAGTCTGCACTTTGGTGTGATGAATATCCCTTTATTGTTTTAAACCATAGTACCTCATTTCTCATATTGACGATGCTGAAATACTCTGTTTTTAAAATCCCCAAAACTGCATTGAAAAGATAAAGTCAATATTTTACTTCAAAAATTTTCCTTGAAAGAAAAGAATAAACAAACCCCTAAATGGAATATTCTGACAAAAAGTCTCAATAAGGTCACACAGTGAGGCCGAATTGAACCCCCACCATTTCACAGTTCCCGCATTTGGATGATGTCTATTGCCTGCTGCCGATGCTGCTGCTCTGGCTGCCTGCAAACCTCTGCAGTTAAATGCCCTTTAAAGGGCTGGTGCAGTTTCATTTGTGCTCTGCCACTCTATGTGGAAAACCCCTCTATCCATAATGGGGACAATCAGGAAATTGTAGTTTAGCAGGGGTCACTTTTGCCTACACAAGTATTAACATATACCCCAAAATGCAAAGGTGTGGATGGGGCTCCACAGTATTTTACTGAGTATCTACAGTGATTTCCTGCTGCAGTCTTTTAAATGAGCAGCATTACTGTTCCAGACAGAGAATCCTGAAACTCTGGCAAAATGCACTGGCTGTGGAGGACAAATAATGCTGGAACTCTTACTGCAAATTCAGCATTAACTCCTCCCTGCCAGGAATTTCTAAAGTCAAATTGGCAGCTTTCTTCCTCTTGTGCCTGGAATGTTTTATGTAGGGATTTCAGCAGGCAGGACATGCATTTCATGTCCAGGAACTCTTGCGCAAAGAAGGGTTTCTCACATTCCAATATGAGGCAAGCCTTGTCCTGGCCCCGAGGGCCACTTCTCCCTGTTGTTGTTGGGTGAGGTCTGTGTTCTGCAGCTGGATGGTCATATTGCCTCAAACACCACCATCAGGATCACTGGTTATGTCTAGATTTCAAGCCAGTTAATTAAAATTCTTTACAGGAATCTTGGTTCTGCTACCAGGCACAGCTCATAGCACCTCTTTTTAAAGACAAAATATTTAGGATTGAATCAGGACTTAGATTAGATCAAGGTTCACTTTGCCTTACATCCAAAAGCCCTGTGTGAAACTGGCTGTTAAATTTGGAAATACAACCCGTTGTTAACCTTTAGTATTCTGAACAACAATTTCAAATTGTTAAACTGCCCCTTCAAAAGCTGAACCACCAAGTTGCGGTTGAATCTGGCTATGGAAATGGACATGCAAGATTCTGGATTATGGGTAAAAAACGGTTGCAGGATCAGGAAGTTCAACAAGAACTACATTACATGTCTCTTTATTTAATTTAAACCCCCAAATTAAGAGATGTCTGTGACAGAGTGGTGAAATGTAAATTCACCAGAAATAATCACACATAAAAAGATAAAGACAGATCCAAAATGTGCAGGCAAGAAATCAGCAAGATTCTATGAGATGTTTGGTAGTACAGATTGATTTTTAAGTTTTCTTTCTTTTCCTTCTGACCACAAACAACATCTACAAATCCATAAAAATGCATGATTATCATTTAAGATAAATAATATGTCACATATTTAAGGCTAGAGAGAAACAAGTGTGCACTGACACAGCTCTTATTTTATCATTATGTCTTTGTATCATGCACCTCTAAAAATCCATGCCACCTTGAACCATTTCCCAAAAGACTAACCCCATTCTTAAATATTATTAATTACTTTACTACTTCTTGCAGCTTAAAGGAAATTAAGCCATCAAAATTTTAGATGCATTCTTGAAATCCTACAGGAAGAAATCAGCTATTCAAAACAATCTCATGAAAGAATATGAAGGCAAAATCTCAGTATTGTCTTGGAACAGAATTAAATGACTGATATATCCTATTTTTTTCTAAATAATTTACCCAAAGCTCACACTTATTGTAGAGGTTGCATTTTTAAGTGTTTAGTATTTGATGACAGTGTACCTGAATCCCACTAGTTCTGATGTAATAGGGATACATGCATTACTGCAAGTCTGAAGTACATATTTCTATTTCCTCTGGGTGATCATTGTCTGAAAACTGGAGTGCTAAATACAGCCAAATGCTGCCCATGCAACTGCAAATGAGCCAGGTGTCCATTGTGAATCCCTGAATTTTCACTGGGAATGAGAAAATAATTCTCTGAGAAAGTAAAAATACCTTTTACCTGCTAATTTAAAACAGAATATTCTTTTTCATCTGATCATTATCATCAAGAATGTTAGCCTTCGACTGCAACAAGGTCAGAATACTTGGAAAAATATTAATAAGCTAGCAGTGGATGCTCATAAGGTTCCCTCATATGTTCCCTCAAGTCACATAATCCTTGACTAAAAGAAAAAAATTGGTTTTAAGTGTAAAGTGAAAAGAAACCTAATGCAGATATTAACATGTACCAATTAGCACAGCTGAGTTCAGACCTGTGTGTCTAATACATCAATCAGGCCCAGGTGCCTCATTTACCTCAGGAAGACACGATGAACTTTTTTCAGTAATTGCTTTTTGTAGTTAAGAACCTCTAAGATGGAAGGAGCAGGGTAGGCCGTCCATCGCCATCATGGTCTGTCTGTAACTAAAATTCATTCATTTAGAAATCACGGCTTCAACTCAGTGCACTAACAACTCCCTACTGGGCTTTGAATTAGGCCTTTTCGGAACAACAAATAGTCACATGGTCTAAGAAGCGACAAGGGAGTACAAAAGCAGTTCTACAGTAGTTTATTAAAAAAAAAAAAGTTATTTCAATACAAAAGCAGTTCCATTGTATTCAAACATCCCTATTGTCACAACAAGTTGGAGGATAAAAAAATTGAGTGTCCCTGCCAGGCGCAACAGGACAGGTGAAGAAAAGTGTAGATGTCAGATAATTTAAATATACTTCATGCAAAATAGAGAAGTTTGACAGATTCAAGATAAGGCTTTCATTTTCCTTTGTAGCACTCAAATCTACTGCTATGGATTATGGAGAAGCCATTTCTCTCTTTTTCCGGGGGTGGAGGAGAAGCAGCAACAACTTCCTTGCCATTTTCAGAGAACCCCAGCCTGCAAATAAAAAACAAAGTGCTAATCTTTTCTCATCATTGCTGCGAAAGCCACACATTAGTAAGAATGTCTGTAAATTGAATGTTAGAACAAAGCTGTTCAGCAACCTCTGCTGACATACGAGGATTTTGCAGCAGTGTTAATTTCCTAACCACTTTTTTAAATTCTCAGTCCTAGTCTTAAAGGTCAGAGTGAGCAGCCACCAACCTCCTCATACCACAAGAAATTAGTGGATTACTCAAAACAAACAATTGTATTATCAGTATATATTCTCTGAAAAAAAAATGCAGTAGCAGAGAGAATGCATACACCAAAAGGGTAGGTCCCCAACTGAGAGAAATTGCTGAAGCTACAGTGACAATGAGATGCTGAAGAAATTAACTGCAGGTGTTTTGTTACCTGCACAAAAACAGAATAGGTCCCACAGAGTGTTCGTTTCAACTCAGCAGCTACTTTGAGAATGCAGATGATCAACTGCAATCCACTGAGAGCTATTAAAATTGAGAGTAAAATGATGTTCCACTCCACTATATTAGCAGGTTCTGTGCACTTAGACCAGGCAGGGTAATCTGTGAGGTACCTATTGGAGAAACATCAGACTGAAGTAAGAATGTTTCTGACTACTGATTTGTAGTACTAAACAATTTCTTCCAGAAGAGTTACACCAATGTTTCTTACCCCCCGGCAGTGTCTTTGAAAATATAATTCCATCCACTTGATGAATTGCAGAAAGGGCCTTGAATCAAATGCAGGGTAAAAATGATGCAACTGTATCCTGAGAAAGCAATTCCAAGCAGGGCTAGCACAATAGAAATAAAACTCTGAAGTAAAGAGAGAGAGAAGTATTACCGTGTGGGGATAGTGTCAACAGTAAATATGATCATTCAGTCTGTCTAGCTACTTCATTGAATTTCACGTTTGATTTTTCCAGTCTTCAAAATTCAGAAAGAAAAATAGCAGGTAAAGAGTAGTAAGAATACACACACGAAATAAAGATTAACACAGAGTTTCAGACAGTTCTACAACTGTAAGTTATATATTATTTGGGTGAGGTTTTTAAACTTGCATTTTTGTAAAGTTGTTTCCCAAAATATACCAGAGGACCACAACTGTGTATTAAATATATCTGCATCCCAGATAGTGTGTATTGAGTAATTTCTGAAAAAAACCACTTCCAAATAATACAGGCAAAGGAATGAAGCTATTTAGCTGGTGTGCTTCATTCTGTGTTATTTTATTTTACAAGAATTTGGGGGAAGTGTGTGTCTAATTTCCTTTCATCTTGCTTATGCTTCAGAAGAAAGAAGCTACACTTTCTGTGACCTTGCAACCCAATTTACAATCCTCTGTGAAAGGAAGTGAAAACAGCAGTGGAGAGGGCAGCAGGATGTGCTGGAAGCACAGGAGTGGGAAGGCATTCAAAACAAAAGCTAAGGAGATGCACAGAAATAAAACAGACTCACCCTGTAGGTTTTGTTACAGCTCTCACTCTGACAGCAACGATAGAACACACTACACTCCAGTGTTATTAGAATCGCTGCCAAAAGAAGAATCTGTAAGAGGACATCATAAGGTCAGTGAGATGACTGCAGATACTCAGCCAAAATCTCCTTCACCTTTGGAAGGCAGGGACTGCATCTCTTCTGCTGTCTTGATATTTTAAAGCTGATCCATAGGACAGCACAATCACTCAAGGCACACATGGACCTGGAGTGGTTTTAGTAGGCTGCCGCTGTATTTGTGTCTTGTACTTGAAGGACAAGAGTACAGCATCTCCCATCACAGTAGAGTGCTACGAGCTTGAGCACAGCTACACCAATGAAGCTGAAACAATAAAACCAAGTTCACAAGCAAAAGAATCAATACCAGTGAAAAGAAGGGTATTTTATTGATACAAATACATCAGTTCAACACCTGGCTGACACAGGCACACAAATCAGGGAATTGCCTTCCTTACCACCACACTTATGCTAGAAAAAGTCAGTAATGCAAACTTTTGATTAAATTCACCTGGACTTTCATTTGTTTGTCAAGTATCCATACTGATTTTTTCAGACTATTGGATTATTTAAGACTGATCATAGAATGGTTTTAACAAATAGGATCTGGGCTCCAGAACCACGAACTGCCATTTAGAGAGGCACAGGTTTGAAAAGGGCAGTATGAGAAGAGAATATTCCTGAATCACAATACCCTCCTCTCACATGCTGCTGACAGGTTTGTAACAGAATGATACATGAATTTTTAATAAATTGGTAATAATCTTAAGGCTAAAAATGCTTCAAAATATCAGTATCACTGTCGCAGTTAAATTTTTCATACATTTTCAACTGTTTTTCTGTTTGAATCCTCTGTCTTGTAGTTTTTTTCTTCTGCTAGAACAGAAGGTTTTTCTTCTGCTTTAAAGAGAATACACAATTTCAAAAGAATGTTTAATGTTTTAATAACAGCTCAGCACCTTCATAAAAAAACCTCACTTATGCAGATAAACCGTTTTTAAGCACTGTGTGCAATGCACTTCGATCATATAACTGCTTTCTGTTCCTGAGGCTACAGCTCTTCATGAACATGGTGAATCACCTGAACAGTGGACAACTCCATGGGAGTTTATTACTGCAGATGAGCATGTTACACATGTAACAGGGAAAATCCTACTATGTTAATCACAGTGAGACAATTCTCTGTACTTAGTCTGATAACAGTACTACCTGATGCATTGTGAACTCTCTTCAGTCTTCTAAATAATGGATTGCATACAGCTCTTTAAAACTACTGACCCATCATGAGAAGCTTTTTTCTTTCCTTTGGGTAAAAGAGCTCTAATTCAACCTCCACAGGTGATTGAATCAACATAGTGTTTTCCTCCATAATACAAGCATAAATTACATATAAACAAAAAGAGAGCAGAAGAAAAACCCCAACACACACAGCAAAGTAATTTCCACTTAATAACATACATAACTTGCCATTCAGTATACTAACTTCTTTTCAGTTTGATTGAGTTTTTCTAACTGGTTTTTGTTGGAGTAATCCATGTGCTCTTTTTCAAAGCAATTGCTGAAGAGTTATCAATATTACTTGAAGTAGAATGCAATTCACTAAAAATCCATAGCCTGGGCACTTACCATCACACCTGAGAAACAGATCCCTTCAAAATACCACTCATGGTTGGGGAGCTGGTAACTGGCAGCATGCAGAGCTTTCCCATTTGGAAAGTATAGGAGGATGTTCACAACAATACTCCAAAGTGCAAGAGGTACCAGCAGGCAATTCAGACAGCTTCCACATGTCTCCAAAGCCATCTCTCAAGAAGTCTGGAAGTTTTCTTCTAAGCTAACAAAAGTTTACAAGACTTTCAATATAAGAAGCGTTTTGACCTCGTCTGCTTGATTCAGTCATTTCATATTCACAGGAACCAGTGACTGGAGTGTGATTCCAAGGACAAAAGTGTTTAACAGTTAGCAGAACAACTGTTAAGCACGTCTTTAAGTAGCCATTTCCCTTCTAAAAGATTCTCCTTTGTGATCTTCCAAATGAAATATGTCTAGGAGTCAGACTCAGGAAGGAACTTCAAAGCTCTCATTTCCTAGTGACTGCTCAGAAATGTCCTCCTCCCTATGACATGAACTGCAACACAGTTTGTGACAGAAGCAAGGTTTTTCAACTTTACAGCAGCATGGGGAAGGGAGTTGTAAGACGATAAATAAGCCCAGTTACAGAAGGCCACATTTTGCCTCATACTACAGAGATTTATCAAGAGAACCCTAAGGGAGAACCAACGTGTTACCGACTTGCAACAGCAGGCTGAGTCTGGGCCATCCTGCAGAGAGAAGAGAGAAGCCCAAAAAACACTGGTTAGAAACTGCACGGCAGTTTTCAAGCTTTTAATCAATTACTCTTTCCCACAACATTATGAGGCTCCAGTGCTTTGCAAATTAAATCCTGCTATTTCTCCAATTGTTTCATTCTGTGCTTACAGCTGAGCTTGCACAGCTACAGACCTGACCTATGCACATGTGACTTCTTGTGCAGGACAAAAGGTCTGGCTGTTATTTTGAAATGCCTGCTGTCTGCACTGTGCAAAGCCAAAGTCAGACAGCTTTCCCATTGTCACATGTCATCATTCCCCAGCCCTGGAGCATCTAAACACTATCCCAGTAACACAGAGCCAGGGCAGTTTGAACACTTGCAGCACAACCCAAGCCTTGAGTCTATGCCCCTGTGAGTCACCAGAAAAGTAACTCAAGAATGACCTTAAACTTTACTCAATAGGAAAGTTGTAGTCAGAGAACAACAACAACAACAACAACAACAACAACAAAACACAAACCAAAACCCAACAAAACCAAAGGGAGGGCTCTATCAAAAGCAGGAAGGCTGATTTTAGAAGCAATGACATCACAACATATTTTCCTTGTGTTTCCTCATGAACTGTTTCAAGCTCTTCACAGATGAGGCTTCTCTCATTCTCTCACAAAAGTTGTTTGGATTGCATGTTGTAACTAATTCCATACTATCACTTAACATGAGATCACACAAGAAAATGGGCATGGTGGTACTCACAAAATTACACCCTTTTTCTACCTGTTCTCTGCTGTGACTCTCCTCTTTTTCTGGGAGGTTTCATTTTGAAGTCCTTATTCTTGATCTTCCTATATTTTCTGTTTTACTCTCTCATTACTATGGATACCTTTATTCAGGTCTCCCTCTAATCAGAATTAGTAGCAAACCTGCCTTTCCAGACTCATAGGCAGAGACAGAATTCATGTCATCAACACTACCCCACAGAGAACAGCTGCATTAAAACCATGCAAAATCTCCATGACTGATTTTTTAGTACAAAACTCAAAGATCGTGTAATTGACTGAAATATTTTCATAAAAACAAAGGCCAAAATTAGTAGCAAGCATCTTATTTTATAATCAAATTTGATGTTGCTTCCATTATAACCTGTTCTAATTAGAAGAAGCTAACTTGGGAAATGATGGCTGAAGCAGCATTTGTTCTGCAATACAGCAGTCTGCTTCATTACTTGTTTTTAAACTGAGCTCTGCAAATATATCACAGCGTAGTTATTTTTCTGACACATAATGCCACTAGAACAGGAAACAACTATTTTATACTAAGAATTAAGCAAACCTGTAAGCCAGTTTCTCAATCATCTTGCCAAATGTTGCAAACACTGCTTTTCCATTGCTGTAATTATTCATGAGTTGATTCCAAGCCTGTTACCGAAAAGTCATGTTTACTCTATGTGAGTGACTTCTCTGCCAGGTGAAATGAATACAACCTAAACCAATCACTTCTTCACAGTGTAACTGATAAATCCCTCAAAACACTGTCTTATGCACCAGGCAACAAAATAATCCAGCTGGCCATTTTTTACATGACAATATAAATAGTGAGGAGTAATGCTGTGCATTAGGGCTACAGGCCATGGGTACTGCATGCATTTGTGCTGAAGTTTCAAGTCTAAACCCTAGGGTAATCATTCTGTGCATTGGAATTTATGAAATTGTTTCAGTTCTTTAATTCATTGTGTGTACCAGATAAACAAATAACCATTATGCAAGAACAAAGGCAAAAATCTTTAAGTTGCATGGTAATTATACATTATTGCATTGAGGACTCTCTTTTCCACTTTCCCTCCTTCCACAGCCCATTTAAACTTGCAGATATTTTTTCAAACACTGTGTCTTTACACACAAAGACACTGTACCACACCGCGGCAAGGAATTTTGTGTGTATACATATGTGCATGCACATATTCTCCTTCCTCCCTCTTATAGCAGGGCAGGACAGGATAGACACTACAAAGAAACGGCATCAAATGGCATTAAAGTCCCTCAACTACTTCTGTGTATGTAGGTACGAATAAATACTCTTGCAAAATTCAAGTACCCTGAGATTCTAGACACAAATTCTTTTCATCTGAGAATTCTTTTGCTGGTGTAGATCTATGTGGACAATTTCGTTTTCAGAGTTCACTTTTTTTTTCAGGTATGTATTTGTACAGGGCAGATTTAACTGTGTGGGCAGCCTGAGATACACCTGAACTTTCTGGCTATCTTTAAAGACCACCCTCCTACATCACCATTCAAATAGCCTAAGGATGCACTGCTGACACCCACGAGAACTTTTTTCTCCCATGAACAGAAACTAACTTGCTTGTTTTCAAAGACAATATGAAAAGCTAAGTTCCAAAACTGAGCCTCATTCCTTTGAAATAAAGAGCATGTCACATTTTGGTTTTCACTTGAAAAATGCAATTGCCAGCAGCAATGCTGCCACGCTGGCTTTGCCAGCAATGCTCTTGGCAGCACATTTTTCAGATGTACTGGTGATGAAACACTCACTCTAAGTGCAACAAGCTACACTTCAGAGGTTCTTAAACAGGACCTTACAGTAATGCCTTCAGGCTGATAACTGGTGGAGTCAGGTATTTCAGATTAATCTGTCTTTGCTGACATGAATTTGGACTGTATTCCTTGAATGCTGTGAGGCTTGAGGGTCTGCTGAGCGAGGTAAAAACCAGGAGTCATGCCCACATCTTGTTCTATCTCAGGCCTGTAATGGAGCAATCAGGAGACGATCCCCCTTGGGAGGGCAGGAGGGGCTCAACTGGGCTCAGCTGTGCAGGGACACCCTTCAGCTCCCTGGTTGGGAACTGCCAGCCCTGACCCAGGACTGAGACTCCATGTGTGCTGTTGTATCTGCCCCAGAGCTGTTGTTGAACCCCTATTGATGAAAAAACACCTGTTTCAGATAAATGAGCCCAGCCAAGCAAGGAAAAGGTTCCCACCCTGGCAGAGCCTGCTGGAGAGGAAAAACAGGTTATAACCTGACTGCTTTAAATCCACATTCTCATGCTACCACTGCCCTTTACTCCAAGACCAGGCAAGCAGTGTTTCAGCATGGGCAGGGAAGGAATCACTGGCATCTCCTGGGTATTTTTAATACAAATCTTTATTTGTGAAATACAGGGGAAGTTCAGAAAAATCATGAAAAGCCCTCAATCATCCACATTTTATTGTTGCTTTGGTTTTGGTCCAGCTGACCAAAACCTTTTATCCAGGCCAGGCTGGATTTGGTTTGTGCTCATTCCAAGGTCAGAATGAAAGAGCAACTTTATTGGAAAAACAGGACAAAGTACAGAGCTGTTGTGCCAGTAGAAAGAGAAAAATAAATAAAGTCACTTTAGTGACATGTTAAGGCAGTTGCCTGTACCAAGACGAAATGAGCTAAAGATATTCAGGATACATTTTGTCTTTCAGTTCAGGCAGGTTAGTGAAAACCTGCAGATGACTCCATCAACAAAGGCCCCAAGTCAATTAAATTCATGGCAACAGCACAGTTTGACAACAGTGTGTATTTCAGTATGCATGGAATGTTTAAAAAAATCCACAGTATACTCATTACAGCACACACATGCACCGATGTCAATGCATTGTCAGGTGTCTAGCAAACGTAAGTCTGTGGGGGGGAACAAAAAGAAAGAAACATATTAATGGAAAGAATCCTAATATTGTATCCAACTAAAAATGTAAAAATTAACCTGACCACATTTAGAAAACCATAGCATAGCTCTTCTACACTGCAGTTAGTGTAGGAAGTGCAAGGAAGACAGGAGGAAGAACAGAGTAATAGCTTTGAAAGAGCCCCAACACTCAACTATGTCAATTAAAAATGTGAAACACATGCTTACCTATAGGGTGTGATATAAATTATATCTGATTGATACTTTAAGCCATGATGATTCCAATACTAGCACTCTGATACTGATTTTGGAATATGTCCAAACTATTTAACAAGGTTTTAAAGAAGTTTGGAGAAAATTTCCTTTCCTCACTCCAAAAAATCTACCTTCAAAAAACCCCCCAGATCTGTCTGCATATTTTGTTAGTTATGTGCAATTTAATTCTTTCTCATATCTTGCTTCCACTAAGCAAGGCCAGGATGCTGCAGTTTTCATTAAATGCAGCATATTGTCAGTAGCTTATGAGCTGCTGTGGACAAAACACAAGGCTAACACCATATAGTTAGAACAAGCAACACACTATGCAACAATGGTTTAGGCAAAGACCACAACCACCAGGAGATCTGTGTCTCAGTTGTATCACCTATACAGTGCTGATGATCACATGTGTCATTGAACAGACAAAAGCCCTCTAGTGCCAAGCTCTCGGGCAGATTAATGTCACTGTGACAGCTGAGGAATTAGCTGAAAGCATGTGATCAAACACTACATGAAAATTCTAATCACAACAGGACTATAGAAACAGCTGTACAGGGAATTGTGGCTTACGAATACCTATAAAGTAACTGCTGAGTAAAACTCCACAGTAGTATAAGTAACAAGTTTCATATTCATCTGAGAAGCATGGGTATATCTGCAAATTTCTTACCTCCTCATGACTGCAGCAGAACCCACACAGTCCTCCAAGAATGCCATTGATTATCTGTATGAAGCACAGAATGAATTCTATTCCTCCCAAAACAAGGAGAATGGAAAAGAGCGTGACGTTCCACTGCACAATGTTTTGAGGTTCCTGACATTCAGACCACTTGTTATACTCAAACAAGTACCTGTACACAGCAATTAAAAGCATATTAACCTTATGTCAGAGTGGGATACTTACCATATAGTAGAACCAAATTATGTCTAGTCTGTAACTGCATTGAGGATATTCACTCTATAGAGTCCTAATAGGCTAGGTTCCCTTAGGAATAGAATCCTAAAGGAATAGAAGAAGAAGTGGTTTACTCCATGCAAGGTTTGTTTGGTTTAGGAACATCTTGAAATACCAACCACACATTTTTGCTAAGTCTTAACTTCTTAAAAAAAATAATCTAAGCTATAAAGGCAGAATTTCCTATTGCTGATTAAAGTGAGGCACAAACTCAAGAAAGCTAAAAGAGCAAAGGATTTTCTCAAAACAATCACAGAGCTTTGCAGGACTGGGCCTTTTTTTTTTAAGACAGCAGTCACTGAGGCAAATGGGTCGCTTTCTCTCCTGTGTTTCCATCTTTGGGCCCTCACATGCTTACGTGGATGAGCCAAACACAGAACAAATTTGGTGAGGTCCTGCAGTACCTCAGCTGTTACTGCTCACTCACATCTCGAGGACATCAGCACTTGCTTTCAGCAAGGACTTAACCTAGTTCCTCTACACTCAGTCATGGTCAGGAGGATGGAGAAGGAGGAATGACACCTCTTGTGAGAGATACAAGTAAAATATAAAACTCAAACTCTACTGCAAAGAGCTTTATGTGGCCTCTTTGTACTCCAACTGCCTCTAGTCTGGCATCAACCTTAAGCTGTTGCTAGATACAGTCTTGATGTTGCCAGACATACAGGCACTTTAAAAGCATGCCATGATATGAATCACATCATGATTTATGTGCATTAATGGGGAATAGTTCACCAAGATTTTTTTGCAGGAGAACCTGAATTAGAGATAATTAGGAGCTTCTTGCCTCTCTGCCCTGCAGTGTACAAAGATTCTTATAAACCTTCTCAAGTTTCATTTATGAGATTCTATGCCATTGTCACTGACGTGGTCATTGTGCCACTTTATGCTGGGGCAAAGCAGCTTCAGAAGCAAGCCTCAAAAAACTGACTCTTATAGAAATGGTAAGACAAATATCTTAGCAACCACTGTTCCTAGTTTGTAAATCCTTCAAAGTCCTGAAACTTTATACTTTGTCAGAGATGTTCATGGACATGAACAGTATATGATGCCTAGATTTAATCACCTATATATATATATATTTCTGAGGCTTTGGTTTTACACTGTAGCAGCGAGGGTAACTGATGCCATTTGTTCTTACCAAGTGGGAAGGAAAAAGTTATTAAGAGATCTTGGTATATGGTTACTGGACATTGCTGAAAGGTACTGGAATAAGGCCCATGTGTACATTAGACAAAGATAACATCCTCATGAACAGACAACTTACCCTCCAGAGGAGTCAGTGAAAGGATAGATCCAGTTTCTCTCTAGGTGGGTAAAACAATAAGGTCCTTGAGACAACCCCAGTGCTGAAATGGTTATACAGTATCCAGAGCCAAGGATCCCAAAAAAGGCTGCCAGAACTGAGGCCAGCATCTGCACAGCAGACATAAACATGAACTTTCAGCACAGCCATCGCCTTGTCTTTGGGACTGCCTGGGACTGGGATATACAGGCTCACTTACCGCACAGCCCTTTCCACAGCTCTCATGGCCGAAGCACCCACAGCAGCCATCGTTGTGAAGCCCAATGAACACTGCAGCTGGAATGAGTACCTGGGTACGGAGCAAACCACATTGTTCCTTTTGGTTGCACAGAGAGGGCAGAAAAAATGCAGTCTTCGAATTTCATCCATTTATGTTGCTTCATGGCAGTCAGTCTGTACAGATGATTCAGCTTTACTCCTATTTAACACAGTAGGCATCTTGCTACTGACGTCACCAACCCCAAGACATATATTTCTATTGCCACTTTGCTGCAATATTGCACTTAAGCACAGAAAGAGACTGTTGGGGTATTGCTACATCTAAAATATTTCAGCTTTAAAAGTTTCTGTCCACATTAAAGGCTGTATTTGCAAATAAAATGCCTTGTAAAAAAAAAAGGGTATTAACTTTATTCCAACGAGGACTACAAAATAAAGATTTTTGAAAAACAGCTACTGCCAATATACTTGTTACTTAAGAGAAATCATCAATGCCTGTGTAACAAACCAGTCTGACAAGAGTAGAAAGTCTAGTAAAATTTTGCTCAATTCAGACAAACATCTCATTACAGACATCTACTTTTTTCCAAGATTTCACAAGCAGTTTCCAGTGACGGAAATGCCAAGTAACAAAGCAGAAGATATCCATGTGAAACATAAACCATCCATACTCGAATTTTTAGCATAAAATCAAGAATGAACAGAGCTGATTAAACAAAGGATCCTCCCACCAGCAATAATAGCACTTAACAGTGTCCACTTATAAAGACTCTACACCCAAGAGTAGTCTGGAAAACCATAAAGAAAGTGTAGAGAGCTATTTGCAAATGCCACAGACTTACTTAATATGAAACTAGAATAAGAACTATCCCGTTGAACAGGCAAATACTTGTCAGCCCTTACTCAAACCCGTTGCTGAGCCCCAATGCTTCAAGTCCAAAAGAGGTTGTACAAGTGTGCTGTAGGACAAGTTCCATTGATTTAACTTGTATTACTCTGAGCGTAAAGCCTAGTCTTTGCAAATCCCACTCTAGGTCCCAATGGGACTGTAACACAGCTGTAAGTACCTCTCACATCACAAAGCACCTTAGCATGCAATTGTTTTCAACCTATGATTTGCAGACCTTGAGATCATAGAATTGGAAGAGTCCTATAACCTATTTCTAAGAGGACTTCCAAAAGCAGATGAAAAAGGAAGCCTGGAGTTAGGCATCTTAAATATGCTGCAGTGTGGTCCACAAAATTGAAAAGGTAGAAAATAAGAGCTTCAGATTAACGACATTGTATAATGAACACACTCAATCCTTGCACCCTGTTATTCAAATGCAAAGTTTTGACAACTACCATTCAATTCCTCTGAATAAACAGCTAAGGCAGAGCACCTGTCAGCATGTCAGACAATAGAAATTAAGGAATTGTATCTAAATGCTCATTAGTTTGATACATTTAAAAGGAGAGTGGTTCAATAATACAATAAAAATTTATGCAATCTGTGACCTGCTGAGAGGCTTGGTTTCGCTTTTGCATTTGGATTCTGTGCCCTAAACCCTATGATTTTTTCAGCTCTAAAGTGACACAATATTGTAGATAAGATCGTCAATAGTAACAAATAATAGCTATGGGATAATATAGCTCTTTTTAAATACAACTCCAGAGACATCTGTTGACAAGATATTTTATGAGTAAATTCACGTAACCAGTAGAGAAAGAGCAGTACCAAGTACCTCCAAAACAAATTTGAAAGAAGATACTAGGTTGTTACTTACCAGAAAGCCTCCACCTAGAATGCCATGAAGGCACTCCACATATTTGCTAAGGTGATGCTCTGAAGCAAATCTTGTTTCGCCATTGGGAAAATAAAGTAAAGTGTTGGCCACAATGCAGAGGAGGGCAAGGATGAGCAACTTATAACCAACACATCTAGCACACCTTCCAAAACACATATTCTCAGCTTTAAAAATCCTCCTTCAACTTGTCCGATTCAACCTATCCCACACCTGCCCACACCTAAAAGAAGATCAGTGTTTATTCTCACCTCCTTAAATACACTAGGGTTACCTAACTACCTGGATGACGTTTACAACCCTTCCTAACCACCATTCCCAATTGCAGAGTGAGAGAGCAGGGATGGCAGAACGCCAGCGCCCTTTTTAAATGCAATAATTGTAGATGCACCAAATGCAATGAAAGAAATACTGAATACTTGGTGATTTCACTCTAATGTATGATGCTTGGAATAATCACTGGTGAACATGATTAGATGTGAACAACAGGCTTAAACCACAACACAAGTTCTGTTAGGAACTGAAGGAAAAATGTTTTGTTTTCTTTGTTAGGAGCAGCCTTGAATTTTAGGTTTATAGACTGATTCAGAACAGCCTGAAGCCAGGGAAAGACTTGGCTGACTTCAACAGCACTGAGTCAGAGTTTTGGGTATAAACAGAATAAGGTCTACAGCAATGGCAAATATATAGAACAACTTCTCACTTTGCTATCCTGTTGATGGAACAACAGAAAACCTCACCAGGAATTTGAAAAACAAATAAAATGAACAGGTAGGCTTCTTAGGAGTGTCCTTGCTCTTTCCATTATAAAGTAAGCTGAATTTAGATTAACAGTCAGTTAGTAAATAGTTTGGTAACAGCTAAACCAAGCAAACACTTGTGAGAAGTACTGCTTGAAAAAAAAGCAGGATTATAAAAGAGAGTCCTTGCACTATAATATCATGTACAGAAACACACACAAAAAGAAAAATGCCAAGAAAGAAACAGATTTTATCCAAGGTCCACAAATGGTGTTTCATATACCAGTGACAATAATTTCCGCAGTAAACGGAACACAAAGTGAGCTATAAAAACTAAGATCTAGCCTTTTCTCTTTTCCCTCATGCAAATTTTTCTGAAATAGCCCAGAACATTTTTCTTCACACACAGCTCAACACAAAGGTGTGAGCTGCTATGCCTACTGCCATCACGTGACAGGAGGTAACTAAAATGCACAGGCCCAGACTAGATCCAGGTGGTGCTGCTGCCATCATCACAGTACAATGTAATTCTTGTTGCAAAACCAGAAGCTTGACAAATGGGGTTTGGGAATGTAAAGGATATTAGAAGACTATAATGAAACTTTACAAAAAATATTCAAGTTTCATTTTTTGAAGGTGGGGTGAGGTGTGTTTAATAGCTAAATAACACAGCAGACACAAGTCCAAGTCAAAACCATGGTATTCTTGCAAGAGATGTGAGTAACACTTACGCTGAGAAAGAGTGTGCAAAACTAAAAGGTGGGAGGTGACGCAGGAGAAAAGAGCAGGCTGGTGCAGCTGTGGCTTTGTGATGTAACTTCTCCGGGTATTGTAGCTGCTGACCTTGGAGACTTCCTTCATTATGAGAAATATCCTCCAATTGTACAAACATAGGCTGGCCATTATTGTGTGCCTCACCTCTAATGACTAAAACAACCCTAAATATTATCCTGCAAGTTTCCTCTGCAGAAGACAGACTGAAATTTTCCTTTATTTTGTTGGGCTAAAAATCCCAAACCACTCCTTCCCCAAAACCCACCACCCAATACCCTTCTCCCCAGCTCAACAACCACACCAACGTATCACCTGTGGGACACGGATTTAAAACCCTAGCCCTAACCGCATATTTGAAAACTGTTCTATTTACAACTTAAATAATGGTTTTCTAAATACTTCATTGAAAAATATTACATCATCAAGAACTACTTGTACTTAAATTCAATTCTATATTTAAAGTGTCTTCCAATGACCTTGAAAACAGTGTAAAGAAAGAAAAAGAAAGAGAGAGAGAAAGAGAGAGAGAGAGAAAGAAAAAGAAAGAGAAGGAGAGAAGGAGAGAAGGAGAGAGAGAGAAGGAGAGAAGGAGAGAAGGAGACCAAACATTGTATTTGATGCAAATATTATTTTTTACGTTAAAAGACCTGGTCAGGTGTGAATCAAGGGGGCTTCACTAATGCCACTGCCATTTTGACACCCTATGGTACGACTTCTACCAGAAAATCTCAATACAACTTTTGTTTGCAGAACTTCTGGTGGTCCCACCCACCATCCTAAAAAGGTTAATGGAGGAAAGTGCCTCTCATGGAAGCACTGGCGGATGTGGTAACTCGATGACACAGCATAGAAAATAGTGGCATGGGCTTCATGGATTCATTTGGAAGACTGGGCAACACAACACATGTATTTAAACAGGTTATTAGTTCTCACTTGCATTCTCTTGTAAGCTGTTCTCATTTGGTATTTTACATTTGAATAGGTTGCTGCTCATGGAGGCCAATGCTAGCTCAGACAAATTGTTGGGAATATAGTGGGAATGTGTGGTCACCTGTTGGCTAAAGGAAGGGCAGGCTCTTGGCCAGCTGTACAGATGGAGCTCCTGGTGACCTTAGGACAACTCCAACTCCTTTTGACCCATCCATGCTGCCATCCATTTCTTAATGTCCAAATGATGCATTACCCATGTTTTCCAGGAATCATCCACAAAAACACTGTCATGCAGCTGTAACTGTCCTCACCACCTCTCAAGTGCATATTGGTTGACAAATTTGACCTGGACAGTTACAAGAGGAAGCTGCTCATCATGAAGTCCTTGGTGCCTATGGTCTCCTGGCCACAGCAGATTACTTTTATTAATTAGATCACAACTCCTCAGATGAACCAATAAGCTACTTATGAGCACAAGAAACTGCCTGTTGTCATGAGAGCAATTGCTCCTAACACAGCTGTAACACACGTGCACATGCTTGCTTGCAATTTCTGCCACCACTCTGAGACAGAAAACTGATCTGAACCATAGATGTCAGCTTGGAATGAGAGCTCACACTTCTACGTAACAACACACTCACACATACAGAGAACATTTCATTTATTAGTAATAATACTGACCTAAGAAGGAGTCAGTAACAATGTAACAAAAGTAGTTTTGCCATTTGACCAACCAGTTTGAAGACTGAAAACTTACTGGGGCAGAGCTACCACTAAATGAGTGTACAGAAATCCCTCTCTTGAAAGAAGAACCCATAAACCTTACTTAAGAACATCTATTACTGACCCTGGACTTGCAATACCACAATCAAATAAACCACTTCAAACACTGTTTCTGGTGACATGCAAAAACCATGCTGTAGCTTGCATTCATTAATTCTTCCAATGATGTTATTATGATAAAAGTAGGACATGAGACAAACAAATCCTTTTTTCTATTTCTGCAACAGCCTGTAGGTGAAACCTTGGCCTTGCAAAATGGTCAGTAAATGTTTGTTTCCCTTGGACTGTGCTATTTACACACAGGTTTGCATTTTAGATTTCTAGTCTATCCCTTAAAATGTGACGTTCTTGCAAAAGTTAAACAAGTATGAGGCGTTACCAGTACTGTACTATAAGCATCCTCTCTTCTACACTGTGTGTTTGTAATGGCTGTATGGATCAGAAAACTGGCATCAGCTTAGCAGACAAAGTCTGCATAGGAACAAGGAACAGATGGTCCTCTGGCTCACGGTGTGTCACTGATGTCGCCCCTTCCCTGCAGCAACCACAAAAACAGACATCGAAAATGTGGAACAAAATTTACCAGCATTGTGGCTTTGGGTCTTGTGACAAAAGTCAGACACTAACTACCTTTGTATTTCTCATAAAGTGATCCTGTTGGTAGTGAATTTCTAATCCAGAAAAAAACCCCAAAAAACAAAACACCCCCCAAACAACAACAAAAACAAACAAACAAAACACCCAAAACATAAACCACCACAAAAAAACCTACCTCTATCATACCATGTATTTTAGATCTGTAAGCTCAAAAAAAAAAATACAAAAAAAACCAAAACAAAACTGAAAAGCACCAAATTCTTTGCCTATTTTTTTTTCCTTAGCATATGCTTCATACATTGCACATGCAGTCTTGCCTCTGGAACTGGCCATTAGTAAGTTCATGTCAAATGTTTTAATTATATTTGCTGAACAATCCCACAACTGCTGCTTGGCTGGGAACAGTCTACATATTGATTCCACAGCAGCAGATGGGAAATGAATGTTTAAATGGAACATTTCTTTCACATTAGCATGACTGATACTGCAGCATGTTCTTTACTTGCATATCTTTCAGCACCAGTAGCAGTTGAATCAGACATCGCAATCAGAAAAGCAAATCAGACATGACCACAAGACTCTTAAAAGATGATTTCCTAAACTGCAACCCCACCCTTCCATCAATCTTTGCTATCATCATTAAAATTGGAATTCTGAAACCCATTTAACAATATACACTCGGTGCACAGAACCTTTGCTACAAGATGTTCCTTGAAATGGCTGTCAATGATAAAGCCAACTATTTTATGGTCATGTCCTTCCAAGGGGTACATCAAGACCTCAAAAATGTTATACAAAGGTAGCACATATTTTTAGTAGGATGGAATTTTTAGGAAAACCCCCAAAACATTACTTCAAAAAGTATTCAAAAAAAATTAAAAGAATCAATTAAAAACCATGATTAAGGAATAAATTAGTCTACAGAGGATCCCTTTTCATCTAAGCAACATTTAACAAAGAAAAGCAGAAGAAAATAACATTTAATGTTGATTATAATTTAATTAATTCTTCGGGTTTTTTAAGGTAACATACTGGAACAACATACCTGAGACCGTATTCTCTGTAAATCTACAAAACATGTCTACCATGTGGTACTAGATACAGCACTCTACTGCAGCTGCTCTTTTCACAAGGTTTTTCAAACTCACAGATATGGTGCCATTCTAATGAACTGCAATTGTCTTGGAGGATGGGGAAATACTAATTTCCTGAATTAGGACTTTTCTATTCCTTTGTACTATAATTAAAACTAAAAGTAGCTGTGTCCTTTGTGTACCAAAACATGGAATTTAGTCCTGCAGAAACACAAATGTGTTCGTTCCAGAGCAGCATTCTGGCACACAAAATGCTGTGTTACACATCTCCTCTGACTCCCAGGGGTCAGATCCAACCCATGGGACCTTCTGCCGTGCTCAGAAGATGGAGTATCCCAAGAATTCCAGCTCCCTCTAGTGATAATCATGCTGCTACCAAGCAGGTTCTGCTGGGCCCATTCATGGGTCTCTGCCTCCAGTGCCTTCTAGTTCTCAAGTCTTCCACAATAGCACCTGAAATACCGTCTTCAGGTGAGAGGCATCTCCTTTGGTGGAAAAAAACAATGCTCAGTAACAGCTCCTCGTGGCACAGGAGCCAGGAGCAAAGCACTCCTCACAAGAAGAGGAACTGAACTAAGGCATCATGCCCACCAAGTCAAACCTTGAGGCTTTGACAGGACAGGTGGGATTTGTTTCAGATGTTAGTTCCAAAAGAGTGTTCTTCCAAGTGCAGAATTATAAATAGTAAGTTAAAAAAGAAAATAAACCAACTTTCTTCTTTTACAAAAAAAGTAGTCCTGCTCTCTGCTCTCTGTAACCACAAAGACAAAGGAAACAAAACAAACTGGAAGTTTCCTCTAAAGGTGAGGAGAAAAAAAAAAAACCTAAAAGAACCCCCCCAAAAAACCCCAAAACAAAACAAACAAAAAACCCAACAACAACAACCAACCAAACAAAAATAATCACAGTCTTCCCCCAGTGTCTGCACTGAATCAGATGGAATTTCCTTCCAAAAAGGCAGGGACCATTTTTGAGGAAACTGCAACCATGTCAACAATAGTACTTGCCTGTCAGGCAAAACATCCAGGGCTTTTATGTGTTACACTCCTTTGACTCTCAGGATTTCGGTAAATTACACTCTGCTCTAAGATGAAGACATAGGGCTTACTAAAGGAGCACTACTTAGAGACATACAAAGGGTCAAGAAAAATTAAGAAATTGTGTCCTGTGAAATCATTACAATTGCAAAGCCATTGCAGCATTCTTCATATGCAGACTTTTAAAGTAGGTTGCTGATTAATCCAGCCTATGATTAATGTCCAATGAATAAAAAGATTATCACAACACATATTAGTTTCCAGTCAATTTTCATTACAATTTATTATTATTATTTTAATTGTTTAACTCTTCTTATCTCAACCCATCAGTTTTCTCACTATTAACCCTCCAACTGTCTCTCCATCCCATCAAGGGCAGTCAACAAGCACCTCTGTGGGGCTGAGCTGCTGGCTGGGTTAAACCACGACGAGTGTCTAAACAGTATGTTGCTAAGTAACATTAACAACAAGGTTCTATTAAAGTTTATTGCTAGTAACTCAGTCCTGATAATGCTAGGCGAATGAATGAATGAATGAATGTTGCCAAGACAGAATCTAGATTTTGTTTTTAATTATTTAAGATCATAAAACTGATCTGAAAAACATAACACATTTCTACTTTTCTGTCAAAATAAAATGAAGACCTACAATTGACAAGCTCATCTTGCAAAGAACTCAAAGACTATCCTTAATATTGTAAATTCTACTTACAAAGAGCAAAAAGAAAAGTAATCACCATTGGTTAGAGGCTACACAGTTGTCAGGGTTATATAACCTTGCACTGCTAACGGAGTAAATTTATCTTAATGATAAGGAGTCCCAGTACCTTAGAAGTCTCATGAGAGACACTTACATATTTCCTTGCCTTAAAGAAAAAAGGCTCAGCTATGGCCACAGCACCACAAGAGTAACTTCATCAACACTGTATTTGCATAGTTCTGCATGGAACTTTGGCACAAGGCTGAACTTAGACCGTGAACTATAGACAAAAGGCTGACCTGCTGAGGTTAGTAAGGGTGTGCAACACCCTCAGCTCCTGGACTCGGCCAACACACATCTGACAGTCTGTCTTCTCCTGGAAACTCACATCTGCTCTGCAGAATGAGAAAACAGGCAGAAGAGGCTGGAACTCCACTCCTGTTCTCCTTTTGCATTAAGAAGGCTTTGTGTGAAACAAAAATGAGTTCCTTTAGTTAGGCAGAGCTTATCATAAACAGAAAATACATATTTTTTAAAATTTGGAAATTAACTATCCTGTTGTGTAAGAGTAGCATAGTTTGGACTCTGATCATCTTCTCAAATAGTCTTCACAGACACTACAACACGTTTTCTTGGTAAGTACTTTCTCACTTGTGGTCTAGTTCTTAGCTATCTG
Source organism: Phylloscopus whistleri (assembly GCA_017589585.1). Taxonomy (NCBI): domain Eukaryota; kingdom Metazoa; phylum Chordata; class Aves; order Passeriformes; family Phylloscopidae; genus Phylloscopus; species Phylloscopus whistleri. The sequence continues at coordinate 129,204 of JADMLD010000285.1, forward strand.
GAACCAGTCCTGTTCCAAAGCCCATGCAGTTGCATTTGAGTAGAGAGCAGGCCTCAAGGCATTAGCTCAAGGATCCACCACAGTGAAGTAATTCATCTTAGTTCTAAAGGCAATACATTTCAGAGCTAGATTTCCTACTGCTTGAAATGCAAAAATTAAACTTAGCACCCATAGAAGTTCTGTCTCCATTAAAAATTAACTACTGTATACCTATAAGACAAAACTTACCCCCCTGTTGTGAACTGTCTTACTGGAACCAGAGGATACATTCATACAGGCAAATGACAAAAATAGGATCCTAATCCATACTTGCTTTCTTAAAGCAAAGGACTGTATTAGTCTAAGTGCTTCATACTAGCACTGGAGAAATTTAAGGAGAGCAATTCCAAATTGGTAGTATAAGCCATAAGGAAGTGGCTTCAAGTTGCACCAAGGGAGGTTTAGGTGAGATATTTGGAAAAAATTCTTAACCAAAAGGTTTGTCCAGCCCTATGATGGAGTCCTCATCCCCAGAGGGATTTAAAAGCTGTGTAGATGTGGCACTTGGGTACAAGGGTTATGGTGGTCTTGGCAGTGCTGGGGGAATTGTTGGACTCAATGTTCCCAGGGGGCTTTAATAAACTGATTCCATACTTCTACGATAATCTGAAACAATTGAGATACACCAAGGTTTAGACAGACACTTGGAAATGGTAGGTGTTATCATACAAAAGACAAAATACTACATGGAGCCAAGGTCCTCTAATAGCTGTATGGAGCCAAAGTTCTCTAATAGCTATAAAATGCCTATATCCATAAGATACTTCAACTTTATAGCTAATAATTGGTTAGGTTCAAACAAAATCCTACCAATAAATTAAAGTAAACACATCTATCTAAAGTACACAAACCCAGACTAACACAGCCTGGTACTTATACACGTGGGAATTTCTACCTCTGCATAAGTAATCACTGTGCTGCTGCTGCTTTGCTGTACTGGGTGCCTCTCAAAATCTTTTGCTACTTGAGATGGCACATAAGAAGGCAGCACAGCCAGCATAACCTGCCTACTGATAAGGTGTTTAAAAAAAAGTGTGGTTTAGTAAGTTCTCAGGCTGAGGAAGGCCTGTGTCTTTCCTCATGTTGAGGAGGCATTTTAATGATCTGTGGTCAAGAATTGGGCACCCCAACTTATTCTAAATCTGTACTCCAAAAGCAGCAATGTTTGCTCCACTTTTAAAATGTGCTTCTGCACACACTGATTTGCCCCAGCCTCCAAAATCTACCTCTTTTCTTTGACAAGATCAAGGCATGACCCACTTCTGGCCAACAACATACTCAAGCAGCCAGCTAAATCCATCCCAGTGGAAGGAATTCCCTCTCCCTGCCACAACGCTCTGGCACAGGCATCCTCACATCTGCTGGAAGTTAGTGTCAGTTCCAAGGTGCCTTTGCAGGTGTCACTATAAACCTGTCAAGACAGATCAAGCACTTCCATCCCTCTTCCAGCATACATCATCTTGACCTCAAACTAACCCAAATTATTTTGCTAAGTCTACAAAAACCTTGTGAAGTTTTATGTCTGCTTTCAAAGATGCTATATACCTGGATGTTTTGGTTTAGTACTGCTCAGCACATGAATGTTCCCTCCTTGAAAACAGTCAATTCACTTGCCCAATAGGTAGCCCATTATGTTTAAGAGTCTGTCCTCTGTGGCTCAACTTGGACACAACTCCCATGGATGTAATTAAAAAGCTTCCTCAAGTAAAGGCTACAAGTATGGGTGTGGATGTAGCCAGGTATTTCAAAATAGTCTCTGTGAGCCATGCTGTGGAGTTCTGCTTCTTTCTAAAAATACCACTTAATAGGCAATGGGTGTGCCACTGAACTAATGACTTAGAACTTTTTCCTCTGAGCCCTGGATTAGATGGAATGCTCACCTTTGGTGTTACAGGGTACTGCATCCAAGAGGTGGGTGTGCAGAGTATGCTGACCTGCCTGCTGGGAAACGCAACTCATAACTTCTAATAAAAGCCTTCCCCTTTCCTACACATTTTGCAACCCAACTATCATTATATAGCCTCACTATAAAACAGAACTGCACAGGTTTTCAGAAGTATGAGGAATATTGGGAAGTATAAGTAGGCAAAACTGAAATATCTAATCAGAAACAAATATCTAATAAAAATTAAAAATACAAATCTGCTTTTCTAAGTATAGTACTTACGAGGCATACCTAGACATTCAGTCATATCTACACCTTTTGGGTAGAAGCATTCCAACTGAAAAATAACTTGGGAACAAACTCCCTGTGTATCAAATACCCTAGAATATTATGTAGAACTAAACATATTGGTCTTTATTTTTTGTGGGTTTTTTTCTAATATTCTTACTACATTGTAACACCTGCTGCACCTTTAGCAGAAATGCTTGTTATCAGGGATAATGATTGTAACAGTCAAGAAAACAGAGATCACTTTCTAAAAAGCCTTTGTCTTAAACTCCCCATATTTGTTACTTTTTAAAGACTAACAGAAGCTCTGAAAACACCTGTTTCCACATCATTACAGATATGACCTAAATGCACCACCACTAAGGAAGTATCTTTTCTGTGGTCTACCAGCACTATTAAGAAGATGTCTTGTTTTCAAGTGGAACAGGAGGAAAATAACAGCTCAGTACACACCATCAAGTCCATCAGCAGATTTCTCATTATTTAAATCTAAAAAAGCACGGTGCATTCTTAGTGACTGCTTCCAGCATAACATGGCTGAACAGGCATGGGAATTCCTCAGTGATTTCCACAGGCTCCACAAGGGAGAAGGCAGAGCAGATACATCTGCCATCTGTCAAGTCAAAGCTTCAGACAGGAAGTCACCACCTGAGCTTGTCCCAAAGAGCATCAGGCAAAAAGGGCATTTTTTTCAGAGAGGAAACAGAATGTTCCCATGTGAGCAGCACAGAAACAGTGAAGGAACACAGACCCAGGCTAAGCACCAAGAATTTACTAACACCACTCATTGCAGAGGAAAATCTCTGCATGGGGGCTACGTGTGTTTCCTGGAAAAACATACAACATTCCAGCTTGCTGCTCAAGCTGGAAGCTGGTTGCAGTTTACACACCAACCCCCAAATGGATTTCAACTAGTGTATTGTGATTTTCAGCATCTTGAAATTTAGGTCACTTACTCTGTTGCCTAAATAGAAATCAGAAATAGAAAAACCCATGCCCCAGTGACTTTCATTTAAGGACAGACAAAAACTAAGAAAAGCATGTTATTAAAAGCCAGGAGTTCTGACAAAATCAAAGTGTATATCTGCTGTGTCTGGGAGAAACTGATCCTACCTGTGAGCATAAACGTGGCTCTGAACCGGCTACTCAGCCAGAGCTTCTCCTGCTCTTCAATGCTAGAGAAATGCAAAAGAACATATAAAAGGGCTTAGCACATTTCAAACCTGCTGTCAAATTCACAGGATGACCTCTACATTGCAATTAGAGGCTAATAAGTCAGTAAAACCAGAAAAATACAAAGATGAAGCTGGGAATAAAGACCTCATTGTATTAAGAAGACAATTCATGTAGCAGTAGTCAGGTAGTACTCAACTCAGCCCACTCCAGAAAGGTAGTGTTATGCCTAGCTCCTCTAAATGGTGTGAGAATTGGCTACCAACAAGTTGACAAACATATTGCAATAACCTACACGTTGAATTTGAAAAGAAACAGAAAGAAAAGAAACTATTTAAACAGATCCTTAGTACCACATATATAATTTCATTCTGGAGTCCTAAAATCACTCCAGACTGCTTGAAGTCCAAGAGGGAAAACTGAAACAGAGAGACACCTCAACAAGAGTTTAATCAAACTATTTGCACTTAATCTAACCAGGGACTTCTCTTGTCAGTAACAGCTGGATGCAACCCAGCCCACCAGTGCAGCCCCCAACAGTAAACTCCCGGTATTCTTCTGAGATCTTGTTGACACTCATTCCCTGACATCGGTCCTAGCATTCCCATGGTCCTACTTGGACTGGATCAGAGAGCTAATGAGGATGAAAACTAGCCCAGTGGTGGAAATTACAAATCAGTGAACAAACTACTTGTGTTCAGCCAGATCAGCCCATCTGCAAAGGGCACAGCTACCAAGCAGCCAGCGCCATGCCTGCTCCTCTGGGTGCTGCTGGAAGCTCAGGTGGACACTGGCTGTGCTCCCAGCCACACGGAGGCCCAGCTCTGCTGCCTGGGCCCCTGACAGGAGCCCTGCAGTCTGGGATAGACAAGGCACTCCTCACTACCAAAAATGTGGTTTCTGTCCTCTCGGTGAAGTACCAAAACCACAACAAACAAAGCAGGGGAAGAAATTGGAGAGGCTTAGCTAATTGCCAGAGAGGATGAGCCTGTCTATTGTCATGGTATCTTTTCAGATCCCTGTTTCTGCAGCTCAGAGGCACCTGCTGCAGTATTCCTTGGGGCAGAGGTGAGGGTTCTGTGAGTGGAGACACAGGATTACCAGGAGGCAGCTGAAGAGGCAGAGCCATGGCTGGGGGGAAGTGGCAGCAGAAGGCAGTACACCTCAGGGGTGCAGTTGATGTCTGGCATTGGTGACAGGAGATGGTAGAAAAGACAGCTTAAGGGACAGACAGGAAAAACAGGGAACATGCACTCTAAGGTCTGCACAGTCTCTTGACCTCAGGCCAGCTTCAAAAGGCTCAGGATATTTTTCACAATGAGATACAGATAACTAACTAGAATGATCTCTATTTTTTCCTAAAATCTGATTTATTTCTATTTTTTTGCTAATCACTGTAAGACCAGAATTGGGCTCTTGGAATCTGAATGTTTGCACTGTTAGGATCTATGGCAGCCCTCACATAAAGATAAACACAGCAGAAGCACTGCACCTTTGAGGTCATACAGCACACTTCATCCCAGATCCTGGTATAAATGCAGGAGATGCATTATCTATCAAAACAATATGGGAGTGTTCTGAAAGGAGCAGGGTACAGCCTGGTACCGTACCATTAAATATTAACACAAGTGATAACTAATCTACTCAAGGTGAGTCAACTCTGAGCAGTTTTAACCATTTACCAAAAAAAAGTTTAATAGATCAAGACTAAGTACATAAATTGTTGTAAAACATGCTACATTACAGGCCCATGAGAAAACATATATGTGAAAAAGATCCAAATTTTATTTTGCTGTTTGAAAAAAAAAATGAAAAAAAAATTTTTTAACCAACCCTGAGCTTGCACTTCTAACAGTTTCACAAAACCCAGTGTTTTGCATTCAGACTGGATTACTTCCATGCTTTAGAAAACAAAATAAACCACTAACCCATACATGATATATCTCCAAAATAAACCACATTCTGGTATATGTCTCTCGGGTTTTCCAACTGCATGGTAGCCAACATCAAATTTGAAGTATAAACAGAAGCAAGAGAGTTTTTTTCAGAACGGATTAATAGTTACCTGGCTCTATCACACTCCTAAACACAACAAAAATTCAAGAAAGAACAAAAGAAAGAATGAAAGAAAAAAGAAAGAAGAAAGAATGAAAGTAAGAACGAACAAAAGAATGAACAAAAGAATGAACAAAAGAATGAACAAAAGAAAAACCATTGCATTATGTTTCCTGCAGCTGAGATCCTCTATGAGCTTTTAGCCTGGATGAACCAGCATTATCAACAGGCTCACTCTCAATTACCTGTTTATTTTTGCTGACATTTGGTTCTCAGCAACCTGTAACATTACATCAGTCCCTACACATCAGTCTGTTCATGTTATGGAAATTTATTGTAGTTGCCCACTTACAACTGCACAGAAAGGCCTATCTTCCACTCAGTTCAGCCTTACTTGACGCAAAGTTGTCTGTGAAGCAGAAAGAAATGCTATGGAAATAAAACCAATTTAACAGAGGCTGCTGAAAGACCCCCATTAATTATTCTATTATGGTAAAGTTATTTTTCCTCTCAGTAAGTGTAGTTGGTATTATTTCAATGACACAACAAGAAAAATAAACCTGCTCTTCTCTTCTGTAGATTTCTTGCTTTAGGGAGAAGGCATCAGCAGACAATCTTGCACCACTTTTTTATAGTTCATGGTAAAGTTTAAACTGAAGTGGTGAAAAGGAATTCATGATTTGTGTCAACTTTGAGAACCCAAGTGAAGGTCTATCTATAAAACAGAATATAACTTGTTCCTCACAACAAAGGTTTTTAACTTGTTTTGAAAAAGATCTGATTTAAAATACAGGCTTAAAGTCTGTTTTCACTTCTGAAATCAAGACTGTCAAATTCTTTTGGAAACACATATCATGCCTGTCTTCACTATGTTTACAAAAGGAAATGGTCCATGTAAGTCTCAGAAAATAAAAGAAACTTTAAACTACAGAGTATAATAAAAGACACATCTGTGAAGTAGTTAACACAGTCCAAATCTGTGTATGACACACTACACCTAAAAACCATATGGGCTTTCAGTGAGGGAGTAACAGCTAATTTGGACTCAATCTGGGACAAATTTTTCTGCAAAAAAATAGGAAGGTGTAATTAAATGGAGAGCTAGAATGTCCTTTGGTTTAGTAATAACTCAGCAACAGAACACTGTCTAAAAAGATACTGCATAGTGACAATGACAAGAATTATTTTGTAAAAAGAGACAGGGCATGCCCAGAGGCAAGATATCCATTGCTGAAGTTCATTTGAAGCTTAATGTGGATATTGTAACCAGCAGTATAATTCTACTCCTAGCCTAGCAAATTTAATAGCAACTAATCCATAACCACCAGGCACAAACAGTATCTAATACAAAACAGTTGCCTTAGACCATCTGGATGTCTATTTACAGAGCAACCACTTTGTTGCTGTACCTAATGTAGATTTCATGATTGCAAAGGGATGTAGTGGAGGGTGAGGGTGCATGGAAAATGCACCCCTACTCCTGTGGATTGTCCAGACATGGGAACAGGGCAAGCTGCAACAGCACAGAAAGAACTGAAGGGGCAAAAAGGTTGGGAGAAGGCGGAGAGGTTGTCCTGTCTTCCCTCCAAAACTCTAAAAAATCCAAGCTAAGAAAAAGCACTAAGGGTCTGATAACAGGAATAGCATGTCATGTCCTTGCTCCGTGGGCTTTTCTTTGGAAGTGGGGCTGTCAGTGAACAGCATACAATTCACAAAACCCCCGAGATTTCACACATTTTCAACCAGTTCATAAAAAGAACACAAACGTCCACAAAAGTTTTTGGAAATTAGACCTAGTATTGCATGATCTGTTTCAGTTTTTCAATTTATTTGTTAACTGAGAAATCAATGAACTACTACAACAGTGCAAAAGCAAATGCTCAGCCTCAGATCTCCACTACTGCAATGACTAGTGAATAAATCCACTGCAGGCAAGGCCACAAACATGTAGTCTCACGTTGCCCTCCACGAGCCACTGGAGTCTATTGCTGATAATAGGAATACAGGAACTCCAAGGTCAAGCCACCAGCAACTTGAGCATATTGGGCAAAATAATAGCATTTAAATTGTGGATGAAGAGAATTCGGGTAAGACAATTCCTCATTTCTTCTACAGCAAGGCTTCCCACAGAAGTTTGCGGGAGCCATGGATATATCCAAGGTATGCAACTAGATTCTTAATGTACTAACTAAAAATTAAATGATTTATTTATTTTGGAAAAATAAAGAAAAAGTCACAGCTGTGAGTTCTAGGCATTCCACAGCTAAAAACCCAGCCAGCTGCTTCCTTTAGAACTTCTTGATTCTTGCTATCAGAGGACATCAGCATAGAAAAAAATACTATTTAGTCTTGAAAATCTCTTTCTGTAATAGAATTACAGCATGGGGAGAACAAAGAAAACAACTGAAGAGGAAATAAATTGTAAACACGGACTATGACCGCACTCTTAACAAATGTCCGGGTGAAATCAGCACAGGAGGTGGACTAGCCAGCTGGAGTCATGTTTGTAGTTATGAGTAAGATAAATATCAGGCATTATGCATCTCAGTCTCTCACCAGCCGGATTAAAGAAAATGGTGTATATAACATTCTTACAATCAGTCAAAAGCTGTACAGAATTGCATCTAAGTTCATGAGACAGCTTGGAATGACCCACAGCAATCCTTGAATTTGAACAATTCAAAATTGTAATAATCTTTCAGATTTGACCCAAAATGGAAAAATTCTACTTCCACAGAAAAGACAGCTTTCCTTCTGTTCTTCATTCTGCCTCTCTACACAAGCCTTAAGGCAGAATTCTGGAGAAGCAAGAGAAGGAAAAGAGCCCATTGCCACAGTAATTTTCATGGAGCATGTGAACAATTCAGCTGGACAACACAAGTGGCGAATATGAAGCAAAGCAGCAGGGATCAAACTGGTCAGAGAGACTGGGTTTGAGGGATGTGCAGCTTGCATCTCCTCATTACCACAGGAACCAGCATATGGGGAAAGCTGTTTATCAGCAACAAAAACAAGCTGCAGAAAGAAAGAGATGGTTCTCTTCTACTCCCATTTCCTCCAAGTCTAGAAATAAAGATGAGAGGTAAGTATTCTCTTCCAGGGTTAAAGCAAAGCAACTCCATGTAAGTTAGCAGCATTATTCCTGTTTCACATTTGGGGCCACATAAGGTTCCTAGCTATGGTGAGTTAATGAATTCACAAACGGATTTTCATCTCAATTACATTGGTATCTAACAAGGGGTAGGAATGCACAGGCTTTATCTCTGGCACCTACCTTCCCTTAAGGCTATGCATATACTTGATGTTTGCACCCCAATAAAGACAGAAGCAATCTCCACCTGCACCAGCACTGATAGTTTGGAGACAGGGAGGGCAGCAACCAAAGCCACAGTAGCCACAGCAGCACTCCTGGCATTCTATCAGGTACTTGCACCAGAGAGGCTGGTAAAACCCTAGGCTGTGTGTAAGACCCCTTGAAAGGAGAGAGGGAGAGGAAAAAACAGCTGAATGGTCCTGTCACACACTATAAGAATCTGAGTGCTTATAAAAGCAAAGAAGGAAATTTCCGGTCCAGGCATGTGATGTGAAAACTTAAAAATGTTTGTTGTTGCAAAAGACATAGAGATAGGATAATTTCAAGATACAGACATAAAAAGCCTGCCAAAGCTAACAATACAAGGATTAAAATCCACCCTCACTGAACATGATGGGAACTAGTTGTAGCCAAGATTTCACTCAAGTAACAGTAATTTCAATTTCTCATATTTTCAAAGATTTAGAGTCCTTGTACAAATATTACTTACAACTGAAATTTTCTTGTGAAACATCAGGTACGTTGACTGCTAGAAAATGAAACTAGAGGCAGACCAAAGCATGAAAAGCTTGGGGTTTGTGAGGATAATACATTTGGAGACACACTGTTTATTGCTACACTCTTCAGAAACACACTGAATCAGGATGAACATTGGGCTCTGAAGATATATAAGTCAGTGACAAATGGTCACTGAGAAAGAAGTTACAGAAAACGAAGCCCAGTGATAGCATCCTGTGATACTTCCCTGCAAAGCAGGGAAGAATAAATGCATCTGGTAAAAATAGGATGCAGATTACTCTGTTTCTGAAATTTAAAGCAACTGGCATGGTTTCCAAGGCATCTCCTGCTTGTTTGCCTGCTTTTGTAAAGTCAGGAGGAAGAAGAAAAACTAAATTGTATCAGCAAGAGGATGATTGTACCCACTGGACAGTTGTGCACTTCAGCATGCATAGTGATGGGAAGAATATGTAATTGCAAATGCTGTATAACCACTGTAAATAATAATTTGTGGGACTTGGCAAAAACTCATTACAAGACAGTAAAGAGCACACCCCCTCAAAGAGAAATGAATAACAGCAAACCCTAAAGGAAACAATTTCCTTTATTGTTTATTTCATTTTTGGAAATATCTTAGGTGGCATTTTTGTCCTCATTATTAGAAGTACTTCAGTGGTGCTTAGACGGTCCACAGACATTCTGAAGTTCCCTTGTTTTCTCCTACAGACTGTCGATTACAAAAAAGGCAATTTCATTAATACATAACACACCTTTCATATAAATGAACAAAAATAAATATTGCAAGACTCAACAAATGTGACAGTAGAAAAGAAGAGGTGTTACATACACAAGGTGATACAATTTTTGCTTACTTAGAAGTAATATAAATTAGAGAAGCATCGGAGATTGCTTAGAGCCCACACGCCCATTTGCTACTGGTTAACAGTTACTTTTGTAACTCATGTTCAGAGTATGCTTTGAGGAGATTGAAGGAATGGAATTTTATTAAAACCCTTACAGAAGAGGTTCCATGTCAAAAAGGGAATTTGTGGGAAAGTTTGTGACCAGGCAGTGGGGGCATATAAAACAGGGACATGTAAACCAGAACATGACTACTGAACAATAGAACAACAAAGAAGTATAAAGTTAAGTTACAGTACAGTTGAATACAGTAGTTCTAATGTGCCTTCCAGCCCACTTCTCCTAGACACTCATCATCAGCATACTTGGCTTTTTTGTATTCATTGTGATGTGATGTCCATGTGTCACTGAGGACACCACCCAGTCCAAGCTACATTTGCCATAAGCTCTTATCTGAGCTTTGACAAAGGTCTAAAAGATATGAGGGAAATGCTGTGTACGTCAACAGTCTGTCCTCAGAACTTGGGAGAGTCCAGCAGCTGGGACTGGAAAGGAAAACCTGTTGTGAGGAAGTCCATGACACCTAGCTGTTCCATAGGCATCTTCCCCTCTCTGCTCTCAGGTGCCCCACACACAGCCAGCCCCCCAGGTCTGGCAGAGGAGTCTGGGAATAGGAAAGGGAATTAATTTGTCCATGCCAGAGTTGTGTATAGGGTGCATTTACAGCTCCACTCTTTCAGCTTCTCACTGACGTGCACTACATTTCCATGCATTTCACAGGCAGTGGCTGAATGTCTGGCAAGAGGAGCAGGGTCTGTCCCCTCAGTACATCCCACTGGATGTACCCCTTTACTACACAGCTGCCAGAGCTGGAGGGCTTTTTGGAGTTCTCCAAAGAACAGCTTGTGCTGTGATCCTTCACTGCAATGAAGATTTGGGCGACATGAAGGGAAACATTTTTCAGCTCATTCTCCTTTGCACTCTCTTCAAAGAAAGGAACTTGGTACACAGTTTACCATCCTCTCTCCAGCCCTCAATGGAACAGCACAACACCAAGTGACCACCACACCGTGTTATGTGTGTCAAGAGCAATCTTATGCAGAAACATCTTTCAGTTTGTGAAGGACTTTTGACATTGATGTGTCACCATATATATTTTATACATATAATTTATATATATATATAAACACATATGTATACAAAATAAATATAAAACTGACCTTTTAATCCCAAAACCGGAGAAGAAACATTCCAGGCACATTCCAACTGCCTAATATCAATAAATAAGTGTTTCTCATCCTGTTGCAACCCAAGAACCTTCTCAGGTTTGTGGATGTGTATCTTTATTGGTCTGTGATGGCTCATCTTTGTATTATCTAGTTTCTCTACTATTTCAATTACAGAACTGTCTCATGACATGTAAAGACTTGGACTATGAATATGTTATTCATATCAGCTGACTCATTATGCATTTTTATGTCAGTCCTTGCAAAAGAAAGGTTTTCTGAAGAAAACACATGAAGAAAGATCATGTGTTGTAAAAATGATGATCCAGAACTAAGACAGATATCTACCCATGACCTGAGCCTAGATTATGAGGTGTGTCAGCCACTGTAGTAAAATATTAACAGAGTTTGTAGGTTGTCATAGTAAAATGAGAGGCTGCCCTGAACGCAATTTCATTTACGGACATTCAGAAAACTGACATCACAGCTGCAAGGACATATAAAAAACCAGCACAGTGCATTTTGGATTGACTGCAGGAACACTGACAGGAGCATTCTACAGACTCAGCTCCTCTAACAGCACAACAGGAACTGGATTTTGCAAAGCACACCGAGAAGCCTCTTTTTATAAATCAGTTCTGAGAACATCTGAGAGATTTTATTTTGTCTTCAATTGTGTTTGCAATTCCTTTAAAGAAGCATGTGCACAGGAGGCTGTGCCAAGTGCCTGGGAAGTACTCTTATCCCCCTGGCTGTGCTCTGCACCCTTGCTAACATTTTGTTGTTTTTCCCTGGAGGAAAAGTCGTTGAAGACAGTGCACACATTACAAATGAAGTTTGGTACTTTGGAGGGATCTTGGGATCAGGTGTATTGGTAAGTATCTAAATTCAGACATTCCTACCTTCTCCCTACCCACAGCCATGACTTGCATTGTTGAATTTTCTCCAGACTGCAAATTCCTCATTGATAAACAAATAAATTTTAAGTCATCCAAAGGCTTGGCAATAAGTAACTTAACCTAATGATAAGAAAAAAAAAAAAAAAGAAAAAAAAAAGAAAAAAAGCCTTATTATATTTAAAAGAAGATGTAACTTGAATTTATCCCAATTCAAACTGTATTTCTATTATTTGTAGATGATCTTCCCTGCCTTGGTATTTTTGGGCCTTCAGAATAATGACTGCTGTGGATGCTGTGGTAATCGGAGCTGTGGAAAGAGATTTGCGGTAAGTGAAAGGAAACATGGCAAAAAAAGTAAAAGCTAAATTGTTACTGATACAAGTAACATTTTGAGTCTAGACAGAGGCTGTCTGGAGTGTGGGACACACAGGCCTGCCATTTATTTGAGTGCTGGGAAGTGGAAATAGCAGGCTGTAAAAATTGTATTATGTCTCTGATATTTTACCACAATAGTATGGCCTCATTGGATTTTGCCAAAACACTTAGAGTTACTATCACAATTAAAATTTATAGCTGAAAGATCTACACTTTGCTTTGCGGAGTACAACAGTTCCCTCCTTAGCCATTTTTTGTTGGCAGCTTTTAAATTTACCCTGGCAGTCAGTCACTACATTCCCAACTCACTGCAGGCCCACAAAATGAGCTGTATCTCATTAGATTCACAGGAAATTTCAGGAAGGAATAGAACTCGGGAGGTCACCTAATCCAACCTCCTACTTTGAGCAGTGTGGACAAGGCTCCACTTTGAATTTATAGCTTCCTTTCACACTGCAAAAGTTTCCAAAGGATACTTTCAGACACTAGTAAACATCTCAAGCATTTTAGTTTAAAAATTAAATCAGAAAAAAAAAATCTAGTAGGAAAATATGTCCTTTCAAAATAAATTCTTTGGATCAAGTAGATAATTACAGTTTTTAAATAAAGGAACAGTTTCAACTTAAAAAAAAAAAAAAAAAAAAGAGGGATAAAAACAAATAGGAAAAGATTCATGCCTATGAGGTTGACCAAAGAGCTTTCCCTAAAATCTGTCTTTGATGCTGTCTTCATGCAATACCAACAAAACAGGTTGAACTTTGAGAAGGAGGAAATGGAGCCATCTGTTTCTCTTTACAACACTGCATTATCCATTTTCTGAAAGCAGCGAAGAGAAACTACCTGAGTTTTACAGAGCACATACCACTCCACAGGTACCCAAACACTGTAGTTTTGCTGCTGCTCAGCCAGGTGGTGACCAGGGGCACGGTCACACGCAGTGGCCGCGGTCACACGCAGTGGCCGCGGTCACACGCAGTGCCCGCGGTCACACGCAGTGACCACAGCGAGCGCTGGCTGATGGGGAGCCAACCTGCACGTGCATGGTGCTGCCTGCAAAGCAGGCATGTCTTTGCTGACAGTGGGTTAGAGTGCAGCTGACTGGGAATATTAATACAGTCAAGGGTACCAAGTACACTGTACTACAAGAATCCTATGGGCCTTATCAACATCAGCACGACTGAGAACCAAATTTAGTCTTGTATATTAGCTGAAATCCATTGTTGCGATGTTTGCTGCAAAAGCATAATTTTTAAGCTTGCCCTGTGAAATATATCAACACAAGAATGCATGCCAGGACTCAAAACCAGAGTCTTGCGATGAGGTCTGAACAAAAACTCACATTGGACTCGATAGCATTAGAGGTTGTTCCCAACCCAAATGATTCTATGACCTGAAAGTATGGGGCTTTTTTCTTTGCCTTTATCACTTTATTCCAATAAAGGACACTACCTCTACCTACAAGTTGTTATGGCTACAAGTATTTCAGAATTCAAGCAGGGCATTAGTTCTTGCATGATTTACTTATATATTAGTATATATGGAAAATTCTGTAATAAAAAGTCAGAAAAATACAGACATACTTTCCCATCCATTCAATTGCACTACCGGAGCTTACACTGGTAAGCACCTATGAGGAGATAAATTAAACGAATATGAAACCTAAAGGGAGATTTGGGAAGGAGTACTACAATTATTTGGTCCAAATATAACCAAGATACCAAAGCTAACTTGTAAAGGATACTGTAGATTTTTTTAAAATGCCTTGAGTAGTCAAAGACTTCAAGTCTTGCTTTCAGTCTCCTGAGAAAAACACCTGGCTGCAGGGGAACAGGAGCCGTGGAACAGGAGGCCCCAGAGGGGAGCAGTGCCACCTGCTGCCAGCCTCTGCCTTCTCCTCCTCAGGCACATGGGGCCAATGCTCATAAAGGTTTAAAAACCAATACAGGTATGCATTACATATTCACTATGCAATGAAAACTAATAAACTTTAGCTGTTCAGGTGCTGATTACTTGATTATTAACAGCTGAATTTAGGGACTGTTAACTGACATTAAAGGTGCACTTAATTGTTTGAATGAGAACCAAAATAACCTTATTTTTCTCTTCATCAGATGTTTTCTTCTATAATATTTGCTGCTATTGGAGTTGTGGGAGCTGGATACTGTTTTATTTTGTCAGCAGTAGCCATAAACAAAGGCCCTAAATGTAACACTGCAGGAAACTGGACCTACCCTTTCCATGATGGGTAAGACAATGCAATCAGAAAAAGAAAGATATACATGTTTTAAGTTTGTGAGATGATTCAAATTCCAAATCCATTGTATGAAAATGGGAATGACACCATTTGTCTAAATTATAAAAGCTCTTAGAAGTGCCTGCAGCACACAGCAACACTTCATAAGGTTCAACAGCAGGGATGTAAAGAATAGCAAGTCAAATCAAAACTACTGAGTTTCATAGGGGCTAATAAAAAGAAATGCACAGCCTCTTCCTAGCTTATTCTTGGGATGATAAGTAACATATGGGAATAAATTCCACGTAGATGAAGAGCAATGACACATTGAGAGACCTCTCAGAGTCCTGAAGGAATTGACTGATGTAATTGCCAAGCTACTCTCCATATTTGAAAAGTTCTGGCAATCAGGTGGAGCTCCAGGTGGCTGGAAAAGAGGAAACAATACACCCACCAGGACCCTGGGAACCATCGACCTGTCAGCCTCACCTCTGTGTCTGAGAAAATGATGGAACAGTTTCTCCTAGAAGGTCTGATGATGCACATTGAGGATAGGGAAGTGATTTGGCAAGCCCTGCCTGACCAACCCAGTGGCCTTCTATGATGGGGTGATTCCATCAGTGGATAATGGAAGGACTACAGAAGTCATTTATCTGGACACAATCCCCCACAATATCCTGCTCCTTAAATTGGAGAGAGATGGATTTGATGGGTGAACGGTTAGATGGAGAAGGAAGTAGTTGGATGGTGGCATCCAGAGAGTGATGGTCAGTGGCTCAGGATCCTTACGGACATCAGTGACAAGAGGAGTCCCTAAGGGATCCCTACTGGGACTGGTGTTATTTCATATCTTCATTAATGACATAGATGGAGGAAGTTACCAAATGATCAGAGGGATGGAACACCTCTTCTATGAGGAAAGGCTGCAAGAATTGGGATTGTTCAGTCTGGAGAAGAGAAGCTTCAGGGAGACCTGATTGTGGCTTTCCAGTACCTGATGGGAGCCTACAAGAAATATGGAGAGGGACTTTTTATGAGCATGCAGTGACAGGACAAGATAATGGCTTTAAACTAAGAGTAGGTTTAGATCAAATATTAGAAAAAATTCTTCCCTGTGAGGGTGGTGAGGCACTGGAACAGGCTGCACAGAGATGTTGTGGATGGCCCAACCCTGGCAGTGTCCAAGGCCAGGTTGGACAGGGTGTGGAGCAACCTGGGACAGTGGAAGGGGTCCCTGACCATGGCAGGGGCATTGGAACGAGTTGATCTTTCAGGCTCCTCCTTATCCAAACCATTCTGTGATTCTATGATTATATTGAAATTTAATGGTATTCAAATAAATACTACTAACAATATAATATATATATACACTATAATATTAATAAATTTGATCTATGTATGATTTTATTTTGGCTATGGCATTTGGAAGCTGCTTGTTCCTCATGCTCTGCAACTCAAACATGTTTGCTGCCATGTATATTTATCACTTAACCCCAGCAATCCCACTGCTCTGGCTGAAGTCAACACAAGTTCAACAAACAACAGGGCACGATATGCTACTGAGGAGAGCAGGCGTGATCAGAACAGAAAGGCAAGGGCTGCAGTAAACTCCTCATTATGAGAACCTTTAAAGCAGTCTGCCTCAGTCAAGAGTGACCTGGCAGCATTTCTTACAAAAAAAATTATACTTCAGGTTGAAAAGAAGAAAACAGAAAGAAAACAAGAAGTATACAGGTAGAGGATTATTTGTTCATGGGCCAGTGAGGGCTGGAAAGCAAATCCCTTGGTCTCATTCTGAGAATCCTTGGAAATATGCTCTGTTTCTAACAGTTTTGGTTACAGTCCAGAAATCACTTGACAAGAACACAAACAAGTCAGCACTAAGAGTATGCAGATGAAATATAGCCAGTGTTTAAGCAGTTTACATTTAAGCATTAAATAAAAGTGTGAAGGTAAAAATTATGGAAGTTATTACCTTTACTTTAGATGAGGCATTTAAAACAACAAAAGCTGTTATTTTCAGCTCAGTGGGCAAGAAGTGACTTGCATCATTTAATGATTTGTTTTGATAATTCAGTTGTTTTGATTACAATGTACTTCCTTGCTCCCAACTGTACTTGGAGATACTGGATTACATGCCCTGATCACAGCCACCCCCCCCCAGTGCTGTAATCAAGTAAAAGCAGCAAAAATGCCCACGACAAAACACTGGAACAGATAAAACTCATTTGGCACGTACTTGGCTAAGAGCTTTTCTTCCCAAAACACTAAAAATGGTTCAATTGTATCAAACATATACTTATCTCTATCTACTTATCTTATTAGATTCAAATCAACCAATATGCTTCTTTAAAATTGCTCCTTTCTGATGTCTTGTTTTTTTCAAATCACTTGTTACAACTTATCTAGAAACTAAACTAAAGTCTGCTTCTAGATAAGTAGCACCAGTGTGATAATGGAAATTCCTACCAAAGCGAACAGAACCTCAGCCATGTCACAGCAGTGACAACCTCTCAGTGGTGAGAGATCTCCTTTGTGAGTTGATACAGTTTTCTTCCAAAGTATTTTGTTTTCCTGTAGGGATTACCTTGCTGACCATGGACTGTGGGACCGGTGTAAGTCACCTGAAAATATTGTCCCATGGCACCTGACCCTCTTCTCCGTGCTGCTGGTCATGAGCGGGATCCAGGGAGTGCTCTGTGGCATTCAGATGGTGAATGGCCTGTTTGGAACCCTCTGTGGGGACTGCAAATGCTGCGGATGTTGTGGGGTGAGCAACTGAGGATTCTCCTTTCTTATTTTGTGTACTGATGAGTTACATAAACACCTCTAGCTGACAGTCAGAGAAACTAAACTGGCCTTCCTTCAGCTCCATGATCATGTTTTCTAACATACTGCCAAACTAACAAACCCTACACTGCTGCCATTAGGAAACAATAAATCCTTTGAAAGTCACAGCAATAGTAGCCAGGAAATTACCTCCATGTTTTTATTCTTCCAGGGAGATGGAACTGTCTAATGAATAGGAATATTGCAGACAACTCTCCTCACCCTGGGAGGATCCCTTCTGCAGCCACTCCACAAAGAAGTCCTCAGATGCACTGGCTCTGACTAAGAAGATGAGAATGAAGGGCTCTTCCTCCCACCAGTGCTATGAAGCCCTGACTCCCTTTCCAGACTTTCTGAAATCCCTCATCATGGAATAAAATAAGTGAAATACAACTCTCACATTCTCTCTCTCTCTCTCTCTTTTTTTTTTTTTTTTTTTTTTTGTAAAACAGCTTCCATTTAAAGAGGGTAGTCTCAGGCAAAATACAAATTGGGGTTACAATTTTTATTCCGGTCAGTTAGGTAGCTTGTAACTCCTCAAAGCCTCCAATCTATACATGAGCGTAAATGCTGTTTATTAAATTTTTGCAGAAGTTCAATTTAAGTGTATGAAAGAGATATGAAAGAGATAGGAAAGACAATAGAGAACCAGCTCAAAGGCAAAAATACCTTTTAGAAAGAACTTTCAAAACTTTAAAAGAAAAAGCTACTTTGCGAAGGAATCAAGGAGAAAATAAGAGGGATTGGAGACATTTGAGGGATTCCAATTAACCAATATGCTTATTTAAAAAAATTCTGAAACAAGTTTTCACAAACCAGCTTGTCAGGCTGGATGTCTCAATGCTTCTTGATACTGGCCATACCTGTTCTCTAAAATGTTTCTGTGGCCTATGCTTTCAGAAAATGTATTTCATGTAGTGTGTATTTACACTAGGAAATACCTGAATAATCTAGAATACTTAAATGCACTGAAAGCTCTTGAGCAATATGCAGAAATGTTAAACAGTTTGATATAGGTACTGAGAATTATGTTGTACAAGATGATAAATTGCAAAAAAACCCTCTTCAGAAACAGCTGTCTGTCCCACCTGTTCTACTGCATTGCTCAGGAATTTGAGAGTACCCTTTATCTCAACACACACTGTGCACCATCTCACATCTATTCTTTCATCTGTGGTGAGCAGCTGTCCTGCACCTCATCTCACATTTGTCTTGTTTGATTTACATGAAGCCTTTGGGAACAAGGAATGTTCCTCGTTGGCGTTCAACAAAGGGATGGGTAGCTGCTTTGAGTACAGCTTTAATACATTGATAAACAGAGTACATAAATCTTTGTGGGAGATGGGATAAGAAATAAGAGGCAGCAAGGTATGATACCTAAAACCAAACTCAATGAGCTACTGCTTCTAAGAGACACCCAGCCACATGATGGCTTTCTAACACGAGCTACAATATAACAGATACTGACACAAGGTGCAGATATTTCATCTTGTGATCCGGACTGCATTCACACCTTGGCCTCCAGGTGTATTGAAAAAGGGTAAATGAGCCAGAACCAGCAGCCCAGCTGAATTTGTACTTTAAAGTGCCAACAATAGTGTTCCCAAATCTATTCAGTTAAAGCTAACATCTGAGGCTCTCCTCTGGCACTGAATTTCAAGAGAATCACACATCTGCAGTGTCAATTCTGCAGTAACTGGACATTGTTCTGTGTTTTTGCTCAGCAAAGCATCCAGTAAAATCAAGGAGAGGGACTAATCATAGATCCTCATAACAGAATGATGTAAAAAGCCAATGTTAATTCTGGAAAAGGCGGCACAGATAAAGAGAGTGCAGCGCTAGGAAGGGACAGAAAGATGACGGTAAGAAAGAAGCCACAAACAGGGAGAACTGAAAGTGTTAACAGACCTCAGGAACCCTGACCAACGTAAAGACCACACCGTGTTATTGTGTGTAGAAGTATCAACATGCACTAATACAGAAGTAAAAATAATAGTAGCCAAAAGAAAGAATATTAGCATTCTTTGTAAAATCTCAGAAATATCCATCCTGGCTGAAGCTTCATTATTTGCCCACAAATATTGGCTGCTGGGTGACCAGGGTGTTGAAAGTACGGCAACTTCGATATTGCATGGCACTGTTTTAGCTGAAAGCTATCATAAAAGGACACACACTGGGTATTTAACAACTCAGATTACAACATGTGGAGTGCACACATGTGATTTTGAGCCCATGCACTTCAGCAGGACAAAATTGGTTCAGCCCCTGCACAGCTGAACTATATACAGTTAGTTATCTTTTTTGATTGTCTTCAATAAATAGACTGCAGAAAAATGATACGTTAACCACAGGACAGGATCACCTTTCGGGGAATGATGCATTAACTGGAGACTCTTTGCAAAAGGTTCATCTCTAAAGGAGGGAAGTAACATATACAATATTGAAAAAAAATTGCTCAGCCCAGAACAAGGGATGTTTTCTCACATCATTCCAGTCTTGAATGTTCATCACCTGTCTCCAGTCCAACTTCAGCTCCCTCTTCATGGATTGTACATTACTCGCAGTGTAACCAGTTACAAGGAAAACCATGTCAAACCCTGGAGCCATTCCAGCTGCCAGAGGGTGAGAAGGCTGACTTCTTCCATTACACTGATATGGGAGGGGTCTTTGCTCCAATATTTTAATTCAAACGTATATTGAATTGAATATACATATTGAATATAGATATACATATATGAATAATTGACTATACAATATACAATATAAAACTGAGTATTTTAATTCAAAATGTATGCATTTTTCATAGAATAGTATGTCCACATCTTTATTCTAAGTAGTGTTTTAGTTCCCTGGGAAGCCCACGCTAAAACCCTCAAACCCACTCTCTCCAATAAAGAAATTATTTAAAAAAAACAGTATGCATCCAAAATCTTTCAAACTCATTTGTATTTTTTCATGTAAAAGATCAAAGAAATAATTAAAACCAAAACAGAATCAAACTCAGGATACAACAGTTTGATCTGGTTGCTTCTAATACAATCTATTGCAAGGTACTAAAAATTAAAAACAATTGCTCACACTAGTCATATAAAAAATAAAAAAGTAAATAAAATTATTAAAGAACTAGCATGTACATGGATGTATGTATTAGGAAACAAGTTTATTTGGACAACCACCCACATTTTTCTGTAATTAAAAAATAGATTTAAATCCTTCCCTTCCCCCAAACAGCATTTGTTGACAAAAAGTCAAACCCAATCCCTCCCCAAGTTACATTCTAACAGTATTACCAGAATACAAACTGAATTAACCATGTCCCGTTACTTCTGTATCACCAAGGCTTACATATAACCCCTCAGGGATGGTCACAGCAAATTGTCCAGCTGGCACATTGGTTGTATCTATACTACAAGTAGACAGTGTACAATTTAGTATATAAATGCTCAAAACCTGAAATAGCACAGTGAAATATTGTCAACAATAAATTTATTTTCATTTTACATATGCTTGGAATACTGAAAAATCCTGCTATAAGCCTGTTTAAAGCCAGAAACTTTTTTTAAAAAAGATAACTTTGAAAAATAGATTTTATTGTCATTGCACTTCATCGGACACATCATCTCCCCAAGAAAAATTAAAAGCTGACAGTGTAAAGAATAACTTTTAATTCAACCAAGATTTGTTTAATGACTAAGTAAAGATCTAACCCAAGATTCTGGCAGCTGTTTCAACCTGAAGTATTGGTCCAGACAGCACCCTCCTGTTCCAGATCTGCTGCTGGTTTACTATGGAAGTAACACAGAAACACAGTTTATGATTGCTTTACCCTTTTAAGGTCTTTGCACCAAGACCCTCAACCATCAGAAACACAAATAAAAAAGGAATCCAGCTTGCAGCTTCCAATTCTGACAAATACCTGATGTGATTTCACTAGAAAGTTGCATTAGTTGTCCCTGTATGAAGAACAGCCTTTGGCTGACAACAAGGCACGTGGCTGGGCAGGAATCAGCACCAGCTAACTCACAGCAGCTGTGAGCCCGACCTGCTCAGAATATCTTCTGTTATGACAAACTTACATGTTCAGTGGTGCAGTGACTAGCAAATGAACAAACTGCATTCTCTAAACATAACCTGTTGACGGGCACTATCACCTGGATCACACCAGCACTCAGGTCCACAGCTTCTCTGGGTCATTCCAGCACCTGTGGCTGTTGGCTCCTTGTGCCAACTGAGCAGTGCTGGTGACGTGGCCTTGAAAGCTGGCCAGAAAATCTCCAATTCTTTACCAATATCAGTCATGGTACTAAAGAACAAAGCCTTAGGACCATCTCTTTTTCATTTAGGCTGACAACCTGAAGAAATCCTTAAAAGAGAGAGATTAAAACTAATTACAGTAATATTGGTCAGCCCTGCCCGGTCCCCTGTATATTGAAAAGAAATTTATGCTATCTTAACAGTTAGCAAAACTAGCAAGAATAAAAAAAACGCCAACTAATAACCCCTCAAAAGAATAATACAAACACAATGCCCATTCAGTGATTAAATTCTGTGCAGACAAAACTCTGCTGTTACATCTCTTTTTCTATAAAAAACCCCAAAAAACATTTTTAAAAAGCTACTTTTTACTATGTAATAAAACTTTGCAACTGCAGGTCTTGGCCTGACATCTCTTTTTTCAAAATTTCAGCGTGTGTGCTTTTTACTTTCTATCCTGTGACACCATGTACACTTAGCTGTTCATCATGGACACAGTCATTTGCTGTATTGAGTGCTTCTGTTACGTTTTTCACTGAACACCCAAGATTCATTTGCTATGTATCCCTGTCTGCAGCCATCCTTCCCAGCAAGGATTTACATTTATTACCTCATCATTTGTCTTCCAAATCTACTGTATTCCCACCACTTCATCACTGACCTTTTCACCTACCTTCACCCAACCAGATGGAAAAAAGTCTTTAGGGGTCAATATTCCATTGCATCAGTAAGGTCTTGTTAAGTGTTATCAGACCTGGCAAACACACATTTACACTTAGTGCTGCATCACTTCTTCTCTTTACATAGCCTGGATTAATCTTAGAGAAAAGTTATAATGCCTTTCATAAAATTACCTATTTTTCAATACAAAATGCTTAAATCCATTAATTATAAATAAGGTAAAACATTTAAGAATATTCAGAACTTCATTTGCATTTCAGGAGAACTTCAGGCTTAATGTTGTTGATGTCTTCTCAGTCCCAAACCTCTGATAAGGAAGTTTTGTAGGATATATGACAGGCAAAAACACACAGCACATGCCTCGTGTCCTGTGCACCAGTTATGGTAAGTGAAAGACATAAAAACTAAGCAGCTTTACCAGGTGAGTCCCAATGCTGCTTTAGCAGTGCCCTGATAAAGTTCCTAGGTTTTTTTCATGTATACAACTACATGTATTTTGACATTGTCGGTTAAAAACATCACTGAAAACAGTATGAGGAAGGCTTTTCTCCCCCAATGTATGACATTAACAAGTTGTGCCACATTTTCCAGAACTGATTTTAAAATAATATTTTTGCACTTAAGATACTTGCCACAGATTTTATATATATAAAAAAACTTCTTGTTCATGTGTTAAGTTACAAAACTGTAGTGCTTAACATAATAAACTAAAAAATCTAAGAATTTTTTAAAATGCTTGTTTATAAGACATTTCTTTGTTTTTAAAAGGCAACAGTCAGTACCAGCCTGGTTTATTTCGTAACAATATTGTAGTGTAAAAATGTTGCTAAACAATTCTGGTACTTTGAGATTGGAAGTAATTATTTTCTGAAAACTATACAGTAATTTACTAAAAAAAAAAAGAAACTGATCTAGCATTGCTTGTGCCTTCACAAATACATAATGGGAGTTATTATGCTTGATATGTATCAGATTTGAACTGTATTCCATACAGAACGGTTAGTTACTAAGAACTAAAAAAGACTTTTAAGGTTTAAGTAAGTTGATTGAAAAAAAGCTTCTGATACTATTGTCATAAACATAATAATAAAACTGCTCTCATGTCCTGATGCTTTGCACTTTTTCTGAACCAAGTGACCTAGGAGTTAGCTTTTCTGGTTCACAAAGGGTCTGTGATGTCAATCAGTACCCAGGAGATCAGTCAGTGATATACACAAGCATCAGCCACTTTCTGCCCCGAAAGTGAAGCATTTCTGCCTGGTTTGAAAAGGTAAAAAAGTACACACATGTGTAAAGTGATGTAGAGTTTTTTGAAGAAATATATGTCCATGTATGTATTATATATATATATATAATATGTATTTTATACTTAAATTAGTATCGATAAAATCCAGGCAGATATTAAACTGACCACAAAGATGGTGCAACTAAAGTCAGTAAGGCAGTATGTTGTGTCTCTTGAGGATATTTAGATATTCTATGCCTACCTCAAGAGGAAAAATAAATCTGAATTGCACTGTAGGCTTAATAAGCATTGCTTGATTACAGCCAGGTAAGAAAGGGCTCATTTTTGTTAAGCACTGACTCCACGTCGTTGAGAATAGGGATCAAGTCTTCTGACTCCAGAGTCCCAAGATCAACATTTGTCCCTGGAAGACAGTCGAGGAAATCAGGGAAACGTGTTTGTTGTGGGTTTATGTTCATTGTTGTCTGTGCTATAGTTTCTCCTAGGAAAAGTAAAGAAGAACTTTTGAAGTACCAAACTCTTATCGTGGGTAATTTAAAACAACAGAAGGGACATAAAAATTGATTCCCCCTTTCCCACAAGCACTTGTGAGCACTCCTATTCACCACAAACGTTATTTCAAAACTGTATTTAGATGCAGGGCACAAATTCCTCTAAGAATACGTTTCACATCCTTGCTTTGATCTCTGTACCAGGGGCAATGTTGTCCATTGGAAACAACTGTGCTTTACAGCAATTCAGTTCTGTAATATTTTTTTTTTCATAAATTAATAAGAACAAGCATGAAAACCTTTACTAGATAAACCTCTCATCCTCTGCAT
Organism: Phylloscopus whistleri; assembly: GCA_017589585.1. Taxonomy (NCBI): domain Eukaryota; kingdom Metazoa; phylum Chordata; class Aves; order Passeriformes; family Phylloscopidae; genus Phylloscopus; species Phylloscopus whistleri. The sequence continues at coordinate 153,880 of JADMLD010000285.1, forward strand.
AATACTGAATTTCTGATGACGTCAAAAGGAAGCTTAGGTGAGGAAGTGCTGAGAATTTCCCTCTCTGAAAAAACCTTGATTTCCTAGTAAATTATTTCACTATTTTAAACACCATGAGGACACTAACATAAAATAAATACATATCAAAATGTAAGATAGCTAAATACATACTGTTTGAAGGCAAATCCAACTTTGCCAATATAAGAGACTTAGAAGCAAGACTGATTTCCCAGAGTTAGAAAATGTATGGATTTGTACATGTAATGCATTTTTACTCCCCCTACCATGGAAAATGGTATGAAAACAGAAATTAAGGCTGGCATTTTCCAGGTTTTATTTATTCTGTTTAATATCAGTCTGAGGTAAAAGGGCAGAATCTGGATCTAAGTCAATGTTGAGAACCTTCTGGGCACTAAGCACCTTCTAGATATTTTCTCCCACAGTCTCAGTCTGGTCTCTTGAATAGGAAAGCCAGAGATTATCATTCAGCTATACAATTATAAAACATTACTGGTCGTAATACAAAGTTATTAACTGGACTATACTTTAAACTAAATCCGAGTATTCTACCTGTATCCATCTCATCTACGTTGCTGAGGAAATCTTCAGGTGTCGTTGGTATACTGTAGCATCCTAATCCCAAGCCACTGTCTGTACTCTGTTCCCTGGAGTGGTATGGCCCACTACAAATTGAAACATGAAAAAGACTCAGTAAAGATGCTCTGATAGACACAGTTCCTGAGCACAGTGTTGCAAGACAACACAGTAGGTTACATATTAGAAATAGATACTGAGTCATTAAGCCTCATCCTCAACTGTTGGCCACTAATCAGTCAACATCATATTTGGGTCACATCAGCTCAAACAACAAAGTAATTGAAGTGAGCCCACTTTTAAATTTTGAAACACACACATGTATATATAGCTCTCTAGCTGAAATCAGTTCTGACAGCCCAAAAATTTGTGTGTTTTTGTATTTAGGTAACGTACCTGTTCTACCAAGTCTTCTACATACATTAACAACAGAATTAAAACCACCTGTTACAATTTATTGCTTTTTCTAAGATTCCTTCTTGAAGCATAAACTGAGATCTCAGATCAGCCACCCAGCCACACCCCATTTACAGTAAGTAAACAAAAGAAGATGATATAGAGACTATTTCGGGGAGGCAGCTGTAACAGTCTAGAGAAGGCAACAGAAGCAATTGCCTAATGAAGAAGAATGAACTTGCCTGTTCAAGAAAGGATCAGATCCATTATTTGTAATAGGCCTCATGTCCTGTGTCATGGCAGGGGTGTTCACAGCTGTCTGAACTGGGATCATGTTTTCTGAGTCCATAGGTAGTTGTCTGCAAAGAGCAGCTTCCTGAAAAGACAAATAAATACATGGGAAGGGTTATTCCAACAGCTCAGAAATATTGCAGTCTTGTAACAAGTGAACACGTAACATACACACTGAAGGAAAGTAATTCTGAGTGATGCCACTGATGAGTATTATTTTACGCTGATATGAAGAAAATCATAATGTAGACAGACAGTGTCTCTCATACGCACCTGTGCTGGCTTAAAGCACCACAGAATCTAGCTGTCAGTTCTATCACATCTGGAAGCCAACTATAAAGCCAACTTTATAGCTGTAATTCAGCAACTATAAAGTACTTAACATGTTACAAGGAAACCACTGGAACTAAGTCTGTGATTCAATAATCTTTAGAATGAACACTCTGCCTAACAGTAAACATTTGCCTAATGACCTGTCTCATGTCTGCTATCTGCAGCATGACAAACAAGCAATCAGAGCCAAAAGAAGCTTATTTTGCAACTCTTCCTGAAAGATAAATTCTTCCAGCATTATCTCTGCGAAACACCCATGACATCTAGTGGTACAGAGTTCTATATAGAGTTTGTCTGACTCCCGACAAAACTCCTAAGACCTTAAAATAAAAAAAAGCTTTATCTGTTCTTACCAAAATTTATTCAACTTATTTTTTTAATGGAACAAGCAAGTAAATATTTCATTTAAATCCTAGTAGAAAATTTCTCTCCTCTGAAGCAATCATTCATTCTCCTCAGTACAGAAAGGATTAACAGGTTTTCAAGGCTAGAATATGATGTTTTACTATGTTTTCAACTATTTTTTTTCATTGAGGAGGAGTGGTCTGGGCTCTTTCTGAATAATGTAACACATATCGATGCCCATAAACGCAATGTTTCCTTTAAAACAAAACTATCAATATATTAATTGATAAATTATAATTTACATTAGATGGTGTCAGTATTTAGCAAGTGTTAAGAACATTCTTATGATTCTTAATAGCTTATGTGATAGGCTATGTTTATGATTAAATTTGTCAAGTGACAATTTTAACGGTGACATTTCTATTTAGAGTTTAATCAGCTGGAGTCTATGAAAATGTGCAAACCTCAGAGAAGGGGAAGGTGTCTTTTTTAGCTGTCTACATGCAGATATTTTCAGTACTTTTTTAAAATACAAGAATGACATCTACAGCCACACAAGATTTAGACAGGCCTTCCAAAGCAAAACATTTGTCAGCTGAAAAGCCTGCAGCACCCTGAAGAAAAACTTCCACTATCAGTTACACAATCTAACTTCCTGTCTCTTCTTTGTTGCAAGAAACACCGTATTTATTATAGAGTTACTTGATCTACTCTCCCTTAGGGAATGGCTCACCTCCCACGTCTTTATTTCAACATACTGCATGTTGCTTGTAATATTAACTCCATGTGTACTTTTAAAATGTGGAACAATAGACTCTTGCACACTGGAGTCAGATTTGGCTGGGGAAGCAGACAGCAGTGGCTCCACAATACGTGACATATGTTCTTCTGCTGTAGGTCATTTGCTCAGAAGTCACATTGCAATTTTAGTACTGCTACAGATGTCAGATTCCTTTGCTCCTTTGACATTATTACAGCAATGGTCAGTAGTAATGGATCAACTACACAATGTCCAAAGCTGTATGGTACCCTCTTATGTCCTGTTCTCTATTCTAAGCATGACTAAAAGGTTTTTAAGAAGAATATTTGTAAATCTCCTACCCTAGTCTGGCAAAAAATAGCAGAGACATCCTGCATTTTTCTCTTCAGGTTGTAGCAAGCCAGTAAAGGCCTGTGAGGACAAAACAGTGATAAATATTCCTCTGCATATTCCTCCACTGCTTCTTCAGCCTCTTCTGAGCCCCTGTAACCTTCTGTGGACAATTTATGCAACAGGAGCCCCTGGACCAGAAAGAAGCCTCTAAGAAGAGTTGCCTTTTTGGGACTATTTGTACCCTTCCATATACAGTGCATAATGGCCCTGGTTCACACAAAGAAGTGCTGGGCCACCCTCTCTGCAGAACCCTTCAGAGGTTTCTGACTGACATTACCTCTTCTGACTTCCATTTCCAAGAAGCTCTTAAGCAGCAAGCAGATTCTATTTTTTCCTTTGGAAAGCTGACAAAACCAAATTAGTATAAAAGAACATTAACTTCTTATAGAATGACAAAATTGAGTACGGAAACCTTTAAATAGAAGCTATCATACTGGTTTTCTGAAACGCTGACCCTCTTGCATGTGTGCAATCTAGAGTTTCTAGGGTTTTAGCAACTACATGAAGAGGAGGACAAAGAAGGAAAGAAATTCCCTAAGCCAAGAGCTTCCAGAGCTATGACCTCTTCCCAGCTGGGCATGCTGCTCCACCCCAGCAGCTGCTGCCAGGAATGGCAGTGGGGAGCCAGCAGCTGCTACTGGGCTGAAAGGTTTGTGACCTTCCAAAGAATCCTTCCCCTCTCACTCAAACACACTGCACCTCCTCATAGCTGCTAGCAGCAGCACACACACTTACTCAGCATTTTTTCCTTAGATAGGTTACGCTAGAAAAGCAAAAACAGCAAGGGAGGGAGGGGAGGGTCAGGAGTAACTGTACTTGAACACTGATGACCCAAGGGGTTCACTGAGCCCTCAGCTGCCATGGTTCAGGATACTGAGCTTACTGGAAGTTCACAACATTCTGTTAGAAGAAGAGTTTTTGCATCTTGCTTTCCTCCCTAAGAGTTACACCAGTTGTAAAAACTTTAATAATGCAAAGTGATGCTGTACTGCTTCATGCAATGTGGAGCTTCAGCAAACACCACAGGGGCAGGGTGGTACTGGGCACAGTGAGTGGAAGTCTAACTGAGCACAACACAGCTGCAGAGTGCTGTCAATGTATTGGTTTCAAAGTCAGCAAAGCAGCAAACCCCTCCCTTGCGTTAATGGCACAACTGTTTTGAAGCTTATTTGCTCGTCTTGAATCAAGAATAGAGCCAGAGAGTAAAAATAGCTAAACTTGTTGTTAGCATTATGACAATCACGACTAAGCTTGTTCTCACTCTCTTCTCACACCCATCTCTATCATGAGCTCCTGATGGGAAAGGAGAAGCTACGCAAAAGACTTGAGACCCCTGCCCATGTCAGAGACTACCACCTTAATCATGTGACAGCTGCCATTTTTAAATGTACTTAGAACTGTTAACTGCAGCACTTGCAAGGCCATAAATAATGGTATTTTTTTTGATAAAGTGTACTTCTTTCATGCTGTTTCTGAGAGAAGTAGGTTATTTTTTTTTTCCACTAACGAATATGATTAATATGTCATGCAAACACAACACCACTAGTGGACTTTCTGTAACAGATGAAACACAATTCTTAAAACTTAATTTTCTTAAGGCACTATAAAGGAAGTTACATATCTATTTCGTACAATATGACATTGTACAGTCATTACATAGAACTGAAACTTAAGATATAGAACAATAAGCAAAATATCCACAAATAACCATCTCTAGAAAGTCTTCATATCAGAGGCGTTCATGTAAGATGTGAATGTGATTTTATTTTACCTAAAAGGCAAAGGGTGCAAATTAAGAGAGTAGGAATTGGAGTCAAGAACAATTCCATATGTTCTTCCTTTATCTTCAGTGAAGTATGAACATGGTCTCCTATGCAAACCAAGTTAAACTGCACATGAATCAGCGTTAGTTGCCCTAGTGGCTTATGGACAGACAAAAAAAGAATTTGGCCCTTACATGACTATTAAGAAAGGCTGGTAAGAAAGACTCCAGGTCTGTAACTTCTGACTGATGGCCATTCCGTGTTCTAGTCAGTGCTAGTTTTGAGAAAAAAACCTAAATGATCTGTTTATACTAGCTTTTTGGTTACCCTTCTGTAAAACCATAGTTAATCTTGATACAAAGTAACAGACCTACTAACTGTACTTGTTAAAAATTTGGATGCATTGAATTAAAAGCTCTTGAAGAAAATGAAGAGTATCTTTGGTGTTACCTGTCGCAGTAACTCCTCCTGACGCATCCGAATTCGCTCCCTCTCCATCTGGATTCTCTGGAGCCTCAGCTTCTGCTGCTGCTGCTGCTGCTGCTGCTGCTGCTGCGTGGTCAGCGTGCTGGGCAGGGTCAGCAGCGCAGGGGGCTGCGGGGGGCGGCTCTGCTGCGCCAGGGCTGTGCTGGGGGGCAGCTGGCCCTGGGCATTCAGCACTGCGGAGAAGATAAGAACTCAGGTAACAGAGGGCCCAGGACACACGCTGCTCACTTACAGGAATGCATTATTAGAATTTCTGTACTTCAAATGGTTGAGAGAACTACTCCATCTGGCAAGATCTGCACTAGCAATTGCTTAATAAATGCTTTTTAATGTTCTGAATGTATCACACAAGCACACTTAAAATAAAACAAGTATTTATATTTATCCTGGTATGTTCAAATATTTACCTAATAAACTAGTAAATAACACGAAAGTTTTTTTAACTGAAAGTTCCTAAAAATGTGTGCCTATAATAGGCAGCAAGCTAGTAAAAATATTTCAACTTAACATTTTCTTTATTGACAGATTTAAATCAATTATTATTATTACCAGATGTAATTTCCAATTAACAACTGAAAGCTTTTCTGTTAGGACACAACCCATCAATCCCCCATCTTCGGTAGGATATTCACAAGGTTGACAGGGAAGAACATCATAGATGGCAGGGTTAGAAACAGGACCTTTAGTAAGCAAACCTGAGTTATACCTAGGTAAACCCCTTCACTTGCTGACAGAAGGCAGTTGCTGAGCAAGTTAATGCTGCTTAGAATGTTAATGTTTCTTAAATCAGCATCATCTTTTCTGATCAAATTCAGAAAATATAATTCAGAGCAGAATTCTCTGGATGGACATTTTTATTCATAGAACTGCTATGGAAGAAACTGTGTAGCTCTCTGTGTGTCACTCTGGCACCAACATGTCACAAAGCTAATAGAATGCCCTGTCACCTCAGACAGTAGGTATCACTCCTGACTTACAAAGACAAATTTTTTTCCTGTTTATGGTGCTAAGAATAGCATCCAGTATTGATATCCTCCAGACAAGCCAGGAGTGAAACACAGTGAATTTTCAACATTTTAACTCGATGATTTGCTCAGCACCCAGGTTAGATTTATTACTCATGCAGATCAGGCCTAGCTGCATGGACTAGGTGTGAATTAGTCCTGGGCCATCTCCAGGGCCAGTCTGGATCTAAGGGCAGCTTCATTACCTGTAGGTGATGCAAAGCCCACACCAATCAATCCTTATGGACCTTGTGGAAAGCATGCAGGCAGATCCAAACCATCTTTGCAACTTGCTTCCAGAACCAGGTGTTCTGGAGAGTACTGCACAGATTGACGCCAGTGTGTCATCCCATGGGAGGTTTAGATTGGAGATTAGGAAAAATTTCTTTGCCAAAAGGTTTGTCCAGCTCTGGCACAAGCTGCTCAGGACAGTGGTTGGGTGATCATCCCTTGAGGGATTTAAAAGCTATGTGGTTGTAGCACTTGAGGACATGGGTCAGTGGTGGCCTTGGCAGTGCTGGGTTAATGGTTGGACTCCATGATCTTTGAGGGCTTTTCCAACCCAAATGATTCGATGATTCTGATTCTATCATACCTGGGCTAGATCTTCATACAATTTCATATGGTAACTGTCAGGTAATGTCAGGTAGGTTTTGTCCTGCAACCCCACCTACTCGGGCAAACCCCAGCACACAGGCAGAGCACTGGTCTCTTCAAAAGAAGTGTGGCAAAGTGTGATGATACAGTTGTTACAGGGCTAAGACTTCTTATGGCTTCACTAATTTTCACTGTGTCAGTTTTTCAAGCAACAACAAGAAAAAAAAAGGAATAAACTAAGTTGCTTTTAATTAAGGGTAGAGTTACAATGTAGGGAAAACAGAAAAATATTTTATCTGGAATACTTTTAAGCATGCTTGATAGGTCTGATATTGTCTAGACTTCAAATTAATAGTGAATCTTTAAATACACTGGTAAAATAAAAAGAATCCCAACAACAGAAAAATTACCCTTGTGGTATATACTTGAGCTTACTTTGTGAAGAAGTATTTTACGTAAGTGCTTTTCCTGGAATTGCTCAACTGAGCCAGAACTGAACCCAGGCAGTAAAAGCGGGTTGGTAATACAGCTGATAACTTCTTGTCACTAATGGTCTGAACAAACCCAGTGAAAGGAAAGTTTTGTGTCAGCCCCAGTGAGCAACTTAACAAACAATGACATTCTACAAATCTCTGTTCCTTGTGCTATAATGATCTGCTGTGCTATTTATGACGTTTTAGTAATGCCTGCTTTAATTTATATTTCAGTTCTGAATTTCTATTTGATGTTACGAGTAACATAATGGAGTTTGGATTAAAAAAAGAAAAATCCGCAGTTCACATTCCAGCTGGACTGCCCAACACAGACCCCACTCTCAGTACACTGACACCATCAGACACACCAGGAACCCTTGACAGCTCCTCTCAGCCAGAGCTCTGCGGAGCCTTGGGAGCATCGGCCTGGTTTTGAGAGGTCAAAAAGTTACTAAAGAAAAGCAAATGGTCTTCAGTAAGCTTCAATTCAATAGGCAGGGTCTGGGACTCCAATGTAACATTTCTAAAGTTCTGCAAAGAAAAAAAATATTCGAAAGTTCAAATCTACCACTCTATGGTAAAGGAGACTGGGTCTAACATAAGAGAAGAAAAGTATTTGTCATCACAGCAGACAGACTCAGGGTGGCCTTGAATTCAGTTCTCATGGGGAAACCCAAATTTATTTTGCAAAATGAAGTCTTTTAATAAACAGCCATTACACAATTATCCAGTCCAAATGAAAGCAAGTAAAAATATGGAGCTAAGTTCCAAACCTGAACTATGCAACCACAGTTTCAATGCAGACCATGAAATTGCAACTATTTATATTGCATCAAGTCAGACCTATGTAGTTTTCTTTTTCCAGTTAGATGAAAAATAAAATAATTCTTTTATTGCTTTTGTTTGCTTTTAAATTAATATTGATATCCTAGTGAATTAGGTTTTCTGACATTGTAGGAGACTTTTCTGTTGATGACTTTGCTGGACATATACTAGGCAAAGATTATTTTGTGGGCAAGAGACTACAAGTTGCAGAAGTCAAAACATGCAAGTGTCAATAATTTTTGATATTTGCATTGAACTGATTGCACCAACTTTTATTACTTAAGTGTCAGAAGTGTCTGGATGCAAGAGTGGATCTTTCTGCTCTGTTTATAGGCAGCCCAGACCCAAACTCAGATGAACCAGCCAGCGCCAGGTCTCATACAACACATTCTGATGAAAAACAAATGTCTACGCAGGTTAAAAAAAAAAAAAATTAACCCAGCCATACTACAGTTCTGACTTAGTCATGACACTGTAAAGAAAAGAAGAGTGGGCTCCCCTCCTTTTCTCACTCCACTTCAGCCAACAAAGAACTGCTTGTTTCATTTATTTCCCAGAAAGAAGCATTAGCCTTCTAACAAGGTCAGCAAAAAATGCTGCTTTTCAGTTCTGGTGCATTTTGTTCCAAAAATCTGTAAAGTATTAAAGCAAAAAGTTGCACTATCCCAGTGCACAGAGACTTCTTTATTCAGATTTCTGAGCTGAAAATAGCTATTTAGAGATTTCTCAACAGTTTCAACTGCTAAGGTCTGTGATATTCACATTTAACTAATCTTTCCTGTCTTCAATGATTTAAGATTAAAATAAACAATACAAACAACCTGCAGGTGCAACATCAAAGCTATGATTTAGCAGGAAGTTATTTAAAAGATTAGAGATTTACTCTGCAAACACTTTTAACAATAAATCAGTAAGAAAAAGTGATGGTGGGGGCTGCTTGAGTAGAGAGACAGCTTTAATGCTAATGATTAATTACTGATTACTGTTAGATTTAAAATATTTAATAAATTATTTTTACTTTTGCTTCATGTAATCTTCAGCTTTTGCATTTCAGTCACTTTGAAACTATGAAATGACCCTCCAGTCTTGCACTGGCACATGTTTGGATTACTACCCTTGAGGGGAAATACTTAAACCAACAGGAACTTCTTTGTGTCAAAATTAAAAATTACTAGAATTTGAAAAAATGCCAACATCTCTCTTGAACACATCAATCTTTAACATGTCAGATTTACTAGATGGCCAGTTGGTTTAAAGCTGTGTGTCCTTTGATTTAATTTACCTGATACTGAAGTTAATTCCTATTACATTTTGGACCTATTAACCACTGTCCTTAAACACAAATAAATTACTGCATTTGAAATCTGCCTGATAAATCACTTGTTAGAGGTTTTTATTGCAAACTACCAAAACCCACTCATTCTTTTGAGAGCTGCATCACAAAACTCTCATTCCCACAGAACGCGCAAATCCTCTATTAATGCATTCAGCTCTTCTGATGATAAGTAATCATCAGAAGCAGGTGCCAAGATTATTCACACTGACCACAAATAAATTGTGTTTGCTTCTTTCAGGATATCCAGTAATTAAAAATGACCTGGAACAGGAAGCCTTTCCACCATGCAGCTGGTATGAGGGTCTGGACTATACAGAAGGAAAAACATGTTCCTCTCAGTGTCACACATTTCTAGCCAACTTTCCAGCCAATGCAAACCAAGACTTGAAAAATCCTGGACATTAGTGAACACTCTTCATGGACATCAGTGAACTAAAATACGTATCATCTGTTTTTGAACGCTTTGGGAGTTTCTGTGTTCTCCAGAGACTGGCTTTGACACAGTTACCAAAACTGCCTTTTATCATCTTTACACAATAGCAGCTACACCTCTTTTATCATGGCAGGATATGGAAACTTTGGTTCATGTGTTTATTGTTCCTAGATAGGATTTTGGCATTGTTTTATTGATTGGATTTCCCGGCTGGTTAAAAAAAATGAAAGCAGAGGTAAAGTGCTATAACTCCCAGTTGTCCAGACTCATTTGAAAAACCATTAGCAATACAGCTGAAAGCTAAACTTCTTAGATTCATGGATGATTTTCCATTAAACAAGTGTCAGAGGCTCTCACAATAAAAAATTCTAATCTATAATACCCAATGTCCTTCATCTTGGAGAACCAGTGAATTGCTAGTGAAAGCCATCCTGCTTCTATCACTTGGGTCATGCCTGCTTGTGGGTCTTGACAGAGTACCTTCTGAGGTAAAGTTCTCTTATTCAGAAGGGAACACCAAAGCAGAACAACCAAATAGTTCTTCACCTGGAGTTTGATACAAGAAGTAAATGTGGTTGAACTCTCAGGATCAATACATACACTGACCCTAAGCAAAGTAGTATCAGGTTTTCCACTGTTTTCTGCCTGAACTGGTTGATTTATAAAATGAAGACAAATATTACCATCTTCTGCCAGAGATGAACCATGTTATTTTTCTTTTAGTCAGTATTTACACATAATCTGTTCAGGTGAAAGTGGACATGTCAAGAGCAAGCTAAAATACATGTGGTACCCTTCTCCCTCTGCCAGAAATTCTTCTCCATTCTGAAGTGTTTGTGTGTGTGTGGGCATGGGTGTGTGACATGTTCTGAAACTCCTCCACTCAGCGCTGAAGACAGAGCATCTATTTCCTTCATGGTGCCAGTCTCCTTCCTGATGAAGACACATGAAAACTACACCAGCACCTTCTCCTCTGTCACAAAGGATTTTCACACCCAAGTGCACAAAGTCCCAAGCTCCTGCTCTTGTCCCACCGCTGACCGTCCTTTCAGCAGAGGTGGGGTTAGAGCCCTTGCAAGGCCCCTTCCCACCTAAGCTATTCTGTGATGGACACAACTCTAACTTGTGCAAGGCCTCAGCCATGTGTAGAAACTCATTCATGAAAGAAGCCCTTTACCTCAGAAAAGGCATCTCTATCTTAGTGACCTCACAACATTAATACTGATCTCCCAGCAACTGTCCCTCCATTCAGTACACCTGAATGAGTCCACTAATGAGGTTCTTATCAAACCTTTCTGAGGATGTCACTAGCAGACAGCTGATAAACCAGTAGCACAGAGATAAATTACAATCTGCTCCAGATATAGATAGACTACGGGAACGCCGAAAACCTCAGGAACTGTAAAACAATATTTATGATTTTTTCCCTGAAAATCTGCATATTAATGAATTCATTTTGGCAGAACCTAAGAATATAGATAAGAATATATATTTATAAGTTACTATATCAGTGTACAGAATTAAGTGGCCCAGGTACATTTTCTGAGGGCCGCATTACCTGGGTCAACAGACACCATGTATCAACCATCATCACAGAACAGCCCCAGTCTGCAGGGACCTTGAAAGACCATCTTGTCCAAACTTACATGGAAATTAATACATTGCAAGCGAGAAAACAGAGAGGGTAATAGAAGATGGCTCAGCTCTAACACTTAAAAGATCCACATGAACACAGCTTGTCCCTGAGCTTCAGACCTTGTCACTCCCTCCCTGACAGCCAGGTCCTAAGTAACTACAGCATTTAAAATCCCTTCTGCCCATCAATCCCACCTCTGTGCACAGTGTGATGAATCACACAAGTTGTCTTTTGTACCAGAAGGGGTAAAACCAGGTACATCTTTCTGTAACTGCTGCTGCTGGAGTGTCCATCGTGAAGAGAGGCGAAGGGGACAGTGGTGGCTGGGCAGTGGGAGCATCAGGGACACCCCACCTGGCTGGGCTTTGGTGGCTTGAGTTAGGCCAAACACCAATTTTAACCACAGCTAGATAAATTGAAAGCCACTATCCACACCCAGACAAACTTAGAGGCCTTTCACAAAGTGGCAGTGCCCAAAACTCTCAAACCAGCAAACTGTGGGCACAGTTTAACATATGTTTCTGTCACTCACATGGGACATAGAGTAACTGTGCCTTGCAGCCTGCAACTGCTGTTTGCTCCAAGGCCCAAATCCCACATCCAACTGCGCCACAGGGTGGGCAAGAAGTCTTCTGAGTTTTTTTGCAGATAGTGTGTTCTTTTTGTATGAGCTTTTTAAGGAACTCTCATATAAATTCATGCTATCTTATCCAGAAAACATAAACTATTGGTGGGGTTCATTATTTTATGGGAAAGTAAGTTGAAAATTGTTAAATTTGGAAAATACTTAAATGAAGACCAGATTGTGCTTACCCACTGGATGAAGAGTACAATCACAAAAGAAATCTGTTTAAAACACTTTGAAGGGAGAAGAATGGAAATAACAATGGTTTTGAGTGTTGCATAATGTAGCATAGAGAAAGACTACAAAACAAGTAGCATTTAATTAAAAAAATCTTACAAAAGAAACTCCTGTAAGAACCTAATTTTTCCTCTAAGTCTTGCTCCACATAGCTCAAAATCATCCTCTACAATCCTTCTACATCAGGGAATGCCATGAAGGCAGAAGGGTGTGTGTAGCTCAGGTTCAGGCAGCAGAGTGACCCTTAGGTTGGTGCACTGCAACTGCTCTCTCCTTCCTCTCAGGCACAGGGGGTCCCTGTGGGTTGGTCTCCTTGTTCAGGGACCTAGGCCTGACAACCAAAACAAGGATTTAGAGTAATCCTCCTTCCAAAAACGGCCCTTGATTCTACTGCAATAATTGATTGGTAAGAAGTTAATACCTCATCAATCAGCTGGAAAAGACTCTGTTTTAGAATGGACAGAAAATTAGGTTATCTGCAGAATCAGCATCACAATAAATGACATTTCTGATGTCCTTATGAAGATACAAGAAGTACACTGTTTCTTCTTGTCTTCAGTCTGAGGCTGATCACTTTCCCTTTTGCTTTCAACAACAAAATATACACTGAAAACATTCCTATTAATGCTGCACTTTCCTTAGTATATACATCTACAAATCATCTTAGAAGAATGACAGTGGTGAAATGTTAAGAAAAAACAAATTGAACAAGTCTGAATATAGGCTAACCTGCAAGAACAACCTTTCAATCTATGTGACAAATTTTCCTTTTCATTCATGAAATGTCACTGAATTTAGTGGTGGTGTGTAAATGAGCACAGAAACTTGCCTAGCATATATTACTTTTCTGTAAATCTAACAAGATGCATCAAAGGAAAAAACGATGCCTTTGTTCCATAACAATTAAAAGGCAGTGCTTTAAACGTTAATGTGAAAACTAACACTAATGAAGTGTTCACTTATAGCTCATAAATAGGCAACATAAAACCACAGTAAGAGAAAAGGTAGAAAAACACAGCAGATTTTTTAAATTATGACTACTAACTTCAACCAACTCTCACTATATGCTTTTGTTTGCCCCCAATACAGGCATACTATGATTTGGTATCACTTAGTCATACTCTGTGCTTTGATAAAATGTTTGTAACTGCCTTTGCACAATTCCCAGCAATTATTGCTGAAAGGAGTTTATAAACCAAAGCATCAAACTGTGCAAAACAAACCATATTTTCCTCTTTTTCATAAGAAGCACAAGGAAAGCACGTGTTAATAATTGGAAGTGCAGACCAGTGTGCTGACCTGAAATACTTAAACCTTTTAACTGGCACATCTTCAAAAAACTTCTTTTAGTTCCTACAGTATAAAAAAAGCAACAAAAAAACCCCACAAACAAACAAAAAACCAAAACAAAAAACCAAAACAAGAACCATAACACGCCCCCGCCCCCAAACAAAACACCACAAAGCTAAGGCAAAAGACAGATGCACAGACTTAATTTGCTGCAAAGTCACAAAATTAGGGCCAGAAGAGTGGTACTGCTGGGTATCCAGTTCCCACTGCTCCTCTCAGGTTTGTGAGATGCCAGCACAATCACTCCTGGCTCCGGGGTCTGGCTGCCAGGCCAGCACTGCTCACTGCAGTGGGGAGCAGACCCAGGAATGCTGAGCAGTTACACTGCTGCCAGCACAGAGGAGTAGAAAGGCCCTTCCTTTTGGCTACAGCAATTTAAAAATAGAGACATTCTACTTTAGTACTGGAAGCGACAGTCACATGTATTTTAAACTGTCATGTGAAGTATCCAGAGGCTGCAGTGTTCTGTGCAGATTACTGCAATCTTTCTATGCAACTTCTCTATGTGTATATACATGCATATACACACAGTTTCTAGATTAAATCTGATAAGATGTATTTTTAAATAAAATAGTGTCACATTTAGTGTGCCTTTGAAAGCCATCAAAACGAGAAAAAGTTCATCAAGACAAACTGATGGAATGTTTTCTGGATTAAATAAATATGGACACTGTGTAGATTTTTACACTATTTCTAGTGGGAAATTCAATCACACATCTGAATCACTATGCCAAGAACTGCATATATACCTACACAAAAAGTAGAAACTCATCACATATATATATCTGAAGGGTACTGAATGAAATATAGACTGTATTTAATGGGACAGATTTTGAAGTCTGTGAAAATACCCTTATTGGGCACCAGAAATACCTTCAAGAACAGACTGTTCATTTGGTATAGACTTTTATTTCTAATCCTTCGAATCCCAAGAAAGACCCTCCCCTAAAATTCAGTATACATGTGTTTTAGTCCAGAATTTGGCTTTCATTCACTTCCACTAATAAACTGAGGGGAAAAATGTTCCGTACACTGTCCTGATTTATGGCACTGCTGATTTTTAACTACGGACAATGTAACAGATGTTAACATAAGCAGAGGAGTTGGTATGAACAAAAACCCTGCTGTCCTATTCTTACCTCTTGGCCATTCCAGCACTGCTATAAACAGACTGACCCACACGCAGCTGTGGTTTGAAGCCACAGCAGAGCAATTGTTAGTTTCACCATGTGCTGTGACACTCCACAGACACCCTAACCTTTCAGATTTTATTCAGGTTTCTTCTGCAGATACCCACTCTCACATTATGGTTTGCTACTGCCCACTATACCTTGTAGCGTAACCAACACTCTTACTGCATATATGCCAGCAAGGCAGTTGATGAGACAAAGGTAGAAAAAAAGAACTGAAAATTATTACCTCAGAGGTCAGCCTAGGTGTTTCTTATAAATTTAAGTCAAAAGTAAATATTGCACTACTTCTATTGGTGATCATGAACAGACAAATATTCGGCATTTTCTTGGCATGTGAAGAAACAGCACTCATGAACCACACTGCAAGTGGACAATCAAGAAATCATGACATCAACTTACCAAAAATTAACCAAAAAGAATCTGCGATGTGTTTTAAAGCCTGCTTTTTTGACATAGTCCTGTGATCTTGAGCCTGTAAGCTCACCTGTTCTCATCTTCTTGAGTAGTAGAAAAGTTTAAGCTTCAGAAGTGAAATGTCGGGAATTATTTGTAATTCTCAGTTATACGTGAAAAGGTTTTCTTCCATGTACAAATTTTCTTTAAAATTTTAGAGCTTTCATGGCTTTATTTTCACTAAGGCTTCAATCTGGCAATATCAGACTGATATAAGTTGATAATTAAATTTACACTTGAAGTGCTAAACAGAAACAGCAAGGGAACCACACCAGGTATAATAATTTTGTGGCTAATTCATACTGCAAAGCCAACTTTTTAGTAGTTTCCAAGCTGCTTCCAGTGCAGAACCTCACTACGGGAAAGTCCCACCACCATAAACAAACTAACAAGCAAACCAGCTATACCTTCTGACCTGAAGAAACACAGAGCTAACTGTGTGGACAGGTTATCCAACAGCTTGGAAATGATAGGGGGGGCTTTTGGGGGTTTTATACCACCTCAGAACAGAAAAGTACAGACAGAACTTATTTTTCTATGTGTAACACTACACCAAAAAGCAAAGGAGGCTCTAAAATAAAACACGAGACATTAGAACTTCACCTCAAACAGTACAAATTCACTTGTTGCCAAATCTACAGAGGGAGAAATTAAGGAACTGAGGGGGAGAACATACTGTTAGGTCTGATAGCAGAATCAGAGCTACCCTCTTGAACAAAAAATTACTTTGACAAACAAATCAGGAGGTGTGTCTCCTATCTCTTTTGTGTTTTCACCAGAGAGATGCCATCCAGTACTCACTGAGATTTGGCTGAGACATTGCCATGGACCTCTGTGGCGCCGGTGTGGATGTGGCTGCAGGATGGTGGCTAACATGATTCAGTGGCTGGTTCATAGGTTTTCGAGGATCTTGCCATGTTGTAATTTTTTCTATGTGACTGAGAAAGAAAAGGTACAAACTTAACATAAAATACTTGGTATATTATATAAACAGTTAAGCATAATGTCATGAAAGTCCTATTTGTTTTTATTATTCCACATCTGCCCTTGTCATCTCACCATCACCCACTTGAAATTGTCTATCATCTGGTTGTTTACTTTTTCTTCTGATCTTCTGCCCCTGCTGTTCTAATTTCTTTTGTTCTACTGTTGAATGATTACTTTCTCTTGAACAATCGGTAAATTCTGTTGTCATACTGAAAATCTGTAATGCACGCTCGTCTTCAGATTATTTAATTGTCCAAAAGTTGTTTACTCTTGTACCACCAGCCTTTTTCTACATACTCAATATATGGCCATTCCTCAGCAACAGTCATTTTGCTGAGTGTTGAAAAGACAAGTGTCTTGGCAAATCCAACTGCTTTGTTGCTTTCCACACGATAAAAATTAGTCTTTTTGTATGTTTCCAAGAATACCAGCATATATTCCCACTACCAAACCAGGCAGACTACAGCCTCATGACTCTATGTAATCACCAATTTCTCTGTAAAGGCACTTAGAGTTTGTATTGCAATGTAGTTAACAACAGACCTACCGTTTCAGTATGCAAACTATTATATACATATATTACCCTGAAAACAGTGGAGTCATGCACAAATCCACACAAATTTTACAGTGAGGTAACTGTAACAATGATCACTGTAAAATATTTTTGGCCACAGAATTCAGTGGTGAAAGAACTATGGTTTTGTTGCAACTGAAAGTTTACACTGAAATGCATCTGTTTTGTGAGAAACTTAGTAGGACAAGCATTTTAAGGATGAGCATGTAATTCTATTTGAAACAAGAAAAGAAAAAGGAAGTATGTTAAACCAATCAACAGCCTGGTATCTATCAAGGGATTGCCTGGCTCCAAGCCCAACCAACTAACCAGGTTACTGTCTGTGCTTGAGTGGGCTCTCTTCTATTAGTTTTTTTGGTTACAAAGAGGTAAGTCTTTAACAACACACCAAGAGGCATAAAAAATTAAACATTCCGTGTCTGGAAATCTGGAAAACCATTTTGATCCAACTTTCATAAAAGAACAGTCTAAAATCTTTACTGAGCTCCATCTTAAACTTTCCATTGCTTTTGCAGACCCTAGTGGCATGGCCACCACTGCTGTCACCACTCCATATCCAGCTGAACACCAGACCAATTTTACAACCAAGTTTCAGTCTATATTGTGATGTACACCTCAGGTATTAACGAAAATGGTGTGGATTACAAGAAGAGAAAAAGGAAAAGAACCTAGACCATTTTTTAAAGAACAGAAAAATGTGACATCTTTATGTAGTCAATAGCAATTTTCTTCTAATATTTCACATTTAATGTACAATTCTCAAATGGAAGATCACACTTTTATATGAATGTTACTCAGTCTCAAACTGCTGAGTCACTTCCTCTCTTCACAGCTTCTGGAGTATTTGTTTATTATTCAAACAAATGTATTCACAATGAAACCACTCACCATTGCTTCTCTCTAGGATTAAAACGCTTTATTCTCCCCTCATTGTAAATCTTTATTTCATTTTAGCTTTTCTTCTCTTTACTCTTACATTTCAAGTATAAGAATTCTTGCATACGGTGCATGAAGTCAAAGAGCCTCAAACTTTAACAGCACCTTGTCTAATCTATAATATTGAAATAGAACCATGTAGATAAGTAAGGGACTTCTATGATTTGCTTTTGTAACTTTTATAAGATTCTTACTTGAGGCATATTCAAACATATGACAAAGCAGCCCCAAAATCCATACTACAATTCTCACTTTCAAGGTTTTCAAAAGCAACTTCTGCATCTCTTATTATTATAAATCCTAATATCACAGCAGGTCATTTCTCAACAAGGTTTAATTCATAAACAAGCAGAACAGGAAAGTAGAGATGGCCATTTTAGCTTCTGTTTCTGCATCATGGATGAGACTGATGGGGGGGCCTCCATATGCAAAAAATAACTTTACTTGTTCCAACAAAATCAGGTAAAGTTAAATGTTTACAATTCAAATGAGATACACAAGAATCTGACAAATAGGACAGAGAACATGCTACCATAACTACTTCTCCAACCTGCTCAGATCATGGCATTCCCACCCTTAAAGTCCTGCAGTGCTCCAATTCAGCAAGTGGCAAATTATATCCCAGCAGTGGACCCTCATTAAAGAAAAATTAAACCAAAGCTCAGACCTAAACAGCTGAGTATTTTACTTGGACTTCGGGATTCTGTTCCACCTGTTGCACCTTAGGCTTTTGTTAAATGCTTCCTATTTGGGTGTCAGCCTCTTGCTTTGAAATGTCAGAGTGTCTCTGAATTTGCTCTGCTGCTTTGTTCTGCATTTTGTAACTGCAAAGCTCTAATCCCTGATTTCCACTGCAGCTGTGCCGAGATATCTCAGTGAGTTTAAATCAGCAAGCAGCAGCACGGGGACACCAATCCTCTTCCTGCTTGTACTCACTCCAACAACCAATGTATCTCAGTAGGTTCTACTTTCAGACCTCTTTTTTTGTTGTTTTGGGGTGTTTTGTTTTTTTTGTTTTTTTTTTCCCTTGGTATTAGGAAATTCAGAACAACTAATCTAAAAAGGTTATAGGGGAACTGAGAAAGACAAACTGATTATTCTGTAAGTGCACTATCACCTGAAATAACACATAGAGTTTGACTAACAGTGTCAAGCTTTTGGGGGGTACTTTATCAGGGCTTGAACATAGGGACTGAGCGTGGGTTTTGCGACTGAGCCACATCAAAGTGAAGCTGCTGCTGAGTGGGAAGCTGGTGACTCAGCACACACGAAGCCCTCACCTCTGACTCATAAGCCCCTGCGAGGGAGCCACACTCACACTGCCTTGGAGCACCTCCAGCCATCCAAAGCCAAACATTGAGAAATCTGTTTACATCTCCTGGAGCAGAGCCAAAGCATTGCCCAACCTTCTCTTTGTCCCTCTGCTCCCTGTAAACAAAAACAGCACAGAAAGAAAGTGTATTGGAAGTCAGAGACCATTCACACTGCTCTGACACTGTGTGATGTGGCAGATATGCCTTTATACAGATGGGAAGCTTTTTAAATTTAAGAAAATTACCTCAGGGACACAAGAGTTGAGTCTATTGTCTGAGCTTGCTCAGGGTACTGCAGTGCAATTTCTGGTAAAACTACAGCCCGAGCCAAGCCCCACACTATTCCAGTAACCACCACCACACAGGACGCAGCAGCAAAAGGCTAGCTGTGTAAAAACTCACAGAATATTTGGCACAGAAGTATCATCTACTTCTTAAAAACCTTAGCTCTAGTGTTCTCTTTTATGTGATCTTTATGTCTTACAGTCACAGGTGAGGAAAACACAAGATATTGAATGGGAATGATTTTTAGCTTTAGAAACAATTACCCTATGTGCACATGTCCAGTTCTCACAAAAGCTAATGGAATTTGTGTGTATATATGACACTACATTATCAATCTGGGCTAAATGCTTACTGGCAGTAGTTACATTTACTGGGACATTTAGAGTCCTCCAAACCCACTGCTCACCATGGAAAAACCACCTCCTCCCTAAGGATGGCAGCAGCAGTGGTGCCACTGTCATACCTCCACGAGAGCCTTGCCTTTAGGTGGTGAGTTAGGCCAAGGGTAGGGCCAGGAATCTCTGAAGGGGATCAAGAGGATCAAGAAAATGCTATAATTAGGCGGTACTTCACAGCAGCTTATGGCAGCTGTTGGAACTGGTGGGAGGACTGGCTGGGGGTGCCACAAAAATGAGCAACTGTTGCCACACTAAACACAGCCTGTCACCCTCAGCACTGCCCCCATGCCTGTCCTACCAAGGTCACCTTGTGCCAACACCTGCCAGCTCTGCAGACCTGGGGATGCACTTCTGTTACTGTCATCCTTCTAATGCAAAAGCAGGAGGAATTTATTATTCACTAGAAAACAGTAGGTGAGAAACATTTTAGATTACCTCTTAAAAAACCCCCTGTACATATGCTATGTGTTTTCCTGGATATTGAAAGAGAATTTGTGAATGCTTCTTGCTGGGAAAGGCAGGACATGGTCCAAAAACTGCATGAGAATAGTGTTCTGTCCTTAGATGCAGTTGGATGTCTTCCTTTCCCATGCTGCTTTTCCCCTTCTCTCACCATAGACTGGAAAATTTCAAGAGCCAAGTTCCGCTCTCATCACAACATGAAAAGACTTTACAGAAAGTACAGCACCTTGTCCTAGTGCCACACATTCACCTGTGCATTTGATAACTGTAACTCTTTAAAGGAGCAGTAATTGCAGTAGATTGCAGTAATCCTCGTGATGTAGGAGCGACCTTCAAACAAGAAACAGTCACTTCTCTTACAAGTGCTTGAAAATCCTGCAATTTCAGTAGGACAGCCCAATTCTTATGGCTTGTCACTTGTTTACAGCTCTGTTAAATTCAAACTTAAGTGGAAATGGGACTGAGTTAAATTATGATATGAATCACATCCTGCTAAAGACAATGAGCTTCATGCTGGCATAAGCTCATATAGAAAACTTCTGGAAGAAATTCTTGATTGGCATCAACAGTTTACATGCCAGATTGTGCAGACAGCAAAGCATCGATGTCATTAGGCTGGCAGTTGTCTCAGACTTTTTTTTTTCAGTTTATATTCACATTACCCGAAAAAAAAAAAAAAAAAAAAAAAAAAGGAATGTGGAAAGTTTAACACAATGAGCACAGCTAACTCCGTGCTAGCTTCTCTTCATTCCCTTGGGGTTATGCACTGTGATACCACAGTTAATTATGTAATCACACGCTTTTTCCAGAGAGTACCTGTCTTACTCACTAAGTGCATTTCACTATTCAAAGGCACTGTTTCTGATGTGCTATGAAGTATTTTCTTTAACTAACATGCAGCTTCATTCCATACCTACTGCAAAATTTTCAAACTCCGTTCTAGTGACAAGTGTAATAAACTATTTTTAAAAGATAATGAGAAAATCATCACAGTGTAACTTCAGACATCTCCATTTGGTTTTGCAAGGCTATTCTACAGATCAGGGGTACAAGACATGTGGCAATATTTGGGGAGTATTTTAAAACATCTAGCCCCTGCATCCACAAAATATGTATTGCTTTTGTGTTCAAAACACAGCTTCCTGTGATTCCAGCTACCACTATAAGTATGTGCATATTGTGAATCACAGGGAGGCATGAGGGGGATGTTAATGTAGATTGGAACAGGTTTCCCACTTTCAAATATGTACACCCTTTCATGCAATTACATGGAGATAAAATATACTTTTTTTTTTTTCCAGCAAGCACTAAAACAGACGAAAAGAAGATGAAAGACTAGGACCTTTCTTTAAGCTACCTTGTGAAGATACAATTTGACAAATGGGTAAGATGCTCCTTTCACGGGACAATACTTTGAGATGGGAAAACCAGACAGCTACAGAGTGTTCTCTGCTATTTAGCACAGGTGCCTCAACATATTGAGGTTTCTTGATGTTTCCAAATGTCTGGGGCAGACCAAAGGGCACTTGGGCTGTCACAAATAAAACCAGGTTTAAAGTCTCTTCCATTTTTCTGCATTCTAAATCACAAATGATGCATGAGGTAGTGGAAGGTCCCAGCTGAATCCTGGTAGGATGTATTACAGCCCACAAGCAGGCAGCTTGCTCGTGGCTCCATGGTCAGGGCAGTGCCACAGGGCAGCTGCTCTTGCCAACGGCCTGTCGTGCCAAGATGGTAAGGATGGACACCTTGGTCAACTTGCTGAACTTGCAAAACAAATCTTGCTGATTGTTTCAGCTAGATTAACAGATTGATCTGCCTGAGCCTGCAGCCCCACGTGAAGAAAATGGAGAAGATTTGGAAAGAGGAGGACAGAGCCAGGCCACTGGTCTCAACAGTGCCCTGCAGCCAGGGACAGCATCAGCTATGAAATGGCTGGGACAGTGTTAAACAGTTGGAAAGAAGGAGAATATATCATTCCTTACATCACTAAAAGCACACAGTATAAAATCCGGTATTTCTCAATCACTTTCCTTTAGAGTGCAGAAATTAGTAACACTCAGCCACTTGTTGCTGTGGGAGTTCAAGTGACGCTCTGCAGTACTCCAGCTCACAACTTTTAGCTAATCAAATTCAAGGCACTTGCTTTTTCAGACACTGATAATGTTTCATGAAAATTACATGAAGCTTTAACAAGCAGCCACAATGTAATTATTAAACTGATTGAACCATGGACTTTGTTCTCGTGCTGCATGTTCATCATCATCTCTGATCTTGAAGCGGGAACATTACATCTGTATTTGAATATTTATTACTCTATGCTGAGTAACTCCTTCAGTGAAGAGAATTGCTCTTTTCCTGAATTAGTTTCAGCATAATTTTCTGTGAAGAGAACTTTGAGAATGTCCTGCTAAGCTCCCCTGTAACTGACTGATTCCATTGTTGGTGTACATGGAGGCCTTAAAAAACATTAAACTAGTTATACAAATGGATACAAAACACTCTTTGAGTTCTACTGACAATTTATCCTTTAGAATTTGGATGAAATCCCAATTCTTCAGAGAAAAAAAAAAAGGTACTGAATGAAGCTATTATATAGAACATTCTTAGGGATTTTTAATGTATACAATATATAATAGCATTAATGCATTTGTTTACTTGATGAGTGCCTGTAGCACTCGTATTTAAAGTGACATTAATGATTTTATTAAAACCATGTTTATTTTATTTAGGGGAAAATGTACCAATTTGAAGACAAAGCATTCTTTTGTGAGAGATACATGACATTTTCAGATGCATGCAGTTTTTGAAATTGCTGAACAGGTAATAGAATGACAGATAAGTATTTGACCTCTACTTGAGCTAGACGGCTATCACCAGGTCTTGTTGTGAATGCCTCACTTTATCAATATAAAAGTCATGTCAAAAGGGACCATATTTATGAATAATCACAGTTTGCATACATAAAACATAAATTGGTGCTGTCTTGTAACAAGAATGGGAGAAGTGGCCAACCAAATAAACACTCTTTGACTACCAAGGTGGCATTTCTAGACAAGCTGTTATTACTTTAACATATTCTACATTCTAGTAGAAATTAATATATAAACAAGAACTCCCCCTTAACTATACAGAGTTCCCTTATAAGGACACATTGAAAATCTTCCCCAGGCAAGAACAGATGCTAGGATAGAAAAACAACCCAGAGCAAAACAGGACACAAAATATCTTTGAAGTTACAGAAAAAATACCTAACGTTATATTTTACAGCACTGGCTGGAGGCAGAGAAATTACTCCACAAAATTTAGTCCCAGAATTCTTCTCTGTAATCTAGCTTTTTATTTCATGTTTTGCTTTCTGACTCTGTCAGAAAGTCACCATTAATGTTTCCAGGGCATTGTGCATTTTGGCATGTTCATTAACAAAAAATAAAAAAAGGGATTTTTTTCTAGTACTGGTGCCTCTTTAATCAGAGAATTTAGGGGGTTGAATTAATTATCATAATACCAATAAGACTCCATTTTACTATTTAACTAATAATTATGCACTGTTTTTGCTTTGTAATTTGAAGAATAACTTGTAAAGAGCTTAAGATCATTGCAATATATTCAAGTACGCTTCTGTAAAAGGGTTTTGTTGCAGAAATAAAACTATTTTCTACTCTGTAAGTCGGCCCATCTGCAATTCTGCCTACCTTCTGATTTTGAAATCAGAGAACAGCATTTCTTCAAAAGACAACAAAATATTGTTACCACAGTCTCCAGAATTTCTTTCCACAAATGCACTGCAGTTGTTCTAACTTTTTCCTATGGCAAGCTTTTGAACTGCTTGGTCAGGATTTCCAAACAATAACACAGATTGGTTTGAGGAACAGCTTTCCCAAACAGACAATCCTCCTTCACTAGAAACTGAACAGTGGCTCAAAATACACACATTTGTGCAAAGCAGTTCCTGGTACTGCAGCTAGCAGTCAGAGATCATTCTCACAACCTCAGCTTTCAGGTCAGTACATTTATTAAGCTCCAAAAAGGTCAAAATAACTTCTGTTCTCTGAACTTCACAGACAGCAATATTTATATTTTAATATGCATGCCAGTAGCTACAGCACAAGAGACACGCACAGCCAAACTAGATACTAAAATTTATTTTCCCTCCATGACCCAAATCCCTAACCAAGATTTACATCTTGTAAATAAGACTTTAGTCTGCCAAAAAGCAAATGCAAAACCATTTTCTCCTATGATTTAGTTACAACATAACCAACTAAAAATAATGTTTAGGCAACAAATTTCATTCAATATATCACAGACATAACTATTTAGATGAATAAAATTACTTTGGGTATGTATTTATCTACCTCAATAGTGGTTATGAGGTAGATGGAATTATTTAAAATATCAAGCCACTCAGATGTCTCAGTATTTTAGAAAATAATTTCTCATTGAAATATCATTAGGAACAACTTTGTGACTGGTACCTGTAAACACTGAAGTTTTATTCACTTGCCCATGATTCAGTGCATCACACTTCTATTTTTATCCGACCACAAATTCTGGTTTTTGGTCCCTGCTATCCTTTCAAGTGTTACATGGATAATCACAGACTAATTACAGAATTGTAAGAACCATTGTTTCAGACTTATGTGTTTGAAGTTAAATAAACACTACAAATTTCTTTCAGGTCAGTACATTTATTAAGCTCCAAATGTGCAGTATATACATAAGGACATGAACACATGATTATTTGATGTCGTTGTACTGCCCAAGCATTTCTGCAAGGTATAAAAAACCTTCCACACAGGTTTCTACCGACCCACCTGCAAGTCAGTGGCACTGATGACATCCTTGCAGTCACCAGAGGGGTAAGAATCCACACCTATCTAAAAAACAACCAACAACGTTGCTTGTCGTTCCCCTCCAGCTCCAACCCTACAAATCCAAAACTTGCAGATCTCATTCATATAGCAGAAAAAGGCTCCAGACACCATGGGGGGAGAAAGCAGCTATCAGGATGCCTTTGGCATTTCCTCTGTAAAATAAATTCAATAGGAGAAAATCTGCTTCACTTAAATGAATGCTGAGACAACCATGACCTTGAATGCATCAGGACTTATCTTACTTCCTCCATTTGGACCATTTAATTGCTACTGTGAATACAGTACGGAAAACAGACAATTCAGGAGATACATAATTCTTAAACAGACAAAAGGTACAACAGAATGTTGCTCTCTTTATAAGTCCTCAGCAGGTGAGGAAAAGGAAAGCAATCAACCAAACTCAACTGCTGGAGCTAAGGGATGTGGAGCATGGCTCTTTCCTCTTCCCTGTAAGATTAAGAAATCCATTAGGGTTTCTTCTGATACTCAAACACATATCTCACTTTCAGGGCCTGAAGAAATATCTGATGGATTCTATGCAAACAATGAGAAAACCCTGTCTTTTATCAACATCAGCATCTTCTCTACTATTCCCTACTACCGATTTAGAGGGTTCCCTCACAACATGGAAAAATTTCCATGGCTTCAATCTCTTACATGGCACATGCACATGAGAAAAATCCCATCATTTCTTCCAGTAGAGTCAAAAGAAACAAATTAAAATTGGGCAAATTTCTATAAACATCTGTTAGTTTACCTGTTTTGATTACTCTCTTAATTTTGAAGGTCAGCTTAGAATATTTTAAAAAAAGGGTCTAAAAGAAATGGTTCTTTTCTGTCAGCACTAGTTATCCACTGCCCTCTGTTCACACAACTTCAACTTACGAGTTATGTGCTGCGAGGGCCTCATTACCTCACTCTAATAGACAAGAATGGGATCAGGTCATGAATAACTTTTTCAGAAGCTTCTTACAAAACTCTGTCTCCAAACATATTGGTTCCAGCTGTTCAGAAGGTTTTAGTACACAAAGGTCAGGAGATGTCCTACTTGGATTATTTTTTTCTTTATGATTCATGGTGGAGGTGATTAGCTACCAGATGAATTTTTCTTGGACACTATTTCTACCTTTCATATGAGCTGATTAGTTCCCATGGAAGAAAAGGCAGGACAAATAACCACACTAATCGCCAGAGTTCAGAAAGCTGACCTTTTACAATCTCAAAACTAATGTGTATCCAGGAAATCCTGCCAGACAGTCACTGTTTGCAAATGGTTGGGAAATGTGATCATTTGTCATGAAAAACAGATGAAAAGCAGGAGCTGGTTAAAAGACCAAGTCTTTTCTCAAACAAAACATTTCCAAAATTAAGAAATGATGTCTCAAAGCTGACAGTTGACCTGAGCTTACGAAGGGTGACAATTCTGCACTGCTGCTCTCTGTACATGAGAATTTTAAAATGAGACCAGAATTTCAAGTAAGATCTAGCTGAACAAAAGGAATTTCTGTCATTTCTGACACTGCAGTAATATTCCAATCAAACACAGTCTATTTGAAATCTTGTTAAGATTTAAGTACAAATGTGGACAAGCAAGGCTTCCCTTAAGCTCAGAATAATGTATAAAAATACCAGATGTTTAACAATGTAGGTGCATCTTACTGATTTCTAATGGGGTGCAAGGAACATGTGTCTGAGGATTACTGGTATGAGAAGATGGGCACATGTCACAGGAATACACCCTGCCCTATCCAAAAGGAATAATGCTGTCAAATGGAGGCAGCACAAATTACACATATTGTTAACAAGTCAGATGCACTTCCTAAATCTATTTATTTAGGAATGCAAGAGAGTGACTGATCAGGCAATGTTTAGCCTAGACATTTAACCTGGATAACAAATACAATTTTGACTGGGGAGTAGTGTGGGGGGTGTGTGTGTATGGAGGGGTTGGAGAAAAACATTAGCCACCCTCAGAAAAAGTGTGACTTTTTTTAAGACTAAAATGTTTTATTATAGCTACAAAAAATGCTGACACTCACTGAAAAATATAATTTAAAAGCCAGTGTCCTAAGTGCTGCAAAATTTCCTAATACACCATTTAAAATCTAGTACCTAAAACCTGGTTTTTCAAATCTAGTAGGAATGAAATATTTCAGACCAGCTTCTTATCTGAAAAACAGTCTCCCCGTATTTCAACTGGACTCCTTATTAAATAAATACAGAATTATTTAATAAAAACATATAATATCCTGACCTGGAAAGGACCCATGAGGATTATCCAGTCCACCTCCTGACTCACACAGGGCAACCTAAAAGCTAAAGCAGCTATCTGAGAGTCATCCAAACACTTTTTGGCCAACAATGGGCTTGGGGTCACTTTCCTGAGGAGCTTGTTCCAGTGTCTGACCGTCCCCTCAGTGAAGAGCTTTAGCCTGATGTCCAGTTTGAGCTTCGCCAACACAGCCAGGGGATGGGGAGAAGCACCCAGCACCTCTGCCTGCTACCCCATGAAGAACTCACAGACAGCACGAGGTCACCCCTCAGGTCTCCTCCCCTCCAAGCTGCACAAATCCAGTGCATCTGCCCTCCTTTACAATTTTATATCATAAATATTTTGCTGGACTGTATTTTATTATTATTCAAAGCTTTAAAATCATTTATGGTTTTTCAAGAAAAGGCAAAGACTTTGTAATATCCAAAGTCAAACAGTAAATGAAAATGATACTCTGACCAAAAATAAACCACTAGGAGGCAAAAGAAACTCCATGAGAATGCAAATTAAGATATGACCTACAAAGTGTTCTCTCATCTTAATGAGTATCTGTGATGTTTTATTGGTATACTGAGTTCAGGGGAGAGTAATAAAGCACTCCTATTAAAAAAACTAGCTTGTAAAATTTAATGATATGTTGACAGTTTCAAAATTCACAATAATGGAAGTAATAGGATTATTACCTAAGTAGTAAGAGCAATCATCCTCTATTTTCATTTTCAGTTCAGCTTACATCAGCCAAAACAAAATCACAGTCTTTATTTTTGAATACAACTGAACTGGGACTCAAGCTACACATCAGACTGGTGCCCCTAAAGCCACAACCCCAACCCAGATGAAGTCAGAGGCTGCTGGTGTTGCTGACAGAGCTTTGTGCAGCCCTCTTTGTTCTCGCCCACAATGAAGCCAGGACAGAGAACCAGGCAGAACTGCTGCCCTGTCTCACTGACAGGGCCAGACCAGAGCAAGAGGAGCAGGAGGCCACTTTCCAGCCCCTTCTCTCCACGACTGCCACCAGGAGCAGGAATGGAGTGCAGGCAGGAGAGCAGCTCTCTGCTCCTCTCAGGAGGAAGCTGAGCAAAAGCCAAGTGAGAGCCAGACCATCAGGAACCTGAGTGCAGCCCGTGGGCCCCTGCCAAGTGAACCCCCAAGAGGAGGGGGAATATTATCTTCTACATTTCCCTTAAAATCTGCTCTCACCTTACTCATCCCCTGGGGTCAACCACTATACCTGGTTTGGTTTTATTTATTTCCAATGTCACAGCATTTTCCAATACCTAAGATATTGTTTACCTGTTATTTTCATGGAAGGCTATGTCTGTCAGAGCTTACACCAAGTCCTGTCAAAATAAAGGTTGCATAGGGAACTAAAAACTGGACCAAATCAAGCAGCAGGAGGATTTATCAGCTCCAGATTTAAATTTGTAGACCCTTTTCATGGCACCATTAACCCAGATATCTGAGTTTTGACCTCATACAGAGAAGAAAGGCCAAACCAGCTGTGTGAACAGAAGAACAACTATGTATGCCTCATCTGTGTTTAAAGTGATCATCCTCTTGCTTTAGATTACTTTAAATAATAAGCACAAAGTGAAAGTACAATTATCTTAATAACAGATTAAAGGGCTAAGACACAGTCTAGTCATTCCACCAATTACAAATGTCATGTCAACAAAAGAAGCTACTATTTTGATCATTGTGACATGTGATACAAAGGAATGGATCTGTTAAAGGTGGCTCTCAGAAATACGAAGGAAAAATAATGGCTTATATCCACCAATTTCAGTAACAGTTCTATAAAGATCCTGTAAGTCTCTTATAATGCTAAATAATATTACACTCACTTAGCACCTCCCAACTAAATACCTCTGAGACTCAACCAGATTCAATCAGCTCCAGATCACAGTATTAAAAGTTCCTGACTTACCAAGAGCAAAAATTAAGTATGGCAATACAAACCAATTGTTGTACTTCATCATCACCCAGCAAAGGACTGGGATGCAGTGCTGATCAGCTGCCCGCAGCCCTATTGCAAACACTGGAAATCAAAACGCTAAAACATAGTCCAAATATTTTTGCATTGGACTAACAATCCATTACAAAATGTATTAAAAAACCTGTGTTGTCATCAACTGCTTATGCTTATTTACAATGTTTACTATTAATCTTCATTACAGCTCACTTTAAAAAAAAAAAACAACATTCCAAACATATGAATTAAAAACAAAACTCTTCATATCCAAGTGTGAAAAAATGCCTATTTTGTGCATGCAGACTGCATTAAAATATGGAGGTACTTTTTCATAACTTTTTTACAAGAAAACTTCAAGCACGTGATCTTTCTCAAATCAAATCACCGTACAATTTAACAGCTCTACGTATGGTTTGCACTGTGTATTTATTCTTTAATTCATGAAAGCAAAACTTTTCCCTGTAAAATCCAAAATGCCATGGAATTAAAAATTACAAATCAGTAAACTTTGTATCTGGATTTTTAAATACTTGTATTTAAATGCTTTCTAAAAAGCATTGTTTAAAAGCATTATTTAAAAGCATTGTATTTAAATGCTTTACAGTAAGGTTGTCATATTAGGATTTTAAATTGAAATAAACATTTTTAAAGTGAAAATTCAGTAAAGAATTCAGCAAAGGGAAGAATTTGCAAGATTTATTTAGGCCTAGCAGAGATGATCTGGCAGGTCAAGACTCTTGCATATGACATCTGGAATTACAGGATGAAAGGAGTAATTATTCAAATGTTTCAAAGAAATAATTCAATTGTAAACTGCAAACTCTCAGGAGCTAACAGTAAATAATTTTTTTAAAAGTTGTGGTTTATGTAAAGTGTCACATATAAATTAAATTTTAAAAACTGACATAGCTTTGTCTCAAAGACGCTATGGTGAAACACCTTTGCAACTTTTCTTTTTGATAAAAATGCTGGAAACTGAATGTCTAGAAAACATTTCCCTTCTGCCAGTACAAAAAGCACAAGCTGCAACAGGCACCTGCACAACACAGTCAGGAAAAACTGGGGTCTGTATCAGGTGGAATTCTTGCAGTGATTTGTTCTTCCCAAATGGCCCCAAGAGGAAATTTAGCTCACACTTTTATTCTTCTCTGCTGTTCCCAGTACAGTCATCAAGAAAAAAAACACCAAATAAGACAGAGGCATTGCTGATTGTTCTGCACTTCGCAGGTGCTTTATAAATACAGTCAAGATAATCTTTCCGCACAGTATTTTACTTATCTGCAGAAGCCAAAACCAAATTTCACATATTTTCCATAGAGCTATTTCATTACAGTTCTGAGGAAGTTGAAGTTCATCTCCTATCTGTCAGTGTACAAAAACATGAGAATAACTGAAGTCTTTTAGCTTGAGTTTTCCTTAGGATGCTTCCCTCTGTCATGGCTATTAAAACGTGAACGACAAATCTAAAAGTTTTCACAATGCTTGGTCTGAGGGAATAATTTTAAAATAATTTCTAATTGTTGTATTTTCTGCAACAGTAAAGACTACAGCCCCCAGGGAGAAAAGAACAGTAACAAAGGTACTGGGGTGGAGGACCAAATTATTCCCAGCGAGGACAAGACTAGCACCAGTGATACAGCACAGCATCAACACCTCGCCACTGAGTTATTACTTGGGATTGCATGTACTTAGAACCATAATCCTACTGCAGGGATTACTGTGGTATGGGATTTTTAATGCTCCACTTCCTTTACTGCATGTAGTCATTCTGCTTTTTACAGATGCAAAACATCTGTGGATATTTCCAGCACCCAAGAAGGTCATAATAACAGATCTGCATGCAAAGCTGAGAATAACCTGCCTCTTGGATCAATCATTTCTGGGGGTGGGAGAAGAGCCATGCTTAGTAACCTGATTATGAATATGCAAGGCTTTTCAGTCTATTAAAATTAATTGGAACATTTTATCCATTAATCATGTCATTCCATTAAAAAAAAAAATCTCAACCTCATACATGCCAGAAAATCTCAACCTCATACATCCCAGCTTCAATCTCCTCATTTGGTCTTTCCTTTTGCTTTGAAAAGTATGTAGTTGTCAAAATCTGTATCAGACCCGGTGCAGTAATACTGAACATGGGCACAGAAAACATCACTCACAAAGGTGCAGAGGTTGCATGCTTTCAAAATACCTGCTGCTGTGCTGAAGCAGCTTTCATCTGAAGTTTTCATATGAGTAGGTGTTTTTTGGGTTTGGGTTTTTTTTAACAAGATTATCTTAAATTGTTCCTCACATGAGGTTCAGATATTAGGAGAAAAACAGTAAAACTGTAATATTCCCTAAGAATCTAACAAAGAGTTACTTCCAGTTTGCTTTATACCTTTAGAAATTACATTTTAAGTAACAGTATGCATTTCTTTTCCAGTCTGTCTACTTCACAGCTTCCTGTTTTTCTAGAAAAATGAATCACACATTTGTTTCTCTAAGATAAAAAAAGACCACTGAAAATATTGTTCTTGTAGAAGCCATCCTGACAGAAAAAGGAAATGTTCATGAGACAATATCCTCAGTAGAAGGCATGCTTTTAGTAAAACAAACCAGGCAGTACCACAAAAGGACTCAAAGAAATGCAAACATATGTCTGTATCTGCAGGAAAAGTAGCACAAAATGGAAACTGACAGTGCTCCTGTGTCTTAACTGCATCCCAGTTTGCTTTATCTGCAAACTTATGCTTCCCTTTCACCCTTGTTGTCCAACTCTTTGTTACAAGAAAGATCTGTCATAATCGCTAAAAAAAGACCATGCGAAAGCCTCAAAATTTAATGAATGTTTTGAGCAGTATTTGACCATAAATACACAGCATGAACACCAGGACCATTCCGACGCCCAAGTTTTGGCAATTATTTGACAAGAGAATCAACACAGGAGTTGCTTTCTGGAATACCTGAAACCACTTCTGTTGCCACAGATTGCTCACTCATTTCCATGCTGCAATACAAAACAGGGACCTGCCATGGCAGCACGACACTTCATCCAGATGTTTGGCAATGGAACATTGTGGCAAATTTGCCAAATACTTCACAAGTACATAACTACACAGAGTTTATAGAATCAAAGTTAGCTCTTTCCTCTGTCCTCAAAGAAAGGCTACCACAGAAAGAAAACAAACATAATGTGAATTATCCAGTCAGTGCAGATGACTGCTTAAAATAATACTTCTTCATATATTTGGGTGAGCATCAGCATGGTTAATACCAAGAGCTATTTTTTCATTTATGACTTAGGAACTAAAATTGCTAAGATTTTTATGAAGTTACAAACCTCAAACCAGGATCTCTCCTAGCTTTGAAAAAGTATGTTTTACAACATACATACCTTTAGCGACTAGTCTCACTGCTGAATCTTTAACAAAACGTTAATTTCTTTTACATATCAATGATTTGCACTTTCAATAAGTTGTAAATAGTCTCACTCGAAATCTTATTTACTTTAGTTATTAAGTTTTATATTGTCTGCTCTCTTGCAACAGCACAATTTCATTGATTTTCCATTTCCATGAAGTCTTCCAGCGACAGACAAAAACCAAAATGCCAACTATAAAACATTAATAAAGAAGTAGAGCCCTCCACCACCTCTGATAAAAATTAAGCTTTATCTAAACTTTATCTACCGACTATTGGTAGTGTCAGGGCTAAGAGACAGGGATAGTAGCATCTGTGAAAATACCATCCCATGACTGGAAAAGTCTTCACCAAAGGAATGGCTGTCAAAGCATTACACCAGGTGTACCCTCTGCAGTGTGAAGGGATGGTAAGAATCACTGGCATCACTGTACCCCTCCTGCTGGCTAGGCTGCCACGTCAGTTAGAGCTGTAGGTTGTAGTGACACACATTTATTCAAAATGAAAACATGTTCCACAATTTCCACATTAACTTCACTCACATCAAACCCTCAGTTTTGACATGTGCCTATACAATTCAGCTTGTTTTATACCTTTAGAAATTACATTTTAAGTAACAATAGGTATTTCTTTTCATCATCTTTTCTTCATCATTCATTTTGCTTAATCTGCAAAAAATATTTTTCCCAGTCTCTGAAGCAAAAGCACTAACGTTTCTGTTTAAACATATACCATAGAATGAGAAAAACATGAAATTGGAAATGAAGTATCAAAGTCAAAGGTAAAATAAAAAAAATCTTTTGTGAAGAATTCCCACACTAAATTCTGCTTGTCAGCTCCAAAAGGCTGACCTTTTCTACATTCCCCCAAGAGCTGCACAACAATGCCCACACAGCACAGGCTGCACTGATTTACTGATGCAAAGCCTGCTTTGTTTGAGTCCAGAGACACCTAACGTAGGTGAGGGCACTGGCAGGAGGCTGCAAAGATGGGCATCCACACGACAGAACTGCCTGTGTGCTCTGACATAAACCATATGGAGCACATGGCAAAATTAGAAAAGCTGCTTTTGTCCAAATAGTCTGACTAAGCAGACAATCTAAAAGCCTTTTTTCAAATGGCATTCACTTTTATTCCTGAAGCATTTGAAAATACAGGATTTTAAGAAAGTTCTGAAAACAACTTTGGCATTTCTACCTTAAGATTATGAAAGGCTGCTTAGGCAAAAAAAAACACCCAACAGTTCCATTTTGTTCTTTTTTTCTTTCATTCTTTTTTAAGAAAGGTGACTTACAAACCACATAGGCCAGATAATTTTATCAGGTGAAGAGACCTTTGGAAATATGGTATGAAAATCTTAACAGACTCTAGCTGGGTAAGGTGTCTTCCTTGTTTATTCCTCTGTGTGTTCTATCTCCAAAAGTGTTTGGGGAGTTGCTGTAGTTTGTACAAACTACAGCTAGCTTTTGTAAACAAGCCGCAGTAGAAGTACATTTAAAGATCAATCTGTATTCTTTTCAGAGATTTTGAACTCCTGTTGCTGGCAGCAATTAATCAAGAATCACCAGCAACTGCCTATGATATTTTGGTGATTAAAGTCTGAGCTGATCCGTGGGAGCACAAAAGCGTGTAAGCTTGCATTTTAACAAACAACTTCCATGAAGCAATATTTAAGGTTTATTAGTGTACGTGCTTGTTTCAATACACAGAAGTTTTTTCATGGACAAGAACAGATGCTGAAATGAAGCCCAGAAAAGAAGGCACACAGAAATTACGTGATTTCCGAAGAGACACGCTCGGCAGCACAACAGGAACCACACTGCTGTTTCCTCCAGCATAGGTCAGCTTCCCAAGGATTCCTACTTCCTTCTGCTCGGATGCTGCTGTACTCAGGGGCTTCACAGTGCCAGTGAAGACTAAGAAAATACATCAGTCAAGAAGTTTTGAGAACTTCTTTAAAAGCCCCCACAAAATTTAAGGTTCACAGTTCAAATGCTACTTTTGGTTTTGGAAACAAGACACTTTAATACAACTTCAAGAACTGCATGACCGTGGACTATTACTGTATTTTGTAATGCTTACACCTTTGCTCACCAATCCATCATTGAAAACCAGGAACATGGAACATTTAATAAAAAAAGCAGACAGACTAGAAAAATTGATCACAGGTAGGAAAAAATAATTACTTGTGGTACAAGAAAAAGCTCAACTATAACATGGAAGCATCCTGCTACTCTCAAACTTGTAAGACTGTCAGAGTAATGCATCCAAAAATTATCAGGGACAGATCAATACCCAATAAGCAAAAAAGAGCATTTTGACCATGCAAACAGTGAGGGGTCAGCAGACATATGGTGACAGAAACAAGTCACTGCAGGAAAAGCTGTGTCTGAACTTGCAGCTCTGCTACTGCTGTGCTTGTGCTGTGACTGCTGAGGCACATGCTGTGAACCATGAGGACATGGGAGCAGCCAACTCCTCTTTCATGTCTCCCTTTATACTGCATTATTTTCTGGTGACACTCTAAGCAATTATTTCAGTTTTAACACAATACATTCTGCTCAGTTCTCTTCGCACAGCTGTCCCTGTCTCTGCAGTGCAGCTTCCATCACATCTGCCTTTAAAATAGTCATAGGTAGAGAAAACTGCAGGTCAGTGCAGTGTTCCCAAATTTTCCGCTCTTGAAGAGTTCTCTAGGTCTGACTTGGAGTTAATCAAAGAAAAGAGAAAGATCCACAAACAAACCAACCCCAAATACCTCCACCCTACATCATGTTGACCTCTCTCTCTCCCTAAATGAAGAGGGAAAATGCCACAAGTCTGTATGTTGAAATTCAGCCCACATGACATCTCCTTTGGATTTAATTGCTTTCATACAATTTGTATCTGCCAATCCCACAAAGGCCCTGAGCACCAAACACTCTGTTACAAAGAAGCTCTTGTCCTGTAATGGACCTCAACATCAAAAAGACAGAATTTTCAACTTCAGCCAAAGCATCCAGAAGGAAACAAGCCAAAGCCCAACCACTGACTCTTCCAACATTATCTGAAGGAGTGAACAGCAAAAAGCTGGACAGTAAGACCTCAGAGGTTCTATATTGTCAGGCCTGTTCAAAATTGAACACATCCATAACCTTCAGGAGCAGGCAGCTCTCCACACTGTCATTTACTAACTATGGAGTAAAGATGATCAAGCAGACCAGCTTTTAGATGTTAGCTACAGCAGCTCACAACCAAGATAAAAATAAACCTACTATTCATTTTCTTTCTTTGCGCAACCCAAACCATTAGTAGAGACAAAATCCTTTCAGATGGTTTCAGAAAAAATATCTAGTTTTCATGGTAGCATTCTTAATTAACACCTGTATCAATTCTATAGATGTCTTTCTAAGAATATGCTAATTGACACTATTTCCTAATCATTAATTCATAAAGCAATTGTATTTTCAGCTCATCTAATGAGATGAATGTATGACAGTTATCATCCACTAATGCACAAATACTCCAGGACTTTGGGTTTAACACTATGACTAAAGGACTAACTTAAGAGAAATTTCATTAAACCAATGATTCCATGTGCATGTTATTAGTTTATTATCTTTAAACTGTACATAAGTCAAATATATAAAATTTTACATCAACACAGTAGTTTGTACAGGACAGTTACCACTAATTTCTTAAATAATTTAGAAATGCATACACTAAAATTCAAATTCTGCTTCTAGACAGCCCATTACAAAATGTTTTTTAAATATTTCCTCAAAGGAAACCCTACTTGTAAATACTTTTAGGGTCAGTGCAGTCTTGCTTGAAGCTTTCTTCACTGATGCTTTACAGTCCAATCTAAAATGTAGCTTGTATCCTAACTCAGAAAACTCAATAGGAGAAGGAACTGGATCACATCCTGCAAATCAAACGTGCCCCTGAAGCAATTTTATTCCATCTGCTTCTGTCCTCAGATTTTATTAAGCTCCACATTAACCACCAATGATGACAGCACTGATGACATGTTTTTTTGATTCTGAAAAAAACCAGTCTATGCATCATGGAAAGACACCATCACGGACCAGAAAATTAATAAATATCAGACTTCATCAGAAACTCTGGCACTGTTTCTACTGCCAAATTCAGAGAAGTAAGAGTAGCTCATGGATCCTTGGTAGTGGTTTAAGTGGAACTCCAATATCATAATCATTAAATCAGCACTTGAGGAGCAATCAGACAGACCCCTAATGCTGTCAATTACAGCTTGAAAATTTCATTTTGATGTGTGCCTTATAATCTCAGAATTTCCTAAGTATCTCTAAAGTGAGTTATAAATGTGAGCTATAGTTGAATTTCTGACAATTAAACTTCAGTGGTGTATCACGGCTTTCCTGCCTTTCAAGAACTCTTCAGTGCACTCAACAATTGCGGATAAAAGCCATTGGCAGTAATACATCGTGGAACTGTCTAGCATGTTATAACTTATTTTTAATAAAGGGATGCTGGCAAGAGGAACAGTTCAGGCTCCAAGTCCCACAGGAATAACCACTGGAAACAAGGAACAAAAAAAAACCCTTAAGGTGTGGACTAAATGCTCCAAAAGCCACACAGATCTGTGAAATGTCTCTCTCTACTGCTCAACACCAAAGCCAGCAGGGATGCATGGCAAGGAAAGCCAAAGCCACATGAGCCCCCACTGCAGGACATCCATCACAGCTACGTGTGACTGTGGCCATACCTGTGGGACAGCAGTGCAGACAGGCAGGACAAAGGCATTAGTGCCTTCCACATTCTTACCTCCTCAAGCACCATCCACCTCCTCCCCCACTTCCAGCTGTGCAACTACATTCCCAAGATGGAAAAGCTTCTCTATGCTGAATGCTGTACAGCACCAAGCACAACAACAATGTAAAACAACAACAGGCCCTACAGAATTAACACAAGTGCTTTTCAAGGAAAGACCATATTAGAAAATCACTTCAACAGTTCAGCTATCTTAGTACTATTTGTTTTGTCATTCTCAGGAAAAAAGTTTTCACTGTATTTTTATTACTTTTTATAGTATTTATATTATTTATATTACTCATCTGCTGTCCTGCTGAACACACTTAGTTATATAAAACCAATCATGTGTTAAATCAAACTCTATTCCAACAGAAACCAGTAAAAAATCTGAACGTTTTGAGTAAATGAAATATTGTAAGTAATTAGCCTCCTTATCCCCAACCAGAACTTACTGGCAAATATGTCCTGGTATGGCAAATGTTTACTGTAACATTTTAAAAATAACAGTGATAAAGATAACAGTGGTAAAAGTTTCACAAATCCGTTTATAAGAGTCTGACCAAGAAGCTCTTTACACACACTGAGAAAATAAGAAACCCGCAGTCTTCATTTGAAATATGAGGCTGGACCACCTAAACCCAAACTAGTATAAAGTAATGCTTGAAACATTCCTTTTACTGAATATGTATACACAGCCTAGTGAGTAGATCAATATACAACTGACATTCCCCACTCACAGGCATAAGAGCAGTCAGTAGGCCTGTCTCTACAGAAATGCTTTTTATCAGAAATAAATCACACTTACATTTTTTTCCACACATGCTCACACAGAAAAATGCTTTAGATAACATTGCTGCAAGTGTGTGTTCATTAGCCTGTTTTCCAGCCCCCACTTGTGCAGTTTGGTATTTAATTACAGGGTGGAGTGGTCCCCAGGCTACTTATGTTTCTTCCAGTCACAGCCAGAAAATTTCTGCAGGAACTGACATGCAGGAGTGCAACTGCTTCAAGTTTTAGCTGGTTCCCTGTCAACGAGGTCAGCTCACTGTTCATTGAAACTCACACTAGTATTTCTGTTAAATAATTATTGAAAATGTGCTTTAATACAACAAACTGCATGCTAAACTTCAACAGATAATAAAGGCTTTAATAGGACCTAATTTGGCTATTTACTTTTAATTGGCTTCTCAATTTTTTAATTTTTTTTTTGCTAATGACAAGAAACAAATCTTTATTGTTATGCTGGAAAGCACTGGCCTTTTTTTCCCACTGAATATAGGGAAATGTAGCCTTGTATGCCTAGTTTAATCAAATGTGATTTTCAGCATATCACCTGACTCAAATCCTCTATTATTTTATTGCACACAACTTTAAATGCTGCTTTCCATAATCAAGCCTAAATTGTATTTTCACCTGAAGAATATTACACCATTTTTAAAATACTGTAATTCATATATGAGCATTTTATAGCTAAATATTACTCCCAAAAGCATTGGGGTATAACAAAATACATTAAAGGTATAAAGAAATGCATTTTTCCAATTATTTTTTATATAAATGAGAGAAGTTCTATTGGACAGATAAAACAGCGGAAATAAACCAAATATTATTTTAGGTAATAAATTACATGCACAATGAATATTGTATTTTATATTAAAAGGATGCTGTTAATCAGAGTATTACTGTTGACAGCATTTGGAAAAAGAAGTTTAAACCACTGAGTTTTTACCTATGCTTTTTATTTACTAAAGGCCTTGTATTTTCGGCCTAAGCAGCAAGAATCCATCGACTTGGAAAACTCTGTCTCTAGGTCAGAAATGCATGACAGGAAGGTGAAACCATGTGAGTTCATTTTAGTATTAGTAAAAAAAAAAAAAAAAAGGAAAAAATAAAAAGAAAAAAAAAAAAGAAAAAAAGCAGAGCAGACAAAGATTATATTATGCAATTGTTAGCCAGAGGTATCTGAAAACACTCCCTGACCAAACCCTAGCAAGAATTTATACTGAATAATTATTTATCAGTGGTCTGTTAGAGTGCTCCTGTCAGTCAGCTACTTCTCTGCAACTTGTTCTATTGAGAAAAATACATGCTAAGTGTAGAGACATGAGATCTTCTCATTTAGGTGTAAACCAGATTAATAACAAACTTCTAAGTTTGGACCCTGGGACATATGCACACAGTATCATAAACAATATACAGTGACATACAGAAAGGTATTTACATGTTTTGCTGGTAGCTCAGTGTGACACAAGGCAAAAAAACTAAACTCTGCAGAGTGATTTGGAGACTGGGCTCTTGAGTAATCCATTAGAGATTCCAAACCCACAAGGCAAAGAAATCATTATACAAACAAGTAAATTAGTATTTTTTTCACTTTTCTAAACAGTTTTGTCTCTTTCTTCCCCTCACACATTGTCTGTATGACATTTATGATGGCTGAATACCCACACATGTCTTAATGTGAACTCAAGATTTTACTCTTCTGACCGAGAAGGCTGTAGTGAGCAAGTAAATGAAGTCCTGGAGCCCTGGCAGTTCAGCTTCCTCAATACCCTCAGCTAGATGCTTCATCAGTAAATGTTTTATTTCATCAGCAAACATTTTATCTAATACCAAGTTAATGCAGTACGACTTAGTTTGCAATGAATCTGTAGCTGACTTACAGAATATACCAAAATAAGGCACCGATGCCTTATTACACTTATTACGCTATTACGTATTTTCAGGCCTATTAAATGGTTTCGAATCAAATGTCAATTGTCATAAATAAAACACTCCGGCTAAAATGCCTGGCCAGAAGAGATATTGGCAGTTGTGTTAGCACACTTCCCAGAATCTGCCACTAGAACAAGGCGGCCTCCTGCCGTGTCCCCGCGGACGGGGATGCTTTAGACACACCGCGGCCGGGGCCGGGCCGGGCAGCTCCCCCTCAGCCACAGCCCCTTCCACCTCCCACAGGTCACGGACATGCAGAGCTCTGCTCCCACGTTCCAAAAAGCCCCTGGAATAACTGATATTGAACTTCTTTTCAAAACAAAAATTAAGTTTCAGAATCTTGGACGTGTGGCCAAGCAGAAAAGAAATGCATTATCAACAAGTACGGCAGGACCTCCCCCCGGCTCCGGGAGGGCCCCAAGCCCCCCCTCGTCTCTCCCCACCGGGAAGGGCTTTCCCCCCCGGAATGTCGCATACACCTCGGACCCGGAGGCCACCCCGCCGCCTCGCAGCTCCCGCCCGGCGAGCGCCCCGCGGACCCGTGCGGGGCCCGGCCGGTTCCCCCGCCGCACTCACTTGAGGAAATAGCGCTGCCCGGTCTGCGTGAGCGCCATCTCCCAGCCCGGCGGCAGCGGCCGCTCGTCCGTGACATCGCAGGAGCGCTGCCGGAGGTGCCCGTGCTGCGGCGCCGCACCCGCGCCGGGCAGCGAGGCGGGCGAGGAGTGCGAGCGGACGTGCACGGGCGCCAGGCGCGGCGGGGGCCCGCCCGAATCCGTGCTCGACTGCCGCGAGTGCGAGCCCGAGTCGGGTTCCCTGAAGAAGGACTCGGGCAGGATCTTCTTCCGCCAGGAGCTGGGCCTGGGGTTCATCACCGCGTTGAAGAGCGCCTCCAGCTCCGTGTCCAGGTCCTGCGTGACGTGGATTACCTGCTGCCCCGGCGGCGGGGCCGCGGCCGCGGGGTTCATTGTCCGCCCCTTCGGTCCGACGGCGGGCGCAGCCGTCCCGGGGCGGGCGGTGGCCGGGGCCGGCCCCGCTGCCGGGCTAACTCCGAGGACGTGTCCTCTGGAGCGAGCGGGCTCTGCGGGAGCAGAGCAGGAGAGGCGGGCGGACGGTGCCTCTGCGCCCCCGCCAGCCGCGCCGGTGTTCCGGGCGGGCGGGGCGGCCGCCGGGCAGCGGCGGGACCGGGGCAGCGGCGGGACGGGGGCAGTGCCGGCGGCTCCAGCCCGGCCCCGGCGGCTCCAGCCCAGCCCCCGCGCCGCCCCGCCCGCAGTTATGCAACTGCCGCGGAAACTTTGGGCACGGGACGGCCCTCCAGGCCGGGGCCGGGCGGCCAGCGGAGCCCGCCCCGCCCTCTCTCGCGTCGCCCTCGCTGTGCCGCCCTCGGCCGGGGACATCGG
Source organism: Phylloscopus whistleri (assembly GCA_017589585.1). Classification (NCBI taxonomy): domain Eukaryota; kingdom Metazoa; phylum Chordata; class Aves; order Passeriformes; family Phylloscopidae; genus Phylloscopus; species Phylloscopus whistleri. The sequence continues at coordinate 195,763 of JADMLD010000285.1, forward strand.
CGGGTCTCTACGCCGCCGGGACCCCGCGCGGAGCCGCTGCCCCCGTCCAGCCCCAGCCCGTAGCGCCCGGGGAACCTTCGGAGCGCTTTGTCTCTGCCAAGCTGATGAGCTTTGCTCCAAAACCGTTGTTCAGAAAGTTAATGGGTGATACTAACTTCTGGAACTAAAATGATGCTTAAATTAGTTCACGTACAAGTCCAATTGCATGATTTAGTGATGCTATGGAGATGAGGAGGAATGAAACATTCGTAGTGACGTGGACAGCAACCACTTCGCTGTGGTTTGGATAAGGTTTGGCCCCTTGCTGAAAAGTACGAGTCCTGTGCAGAGCTGTGCCGTAAGTCCTTCCAGCTCACTGTCCGTAGGGATAGTTTCAAATGCAGACGTGATGCTTTATGAATCTCTGCTGATTGCCCATTCAGTCACTTGTCTTTGGTTTAGCCTATACTAGAAACCAGAGTTGTCATCAAAATGCATACCTGAGGTTTTCTACAGTTAATAAATACAATTGTTGTTTTAATCTTGTCTCATTTTTTGGTGCACTTGGAATAACATTTGAATGGCAATGTGACCAAAAATTGTTTAAATTCAGTAGCTGTGTCTATAAAGAATAATACTGTTCACTTCCCAACTTAAGTGTTGGTTTTTACGGAGAGAAGCATCCGGTGTTTTTATGACTACACACATAGAGATACCACACATTGGCTAAACAAATTCAACTTTTAGAAATGCATTTTGTTATTTTCTGTGTTTTGGACAGACTCCAGGCTATGCTGATTGGTAAGAATACACCCTCCTCAGTAATCAGTCTACACTAGAAAAGTCTTAAGTAATTTTTTTCTGAACTGTATTCCTCACTTCTTTAAAAGAAGCACAAATTTCTCTAAATTGTATTTGGCTTTTCTAGTGGAGAATGTGGGCCTGACTGAACCATCCTTGTCCCACAAATCAATGTTACATACAATGCTGGTTATGCAGAGTCTCAGAGTTGCAGTTTAAGCCTGTACACGAACTACAGTTAGCTCTGTGAAACAGATCCTGTGCATTTCCTGATGGCTTTACTTCAACAAATATTCCTTGTCAGTTACGTTTCATCACATTTCCTGTTCATAGTTCCACTGGCTTGGCAGACCTCCTCCCTGAGGTTTTATTCTTTATTTTTGTGAGGGTCTGGGAGTTTTGTTGTTATTGTTTTTAGGGGTTTTAGTTTTTGGGGTTTTTTTGTTATTTTTCCTGACATCTGCTGTATTTCTGGTCAGGAAACCCAGTACTCCTGAGACTTGTTTATGTTTCCCTTCCCAAAGAATTTTCATATCATTTTTCTACTGCTTTGTCCTGAGTTCCTTGCTGCAACAAGCTCAAAAAGCAGTGCTAAGCACAGCACCTGCTCCAGGACTATGCAGATATTACTGATCTTTTTTTCTTTCCTGCAATATCCTTATTTAAATCCTTTGCATATAAGATTCTGGGGGTGTGTGCATGTGGTTATTGCACAGCTAATGATCTGAACATGAGTGATTTTTCACATAGCCTTTAAAAGGGCGCTTTTTTGCTTCCAGGGCTCTGTATCTTTGAGTAAAGACAAACCACACACTCTCTACCTGTTCCTTTCCAGGTGACATGTCCATTCACGGGAAGGATCTGACAGTTTCATGCATGGAGCCATCTCATCTATGTTAATTAGACCACTTTCATAAGCATGGCATCTTATGGGTGAGTATGTACACATCTGTCCTAAACCTAAGCCACATTTATTACAATTAGAACTGTCATCTTAAATGAGATGTATTTCAGCTGCACTTTTTACTGAATATTACAATTATCTGCTATTTTACCACTTGGTGTAGGCTAAAGCATTTTTCTTCAATAATTTGGAAGTGACTAGAACTGTAATAATAAATTTTCATAGTATTGTTGTCATTAATCTTGTATAGAGATAGTAACTTCTTTCTTTGGACAAAAAAAAAAATTACCACCAGCTTTCAGGGCAAGTGACTCAAAATGTTCAAATCCATGGAAGACGAGGGCACTTCCATCACAATGGTTTGGATTAAGTGATAAAGGAACCAAATCACAAGTGTGACATAGGAAGTTCCTTATCGTTATTTCTTTGGTCTCATTGCAACATTGTGCAAAAATAAGGCAATAACATTATTTTATCTCAATTTTGCATGGTTTTCAAATGTTTTTGAATAGTACAGACGTTTTGTGTTCATCTGAAGGATTTATAAAACCCAGTACTTCGAATATACCCTACTTCTTGTGGATTTTCTAGCAGCAAGTTCAATCTCTAGTTCAATCAAAACCCAAGCAAACAACTCAGAAGAAGTAAGAGCACTTTAAAAAGTACCCTTATATGATGAGCATCCAATGAGTTAAAGAAATAATGCCACATGTAATTTTTACTCTAGATACATCACTGCTCTACATCAAAGCTCTGCATAGATTAACATTTTTCTGAGAAAACCTACATAGGTGAAGCAGCATCTGTGATGTCTGTTACAGGAACAGAAAACTTGTGTTCCTCTGAACTAAATGTCGACGGAGAACAAAGAACACAATGGAACAGTAGTAAATTTTTAAAACCTTGTTAAAAATAAAATGGGCTGAAAGTAGCAACGTAACATTTTTTTCAGTAGCTTGTGAAAATTACTTTGTAGTCTCCTTGTCATGCTCAAGGGTTTCTGTAAAGCAAGTGCAAATTAATTACAGAAGATAAAGGTAGCTTTACATGCCACCTTTAATTTGGGAGTTTACAACAAAATCCAAGTCTGTATCCAAGGGTGAATTCCCATTTTACCAGTATCTCCGGGTTACTGACACATGTGCCTTTTCACTCCCCAGTCTGACCCGCCGTACAGAGGCACTGGCAGCCAGTGCCACTTACTGTGCAGTCACACTCACCAGCGGCGTGTAAGGGTAACCCTCAGTAGCTGCCCTGGATACTGTGAAGACAGAGAAGCGAGAACTTGCAGAGGTGTAGACCAGTTCCAACCTCAGCTAAAGGCAAATCTGCCTTTCCAATAATTAAGCCCAAATTCTGTTGCCGAGCAGCTGGTTTTCCAGGCTCAGTACTTCCCCCAGAACAAACTGAAAGGTAAAATTTAAAAGTAAGACGCCTGGTGTAAAGGATCTTTCTCCTTCCCTCTCTCCCTGAGTCTGTTCGTGGATCACTGCCAGAGTCCGAGTTTCTCTCAGTTTCACCCAGCTTCAAAGTTTACCTTTGACCATCCTTAGTCGAGGCAATTTTTTGTAAGAGGAAACAAAACCATTCACTGTTGCATCTTCTACTTCTTCAATATTGCAACACACTCCCCAAAGGAACTCTCCAGTGACATTCTGCAATCTCAACATCTGCTTTCAACTGACCATTTTACTCAGAATCCCCAAGGAAAACCCTCCCCCTCCTCAGTTAGCACATGCGTCAGGATATGACCCATGTGTAGACTGCCAGCACTTACCATGATGCCAATCAGCTCTCTAGCAGCTGGATTTTTTAAAACATTTAAGAGAGAAAAAGGTAAATATGTTCAGATTCATCAGGGAGTAGTGAGACAACATAAAATGTTTCTAGGATTTGTATCTGAAACTCCTGTTTTGCTGCCCTGAGTTCCAGACTATGGCTATAGTGAGGAGAGATGGAATGAGGGAAACCACTCACCTACGTATCAGCTAACCTTGTGTTTCACCTGAAAACAGAGATCAATTACATAAAAAATACTAATCAAAAATCCTAAGTAGTTATACATGATCACATTTAATTACCATGTATTGTACATGAAGATGATTCTTTGAAAAAGGTCACTGAATATAGATGTGCAAAGCTGGCAGCCAAAGACATTTGGCCAGTAAATACTCAAGCTCAAGATCCTGGCACAGGAAAGCAGTTCATCTGATCCAGATGTTTATTTTTCCTCAAAATCTATTTGTGAGCAGTGTTTTGCGTTGTTTTACAAACTGCTTAGTAAGAGAGCAGAGAGGAATCAGGGTTATTTCATGTTGCGCACTATTCTTCTGCAGTGGTTCATCTTCATCTCCCCCAGCGCCTGCTCCAGTTGCTGAATAAGGTGGAGAAGGGTAGCAGGGTCAGTTTGCAACACCTGGGCAGTTTGATCTTCATTTTGGTTAAGATGTAGCTTCATAGTCACAGCGGGCTTGATCTGTTGTCTCAAACTTCTGCTTGCAAGCTGTAGGAGGAGAGGAACAGGAAAACAATGGATGGTTATCAATGTTTGTTCCCAACAGTTCTCATCAGGTTTGTAGAACCTGCCCGGACAACTGTGCAGAAACCCTTTTCATCCACATTAAGGATACACACAAGCTACTATTGTTTTATAATTAAGGATACTAACTCCACTTTAATCAATGCTTTCATAATGTTTCTGAAAATAAGGTGATAATCAAGACCAAATATGTTTAGTATATGTTAATATTTTAAAAACACCAGCAGAGCCATGAATTCAATTTTCATCGGGCAACCAGCACTTTGCATCACTGCATATCCTGTTCATCTCACAACTTGCTGTCTGTGGAACACTGACAATGTCATGTCAGTTTTAAATACACTAAGTACTGCTGCCTCAATTATTTTTATATTGTTTGCCAGGTTTTTCTTATATTAAAAAAAAAAAAAAAAAAAAAGAAGGTGAAGGAAAGGATGGAATAGTAAAAACATCAGGGAAGTCACCTGCACATCCAGTCTCCATTCCAGACTGTGGTAGCTGGGAAGCCTTGGTGCCAGCTCTCCAAGAATGCTCCTGATCTCTTTCCTGTTGTCAAGGTACAGCTGGAGCAAAGATTTGTTCAATTCATCTGAGAATCCCAAAACATGAATGGAATCCTGGAAGTCAACCTCAGAAATCTAGAAATAACAATTTAGGCCAGGTAATCATCATTATTTCTTGAAAACCAAGTAAAACTGTAACTAAACATGACATATGCTATGGTGCAGTTACTTTCCTGCAGGAATGTCCAAGCACAATTCTATACCTCAGATAAAACAAACATCCAGGGTATTTGTTTTAAAGGATGTACAGATGTTGATTGTTACTGCAGATTTGTATGAGATTAAGGAAGTTTTTTTTAAAGAACATTCAAACCCCTCACATCAAAGACCAAAACACAGCATGAGGGAGCACCTCAGTTGTGTTACAAGGCATGACAGGCTCTGTGAATCCATTTGTCAGGGTGCTACTGTGCTACTGTTAACCAGACTTACAAACACCCAGCAGCAATCTGCACATGAGCAGCACAAGGCACAACGCTCAGGCTCCTGTCCCGAGGGCAGGGGAAGCTTCACAGGCCTTTGTGCTTACTGCAGTAGCCTGGCCCAGCATTGGGGAAGCTGTTCCTGACTCCACAGGAACTCCACTGCACCTCTCCAGTGCACCACCCCACAAACACAGTCTGTAACCAACCACATTCTGCCACAGTACACTGTAACCTGTCAGTCAAGACCCCTTGCTTCAAGGAAAGGCTCTGCACCATTTGCATCCTCTCCCCACCTACTCTTGGGAGCAACACTTGCCTGAGTTTAATCTGGCATTCCTTGTCTCTGTATCCCTTCTCCATGTAGTCATTGCTCAAATATTCTACTATACCAATAGTTACCAGTCTTTCCGATGGAAACAGTAATTGTCCAACTACTAATCTTTTGGTATCTGCTTATACTCACTCAAACTTTTGATGCCAAGAGCTGAAAAAGCTCTCAAACCCACCACATTGGACAAAGACAAGGAATGCTGAACAGGGGCTAGTCTAGCCCACATCCTGTGCAGTAGCTGAACAACAAACTCTTCACTTAAGTTTTATTATTTAGAGCTTAATCCTGAAGTAAGCTTCTCTACACGTAATTAATCACACTATTAAAACATTGTCAAGTTTTAGCTTCAGACAGTAAATACAAGTTCCAGAGTCATACATGCAGATGCAGTGTTTCAATAAGACAACAGCATGAGACACCTTTTTCTGAAACTAAAACAATACATGTCATTAAAATTTTGAGCTATGTTTTCCCCATTCACAAATATTTTTAGAGGTCCAAATGTCCAGAACACATCTCTTGAGTAGATCCCCAAATTCCTTACAAAAAGGTATACTTGCCATAAGCTTGGAACTCTCAGTAAGAAGATACACTAGTCCTTCTACCCCGTGCTGAACGGTGTCAACGCCAATGTTCAGCTTTCCTTTAAAGACAGCACAAAGTGTTTTTTACTTGCTAACTGCCGCAGCAGTGAGGCAATGCTACAAATTTATGCAATGTTTAACAAGCAAAATATGCTTGGAAAAAAAAAAAAGAAAAACAGAGGGTTTCACACCCTTCACCGTATTAGAGACCCCCTCAAACCAAACCATCAAAAGCAAAAAAAACATAAGAAAAACACAAACCAATTTCTTATGGCATGGTACAGAGAAGGGTTTGTGTCGGAAAAGAGATGTCCGTAGCCCTCACCACAGTGGGCACGAAGCACCGACCCCCGCGGTGCTGGAGCTCCGTGCCGCCAGCCCGTTCCCTCGGACCCGCACCGCGGAGCACCGGGGACTCGGGGGTCCTTCGTGGCCGGCGCAGAGCCCACCGCGTTCCCACCCTCCTGCCGCGAAACACCACGGCCCGGCCCGCTCCCCCCGGCCCGGCCCGGCCCGCTCCGCCCGCTCCCCCCGGCCCGGCCCGGCCCGCCCGCTCCCCACGGCCCGGCCCGGTCTCCCCACTCCCCACAGCCCGGCCCGGCCCCCCCGCTCCCCGGCTCTCACTGGCGGCGGTCTCGCAGGCCCGCGGGGCCGCTCCTCGCCGCAGCTGCTCCAGCGCCAGGCGCCCCAGCTCGCCAACGGCTGTAAGGACAGAGAGAGAACAGACCCCGCTGCCGCTCCGGCCCGTCTCGGCGCGGCGCGGTTCCCCCCATCCGCCGACCCGCCAGGGGCCCGACCTGCGCCGCCGGCCAGCGGCAAACAGCCCAGGTGCGCCCGGTGCTCCGCCGACAGCACCAGCAGCATCGCCGCCGCTCCGCCACCTCCGCCCGGGAAGGGGCGGCGCCTCGCAGGCGCCTGCGCGGGGCTGGGGCTGCGGGGACGCCCTGGGACTCCCTGGGACTCTCTGGGACGCCCTGCGACTCTCTGGGACTTTCTGGGGCACCCTGGAACTCTCTGGGACTCTCTGGGACACCCTGGGACTCTCTGGGGCACCCTGGGACTCTCTGGGACGCCCTGCGACTCTCTGGGACTCCCTGGGACTCTCTGGGACGCCCTGGGACTCCCTGGGACACCCTGGGACTCTCTGGGACGCCCTGGGACTCTCTGGGACGCCCTGCGACTCTCTGGGACTTTCTGGGGCACCCTGGAACTCTCTGGGACTTTCTGGGGCACCCTGGGACTCTCTGGGACACTCTGGGACTCTCTGGGACGCCCTGGGACTCCCTGGGACGCCCTGCGACTCTCTGGGCCTCCCTGGGGTGTGGCAGCTCCGAACCGTGTCCCGGGGCAGCGGGGCTGGGACCTGCTCGGGCAGCTACGGGAAAGCGCCCGAGGGGCTGCCCCGGGGACGGACAGAGTGATGGGTCTCCCCAAGTCCGTGTCGCTGCAACGAAACCATTCTTCTGTCTTACAGACCTGTACGGAAGTGAGGCAGCAGATTAATTCTGTGTTTCCTTTCCTTCTTGATTATTCTGTTATTCCGCCTTCAAGCAGCAGTACAGCCCCAGTAACGTGGAGATCTCTCTGTGCTGTGTCACCCAGACGCTGATGCTGCTGCCCCAGTGTGTTGAAACTGCAGAAAAATGCATGTTCCTTGTTAAATAAAGTCAACAGCGACAACAACCAAACACCACCCCCCCCAGGATTCTGAGTTATTAAAATTATGTGTAACAACTTCTCAAAACTGTTTTTCCTTTAAGAGATAGTTCCTTTTGTTAAAAAACAAAGGCTGGACAACTTTTGAAGTGTTGTTTTTTTGTTGTGGTTTGGTTTTGGTTTTTTGTAACAGAATGTCTGGAAACTGTGAGTGGAAAAAATGCTACTGGATTTTGTCACCACCTGGAAGCACTAGCTTTTGCTCAGACCATGCTGCACTTTTTTGTAAGACTGGCAGTCACAGACACAGGCCATCCCGCTGACTGAAGAAAGCTTCTTTACATGGAGTAAATGACACTGTTAAAATGTTGCCAAGCTTAAGCTTCAGACTCTGAATACAAATTCCAGAATCATACATGCAGATGCAGTGTTTCAATAAGAGTCCCAGGTGAAATGCTCTGCGTTTCAGCATCATTTTTTTCAGTTTACAAACTTATAAATAGATAGATATTTTTACATGGAAATATTTGCAATGTTATGGCTGGCAAATACGCACAAGTTCCCGCGAAGCCGGTGGGAGTCCTTACCCACAGGCTGTCTTCTCCTTTCTCGATCGAGAGTTTGGCTTGGCTGTTTAGGACAAGACATCCTCCAGCCATAGGAACTCCACATACACATCCATACCTCCGTGGAATTACAGACAGGCACTGCCTCCTGCCCTCGCAGGACCTGTGCCCCAGCCGTGCCCCAGCCGTGCCCCCGCCGTACCCCGGCCGTGCCCCCGATGTGCCCCGGATGTACCCCAGATGTGCCCCAGCCGTGCCCCCGCCGTGCCGTAGATGTGCTCCGCATGTACCCCAGCCGTGCCCCCGCCGTGCCGTAGATGTGCCCCGGATGTACCCCAGATGTGCCCCCGCCGTGCCCCAGATGTGCCCCGGATGTACCCCAGATGTGCCCCAGCCGTGCCCCCGCCGTGCCCCAGATGTGCCCCGGATGTACCCCAGATGTGCCCCAGCCGTGCCCCAGATGTGCCCCGGATGTACCCCGGATGTACCCCAGATGTGCCCCAGCCGTGCCCCAGATGTGCCCCAGCCGTGCCCCCGATGTGCCCCGGATGTACGAGGCGCTCCCTGAGGCGCCTCTTTGGCCCCTGAGGCGCCGTGCGCCCCCTGGCGGCGGGGCGGGAGCAACTGGGAACCATGCCCCTGGCGGAGCCGGGCCCGCCCCGCCGCGGTTGAGTGACATCCCGTGTGGCCAATGGGCTGCCCCGGGCCACCGCCCGCCACCGCGCGGCGGCAGGCGGGACTTCCGGCGCGGGCGCCGATCGCACGGAACGCGCCATGGCGTGGGCCTAGGCCGCCCCGGGGACCGCGGGGCCGCGGGCCGCAGGTGAGCGCGGGGCAGGTCCCCCGGGCCGCAGGTGAGCATTGGGGCGCGGCCGCTAGGCTCGCTGGGCGCTCCGGCCGTGCGGCGGCTGAGCATTACGGGCCTGGCCCTCCATTGCGCAGTGCTTATTCGCCTCCACCCTTGGAGTGGCGAGGCGGGGCCCGGTTCCGTGGGCGGCTTAGGCCCAGCCAGGGCTGAGCCCGGCTGGAGCTACCGCGGTTCCGGGACTGCCCGGGGGCGCGGGAGGGAGATGAGCAAAGCGGAGCGGAGGCCTCTGGAGCGTTTCCCGAGCGTCACTCCTGGCCCGGTGAAAGCTCTACTCTCGTCGCGCTTTTCGTCTCTGCCGGGTGTACGGTTCGTGAGCTGTGCTCCGAAGTGCTGGTTGAGCTTGCAGGGTAATGAGTAACGTGGAATCTCACCGGCTGAAAGCCAAGTTCTTAGTAAAAACACTGAAATTAATTGGGAGGAATTGTTGCTTCATTTTAATAGGCGTGAGTGCTGATCTCACTTCGCGTGCGTCCGTGTCCAGTTTTGTGGTAGGTCTGAGATGGAGATTTATGTCAGTAATGGTACGATGGCATCAAAATGCAGTAGTTCAGATATAGGGGGACTAGAGGATGTGAATGCCGATTATTGTTATTAGCTGTCTAGTTTTTGTTTATCCTCTGCTTATGACATTTTGGAAGGTGCAGCCCAATCTACCAAAATATCTGGAATTTGTCACAGTTTCTGTATGTTCATATGTCTTTTTTTGTGATTGCTGTAAGATTTATAATCTCATTTGGCTTTAAAATGATAGAATTTAAGTTTGTTTCATACAGATGTACAAGTCGTTTTTTTTCAGAAGTGGGAAGGAAAAGGTGTTTTATTGAGCGAGTTAAAATGTAAACATAACCGTGTGAACATGGAATTGCTTTGTGTTGTATTATGCTCTGAAACAAGAGTTGGTTGAGACACAAATACCTGAAAATTTCATATTTAGGTGTAGTTGGTGAAGCCTGATCTGTCAGTATTTGCCAAAAGGTGTGAAAGTTACCGTCTCTGTCTGGAGCTGTGTAATGCCTTTGTGACCTCTATCTTAAATGTGCTCGGTGTGTTTACTGCAGGGGTGTCTTGCTGGTCCTGTTTTCCCCTCCTCATTTCTGTCCTGTTCAGTCCCATGACAGAGGGATGCAGCGCCTCAGGCGCAATTCGGTTTGTGAGTTCTAGCACGGAGAGGAGGAAGAAATGCTCAAAGTTCCTTACAGACAACTTTGTCTATACACACTGGTAAATCAGTGCGGAAGGTTACTGCAGAGTCAGGTTTGACTTGTTTTGTTTTGTTTGCAGTATAGCCCTTTTCCACACACCTGCATTTCTGTGTGCTCTGAGCTGCCTCCCTCAGCTGAGAGGGGCGTGCTTTCAAAGAGCCATGGAATTTCAGAAATTGTAAGGCTTTTTGGCTTGCATTTGAGGCATCAGACCCTGAGCACAGAAGAATTTGTGTGTATGTAATTTTGACAGGGAAGAGTGCACTGTATATGCGTTTTGTTTGCAAGGACCACTTGAAGTCTTGTGTTGTCTAACCTTGCTTAATGCTCTTTTAGTGCTTTTCTCTGTGCTGAATTTACTGTGTTGGTTAAAGTGCTGTGATAGTTTCAAGTGTATTGTTGTTTCTGTCATAGTAAAAATGGCTGTCTTTTTGAAACAATGCTTCTTTTATCCTTCCAGTTTCACTGATGTCCTCTTTTTTAGGATAAGCTGATGAGAGAAGGTGATAAATCTTAATTTAGTAATAAAAGTTCGTTAGTTTTGTAACTCACTGTTGTTTCTTTCCTGTGAGCATAACTTCATTTCTGTAAACTAGATGAAAATTTCACAAAGCATTATATGTCTGATTCTGACCAAGTTAGAATCATGAGAACTGTTTCGAAAGTGTTAGCTATTTCCTCCAAATAGTAATAATACATTCTAATTAACTTCATGTTAGCTTAAATCAAGTCTATCTCTATGGTGTTTGCTTTAATTAACATAGAGAACCTCACACCATGGGACAATGCTTTTTGCTTGAGAAACATATAAAGGATACGGCAGAAGGATGGGAATTCGTAGGTGTTTCTTGATTCTGAAAAAGAAAATAGTGTTGGCTGTGATTTCTTAGTTAAGTCGACAGGCAGTTTTCAGAAGAAATATCTACAGTCAAATGAAAACAAATTCACATGAAACCATTTATATAAGAAGCCACACTTTTCAACAAATAATTGTTTCAAGAAACATTTTTGATGACCTAATTGAGTTTTTTTGTGAAGTACTTTTAATTACTCCAGTAAAAGAAGTTAGAGGAGATCCAGATGTTCAGATAATTATATTATTAGGTGCATACCGTCCACTTTTAAAACTTGTATTTAATTATTTTAATTCTTATAGCTATGTTGGACCCAGAAATTTACCCATTTCTGTTGTTTTGTGTTGTGACTGTTTTATGTAATTTCCAGTGTTTTCTTACTTTGAGACTGGAAGAATCTCTAGAGAGACATAGACATCTGTGGACCATAGAATTCTCTTACGTTCAGGAGTGAAAGTGGTTAGATTTCCTGCTGAGTGTAGCACTTCACTGGTGCTTGTTTCGTACTCATGAGGTCTACTCAATCACATATATTTAATTTCTGAATGTTGAGTTTTCTAATTGGATCGTGTTTAGGTGTGACCTTTTATAAAGGGAATAAGATACTTCGTGGTTTCCATGTTCTTAAGAGGTTGCATGCCCAGTCGTGTTGTAGCTAGGTCTGAGAGAAATCTGAAGTTCCTCCAAGTTGGTATCACATTGCTTTTGCAAGTGTATTTTTGAAATACATACTTTTAGTGGAATTATTTGAGATACATCAGGAGTTTTGCTGATTTGGATTTATGATAGAGAAGGGAAGTTTAAAATGAAGTATCTAAGGATGGTTATTGTAATGTGAATGAGCATCCCTTTGTACCCTTGCATTGCTTTGTGGTGCCTAAAGCTTTTTGGAGTCTTGCTTTTACAATTTTTGTGATTTGTGCATGCTGTTGCTCCCATGGAGGGACATGCTTCTAGCAAAAGGAATTTCTAAAATAATCATATAACTTTAAGATTACTTGTTTCTCAGAAGTAAACATTGAATAACATTTTGCATACTTCCGTAGCAGAAAAGTTTTAAATGACTAAGAGTCCTGTAAAATGGCACAGGAAAGTATTTGCTATGGGCCTTGACTCTGATTCTTTTCTTGCAGGTATTGGATAAAATATGCTGTTGTCAATAGGAATGCTGATGTTGTCTGCCACTCAGATATATACTATTGTGACTGTGCAGTTATTTGCCTTCCTGAATCTTTTACCTGTGGAGGCAGATATTTTAGCAGTAAGTATAATAATAATTTTTCTACATGGATGAAATATCTATAAAATTGAATAATCTCGTCAGCTGCTCTATTAATGAATCAGTTAATACAATAAATGCTATAGCAGATTTCTTGGAATGGATCTGTCTTAACAGTTTACTTCAATAAACAATAAGCTGTACATTTCCAAATGAGTTTACAGGTGGTATGTGCTCAGGTACCATGACAGTGAAAGCACCTAATTCCCTTAGTCATTTACAAAGTTCACTCTGACCAGATGCCCTGTAGGATGTTATAGCCCTGTTAATTCCATTCTTTGGTTTAGACAGCAGTCAAAGTTTTGGTGATGGGTGCCACTTTGTACGGTTACTGGATTTAAATAATCTTTTATGGCTAGTATAACTTAGTTATGTGGGCTGGAGGCCTTGTCATGAAGGGGTTTTGTGTATCTTACACCTAGATACAATTTTTAAATAGCTGAAAATATCTGCCATCATTAAGGAAAATAATAAACAGTATAATGAACATAGATCAGTGGTAAAAGCTGATGTTGTGCTGTTTATTACCAATTTGATATATTGTGGCATTTTAAGGAGGAAGTTATAAATGTCTTTGTAGGTTCAAGCTTAAGCTACTGAAGTAATTAAATCTAATTACTGTAGTTTTCTGCTTGTTCCAGTGATATGGAGAAGAGTTGTTAATATCATATCAGTTTTGGAGAACAGAGTGACAAACTCTTGGAGACAGAATTTAAAATAAAAATACTTAAAAGTTTGTGGTAAAGTGGGGTTGATGAATACTGAAGTATTGTATTTGGATTTTAAAGTTGTTATTGTTGTATAAATACTTTTTGTAGAAAAAAAAAGAAACAATGCAGATACATAATTGCTTTATTATGGCACTGACATCACCACTTTATTGTGAAATTTTAAACTTTTTACTGTGAACATGGTTTCCCTCTCCCCCCATTTCTCTGTCACCAAGCCTGTGCTTCCTCTTTTCATAAAAACTTAACTCATTCTTGCTTCTTCCTCTCCTAGAAAGGTTACTTAAAACAAACAAAACAAAAACAAACAAACAAAAAAATCCCCACACCCAACTCACCCCAACCTCAAAAAAGAAGAATAAGGCACTTCGGAAGTCTAGTTGAATTTTTTTCTATTTAAGCTTTGTGTGTAGTATTCTAAAACAATTCCATATACAAATGAAGCATCTTTCATTCTTGACATTTGGAAGTTGCAGATTCATTCTGAGAATATCTAGAAGTAAGAAATGAAGTGATGAACTAGATACTACACTGCTATACAAAGGAGCCCGTGAAGTGCTTAAAAGATGCTCTGAAGAGGGAATGTTTGCACTCTGTCACATGGAATTGCTGGTGTACAGATCACTTACAGTCTTGAGAGATTTCACCATGTAATGATTGCCCATTTGTTAGCAAAACTCTGGCCAAAGTTTTGGGTTTACAAGGAAAGAAGTTCTTCTTTTCCCTTTTAATTTAGGAGTGGTTTTATGCTTCTGTATTCTCATATAGTTCCAGCCTCAAACCTTCTGTGTAAAGTGCTGTTATGTGCATGTGAGACAGGATTGGTTATTTTTTAAAAAGAGGTAAAAAGAAATAGGTTTATGTCAAACTCCTGGCTTAAGCTGGGGCTTGTCAAGTGATTCAAGGGCAAACGAACAGTAGTCCAAGCTCAGGCTGTTTTGAAGAAGGTGGTGCACTGGTGCTCTCTTTGGTGGAAGGTCAGGAGGAGAGATTGTGTGGGGCACATTGGTTACACAGAACAAAGAAACTCCCTTGAAATTTGGCTCCTTTCCTACCTCTTTCCCCTCAAAGTCTGTGGGAAGAAAGTTCCTTCCAAGCATTGCTCCTCTGGAAGACTTCAGGGAAATCACGGCAGTGTTTTTCTCTGAACTATAGTTTGAACTCCCCTGTCTAAGCCTGACTGGTAGGAAACATCCCTCTGAAGCAAACACGATCCTTACTTGGCTGTTCTGTGTGAAAGTTGGATGATATGATGAGTTGACAAACATTTCTGACTCACTAAACCGTTTAATAAAACAACCGATGCACGTTCAAGTCCGTTAACTGTAGACTTCACAACTTCTGCAGGAAACACTTTTTTTAAATGAAAAAAATATGCCATATGTACACAGCACTTTTTTTCTGTATGAATTATGTGTTGGTCAGGCCTGTTATATAGCCAGACATGAACAGAGAAAGGGGAAACAAAGCTTGCACAGATTTAGGGTCTTTTCTAGTATTTCTATGTTTTAAAATGAAAGGTCATATTTATTATAAAACAAAACCGTAGAGAGACTTTTCAACTACTAATCTGAATGTGTAGCAGGGAATTGGAAAGGGATAGCATATGGATGCTGTTCTTTGTCTGCAGTAAAGCACCTCTTAAAAGCTGTTTTTCCCTGTACACAAATGAATTCAGGGCAAAACACCCACTACTACCATCCAATGAAAACTGCACATCCAAACATCCCAGCTCTCCAGATTTTTTGCTTGCTCGGTTTGTTTGTGGTTTCTGTTCTGCACATATGATGGTGTTTGAATTTCAACAGTAGAAAGAAACATTTACCATATAAGTACTAGTTCAACAAAATATCTGTTACTTTCTTGTTTTGACAGCTAGGTAAGAAAAGTGTAGAGTAGGAGAAAAATGTGAGTAGAAGACAGGTGGAATAAGCAATTTTGTGATATCATTGACATGGTCACAAGATATCCTATGTCTGATAAATATTTTAATCTAAAAAAATACACAGTGATGTTTGGTTTTGTTTATATTTGTTAGCTATTTCTGTCTTGTTGCAAACCTAATTTTTAAAAAATGTATTTCTCTTAGTATAACCTTGAAAATGGAACCCGGACTTTTGATGATCTACCTGCTAGATTTGGCTACAGACTGCCAGCAGAAGGCTTGAAGGTAAAAATAATAAATATATATTGTGCTGGTTTCAGCTGGACTAGAGTTTATTTTCTTCCCAGTGTCTGGTATGGAAGTGTGTTTTGGATTTGTGCTAAACACGGTTGATTCTATAGAGGGGATTTTGTTGTTGCTGGGCAGTGCCAGCATAGCCAAGGCCTTTTCTGTTCCTCCTACTGCCATGCTGGTGAGGAAGTTGGGAGTGCTTGGCAGGCTGGGAGAAGACACAGCCAGGACAGCAGAGCCAAAATGATCAAAGGGATATTCCAGACTGTGTGGCATCATGCTCAGTATATAAAGGTGGGGCAGAAGGAAGAGAAGGGGAGGGGGACTTTTGAGTGTGATGTTTGTCTTCCCAAGTCACTTGTGTGTGATGGGGCCGTGCTCTCCTGGAGGTGGCTGAACACCTGCCTGCCTATGGAGGAAGTGAATTAATTCTTTGTTTTCCTTGGCTTGTGTGTGTGGCTTTTGCTTTTCTTATTAACCTGTCTTTATCTCAACCCACAAGTTCTTTAGCTTCTGCCCTTGCAATTCCCTCCCTGATCCTGCTGGTGGGGAGTGAGTGAGCGGCTGCACGGGGTTTGAGGGCTGGCAGGGGCAGAATCGCCACAGTCCTTTTTGGCACTCAATGTGGGACACAAAAGGGTTTGAGATAATGACAGGTTTGACTGGGAAGTACTAGGTTGAATTTGAATATTGAATATATTTAAATAGAATTGTATCTGCTGAACATTTCCTCTGTAAGCTAAAAAAGATAAAAAATAAAAGAATGTAGTACCAAGGAAAAATTAAGACAGAAATTATTAATCAACTGCTCAAACAAAACAAATGTGCAAAGGATCTGCTGATGCCTGTGAATAGACAGATTCTTCTCTTAGAAGAGAATTTTAGTAATCTTTGTCTGCTTAAAGAGAATTTGCTGAATTTTGCAACAAATAAATTAAAAATAGGTAAATAGTGGAAATCTAAGAGAAGTTTGATAGACCACTGTTTTCTGTGTTTTGATAGCAGTGCTGATACATGATGTCAGTTACCTTGCACTGGAATCAGCAGATGCCAGACAATTTTGTGCTGATAAATTTTTTTGAAAAATGTATTTGGAAGATTCATTGTCTCCTTACAGTGCTATGTTGGGAAGCCCTTTCACACTGTGAAGGGTGGCACAGCCAGAGAGATTATTTCCTCGCCTGTGGCCCACGTTAAGTATGCTGTGTAAAGCAACTGTAGCTCAGTTTTTTGGGGAGTTACAACTGTTGTCTGTTTGTTGCTCTTGTTGCATTGCTCAAGCAGCCCAGTGGAGAAGCTCAGGGGCTGCAGCTCTGTTGTGATGCCTGCGCGCTGTGCCCAGCGCTGGGGTCAGGGGCGGGGATTGTGATTGATCCTGCACTCTCTCCTTACATGGGTTCAATTCAGTTACAATCCACACCCCATAGCAGGTCAGAAGGTCCCCACATTCTCCCAGTGCCCCTTAAAGCGTGGGTTGCACTCATGCTCTTTTATTTTACTCTGTATCAGTAAGTGGGGGAAATGCAGATGCACATATGCTTTTTTGTTACTTACCCATTAGAGTGTATTTACTTCTTGAAATAGCATCATGTTGGAGTAGGGATACTGGGCCGTGACTTGAAAACTGGTAATAATAATATCAAGAGAAGCTCTAGGAAGTGCTAATCTATTGAATTGGCAGAAAATATGCATGTGGCTTTTTAGTTTTTTTAAAAATTTTCTTAATCCCATTTTCATTGGCATAGAAAAACATATAAATATTGTACCATATGAAATGGTACAATAATGTAATACTAAGTATTACAGAAGACAGAAGTAAGATGTAAAAGTTTGCAAATGTTAATGGAACTGGAAAGGGAAAAACTGTATTGACTTCGTGCGAAATGCAAAAACTGTCCAAGATGGATATGGTCATGAGACTACAGGTTAGGCTTTATCATTATTTTGTGCTGGATTAGAAATTCTGAAGACCCGATGTCTTCTGAAATACAGCAGCAAGAATGTTTTGTACGGCAGGATAATTACTTTCATGTCTTTAGTGTGGTCAGTACACTCGTTTGAACCACAGGAAGATGTGTGGGTGGACTGAGTGAAATTAAGAGAGATTAAGTTGAAGTATAATGGGAAGGAACTGGTAGAGGTTAAATAAATGCATCTTCCTTAGACAGCAGTGATAAAGCACATTCTGCTCTGTCTTCTGCTGAGGTAGTAGTAGCTGTCCAGATATACTGGTGGCAGTAGTAACTGGTGTGAAGGCTTTTATTCCTTTTATCTCTGTAATATAAGATAGAGGAGGTAGAAATTAAATTATTTAAAAATAAATTACATATGGTGGTTGATGCTGTGAACTGGTGTCATAGTCATGTTGCTTAGAAAAGTACTTAAAAGCCAGATGAATATCCAGTTCAGTTCTAGCCTTCACATTCTCTGAGGTAGTTTGTTGCTGAGATTATGCAGCGGATGCCTTTTGGTGTGCTGTGCTGAGTTTGGCACCAAGGGGCACGCTGCCTCTTTCTGGCTGCCTGACCTGAGGTGCTCTGCAGTGGCAGGAACTGTTTGTTTCCTTCAGAGTCACGTTCCTACAAGTCACTGTCAGTAAGTTTGTTCATTTTGGATAAAATGTATTTTCTATTCCACTCCAGCAATTGAAGCACTTGTCCATGAGAAAGGAGTTTGTGTCTGGCCATCCACGCAGTTAAGGGCTTGTGGGAAGTTCAGGCTTCCTTACTTTTTTTTTACTGTGGAGGTGGCTACATGCAATCAGTCATGTGGCAGTGATTTATTTGTCTTGCTGTCCCCTTTGAACAGTGTATTAGGGTTTATGACTGAGATGTGTATGCTTTTTCAGCTTAGAATTCTTATACAAAAATTTAGGCAGACCACCCTCCAAATTCTGGAGAAGGGGAGCTTGTATCATATATACCCCATGGAGACCGTGAATAGCCCACGTGGGTGGGGAGTTGTTTTTGTGTTATTTCTGTCTGTAAGCCTGTATGGCCCCAAAAACTGGCTCTGCAGCATAATGTTGCAGTGTTGAGAGTAACCACTACACACAAAAAAAGAGGCTGGTGATAAGGTAAAAGAGTGGATTACTCTTTAATTCCATGTTGCCCTTTTAATCCCAAAGGGTAATAAAGTACTGCAAGAATTCCTTAAACTCAGGAATTTCTCTGCAATTCCCCTCAAGCAGGCTTCATTTCCATGCCCAGTGTATGTTATCGTGGGGAGAAGGTGTGTTAAAGCTGTGTAGTTGTTTATTGACTATATTGAGAATCAGAGGGTGCTTAAGTGATTTACCCAAGTGAGCCAATTTAATACACCAGAAATAGCTATAAAGAGCTTTGCTTCTGACCTTTTTAACTGTTAGACAGCTCTGTGTCTTAATTAAGGTAGATGTCGTCATGTGTAGAAATTATGGAGTTCTAGACCTGAATATTACGCTAAAGTTTTTTCTTTGCATTAAGATTTTAATTACTTTTAGAAAATGCTACGATATTTGTTACAACAGGATGAAAATGGTACACTCTTTCAGCACTTGTGATTAAGATTTATTAGTATGCAAGTT
This sequence comes from Phylloscopus whistleri, assembly GCA_017589585.1. Classification (NCBI taxonomy): domain Eukaryota; kingdom Metazoa; phylum Chordata; class Aves; order Passeriformes; family Phylloscopidae; genus Phylloscopus; species Phylloscopus whistleri. The sequence goes on from JADMLD010000285.1 coordinate 214,783, forward strand.
GTAAAACACAATCTGTTAGAAGTGGCTACAGACTGCCGGCGGAAGGCCACCATCTCAGCCACCTAAAAACAACTCAAAAGATTGCTTCAAAGTTAATATTGCCAGAATTTCCTACTTATTGAATCTTTCAGCTGTAGCTTTTTGAGTGATCTTTGCTTACCATAGTAAACCAACTGTTTTGTATGCTAGGTCAGCACTGGGGTCATACGTGGAACTTTGCTTGTGTTCTGTTGTGAATTGGCGAGTGCTGGGTTTGCGTTGGTGCTTCTCAGGCCATTGTATTTCTGGTTTCTTGATTAGTCTCCATATGTCATAGAATAATAGTTACACTGTATGAATGTAGTATATGATGTCTTTTTTTTTCCTGAATTACACTGCCGAGTCTGAGTATGATGGGGTTAGAAAACCTGTAATTTTTTTTAACTTTCTAATTCTTTATAGACATAAAAATTCTGATGAATCAAAATACATAGTCAGGGAAGTAGCAGGAATCTTATTTTGACATAGGACTGAGCTGATAATAAGAATTTGTTTAGCCATTGTATGAAAATGTGCAGTTTTCTTTCCATATACTTGACTACTGACCCTTTTGTTAAAGAGAAACGAAGCTTCTTTTTCTACTCCTATTTTCTAGGGATTTCTGATAAATTCTAAGCCAGAAAATGCATGTGAGCCTATAGCCCCACCTCCGCTGAGAGACAACTCCTCTGGTGCTTTTATTGTGTTAATCCGAAGGCTAGAGTGCAACTTTGATGTCAAGGTAAGATTTGATTTCCCCCCCACCCTCTGTTTCAAAGAGTTGACTGGTGCTTCAGAAAAATTTCTATAGCTAAGAGTGGAACAGATACTGATATGAAGGGGAGGAAGAATTTTGTTATCTCCAAACAGATAAGGCAGAGCTCACCAAGTCCAACCGATGACCTACCTATGACTAAACCATTATGTCAGCTACACCAGAGCACTGAGTGCCATGTCCAGTCTTTTAAACACCTCCAGGGATGGAGACTCTACCACCTCCAGTGTTTTATCACCCTTTCTGTGAAGAAATTCTTCCTGAGGTCCAACCTGAACTTCCCTGACACAGCTTAAGACCGTGTCTCCTTGTCTTACTGATGGTTCCCTGGGACAAGAGCCCTACCCCCACCTGGCTGCATCCTCCTGTCAGAGTTGTAGAGAATGAGAAGGTCACCCGTGGGGTGACCACCACAAGTGAACAAAAACCAAAACCAAAGTAAACAAAAAACCCAGAATAAAGGGGGCTCTTTTTCTCCAGGCTGAGCCCCCAAGCTCCCTCAGCCACTCCTTGTGCTTCAGACCCTTCCCCATCTCTATTCCCTTCTCTGGACATGCTCCAGGCACTTACCTTTATGGTCCCTTCCAACCCTTAATGTTCTATGATTTTAAAAATGCAAAATTAGAACGATTTGTGTTTGACTATGGTTTTCATGAAAATTAAGATGATACAGTGGGGCAGCTAAGGGTGTCTTAGGGAAAACAAGACTCTTCAGTTTGTCGTTGAGTTTTGTGAACTAAAAGGATATTCAACTGTATTTGCTTTTGCTGCTGTGTGGTAGGTTCAGTTATGTGGTGGTTGAAACATATACATTCTACCTGGACTGTAGATTCCACCTGCAGAGGCAGGTTCACTGTGTGTAATCTGCCTTCACATCAGACTTGGGAACAGCACATAGTCTGTCCTGGGAATCCTGCCACCATGTGTGCATATGGCTCAGTGGGAGAAGAAAGGGGAGCAAATGGACTGGCCTTTTTTTCATGCCTGCTTTGTCTGTCTCTGTCCATACACTGACCCGACAGTATTGCTTCTGGAGACATGGTTAAAGGAATAGGTCTGAATCTGAGAGATTTCTACATTGCTGCTGAGGGGTTTCCATAGTCAGTCTTTTAGGGATTATGTCACATTAGTCCTGTATGTAAGAATTTTTGGTTATGTTTTGTATTTCGTAAAATATTGATAGAAAAGGGCGTTTCCACTCATTTCTTGTTAGACTAAGAGCAAAGTAGCAAGTGGGTTAACATTTCCAAGGTGAGCCAGGGGTATCTGCATATTCTGTGCTCAGTGAATCCAAGTCTTTAGTATGTTGTTAATACTCTTGCAATATTGTGTTATGTAATTGCTTGCATAGTACAGCATTTTGCCTTAAAGTTTTTGCCAGAAAGTGGCATGTGTGCTGAGATGTGAGCTAAATTACCTGTCAGGTGCTTGACTGACAGAATGCATATTTTAACAAAAATTGAATATCCTCTCTCTCTTCTGTTTTATGTTTATAAAAATTACAAGTGCAGGTACACAGCTATTTCTTGATTTCTTTATGTGTGCACTATGGACATTTTCTGTGGTGATGCAAAATCGGCCAAACTCCCAACCATGCATGTGTGTTAACATCTCTAAGTGGATTTATTTATTTATTTATTTATTTAATACTGAGATTTCTCAGGGTGTCTGCATTCTGGATCTTCCAATATCATTGTTCTGCTGTTTGAAATATAGTCATTAGCAATATGGGAAGAGAATCGGTGTTTTGGGGATGAAACCCAGAAGTTTCTGAAGGTGCTCTAAGTGCTTTTTGCAGTTTATGCGGAGTTTTTTATACTGTGATGGATGCAGTAAAAGCAATATCCAAGATGAACAGTTGTAGCTTAGCTAAGTTTATGTTGGTAATAGTTGCTGCAGTAAATGCCGTTTACATAGACCTTGAGTTTTCCTTGTATTAACAAAAAGTTGGGTCTATATTAGAAATGTAACTGGTACGCAGGATGCTAATAGTTTTGTACCCGTCCGTAGTTATAATTTTGCACTTTTCCATGAGAAAGCATCTTATACGTGGGATTTCAGGTGAGATATTCCACATCTCTAAAGCACAGAAAAGATACTACTCATCTGATTTGATGAACTATCAAGTGATAATTTCTAGATTACCAAAGTGAGTTAGTGCTTTTATTTTCAATTACAATCAAATATTTTTAACTACCTGTAGAAGGTTTTTAATTCTATTTTTAATATATTTAAATAATCTGTCTGCAGACAATATTAAAATGGCTTTCTAAAAAAATAACTTTGTGACTGTAAAAATAATTATATGATTTTGCTTTGAAAGGTGACACATGGTTTATAAGTGCAAATTATGTCCATGTTAATCACTTTGTGAAAGTGCACCTTATGTCAGAAAGCACTACTGTATTTGGAAGCAATAGTCTTTCCAGTAAGTATTTTGTGTGGCTTACAGGTCTTGAATGCCCAGAGAGCTGGATACAAGGCAGCTATAGTTCACAATGTTGATTCTGATGACCTCATAAGCATGGGATCCAACGACAGTAAGTACAGGTATCACTTCTCTCCTGTTTGAATATCATTTCACCCACTGGAAACAGCAGCACCACCAAAAACCCCTCATGACCTAAACAATAAAACCACCACCACAAATGAACAAAAACTAAAACTAAACTAAACAAAAAAAAACAGAATAAATCCTCTTGCTTTTAAGATTTAATAACAGGAGATATTTGCATAAGAACAAATACTTTGATTTGTGCTGTCTCTGTATGTTTCTTTTGGTTTTCCTTCAAATTTTAGTTTGAGTGTTCTGGGCTAGATTTATATTAGTGATGTGTAAAATAGCTGGTGTGTTGTTAGTAAAGTAGAAAAGTGCATTTGGAAATGAAACTTTACAATATGATACTTTAGTATATAGAATCATAGAACCATTTAGGTTGGAAAAGACCTTAGATCACGAAGTTCATCCATGATAGTCATTCCAGTTTGTTGCACTGTTGGATGCATCTTGCTGTTCCTCTGGACAAATGGATTCTAGCATATCATATGCACTTATTTTCAGTTGGAAAAAGAGTATTTAGAGACCAGTGCACCATTTACAATTTGTTTCTTGTGTTAGCTGTTCCAATTTTAACCTTCATGGAGTGAATATGTTCAGAACATCTTGAAATTTAGTCAGAATGTTGGGTTTGTTCTGTGGTATGTGCTTTGTGTTTCTAGTGCTGTTACTGCTTTCTTTGTGGCATTTCTTTATTTTGTCCAGTTTTCAACCTGTTCAATATGGAACAAGAAAATAAATAAGAGGAAAATTAATTCTTTTCCAATGGAAATGCTGTTGAGTAAACTAACTAAATGGGAGCTGAGTAGCCCAGGCAGTTATGTGGAAGTGGGTTTAATGAATTCTCAACCCATGTGAATCTTCTTTTCAGGTTTCACTGAGTACCAAAACGTAGAACAAGTCCACAACAAACACAGACCTCATAGTGTGAGCTGACCTTCAGCCACATGTGCTTTTGCCTGGGGAAACTGACTGCTTTGAGGTGGACTAAACTCAGGTTACTTTGAGCCTTAAATGTGAAGTACTAAGGGGGAAATCAACATAAAGCGAAGCTGAGAAGAAGGTTTTCTAGAATATGGGATTTATTATTCAATGAGTTTTCATTTATTACTGCCTTCACTGGTGAACAGAGAAGACCACAGTTCATCCAGTTTCTTGGGACTGAAATAAAGCTGTGGGACTTATTAATTTTCCTGTTTCTTCTTTTTGACCTTATCTAGCCCCAGTTGTTTCCAGTATGTTTTTTTATGATTGGCATGAAAAGGAGGGAAGACAGGTTAATTAAAATTAATAGAACCAGTTCACAAAATCATATAAGTTGCCAGAAATTATGGAAATCAATGGAACTATGTGACTTGCTTGAATCTCTGAGTGAAGAATGGTGTTCTGGTTAAAATTATGATCCTCTTCTGTCAACATATTTTGGGTTTAGGCTCTTTTATTCCATTAGGAATTTTGATTTTTCTACCTGCAATAAATTCCATAGAAGTTGTGTAGGAAAAATAATAGTACTTATATGAATTAAAGCTGTAACATGCATGTGCATTGGTCTGGATGTCATTATGTCTTCCTGTTGTGGTAGTCTCATAATGTTCAGATCTTGTATCTTGAGTACCCATAGATTGTCCACGTAATAATAATAATAATAATAATAATAATTCTATTTTCCTACTTTTTTATACAGTTGAGGTTTTAAAGAAGATTGACATTCCTTCTGTCTTCATTGGTGAGACATCAGCTAATTCTCTTAAAGAGGAGTTTACTTACGAAAAAGGGTAGGTTAATTCACATGCAGCTGTGTCACTCCTTGCATTAGATCATTGTCTCTTTTGAATACTTATGGCTTTAAAATAGGATGTTGTGGTGACAGAGGTTTTAGGTGTTTCGGGTGAAATCTTAATGGTCAACCTGTAATGCTTTAGTAAATAAGAATGATTTCACTGCCATCTTTTGATAGTCATGTCATATTTTTTTCATTCTGCTGTCAAGGCAGCTATGAGGTGGTTTTCCTGGTTTCTCTAGGTTTGATTGAGATCAGTAAATAGTTTTAACGCAAAAAATGTTCTAAGAAACACTGTTTTATCCTTTTATTTAACTAGCTTTACATTGTGTGAGTATGGATTGAATTTTCTGTGTTGTTGTGCACAGGTAGGATTCCTGTAGTATGTCTTGTATGACAATCTTTTGTTTTATTTTTTTTTTTCATTATATTTGTTCTTCAACTTGTCCATTAAGTTCTCATTAACTAGAAAGTGTTACCTCTTCCTTCCCACAGTGGCCATGTTGTGTTAATCCCAGAGTTCAGTCTTCCTTTGGAGTACTACTTAATCCCTTTCCTAATAATAGTAGGGATCTGTCTTATTCTCATCGTGATATTTATGGTAAGTTTCTTCTTTCAATAATATTTTTTCTTTCAAATAATCAGGGAACTGTCACACACTAAAGTTAAAGGAAGATTTACAGTAATGGAGGAGTGAAGCTGTGTGTACTGCACACACCTGTACCATGCTGACCTGTAATCATTTAGTTTCTTAATAAAATTAACAGGTGCAGGATTTAGTCAAAGGGATATCAGAAGCCTTTTCGATCTCCTAGCCTGTAACTGCTTATAGGAATTGTCCTCACTGCCACTCTTACACTCCACAAGTGTTTGCTTTTTGGCCCCATACAGAGTGACCTGTCCTTGTGCTCTTGTACACAGAGAGCATATCCTGCCCTACCAGACTTAATAATCATGACTCCCACTGCTCTAGGGTGCAGGGCTCACTGTTTCCTACTGCACTTAGGTGTAGTTACGAGTGTGTGAGCACAGAGCATTGATCTCAGCACATGCATTGCCTGTAGGGGTTCTCAGCTGGGACATCTTTCCTTGAAATGGTAAGGTAGCATAGCTACATTTTTCAGAATACTTAACATCCCATTTTTTGTAATCTGTGCCCAATTTATTATTTTACCTTTTAATAAAAAGCAAGTAATGCATCAACTGTTGCATAAACATTTACTTAAAATATTTTTCTGCATTAGTATTTTTTGCACTGCAAGTTACATATTTCATTGACAATCCTGGCATGTTTGGTGCAATTGCAGCAGCTCTCTGAAACAAAGCAGAATGATCACCTAAAGATGAGTTTTTTTTAGCAAAGTTTTTGCTGCTGTCCCAAAACCACCCTGTTAAAGCTAATTGTGTGCACAGGACAGTGGGTGAACTGTCAGAAGGGTCAGGCTCAGGGAGTTGCAGGGAAGGGGTGACACGTGGCTGGGCATCAGTGCTGCTCATCAGGGTTCAGCTTTACGGCCAGTTCTCTGCAGTGCTGCTGTCAGCAACCCAGACGGAGGACCTGAGTACACATTGGGTAAATTTGCCAAGGGTACTAAATTAGGAGATGCTGATTCCCTTGCATATAGAGAGGCCCTCACAGAGACAGCGCAACAGAGTAGAGCACTGGACAATTAATTGGTGCAATGAAAATGATCCCAGGGAGGTTCCAGGTTGGATTTGGTCTTCATTCTTTTCTGATTCTGTCCCTGCTTCTTTGAAACAATCTTGTTTTTAACTAGGAGATTCACGTGAGACTCTGATTGTCACTAAGGATCTGGGTTACAGCAGAAAAACCGCAGTTTGTGCATAGAGCTTATTGCTTATCTGGTGAAAGAGCCTGAATGAACAGTTCAGATTCAAATATCCTTTGTTCATTTCTTTGCTTGTCATTATATTTGAAAAAGAATGTCATATCACAGGTGCTAGAATTAGAAATTGAACAGAAATAGCATTAGGGACTACTAAGAAAATGGAAATAGAATCTTTGTTATCGTTATTCAGAGAGCTTTGTATTACTAGTTATTTAGGGGGTTTTTTTACTGAGTTATCTTAGCATGGCATAGTATAATATGTAACAATGACTCAAAGTAAGCCCTTTAGTTTACTCCCCAAACTACTATTTTAGATAAATTGGAAACAGTTCTGATGAATGTGGGAATAATCCTCTAAAACAGCTGTAATAATCTAAATCTGTAAGGAAACTATTCAAACTTACTGAATTGTGTTTTGCTCTTCAGTATGCTTCCTGCTTTTCACAGGCCTCAGTAGAGGGTTGCAGAAATTGCCATTATTTTATGTAGTATACATACCTTTTTGTTTCTCTGTCCTCTCAAAAAAACCCCTTGTCTATTCTCAGTTCCAAATTCTGTGTTCGTGGAGAACATCCTTTAGACTTGCTTGGCTTCATCCTTGTGTTCAGACAAGGGAAGAGTTATTCTGCGTTAGCTGGGGTTCCCTTTTGACCAACGTGCTGCAAAGCTTCACAAATCAAAACTTTTATTGTTCTTTTATTGCTGTAACCTATTACTCATGTTATCTTGTCTGTTTCCAGATAACAAAATTTGTTCAGGACAGACACAGAGCAAGAAGGAATCGGCTTAGGAAGGATCAGCTTAAGAAACTTCCCGTACATAAGTTTAAGAAAGGCAAGTGGATCATTCTTTGTCTAACTCATTGGACCCTACTGTGTTTAACACCAAAGACTTTGTAAATCAAAGGGGTATGAAGTTTCAGAGGTAATTTTGAGTATGCTTGAAACAGAAGAGTCTTGAGTGAAAGCATACAAAACGATTGGCTTGAGCCTGTTCTCACTGAAATAGAGGAGTTCTAACACTTCTTTAATGGCAGCAGAGCAGACTCTGGCTGAGCATTAAAACATTGCTTAAAAAAAATCAGTGCAGAAATTGCATGAAAGTTCCCAAGCCCATGCGTGTGTCAGGAGGGTCTGCTGCAAGTCCTTTAAAGTCAAACTAATTCTCAGTTATGTACTGTAGGAGATGAATACGACGTGTGTGCCATCTGTCTGGATGAATATGAGGATGGAGACAAGCTCAGGATCCTTCCATGCTCTCATGGTAAGCAGCTGTATTTTAGGTTTGAATTTAGATTAAAACAGCTTTCAAAAACACTGTCCAAGACCTGCTGCACATATATTCAGTAAGTGATTTATAAAATTCCTTTTTGCTAGTATGCAAGAATAAATGTACAAAGTGGGAAAAGTGAAAGCTTGCTTTCTCTTTTTAAAAACGAAAAAGCTAGCATTCCCACTTTGCATTTTTCCTTGGATGTACACATGAAAGAAAATCTGAGCTTAATGCTGTCCCCTGAATACCCATATTTATTGTAATGCTTTTACATTTGGAAAAATAGGCCTTCATTTCCCCAAGACAAATAAATCACAAAATTTAATTGAGCTCCTGGTGACTTGGAGGTACAGTTGAAGGCGTGGGTCTGTCCTGGAGTCTGCAGCCATGCACACCACTGCCTGACTGCACTTGGAATTCAGGGAAATATTTTCCCTGTGACAGTCTTTCTCAAGTCCAGCCCACTGCAGAGGTGTTACAGCCTTCCATACACAGCCAGCACAGCAGGTGACAGGCTGAGCATTTTAGAACCTCAGTCACAAAACAAATTTCAGACTAGGCTGACAAACAAGGAGTTCTCAGAAGAGAAAGAACAGGTCCATGGCATCTCTCCCAGTGTGGGACTGCACAGGTAACTTAACTTGAACACCACCAACCCTCACCATCAGTTCATGTGGAGAAAATTTCCAGTGTGCTTGACCAGGTACAAAACATGGCATTGCTTGCCCATGTAAATACAAGCTCTTTGCTCTCTTTCCTCTCTTACTAAGAAGAGCTGAATTGTTAATACCGTAAGACAAATACTTTTTTTTAAACACAGGCTAGCTGCACTGCCAGTTGCAGACCCCATTTAAGATCCACAAAATCGCGCGGTAATGTCACGTAATAACGAGGTGCTTTGGTACACATTGGTGTGGACGTGAGAGGCAAGGTGAAGATGACGATGGTGGGCATGCCTGCTGCAAAGTGGATGGGATTGCTCAAAATGCTGTAAAGTTTGTCATCAGATGTGGCCTGTTGTACTACTGCTCTCATTCACTCAGTAGAGAACACAGATATTCATTGCATATTCCTACGTGACTGAGATCTAAGCCGTCAGGTGTTTTTTACAGGCTATGTGCCAGCAAATTTGGGACTAAAGTTCTCTGAGTTACGTTCTAAAATTCTCCCGTGTTACTGAACAGAAACATGGTTTAGTAGGTTTCCCTGTCCTTTTCAATATTATAACAATGTCCTTGTATTTTGTTTTCTAACAGCATATCACTGCAAGTGTGTGGACCCATGGCTAACAAAAACAAAAAAAACCTGTCCCGTGTGTAAGCAGAAAGTGGTCCCTTCCCAGGGGGACTCTGACTCGGAGACAGACAGCAGCCAAGAGGAGAATGAAGTATCTGAGAACACTCCTCTGCTCAGACCTTTGGCCTCGGTCAGCACACAGTCCTTTGGGGCTCTGTCAGAGTCACATTCCCATCAGAACATGACCGAGTCCTCGGAGTACGAGGAGGATGACAATGACAACGTTGATAGCAGTGATGCGGAAAATGGGATGAACGAAGAAAGTGTAGTGGTTCAGCTGCAGCCCAGTGAGGACAGGGAGTACAGAGTGGCAAACACTGTCTGAGACTACTAATGACCCATAGGTATATGAACAAAAGGGTTCTTAAGGCTATTTACAAACCTTTGCATAGGGAATCTCTTTTAAATCTGTAATCTATTTGGTTTCTTTGATAGGAGCAGCAGTTCATGTAGTAGTACTCTGGTTAAATCATTACAGGTAGATTTATTTTTGATTCAGGTATTCAGTCACACATTCTGTCTTCTCAAAACCAACAGTTAAACTGGACTTCACAATGCTAATGAATAATGTTACTAGTTTATATCAATAGAAATATCGCAGAGACTCTTAAGTGTCTCTTGTTGAAGCGGGATTTCTCTGGAAGTACTTTTATTTCCATTTTGTAGCTACAACTGGCTCATCCTGAGAGCAATATTTATTACATGTAGGTATGTGTTACCCCTTAGGCCCAACAAAAACTGTGTTTGCATGTTTGTATAGTTTTCCTAAGAACTGTCACCACTGCTGAAAGGAAAATGTAGAACAGATCAATATTCTATGTGCTGGTATGTCAAAACAAAGCATAAGAAATTCCACTGTTATCTCAAAGCAGTAATTACAAATAATCCTTGGAGTTTGCTATGGTAGCAGAGTTTAAGCAGTTCCATTGAGCAATCCCCAGGATGAGGAAACTTAGAATATATGTTTAGTTTTGAGCAATTCACAAGGTCAGGTCCACCATAAGCACATTAATAATCCCTCCTTGCTACTACTTCATCGTCTGGTTTCCAGTGAGGAAGTGGGAGTTGGGAGACAACCGAGACAGAGGTTTTATTCCACACAGAAAAAGAAGTTTAGGGTAAGTATTATATTGGTCCGTGGCTCATATACCTCTTACTAAGAGCATTTTATGCTGCATTAGTCTGCTAAACTGTACATAAAAAATTGTTCTTTTCAAATATCTGATTTGAAAACAAGTGCTTACACCTGTCTCACAGAACTCAGTACTTACCAGTGTATCACAAAAAAGGTAGATTCTATATAATACCTCTGTAACAATGTAGAAAGTAAAACCATGCATATACTCAAATGGAGATTTTTTTATATGGCCTTGACTAAGGAAAGCTTGAAAGAATGTTAATAAACATGTTTTCCACTTTAAATATCAAAAGGAGTTTATTGAACTTTTGCCTTGAGACCTTGAGTACTTGCCTCCATTACTGAGGGTGAAGTGCTTTTGAAGATGCCGCAGGTGGAACTGTTGGGATCCCAAGCAGACGTTTCCTGTGTCATTCTGTGAATTACAGTACAAGGAGTTGCACTGACCAGTGCTACGTGCAGGGGTCTGAGTTATGCAGAAAAACCTTCATTTTTGTTTTTTTCTAGAGTCTGTAGTTTGCCTGGGGGAGTGCGAAGGGGAACCAGGGTGCTCTGAACAATTCCTCCCCCAGCTGGCAGTGCCTGCAGAGACACAGCCCAGTGCTAGAACCCTGGACAGGCAATGGCAGGTGAGGTGGTTCCAGATGTGATTTCTGACCTAACACTCGATGCAGCTCGATGCAGTGCAGATCTGTTTCCTGGGCCTGACTGAGAGCAGGAAAAGTTTATTTTGCACAATGAGGCACAGTAAAAGGATAATAACGAAAGGATGATTCATCTCCAAACCACTGCTGCCAGCAGCCATGGGGTAATGACAGTCGGTGTAGTGGTATATTTTCACCAGGCAAAATTCCCCTTCAGCGGGTGTACGTCTAGGTGAGTTCAAATGGGAAAATAGTTTCTGAAAATCTAATCACTAAGCTGAAAGATATTTCTTAAAATAGATCCCTGCTTTTGCTCTGAGTGCATATGTTTATTCATTATTGTACTCCAGGCTCCCCAAAATCTGAAGAGTTCCAGAACCATGAACTGACCTAAACTTTGCAATATGCTCTTATGTAATTCTAGTGCCTGCAACGAATTGCAGAGACAAGTTATGCTAGGAAAATTCACCAACAAATGCATTTGAAAAAGTAATTTGAAAAACATTTAATTCTTAACCAAGCAGATGTATACAGGTGACTACACCTTGAGAGGGGAATTGGTCAGAAAGGAACAATGTGACACTGAGGAATGTGATGACAAGTACCTGGTGTGTGCTGCCAGCAGCTGCTCTGTCTCTGAGGTGCTGCTACAGTCAATTCCATCCACTCTGGCCTTACCGGAGAAGCAGCTTTGGGAATATAATACCCTCATCATTCTAACCAGGGAGAAACAAGGTTCTGCAGTCAGAAGATGAGTGCAGCTTTGTGTTCAGACACTGAACACAGCTTCTTCTTATGTGTTTTATGGGGGAAGCAGGAGATTTGCATCCTCTGTACCAGTTACTACTGAGCAAGAATTTGTTCTGTGCTGGCTGTGTTGGTCTGCTGTTACTTTGGCACTGGGAGATCCAGTTCAGACACAGCACCTTGGCAGTGGGATAATATGAACACTATATATAGGAAGGTTTTAGTTAGACCCAGTCTAGTGCCAAGCAGAGGAGCAGGTGCAGCTGACACCAATGATGAAGGCGTGGGGGAAGGAGGGGAGAACAAAAGTGTTTTCAGGTCCTGTCCAGAAGTGCCTGACTAGTTTGAGGGCCCAGGAAGGCAGAGCCTATCTACAGATACACCTCCCATGATCTGGGCTTGGCTGTCCTCCCATCCCACAAGCTCCCAAGTTCACTATCACATCCTCTTGGGCCTGTGTTTTTAGGAGTTCTCAGCAGAACTAACAAATACAGGTGCAATCCTTTAAGGTAATGAAGACCTTAAATCTGCCCCTTCTCTGGGTGAGGAGAGCACATTCCCACCCTTGGTGTACTGACCTGGGCAGGCCACCACAGACTCCTCTGCCAGGTGCAATGCCAAGTTGTCTTCAGCTTGTTTCAGGAATGGTATATTGGGCATTCAGAGGGCAGGGGAACCCCACAACAGAGAGCTGGATAAATGTGGAATTAAGAGATGAGAAGTCATCTCCTAATTTAAGATCTACCCCAAAGACTGCCTGGCTTTTGACTGAAGTCATATTATTACGCTACTTACCGTATTATCATATCATACTACTTATGTTATCATACTACTGCTGTCCTGCAAAACTTAAAACTGCTCTTAGACCTCCTGTTAGTGTGGCCAGCCGTGCACTGAAGAGCCTCAGAGGATTTCCTAGGTGTGTGGTGGAAAAATTACCAACAGTCTGGTTTTGTTTGGTTGGAATAAATTTATTTCATCTGTCTGTAAACAAGGTGTTTTTAATAGTTATGGCATTTTTTGAAATGCATATTAAATCAGATGAGTTAGACTGTATCCCAGATGTAACAAAGTGCAGGGAAAGAAATGGACAAATCAGCAACAAGAATTTGTTTAAATCTGTACATTATCCACAAGGCCCAACAATAGAAGCAAATACTAGAATGTCCCTAAGGTAGTGCCAGTCAAAAGAAACCCTCGGAGTCAGTTAAAATCCATCTCACAATAGCAACAGTTCATTTTTTTTTTAACAATAGTATGGCACAGAATACATATTAAAAAATTTATCACAAGACAGCCAAGTCAGTTATTCCAACCACTACCATCTCCCATTTATTCTTTAGTATACAGAGTTCTGCAGTTCTTGCAATGGACATACAGGTCAGAACCGTGCCTGAACTGAATTTGGTTACAGACATTTCAGATGACTCGTGCACAAGGCAGCTCACTCCATCATTTCTGCAGCAAGGGTGTGACAGGCCAGATGAAGATTTTTAAATTTGAAATGTTTTTTGACAGTTTAGCTTACAAACTACCGACCTTCATCCAAACAGTGGCTTCAGAGCAGCCAAACTCTGCACCACTGAGTGATCTGGCAGAAAGACTGAAGCCAGTCAGAGCTACCAGGGTAGCTGAAGGTGGCAGTTCTCCACAATGACATTGCAGTTTCATATTAAAAAAAAAACAACACCCCCCACCCCCCGACCCCCAAGCTGCAAATTAAAATTGGTCCTATGAGAAACTGAAACCAGACACACTCCAGCTGGTTATACCAGGCTAGCTAAGGGCCACAGTGGCAGCCTTGCACAAGTCAACTACAGAACAGGAGCTGGCAAAAAAAAAAAAGTGCCTGAGCTATTGTAATGATGGAATGTCTGGGGAGTCCCTAGTATGGTGGTTTAAGGTCATGGGAGGAAGTACATCTGTACCCTTTCATAGTTTTGTGATTGCACTTTTTAAGCAGTACAACCTTCAGACAACATCGAGAAAAAGTAAGAGCCTTAAGCCTACAGTGAAGTGCAATGACAAAACTAACGTGACATTAATAGCTTTTGAGTGGCAAATTGGTTAAATAAACCAGGCACTATAAAAATGGGAGTAAGCAAACACATGGGTTTAAAAAACAGAAACAAAGAGAGGGACAGAAGTGAAGATATGCACGCACTTTTTTCCTCCCAACCGTGCTCTGTGAAAGGAAGACTAGTGAGCTGTGACTTGCTCAAAGTGCTGAAGAGGCATTGATCAAATTAGATTGTACAATCGGCACCTTGTTTAGTATCTCAGTTGGTTTAGTTGTCAATATCACACTAATTGCTAAGATGAAGCAGAGCCTACACTTGGCATGTTCCCCTCCCAAGTTTCAAGTTATCATGCATATCATCGTCATGGTGGTGCCAGACGGGCTCGGTTACCTACAGTGGTTACAGAGATGAACAAGGGGGACTGGAGTTATGACAGTAGGAAATGGGTAAATAAAAAAACACAAACTACCATCTACGGTCTGGTAGCACTGAGCACAAGCGGGTGGTAGTGCAGACAGCTGCTAGGTAGATGGGGAGAGGCTGCTCAGACATCAGACCTCCTCAGGTATAAAGCCAGTTCATATGCTTTCTTGTTGAGTGTCCCTCCATGGACACCTTCCTTTCCCATGACTATAACCAATGCTGGAGTACACAAGGAAACAAAACAGAAATAAAAAGAATTAAAGGAAAAAAACAAACAAAACAAAACACCTTTCCCCACCAACAAAGGGATACAAAGGAGACACAGGTTCATACCCCATCACCCTGCATTGCTAGTAAAGTTTCCAGAATGTAAGGTTTAAAGCTCACCGCCAGGAAAGTTTAATAGCAATCTTCCCCTAATACTTAACAGTCTGCCTAACAACTAGAACCCAGAGTCTCTCAAGTATTTTGCCATTGAGTATGCCTTCTTATTCAATCCGCCTCCATGGACCCCTTCTTTGCCCATTACAAAGACCAAGACTGAAAGAGAAAAGAAAAAAAGTTTTAAAAAGAGCGTGTTAGACATGGAAATAATGCAAGTTTTAGGCAGTGCAGTAAACACCCTTCAAGATTTAGTATTTGGGTATTAAGCTAGTTTAACAATTTTGTTAAAACTCAGGGCTGCGAGAATGCGCAAGCTATTCTCAGGGATTTTATTAAACTGTGGAAGTTGTAAGAGTTCACTGCTAAGAAAAATGCCACCAGCTATCAAAAAAACATTACAGTGCCTCTCACCATCAATCATCACCCAGCAAGGAAATCCTGGCGGCAGTTTGAACACCTGTCCAGGCAGGGGTACAGTGTGTGCGCAAGTGTGACTGGAGAGTGGCAAAAGAAAATTCCCATGATCTGTGCTGTAGCAGTCACTGCTGGTAAAGGAGCCAGAGTAACTGCCCTGATGCTGGTAAAACCCCCAAAAGGTGAGTTGGGCTGAGACTTTCCATGCAATAACACAACAATAAACCACGCTTTTTACATAAGACAAAACACAGGGACAATTGTCATGCTGCCACTCTCCCCACTCCCCCAATTCCAGCAAGGTGTCCCAGATTGTCTGGTGAAAGGAACACTGGAGGCTCACTAGCAACAGCCACTGTGAGCTGCCATCAGATGTCCCCCAGGAGGGAAGGGGACACAATGGGCTGCCACAGGCCAGGGACTGTTCGCCAAGCTGGGAATGCTGCAGCCAGTCTACCCACACATGACAACGGGGCCTAAGTTGCGTCACGTAAGGTTTAGGTTGGATATTAGGAAAACTTCTTCACCAAAGGGCTGCCCAGCCCTGGCACAGCTGCCCTGGGCAGTGGTTGCGTTCCCATCCCTGGAGGGATGTAAAAGCTGTGTAGTTGTGGCACTCGAGGGCATGGGTCAATGGTGGCCTTGGCAGCACAGGGAGAAGGGCTGGACTCTATGATCTTGGAGGGCTTTTCCAACCTTAATGACTCTATGCTTCTACCTCCATAGCAATTTGCTCATAAAAGCTTAAGGCAGTTCCCACTGGCATTTCACAAGTGAGAACTCTGCTTGTTTCATTTCAGTGCTGCCAATCCTCTTCCTGCATGCCTACCCTCGGCTTCAGCCGACAGCCACCCGCTCTGCCTTTGGCAGAGCTTTTTACATCTACAAGCAAAAGTCTTGTCACTGATGAACCTGTTCCACAGCCAGACCAAAAATGCTGGCCCAGGTGTTCCCAACATAAGGTACACCACTCCCAGACAGTATTTCATATCCTAGGTGAGTGGCTGCCCCATAATGGGTTTTACTGGAAGTTAACTGAAGAGCACAAGGAGCAGGTATGTGAGCAAGAAGCACATTTCTTGGTGGTACCAAACTGGATGGGCTTTTTCTGCCTGGACAGACTTCAGCAGGCTCAGTAGGAAGTGCAAGGAAAGTTAGTGTAAAACTTTTTAAGTAGGAGCAGCTCATACATGAGATTCGCATCTTTGCAGAATAAACTTTCCATCAAGCAATTTACAACGAGAAAGCTGCAGTCACTGCCTGTCATTAAAAGACCCCTCCTGAGCTTCAGGTATCAAGTGATGGAATACCAGCTAAGCCTGCTTGGAGCTGCAGCCTGCTTTTTCCTGCTTGTCAGAGACCTGTTAACTATTGCACAGCCTGGTGCTGTGCTGGGATGCAGGTGGGAACAGGGGAAGGACTCAGCTAGAGTACTGCCATCCACCCCTTGCATTACTTCCCAAAATTAGCCATTAAATACAGGAGTTTGGTTTTCTTAATAGCTGGAGTCTATGCTTAGGGTCACATTCCTAATTAAGCGACCTGAAGGTAGACAAAAGGGTGCTTACCTCGTCCAGCTCTGCCTACAGCAACATTATATGTCGGCTCACCACCTTGACTCTTTGTCCTGATGTCCATTGTGCAGTCGCCATCGACATACAGGCTATCTCTGATCACAGAGCACTTCTTTGCACCAAGGGTCAGACCATTGGTGAAGAAACCCTCTCGGTCTTTTCCTACAATCATATCTATTTCTCCTGGCTGTCAAAGGAAAGAGTTCAGAGTTAGCATGGCAGGGTATATTGCCGTAATCTCCATTTAGAACCGGTCCTGTCTCGTGTGGAGAGGCCGAGACCGTGATTTCCCCTCGTTCCCCGCAGGAAGTGCTCCAGAACACAGGGCTTTGTTAGGCGCAGTCTGCGCTGCTCCGCGGTCCCTGCGCGCGGGGGAGCCTCTGCCTCGGCGATTCCGGGCCCGAGCCCGTTAAACGGCGCAGGGCGTTTGTCGGAGACTGACCCCGGGCTGGCGCGGACTCTGTCCGCACCTGTCCCGGGAGATCAGCGCGGGGCCTGCCCGCACCCGCGGCATCAGCCCGACTCTGGCCCGCCCGCGGGGCCCAGGCTGCTCCCGCCGCCGCGGCCCCTCCGCCTCCCCCTCGGGAAGGGCCCCGGGCCCGGAGGTTGGGGGGTGCGGCGCGGGCCCGGCCGCACCGCGGCGGCCGCAAAGTGCAGCGTCACGGCGGGCCCGGCCCCCCGACCGCGGCCCAGGCGGCCCCGCTCCGCCTTGGCCGGGACCGGGCCCGCCGCGCCCGGGGCGGGGCCGCGTGGAGCCGGGGGAGCCGCGCCGGCGGCCCCGCAAGGCCCTTCTCTTCGGGCGGCGGGGCCGCGGAGCCGGGCGGGCCGGGGGCGCGGGCGGGCAGGGCGGGGGAGCATCAATGGCAGAGCGCCATCTTGGCGGAGAAAACATGGAGCCGGCGGCGCGGCAGCGCTCGAGCCGCCTTCCTCCGCCGCCCGCCCGCCCGACCCGCACCGGGCCCGCCACCCGCACACCCCCCCGCCCTGGGCCGGCCGCCGCCCCCGCCCGCGGGACCGGCCCCGCGCCGCTCCCCACGCGCACAAAAAGGCGGCGCGGGCGACCGGGCTCGCGCCCCCCGCCCGCAAGGTGCCCCCGTCCCCCGGCCGCGGCCCGTCGCCCCCGCTCCCGGCCGCGCTCCCGCCGGCCGCGCTCCCGCCGGCCCCGCTCACCGTGATGCTCTGGAAGATGCCGCCGGCCGTGGCTGCCCAGACGTACTTGGCGTCGCAGTAGCCCACAATGGCGGCCTCCTGGCAGCAGCCATCGCACATCAGGTTGTCCACGTAGCTCTGCCAGCCGGCCATGATCGCGGGGCGGCGGGCGAGGGCGAACGGGCAGCGGGCGGGCCGGGGGCGCGGGGCGGGCGGCGGTCCCGGCGGTGCGGCGGCGGAGCGGACCGAGCGCTGCGGCGGCGGCGGCGCGGCCCAGCCCAGCCCTGCGCTGCCGCGCCGGGGGCGGGGGGAGGAGGGGCGCGGCCGGCACCGCCCCCGCGGCCGGGGGGAGCGGGGCCGGGGCGGGGCCGGGGCCGGGACCGGCACCGAGGCCCGGTGCTCGGTGCCCGGGCCGTTCGGCCGTTGGAGGTCGGTGCGGCCAGTCCCGGGACTACTGCGAGGGGCCGGCCCAGCCCGGCTCGGCCCGGTGGAATTGCGGAGCGGGCGGTGCGGGACCCTCCCCGCTCCCGGCTCGGACCGCACGGGGCAGAGGCGCGGCGGGGCCGGACATCCCTGCGGCCGCCCCGATGCCCCCGCCGGAGGCCGGCCACGGCCGGGATCGGTGAGTAACGGCGGCGGCGCCTTCCAGCCCGGCCCGAGCCGGGCTGGCCGGACGCGGTTCCCGGGGCTCAGGGAACGGCGCTGCGCTTCCTTCCCGGCGGGCGACCCCCGGGGGAACCCAGAGGGATCCCGGCTGTGCTGCTGGGGCAGAGGGGTGCCCGCTGCCCTGCACAGAGGGTCCGGCGCCCCATCCCTCCCGTGCCCCGCTCCGCTGTGCCGTTACGGCCCCGGTGCAGTCGCTGCATTTGTGTTGTTTCTATAATCTCACGTCTGCCTTCGCACCCCTCAGAGAGTGGCTGACTCCCTGCCTGCCTCGCATCCTCCCGGGCCTTACGGATGCGTCCCTGTCTCAGACACTAGCATCTGCTACATTTTATTTCTACAAGGGGTTGTAACTGGCGATTTTGGGGTTTATTGTTCCGGGTTCCACCAAGTCTCTGTTGCAATAATATAGTTCCACATTCCTTTACAACACCCGAGGCTGGTGCCATTGGTTTGCTGCACTGATACGGGGCCCTGGGCAGGATGGCTTGGCTGCTCCAAGGGCTGTCCTAGGTCGCAGGAATGTTCTCCAGCACCCTAGGGGCGTGTTTCGAAGCAATTGCTCTGTTTTCAGTTACATTGAAATTGGTGGGAAAATCCTCTTGCCTTTGAGCAGGGTGGGTTTGCTTTACTGGATGACTGTTGTGATTCTTGGGGTAATGGAGACTGGTGGGATGTGCCTGTCCGTGTCAATAGTTTTGTGGCTATAATACAAGAAGTTAGAACTCATCCCTGAATATTCCAAGGCATCATATACAATAAATGAATCTGCCTTTTCCTGACCTTTCCTTTACATTTCCCTTTACCTTAAGTCCCAGGTATTGATAATGGATACCCCTACACCACGCTTCAGGGTTTCATAGTCCTTTCACAACCTACTTCTGTTGTCACAGGATTGTTTACTACTCATAGCTTGGATTACTAGGTACTTGGAAAAGAGCTCATTTGCATCTTTTACCTTAATTCTGTAAGTTGGTTGTTTTTTTTCTCTATTTTGTTTTCACAGTGCCTTTACCTCTCTGAGTTTGGACAGTGTCATCCATGTATCCCAGAAATATTCTCATGTCACTGTATCTACCAATGAGTTACAGTCTTTAAAACTGCTTTCAGCTTTTAAAATAGCTAAAGCTTTTTGTGAAGTTTGGCTTGCCTTCATCATCCTGCCTCCAGAGATTCCTTCCATGGGAAGGAGAAAAGTTCTCTTCTGTCTGAAGGTGCCATTGAGGGTCACTTCTCTATTTATTCCTGGCCTGTAGGAGGTCCCATTAAACATTCTTACTGACACAAAATGGAATGCATCTGTCTGAAATGAATGACAGGCTGATGGGCCTGTTAGTTTTAGAGTTCAACCAAAATGTGTTTGATTTTTTGTTGATTGTCTTCAAGTTGCAATAAGGATTCCAGATTGTGTTACCTTAATAAGTGGGATTTAATGGATGTAGAGACAGACATCTCGTGACCCAAGGGCAGGCCTTGAGGATTTTGGTCCTGCTTATTTGCTATGCTAGCATCATTACCCTTTGATTAATAAGAGGTGGGCATCTCTTAGACAGCAGGCTGCTTAGTGCAAGCATGCAGGTATCTCACACAAGAACCTGTGGGTTTCCAGGACTTCAGCCAAAGGCTATGCCCCTCTTGCCTGAAGGGATCTGACCCTCAGCACATTTGTCCATCCCTTCTGCCCAATGAGCATCTGTGCGCTCCTGAACCCTTACAGCCCAGCATCTAGTCCTGTTTCACCCCATGGTCACTGCCAGCCCAGAGCTGTGCCAGGGTGTGGGGAGAAGCTGCTGCTTTCCCAGAATCTGGAGCCACGCTCAGCTGATGTCTGGTGGTTCAGTGCTTTGCCTCTTTGACAAGTGTTTCACCTGTGTGTCAGAGTGCAGAGCAGGCCAGGTAATGTTGCTGCTGCCTCATGGGGAATATTACCTTTTGTGATAGCTGCACAGAGCAGGTGATTAGTGGTGTGAGGGCTGTTTTGGTGTGCAGATTGTGTTAGTGATACAGAGCATACAGACATCTGCTTTGAATGATTTAAACTGGAAATAACTGCATGGAAGTCTGGGATCTCCTTAACATAAGTGGTTCGATCACAGTAGAGGATTTCACACCTGCTTGGTAGCTCAGGTTCTAGTCATGTTATTTGTGAACTAACACTAGTAATGTATTTAGAAAGTGAAGTCTAAATTGGGTTGCTATTATTTAATGTTTCAAAGCTACCAGGTATCTTGTATAATTTGCAGATTCAGCAGCCAGTAGTAGTGTTTCTGAAAATCATGATTCTTTATTTTCACTCTTAGATGCCTCATTTGGTTGTGTGCAATGTTATACAATTGTTACAACACTGTTTGTGTAGGCACTACTGCAGCAGCACCTTTGAGACTGCTGGAATTAAGAAAATGAGGGTGTGTTCTGTATGTTAAAGACTGCAAGAGTGGGGACCTCCAGGGCTGTTGGGGTGTTTTTGCTATGAGAGTTAAGTGGAATTTAAGAGAGTTAAGAAGACATTTCTGAAGCTAAATATGTATATATGTATAAAAATATCCTTTTTAAAATTGGTAGATGTAGTAGGTCATTTTAACATCAGTGCCTAGACTCACATATGAAATGGACTGCTTGTAAGCTATAGCCATATAGTAAATAGTTGTGAAATCATTATTTCTTGCATTTTAGTCTCTTCTTACATTTCACCTGGTAGTTGTTCTTTCTGGGATTTAATTGCACACTACAGCCACAGTTTGGTAGGATTTTGTGCAGCTTGTAAGAATTACTGGTCTTTGCTTCAGTTCAGAACTTTGTCTAAAACTGATGTTGGATCACATCTAAGAAAAATAATAATTTGGAAGAATTCTAAAGTACTGACCCTGCTTAACCAGAGTGTACTCACAGATGTGTGAGAAACTTGACTGCTTTTATATTGTTAACAGAAAAACTGAAATTGTCCAAAGACTTGAAGGAGGGTTGTATTTTGGGAGTAATGTAATTTGGGTTTTTCTGTCAGGCCCTGCAGCTATCAGTACTGCTGCTGTGCTTGGAATGATGAGACAGCCAAAGGGAGGACTTCTCACAATAGGAATGCTTAGGTTGGGAAAGATCTCTGAGATCATTTCATCCAACCATTATGATGTCACAGGTTCTGTTTTTCACCAAGTTGGTGTGTTTCACCTTTTGGAGATTACTGTAACCAGCACTTATGTACAGACAGGAGGGCAGTCAACCACCGGCAGGAAGCAGATTCTTTGTGAGATAAACTTCCCAGAGCCAGAGCTCACGGGCTGCAGTGGCTGGCTCTGGTGCCCACTTCCCCTGCTGACCATAATGGGTTCCTGCTGGGCTCTGCTCTCTGTCTCTTCACCACAAGTGCTTTTGGAAGTGCAGAGGGAAACACCAATTTACAAGTGCTGCAAGTCAGCGGATTCACTTCTTCTGGTGACAGCCAGGAGCAGTGTCTGTCAGCCTGTTGAAGGTCAGGCTGGGCAGGATCCTTCCACAGCTACCCAAGGGACTTGGCTGAAACTCCAGGAAGCCACCAGAGACTAGGATGACTGTTAGCTAGAAACAATGTGTGGAAAACTTGAAACTAGGTTTAAAAAATATGGTCATTCAAAATGCAGCAATCATTAAGACCATTGTACAGAGTTTTATTGCACAGCTACTATACCTGTGCATGAAGAAGGTCCTGTCCCATGCCAGCATAGCTGTGGATGCACTGCAGAGAGCCTTGAACAGTGGCACTTAAACCATCCAGAAAATTCTAAAAAAAAAAGGTGCTTTTCTGGTGTACCTTGTATTGTTTGGAACAATGGTTTAATTCCATGTTAACTCTCCATGATGAGAGTTTCATCTCCTTAGAGGATTTTGGCCTGGTATGGTTTTACCAATAAGATAGCTCAGCAAAACCTTTCTCTTCCTATGTAAGACAGTTATGTAAGCAGTTCTGAGGGGTTTCACTTTCCTATTCTTTATTTAACCATCAAGTTCAAACAGAACAAACCCACAATACAACTCTGAAAATCAGATGCAAGTATAGGGATATAGCTATGTCATATAAGAGCATGAAATTGCCTCCATTTCAGTGGCTCCCAGAAATACTTAAAATAGGAGGAAGGACAGTTCTTTGGTGATGTGATATACAGACTGGCCAAAGCACGAAAAAGATGTCTAAAGTCATGGAACTTTGCTCAGCTTTAGGATTTTTAAGGTGAATTTTTTATCTCGCTGATGGCCAAAAGAAAATAAACCTTATTCCTAGAAATTAAAGTACAAGGTAAAGAAATTGTATGTAAATTCTTAGTTGGAGAGGTAGTCTCTGGTTCATAATGGTGTCTTTGATGAGTCCCTGTAGGAGTAACAAGTACAGAATTAGGCCCATATGGCACTGCTTTCTATGCCTCAGTTGCCAGGCAGTCGGACTCCTTGGTGTGCTTAGATCCTGCAGTATTTTGTTTTGCTTAAAGTCAAGCAAACAGAACACAAATAGGTAACTGTTAACTTTTCCGTCATGAAATAAGGCTATCAAACTATAAAATTCATTTTTTCATAGATAGCTTGACACAGTTGGGAAGGTGGGAACATACTCAGTCTAAGGTCTTTATGTTATTTTGCCCAAACTCGTGGTGACTCATCACATGTCTCTGGCAACTGGCCGTTGCAGTGGGTGAAAGGTTGTGGGGAAGTTAATCTTAAAAGCCAAAACTAAGGCTATGAAATTCAATAAGAGGGTTGGAGAAGCACAAAGTCAGAGGGAGGGAAAGCAGAAAAGTGGAAAATTAAGCACAGCGAGCACAGGCTCTTGGCACAGTCATTTTTAATGGATATTTGTGCAGTGTGGTTTAACGGGGACAGTTAACAATCTTACTGTGGTGTAAAGTCTGAACCTGTGACCCCTGTGCACACTTCACTGACCACAATGAGGAGTGATAGGAGATGAAGGAGAACATTTAGCTTCTCACAGGCTTCATCTGCTTGGTTTTTTCTCTGTCACATTTGACTGGTAGATCAAATTTAGCTTTTTAATAGCTGATCTGCATTTTTTCTCTGTGCAGCATGCGTTAAGAAGAAAACCCAGTTCCGACTGTTGTGTTGTGTTCTGGTGCATGGCAGGAACCTGGGGGCCCTCTCCCGTGGGACACCATCCCGGGCAGCAGCGTCCTGCTGGCCGTGTCTTGGTGACACCAAGGCCGTGTCTTGGTGACAGGCCTGACAGACGGGTCTGTTTTCCTAGCTCACAGCTACTGTAGGTGATTGTTTCTGCACCGCTTTCTGCTGCACGTTCAGGCACCTGCATGATGCAGCTGGGGAGCTCTGGAGCTTTGTTCAGGGCATTATTTTCTTAACTCAACTTGCTTTCGTTAGTAGCATCTGTAAATATGTTTGCATGCTGTTTTCTCTGATCACAAATGATTTTGCTGTTAATGCTTGTTACTTGTTAAAAATCCAAAGGATTTTTGAATCACAAATACATAAATTTATCTGTGATACACAATTTCTACATAAAACATTCACTGTATTAAAAAGCATTTAATAATAATTCTGAAGTCTAAAAAGCCGTATTTTCTCAGCAAAATTATACCGTTCTAACCTTATACCAATTTTTTCTTTAGCCACAAAAAACTTGATCCTAGCTGTAAGCAGGAGTCAACTTGCCTGCTGTTAGCTTGTCAAAGGAGAGCAACTGTATATTTAATATTTAGAATACGTGTGAATTTTTGGTAGTTTGAGTACTACTTAGTTTCATCATGGAGAGAGTTATTTCTGCCATAGGTGTAGTGCTTTTCTCTCAATTGCATCCACTCAAATATCAATTTTTTGAGGAACAAAGTATATGAAAATTGTTCTGCTCAAAGTTGTCTGTGTAATCTTAGAAGAGGTGTATTCAGTCTAATACTGTGCAACTGTAAAGCAACCACTCTGGTACGAGTGAAAGGAAATATTAAGAATATAAAAATGGGAGGAATGGGGAAAAATAGAAATGAATAAGGGGGAAAGTAGCCTAAGAATGATGTGGTTTCATTTAGAACATTTTCTCTCCTTTCAAAGTACCTCTCAAAAGACCACAAATCATTCTGTCTCTCAACCAAACTGTTGATTGTGGAAGGTGAGCGTGTGGCAGGCTCACTGCTGAGGCTGATGGAGCTGGGGCAGCTCCTTGAGCACCGCGCTTGTCGGGCATCCCCAGAGACCTGGTGGTGCTTCAAGAGGCCGTGATCTTGCTCGTACCCCCATGCCATGGATGAGCTGTCCCCCAGCAGCACTGCTGTGACCACACAGTAAGTGTCTGTGGAGCAAGTGCTGGGTCTCAGGCAGGGCGCTGTTTTGGAGCAGACCCACTGTGCTCCCTCACTAATCACCAGTTTTTGCTATCAGCCTTTGCACAACTGCGAGCAGAGTCATGGTGGCGGTACTATGAAGAAGAAGAATCCAGTCGTCTGCAGTGTAATTTTCCATCCTCACCTGTCTGTGTTGCTGACATCCCCATGCACCCACTTGCACCATCAGTTGGTACTGGGGTGCCTACAGCCGCTCACACGCGCGGTTTGGCCCCAGAGGGTCGCAGTGGTGGAGTTCCCAGTGTGTGCTCACGCTGTGTGAAGACAAATGTGGGACAGATGCATCTAATACAGTTTGTCTGGACCGTGTGTCCAAGTTGGCATAGTACTTTTTAAACCTTTATGACTTGGGTGGGTTACGTTTAACTAGGACGCTGAAAGGATTCCTCCCATTTCAGTTTTCTTTGAAACTCAAATGTAAAATGCACAATAAAAACAATAAATTTCTTAAAGGAGGAAACATGACTTCCACATGTAAAAAAAACTTCCAACGTTACTGCTTTGACTGAACCATCTGAACAGCTGTCCTCTGCTACACAAACCTCGTTTTGGGTTAGAATAGTGTGTCCTTACAGGAGTTGGGACATGCAGCATGGCTTTGTTACAGAGCTAGAAACAGGTGCAGTTCTAGCACTTGCCACTGGAAGAAAAAACACAGAAAAAAAGAGAAAGGGAACATTAGCACCAGCTAGACTATTTTGTGTGTTGGTCATAGACACCTGTTTTCTGTGCTACCATTAGTAGGTGTTTGTGGAGGAGGCAGTGGTAACGTGCTAGCAAATGCTTAAGCCATGTATTAAACAGCAAGGGCATTTCAGAACCATTGATGGCCTGGTTTTGGATAGAGGTTAGCAGGGTGAATTGGGGTGCACCAGCAGCATCCTGGTTCCCTGGATCCAAAGAGGGGAGCCGTGCAGAACCTGTTGGTGGTGGAGCACGGTGGGGAGCGAGGTGCCAGCCGTGCACAGGGACCCCTCTCACCGTGCTGGGCTCGTGTTTCGGGTGCTGTGTCGTGGTCTCTGCTTGGCCAAAGGTACTGCTGCTTTTAAATGAAGCCTTTATACACTGTAAGAGCAATTCCACAGTGCTCTCACCGGTGTGCCACAGCTTTGGGTGCCAGGCTGGCTACTGCTCCTCCATAGTTCTCTGAGAATGTTTGCTGGTTTTGGAATGAAAATCTCCCAGTAACTTCCCGGACCCTGGCACTAGATGGAGCTTCAATCTACTTGCACTTGGAAGTTTGTTACATTCAACGACAAGATAAAAATACAGAAGAATACATGAAGATATGTGTGTCTGCTGCTACACTTACAACACCTCTTTCCCTGTTTTTTAGCAGAGTGGTGTAAATCATAATTTAAATTTAATCTAAATGAAAATTAAAATATTGCTGCAGAATCTGCTTGATCTAGTACGTGCATTGTAATCATTAGCACCCATTAATGTACTCTCAGTTTCACGGTGGAAGCTGCTGTAAGTTAAGTATACTGGAAATGTGCTGCAGATTTAAGCTAATGCCTTACCTGTGCTGAATAAAGGTAATGCCATTTCTGAACAAAGTAGCTGGTTATATTTCAGGATGTGTTGGGGATGACCACCCTTTCTGTTTGCTGTGCTCATGCAAGAATACATTAGTATTTTCACTTTGTGCAACCAAAGCTAACATTTCAAAATCATCTGTTATACATCACTTCATTTTTCCTCCTTGTGTTACCCTTGAAAATATTGAAAAAATAGAAACAAATAAAAACGAGCTTTGAAGAGGTAGTGTTCATACTTTTCATTTAGCAAGCACCATGTCTCACAGGCCACACACACATATCAGAAATTTAAGACCATCTTTTCCTTCCACAGAGTAACTGGAATTAGACTTAGTTTTGTTCTTGAGTACCCGCGATCTTATCAGCAAGAGACTGGTTTAGTCAAAACTCTTGTCCAAGCACTGAAGTAGTCATAAGAGAAACTGGAGTTGGGAACCAAAATGGTGGCACTCGTAACAGATTTGTCATTAAAGCATTGAATATTGTTTTGTTGCTTCACTACAAAATCTGACTTTGAATTTCAGTCTTCTTCAGAGCCTTTGTGCTGACCAGCAGGAGGATAGGGACAGGTGGGGTGCCCAGAAGGCCTCAGCAGGGCAGAGGGAGCATTTGTGGGGTGCCCTTAGACATATCCTACAGAGATTGCACAGAAATTGTCATTGTGTTCTCCTAAAGAAAGCTTTGCTTGGGTTTTTTTAAATTAATCTGTTATTTGCCTCAGGAATGCCTGTTATGCTCTGTCTGGGATATTAGAGGAAGGTCTTTTGAAATCTCACAGCTAAGCTTTAGAGAGCTATTCTATCATTTGCCATTGCACTATGTCTGCAGCCTTCCAGAGAAGTGGAATTTACAAAATATTCAACCATTTTGGTTCATTTTGATTTCTCTTCAGTGAACAAAAGAGGGTGTGAGCCAAAATCTTTCATCTCTATCACAGCTGAATATTAATAGGTGAGCAGGCAGTCATTTTGTCATGTTGCACCCCTCTGGCAGGGACAAAACCACTCCTTGGATACAAGAGGCTTAAGCAAGACATGGGCACTCGACTGCCCTGCAGCAACAAGGCAGATGTGCTTCCCAGGGCGTTCTGAGGATCTTTTTCTGGATCTCTGGAGAATTTAATTTCCTGAAACACGGGCACTTGAGAGTTCAGGCAGCTGGTAAACAGGAATGCTGGATCTCCAAGTCCCTGAAGTGACCAGATCCTTCTGAAGGTGGTTGTGAGGGAGAGGACATTTGCCAGAGCAGGAATTGGACTCAAGTGGGTCTGGTCCTGCAGCCTCTGATGGCTGTTCTCTTTGTCTTCCCAGGTCATAAAAGACTTGTGCTTGAGCTAGTTCCAGAATGACTGGCATGAGAAAACCTGCCAGGAGCATGGAAAGCTCCTGTGGGTAACTTCCGACCCGGTATTCCGCAGCGAGCTGCCATAGGAGCTGCCTGTTGGGACCATGGCATCACTATTAGACACAGGTGATCAGTGAGGGAGCACAGCAGGTCTGCTCCAGTACCCAGGAGCATGTGTCCCCTTGGGCAGTGCCTTGTGCTGGGCCTGGGTGTGAGCCATGCTTTGGGTAGAGGCCGGAGCCAGAAGTCTGGCTCTGGGCACTGCTGCTTCCTGCTCCTAGCCCTAGCAGAGCGTGGGTTAGTGAGCAGGGCAGGAACCTGAGGAGACACCATGAGACAGCAGGGAGCGTGGCAGGACTCTGTGTGTGCTGTGTCCTGCAGCCACTGTCCTTTCCCTCCTCTTGGAGAGGCTCTGTCGCGCTGCTCCCACCTGGTAAGTGCACAGGACAGAGCCGTGGCAGCAGCAGCAGCAGCAGCAGCAGCTGTGGCAGTGTCCTTGGAGTGCAGCAGCTCTCTCAGAATGGCAGGGACAGCCACCGTTCCATGAATAGCAAACCAAGTGACCTAATTCAGCGCGTGCAGCTCTCAGGGGCGGCCCTCGGCTGCTCCATGGCTGCCACGCTGGAGCTGACTCATCACTTCCAGAGGGGCAGAGATTGGAGCTTTCAGGCCCTAAGGATTTTACTGCTTTGTTATTAATTTTAAATTGATTAAAATGAGTTTTTAAAATACCAGGAGACGTTTGCCTAAAGAAATGGTTATGAAAAAAAAAAGAAAGTTGGTCTGTGGGAGTTAACTGTGTGCTTAACAACCACTGGTTCTTGCAGCTGAGGACACCCGTTGCAGTTTGGAGGAGTCTTATGTCAGCTGTTCTATCCTGGAAGATTAGCAAGAACAGGATTAATCCATCATTAGTATAAAAAACCGAGAACTAGAAACTGTCCTTGCCTATACCCAGCACAACCCCCTGATGTCCTTGCCCCCCAGCAGGGTGGTATTACAATCTCAGCTACACAGCTTTGTACAGAACTCAAGATCCCCTGGGGAAGTGAATCCCTGCAGGAGCATCCCATTCTCTCCAGCATCTCCCAGTGCCTGACGAAGCTCCTCACATGGTCCCAAGACTCCCCGGCTGTGGGCCGTCTGTACCAGGAACAGGCTGTGTGTCCCCTGCTCAGCCTCCCAGGGAGGGCAGGACAGATGGGTGGAGGATCCGTTTTACCACTGTCAGAGGGCAGTTCTAAATAAGCTTCTCCCCTGCGATGTTCTCAGTGCTGTGCCCACCCCCACTGTGCCAGGGGGAACTGCCTTACCCTGTGAGTAGGGAGATTGTTGTCCCCAAAGATTTCCATCTGCTGCAGTGTAACTGCACGAGTCAGGCTTATGCAGAGAGATGAAGCTTTTTCCTTTCTGCCTCTCCCCTTTCCCACTGGTGGGGCAATGGGTGCAGCCCACCAGCCAGCCAGCAGCCCAGGGTTGCTCATGGACCCACCCCAGTCACTGCCCCCTTCTGTGCTGTAGTGGGCTCCAGAGGTGGAGGAACCCCCTTCCTGGAGGCTACAGAAACAAGGTCAGAGCTCAAACTCCATAGGGATTTCTCCCTGAGAGTTCATCCTGGGGCCACCCCCCCTCAGTATTCTTCCCTCTGCTCTGGAGGGGTATGGGGCTGCATGGTCAGGATGCCACACAAGGTCTGGCCCTGGTGTGTTGGTAGGGATGGTGCTCTGTTCCAATGAAAGCCAGGGCAAGCTCAGGCAGCATAAACAGATTAATTGATGTAGTTTTTTTGTCCAGTAAATAAACATCAACAAATTAAAAATGAAAAAAATGGGCACGTGGAAGGTTCCATGGTACTTCAGAGAAGACAGAGCAGGAAGGTCAGAGGAGTAAAGGAGCAGAATATGGAATCCACCTAGAAACAATGAAGCAGCAGACATTGTCTGTCTAAAAAAAGAGGCCTGTTATTTCAGTGAAACCAAATAATGAAAATTAAAAAGCAAAAAAATACAGAACAATAGAAGACTTCTGCAAAAACAATTTGACACTTCCTACTGATTAAAGTAATGGAGCAGCATGTTCTACCGACTTGCACAAAAGCACATTTGGTCTGCTTTAAAAATCACTGTAAAAGATAACAGTAATGTTACTTCTGTGCTGTTCACCGGTCTATTCTCACCTCTAGATGTCAAAAGCTGAATAGCTCTAACTTCATGTGCCAAAGCAGAAGCTGTTTCCCCTGCCTCTGCCCTGCACTCAGCAGCCGTCCTTGCCCATGGTGCTGCAGAGCAGGTGTTGCTGTGGGAGAGCCTGGCTCCTGGAAGACAGACAGGCCCTGCTCACTCACCTTGTGTCAGCTGAGGTGCCTGGAGAAGCCCATCTCTTTCCTGCATCCTCTGAGACCAGGTAGGATGGGTTCCTTCTTGGGGCTGGATGTCCCACCATTGGCAGCAGATTTTGTCCTGGATGGCTCTCACTTGCTGTGAAGTGCTTCCTTTGGCTTCACCCCGGGGCCCGGGAATGGTGACAAAAGAGCAGTTTATGTTGTGTGGCACGTAGGCAGATATTCTATCATAGAATGGCTTATGTGGAGGTTTTAGCATGTTTCAATTTCTTTCCAACCAAGCTACTTTCCAAATTAGTAAATTACATGAAAAAATTCCTTTTTGTGCTCAGACAGAATCAGATTTAGTGTTTTACTCAAATTAGAAAATTATGAAGTCGAGTAGAAAGAACACTGGGTTACAAAATGTTCTTGCTTCATTCATTTTGCCAGTTATAATTTTAGTTTTAATTATTTATGACACTCCATAATGTACTAGTTAATTTACAGTAGCATATTTTGGTACAATATTAAAATTAGTGACCGGAGAATTACTGGAACACTTGCTGTTTACCATTTGCTGAGTAATACACACTTTTGTTAAGCATATATTAGAATGGCTTTAAAGTATGTGTAGCCTCAGCTGGAGGGTTAAGGTGTTTTAGACATGTTTGTTCTTCATATAGACAAAAATAGTGTCCTCTAAGATCTGAGCCTAAAGTAGTACATGAAATCAGTGCCTATTCATGGAAGGAAGATTCTGGCAATGTGAAAATTCAGTCTTTGTAGGGCCAGGCCTCATCAAGCAGATATCAAAGACCATTTCAGTGGTTTAAGGGCAATGTTCTTATATAAACTTATTTTATTCCTATTTCTTTTTAGATGAAAGTGTCCAACAAGCCTGCCTTCTCAGTCCTGTACAAGCTGCTGCAGAATCTGTTTAAGCACTGCTACTGTTTATGAGAACACAGGTGTAGGGGGTGGAAAAGTGCAGTCCTTGGGCACATGAAACATGACTTTGAGAAAACAAAATGCTTTCATGTTCACAAGGAAAACAGAATTGAAAATAAAGCAAATATTTTTTCACACTTGTTTAAGTTTTATCACTCAGCTGTGCTATTTCTAGTAGTTGTAGACATAACATTTTGCAGAAATTTGACAGATCTATTCAGCTGGCAGTACTAAGTTTCCCCGTACTGATACCACATCTTGCCAACAATCTTATCCCGTGGTGGGAATTGTGTTCAAGACAAGACAACTGGCTGCCTTCCTTATGCATTTCCATTTCTTGAGCCAGAGATAAGACATGCCCAAATAGACCAGGAATTAAAACAACCCGACAGGTCCGTTCTTGTTTGGTGAAAATGTGGCTCATGTTCTTAGAGCAAAGAAATTATATTCTCTGTATTGTCACAGGCTCTATTTACTGGTAATAGCTGTCGAGCATCAAAAAACCCACAACAAACAAACCAAACCAAACCCAGTGAGGATACTCTGCCTAGCAAGTGTCCTACCTTACTGCATATTTTACTTCTTTTAGCCCCCAGGCTAAGGGTACTGCTTCTGAAGCAAGAGTGATTCACTCCCTTGAGCTCTACCCACAGCCAAACTGTTTAGTTTTCCTGCTCACCCATAATCTGTGCCTCCTTTCTGGCCCTGGAACAGAACCTGAGGCCCTCTGCCCTCAGAATCAAGCCCCTTACCCCTGAAAGCCCAGTGCCCATCATGGGCATGGCACTTCCCCAAGAAAACTTGAGAGAGACACAATATGCTTTTGCTTAAATTTCCATGGAATCCATGTCCAGGGTAACATTTGGCCCATGGTTTTATATGACACCAACCTGCAAATAATTTTGCTTTTAAGCAGAAAGGCTTGGAAAAATCAAAATTTTTCCTATTAAGAAGAAATCTGTGACACTTATTTGAGCAAACCCTTCAACATAGACTTAGACTTGGACTTGGTCAGTCCAAGTTGGGAGATGCAGAGTCCTTCAGTGGCTGTTGTTTTCTACATTTCTTTAAGAATTTTGTGTGTGTGTATATTGCAGAAAGGCAGAAAAATCACTGAAGGAATTACTCTTTTTTTTTTTTTTTTCTTTAATTTGCTCATAAGGAAATTGAAAGTAAGGAGATCTCACCAGGAGGAACACCCACATCCAGGTACCAAATGCCTGCATGCACCTACATTCAACTGATACAAAGAAGCTGAATTTAAAATGTGCTACAGAACAAAGTAGGGCCAGCTGGAGGATTTCCTGCTGGAGAAAGGAAAAGCCTGTGGAGGCAGTGGGTCGGAATGCTGAGCAGTGACACATACCTGATGGCTGTAAATAGTGTATCTGGGAGGAGGGGGATGTGAATATCTTGACTTGGTTATTTGGATTAGTGAACTCTTGCAGTTAATGATTTTTTTTTTCCATTTAGCATTCAAAATGTTTGTGAGACTTTTATTTCTTTATGTCTATTAAAAGTATATACATATACATATACATATACATATACATATACATACACATATACATATACATATATTTGGGATGAGGCTCAGTAATTATTCATTGTAAGAGGCTCCAGAACTACTGTGTGTCTGTCTCTTGAGCACAGTGAAGCAACAGAAGATACAGACAGTGGAGTCAGGGTGGCTCTGAGCCAGGTGCCCCATGGCTGTGCCAGCAGTGTCAGTGTTTGACCTGAGCAAGGCTTTGGTTGTTGAGCACCAGGCTGCTGCTGCAGGGCTGGGAGATGGGGCTGTGGCTGCCACTCATCGGGGAGTGGTGCTGGGAGGGCAAGGGGGCCTTGGGGAACCACCGTGGGCATTCCAGTGAGTGGGCTGGAGGAGGCAAAGGTGGCTGCACAGGCTTTGGACAGGAGCCCCATGTGTGGCACAGTGCTGCCACTTGTCTTTTTATGCCGGCCTTGCCTTGTCCTCCTGTGGATGTGAAAGAAATGTTTGATAAGTTTTAGTTATGAATATAGTATAGCTTTTTAATTGTTAAGTTAGAACAGTGTTACCCTAAAAAGGCCCCTTGTCTTGGAAGGTACTTTATCAGGATTGATAAGGTTACTAAGACAACGGGAACCTTCGCCTGGAGATTCTCAAGGTCTCGAGGGTTTGACCACTGGTTGGTAGAAATCTAGAGACCACCTCTAAACTGGTATTGGATTTGTTAATGTTTAGGTAACTTTGTTGGAATGTTTGTTTGTTTTATTGGCTTGTAAAGAGGATACCCACCCCCCCTTTGAACCCCATGTACAAAAGCCCCCTGCAACCCTTTGTCTGCGTCTCTCCAGAGGCACTGGACAGGGGCTGGGGAACCCCCAGACCCCCCAAATAAAACCTTTGTTTCCTGAATGCCTCGGAGGGTCCACTCTTTCTGACCACAGCCGTAACAGCGTAAGTCAAGACTGCTTGCTGACCCAAAGACTCACAAAACAGTTGTGTGGCAGCGTGATTGAGCAGCTGGGTTGGCCCAAATAAGCCAGCAGGGCCTGAGAGTGTCACGCGAAGCTACATCCTCCCATGCCAGCACTGGAGGCAGGGGATGAGTGACCGGAGAGTCACGGGCAGCCAGACCCACGGCATCTGCCCCGTGTGGCTCCCGTGCTCTGTCACTGCTGGCTCTCCTGAAGGGGTGACCATGGCACATGGGGGATATTTGCTCCTTGAAACACCTTGTGGATTTGACTGTTTCACAGACTTTTAAAGTTGCTAGTATTTCATTTACCAGGGACTAATAAAAAAAGCTTTTGGGAGTCAAGTAAAAACACATTTAATTCAGTACTTCTCTTGCAGTCTCAGTCTCACCATACCTCTAATTTTAACTGTAGGCTGAATCATTTTTATCCTACTGCTTTAAAAACAGGCTTGTTCTGCTATGTTTGGGAAGTACAATGCTTTTTCTTTCTCTTAGTCAGATCTGTCCTGCCAAGCTTCTATCATTTGGTGCTTTTGGATGTAAAAATAACATACAGCCAAGGATGATTTGCAGAGTTAGTTTTATTACTGTAAGCAAAACTGAAACATAAAGCATGCCAGCATACATTATGCAGATTGATTTATAAAAATAAATTAAATGGGAAGTATTAGTCCCAGTGAAATATTTAACCTTGTTCTGACATAATTCCTTAGAGCAGAGTTTGCATTGTGTGTGCAGTACAGTCATTCCACAGTACTTCTCTGTGGTTTTTTTTTCCTTTGTGGCTTGCTGATTCCTCATCTGCCAAACCTTCTCCTGAAGCTGCAGTGGTTAATGTTTGTCTAATTAAAACACTATCTTATTCCCTGTTCTAAAAACTACCTAATTTGTTTTTCACAAGTCCAAATACTTCCATTTGAGATAGACTCTTGGCATGACAAATAGAGGTAGAATAGTTCTAGCCTGGCAGTGCTATAAACCATGGAGACAGCTGTGAGGTGAAGCCCTGAAGCAGGTGGGGCTATTCCAAACACTGCAGCACCCTGGTTGGTACATGTGTGGAGAGAGAGCAGAAGCACAAGAGAAACACTGTGGTATGTGTGTGATTGTAGCGCATCGGAAACATCGCTCCCCTGGGCCCAGGGCTTAGGGGTGAGCATGGCAAGGCTAGAAAAACACTGGAAGTGGCACAAATCCAAGATTGAGCAAACTTGGTCTGTTTATGTACAAGATCTGGTTGTGAATCTGGGATGATCTAATTTTGCATTTAGAGTTTGGCTTCACATGAATTTGAATTGTAAAGCAGTGACTGATATTTATTTTTACTTTGAGTTACTTTGAATCTCAGCAACAACTTGGGTCTTTGGACAGCACAGGAGACACTGTACTGTATAGTTCTGTAACAGAAGTGTATAGAAATGCATTACACCAACTGATGTAGAGTTGTTTCACCTCTCAGTATGGAGAAAGTCCCAGTGTTGCCATTCCACCTGTAAGCAGAGCCATCCTGCCCTGCCACAGAACCGTCCTGCCGTGCCATGGGGGCCGCGCTGACAGAGAGAGGGTGTTGGAAGCAGTCAGAGGAGCCCTGGGTCTCTGCTGCACACCGGGATGTTCCTCCCAGGCTGGCACATGTTCCACTTGCTAAGCATACATGTGGCCCATAACATCTTTCCTTGTGAAGCTTTGCTTTATTTCCACTATCAAAAAGGCAGAACTGATCTCTGCTCACTCTCAAGTGTGAGTCAGTTTGCCCAACCCCAAACCTCCAGTTTGTCAGGCAAGTTCTGGAGAGCCTTGGCAATAGTCCCTGCTTATGGAGACAGGCCAGCTGTTGTCAGCCATGTGACTGGGAACAACTGATGTTTTACATAAGAAAGGATAACTTGGCTTCAGTTGGCTTTGTCTATTTTCTACCTTTGAGTAGTTTCAACCCCAGTTTACTGGTCTGCTAGATCAGAGTAAAGCACCTTTCAGTCAGCTGTTTGCCCTGATCAGCCTGACATCAGCAGGATCAACGGCAATGATCTGTGGTGATTATTTGTGCTTCCAGAGGCTGTGGGATCTCCCCAAAGATCAGCTCTGTGGGACAGAGCACTGGACAAATGCAAAGCAGTCATGTGGGCAACAGGAGGTGTCTGTGCACGGGTGGTTTGTTCACTGACTGAGTGCAAGGCTGAGCTGATCAGACCTGTCCTGCAGCAGCTGCATCATCTGGTTGTGCCTTTCTGTCATCAACAAGCAGGTGTTGGCCACAGAAACAGGCTGTGATTCACTGCCAGCTCCCTAAAAGCTGCCACCTGAAAAGCTACATTTGTATTTGTAGTCATAGACTTATCTGCTGTTTAACAAAAAATAAGTGTACAAGCGTACTCCCACCCAGCTAGGTGGACACGAGTGTCCATGTTCATTTGTCTGCTGCCCTAGTGACTGCTGTCCTGTTGCATCCCGTATTGTCCACAGAGCATTTCCAGCTCGTGCAAAAGGATGGTGATGGAGCATAGAGCAGCATTGACTAATGTCACCTGTCAGGTGCTTCTGAAGGACAAGGTGGGGCTCAGTGTTTGGAATACACTTAAAAGGATATCTTTGCCTGAATTCCTCCATGGCTTCAGTGCAACAGTAGAAACAGTGTTAGTAGAAGCATCTCTTCCTATATTGAAGATAAATTTATTAAGAAAAATGTATACTAAAATGAAGGAACACTTAAAAATATTAAAAAGCAAACAAGATGGATTCAGTGAATAGTGTAGGTCAGAGCAGGGCTTCAAATAGGGTGCAGCTTTGTGCACCACCTCAGTCTGGGTGAGCTACAAGTTTACTCAGATTGAGTTAATCGTGCAACTGATTTGTCAGAGAGGTTGTCCAATAACAAGGACTGATCGAGGGGTGAGATGAGAAGATCTATGGCTGTTCAGGGGCAGAGGGGAGAGTGTCTGACATGGCTGGAGTGGGATTAACGTGATAAATTCAGAGCAAACGCAAGTGATTATTGGCATTCAAAAGTGGCTAATCTGTTCACTTGGAAAGTGCCAGTTTGCATCCTTGCCTTCCGAAGGTGTTTATTCTCTTGTCTGTAAACGGTAATGACAGTCCCTGCTCAGCAGCCTTGCTATGCCATGTGTTAGCAGTCATGGCTACTGTCACTGTTTGAAGTGACCTGTCACTGTTGTTTTCCTTGGAAGTGCTATATTCTGCTCAGCAAGGATACAGCTAACCTAGAAGAAAAGGAGTGAAAACAGCAAGTGTGAGATTGTGAGGTGCACAGGAAGAGGAGGCAACTCATTCCAATAAAGCATGCAGTGGCACGTTGAGGTGGAGCTGCGAATCCAGGCTGCAGGATGCAATCTAGGATCTGCCTGGGCTTTGAAACTGTATGTGGCAATCGGATGGCAGTCCTGTTCGCTGCTGCTGTGGCTGGCAGTATTTGGAAAAACAGCTTTGACACAGACGTAAACTGATGACAATGGGCTTGTGAATGTAGATACAAAACAACCAACCCCAACCCCAGCACACAGCAGGTGGTGACTGGTTTCTCCTCCGTGGAAACTCCCATGTATTGCAGTGGAGGCTGGGGCCTGTGTTCCAGGCAGAGCAGTCTTGCAGACCCATAGAGTTGTTTAGGTTGGAAAAAATCTCCGGGATTAAATAGGCAGTTTCCAGGTGTGATCTGTGCTGTGTTCTGATCCTGAAGTATGGACATGGGGATAAGATGTGCAAATTGTAGCCTTCTGTTACAGAGGAATGAAATCCTGCTGCGGTGCAGCAGCAGAGCTGATATCTTCCTGAAGTCACCCAGAGCTGGATCTTGGCTTTGGGCAGCAGCCGAAGCAATCTTGTGCAGCTGGACAGAAACTGAGTGAGTGTGACTGTCGATGCCTGTCGCTAGATTGTGAGGAGGCAGGAGTGGCCGTTGTAGCAGCCCCTGTGCTCTATCAGCAGAGCCGAGGAGCCCCTGGCCACAGTTCCCCGCTGAACACGGACCGAGGGCTGCCAGCACGCCCCGGGTGCTCCCTGGCAGGGGCTGTGGCTGTGGCATGCCCGTGGCAGAGCTGATTGCAGGGTGCAGGGTGTGCCGGCTGGGCCGTTGGCTGTCTGGCACGGCTGAGATGGTTTCAATGAAACTGGCGGTGACTCGGCGGCCCCGCTGGCATCGCGCCGTGCCTCGGGCCGGCTGCAGGGCCCGTGGGCAGGGACTGTCCCCCTGCTCCCGAGACACTGCCCAGGGTCAGCGCACGCAGTTGTGAGTGGGGATTTCTCTTGCGCTGGTGGGCTGTTCCTGTGCTGTTACCAGGCGGAGCTGCAGTAAAACATCGCTGGTGCACATCACACGTACTGCGACAGGGGCTGTCTTTAACTGTGGGAGTGTTCCTCTGTACTCCAGCTCCAGACCAAACACGGCTCAGCCTCCTCCGCCCCTCATGCAGGGATGTTGGGAGCATGAATCTCATCAGGTATAGCAGCATCTAGACATCTCACAGGCGTTCGGTTGCAGTAATATCTGCCTCATTCAATGCCCAGAGGGATAAAATAACTAAGGGGATGCTGCTCCTGTTCTTAACACTTTATTTCTCTTTTATTACATGGGTTAGAACCTTTGTTCCAAACAGTCCGAGCTGCCTTTGAAATCGGCAATGTGACTGCATCCCCATGCAGTGCCTCATTTCCTTTCTTTTTCACACAGTCCCGTTCTGTTTCTCCCTTCCCGGGGGCGGGCGCCTCGGGGCGTTTGCGGCGCTGCGGTCTGGCGGGGAGCGGAGCCGTGCAGGATTAAATGGCTCGCACAAGGTCACGCGGGGAATCGCTGCTGCCGCCAAGAATAGCACCCCCAGTCTCTTGGCTCTCTGAAGCCCACCCTCAACACTCCAGCCTCCTCTCCTTGGTGAGCATGATCTGATTCATAATTCAGCAGCTCTGCTGTGAGGCTGGCTACCTCTGTGATCCTGCTGCGGCTACAGAGGAAAGCAGCCAGGCTCAGGCAGCGACAGAGATTGCACATGCCTACAGCAAAAAGTCTAAACCCCAGAAATGGTATTTAGCAGCTTATCTTATCTACAGATAAGCTCATAAAATGTACTGACTGGTTAAAAATAGGTTTTAAAGTTCTTGGCAAACATCTCGGCTTTTTTATTCTGGTGGGGTTATTTTTTTTTTGGTTTTTTTTTTTTTTTTTCTGCAGTACAAAAATACCGTTTCAATTATTCTTATTCTCATTGGCTTTTTCTGGTCTTTTTGGAAAAGGACCAAATTATTGATGGGTATTTTCAGCTTTTAATTGTGCCTCAAGTGCTAAACTTATTCCTGCTATTTGTTTGCAATATGTTTAGGCTATGTTTAGGCAAATGCAAATGCGAGTGGTTATTCAGTGCCTTTGGCACTCTGAACAGAATGTACTGAACTCCTGGGGCTTAGTACAAAGCCTCAGCCTCCAGTACTAACAAAGCCTGTGCAAGCAGCAGCTAAAATAGGAGAACTACCTAGGCTTGACAGAGGGGGTTCAGAAGATCTGGGAAGACCATGAATCATGCGCCTAGCTTTTGTCCTATGGACTGGGTAAACTAAATAAGGGCATTTTTGCCCATGTCCCGTTATCTGAGGGTGCTCTGGGGGTCTGGGAATGCTCAGCCTGTGGTGCTGGGACCTGTGGAGCCTTTGCAATGTGTAGTTCAGCAGCAAGGTTCCTCTGGAGGTACTGAGAGTCAGTGTGCTCCTGAAGCATAATGGAGGCTTTCCTTGGCCAAAGGCCACAGTGCTGGAAGGGAAGCAGCACGGTGCCGCTGCCTGCTGCGTGGTCATTGGCAGCAGCTTGGGATTTTTACAGTTGTTTGCCTGTTACCCAATCTATTTCAAGCTGTGATGGAATAAGGATGGCATTTGATCACAGTACTGCTCACAACTGCTTGGCTTTTATAACCCGTGTTTTAAATGGGAGGTTTTTCTATGTGTGCTTTTGTCTTCAAATAACTTCAGACTCGTAGGTTTAGGCTTGGTGCTCTCTGCTGGCCTGTGCTGTGGCCTGACGAGGGAACTCTGCAGAGGGTGCTGGGTTACTGAGGTGAGCAGCCCTCACAGGTCAACAGGGTAGTGATGACTGTGGGGCACACAGAACAGAGCCTCCATCCTGGGTCTAGGTCTCATGGTGGAAATGAAGGATGTCTTTGTAACTCTGTCTTTTTATTGGGCTTTATTTATTTATCATCTCTACAGGTGTGTCTGTGTCTGCTGATCTTGGGTTTATTGAGCAGGTGGCATACTCTGTAAAGACTTTAATATCTGATGCTACAGGATAAATCTCTCCCATGATGGCAGTGATCAGCTACTAATGCTGGGTCTAACACTGTTTCTCTGTGTTTGTGTGCCTCTAACAGTGGAAGGAGTGGCCTCCATCTACCACATCACATACACCTAGAACTGGTGCTCTGTTTTACCCCAAGTTTGAGACTTCTGCAAGCAGCCTATCATGCAAGCTTGGCCCTGCAGTTTTTAGTGGATTAGGTACATTTGTGGTTATAGTGAAGTTCAGTCTCATGTCGCTTGTTTCAGTGCTGCGGGGAGTGAGGCAGCAGGCTTGCTGCTTCCTGCAAGTGAGTGCAGCCAGGAGATGGATGTTTGCCATCTGGGAGGAAAACCAGGACTGGCACAGCAGGTAGTCAGTCATGAGAAAAGGTAAAAAAAGCACTTAGTGGAGAGAGGGATGAAGTACAGAGAGGCAGAGAGGCAGGGATCAGTCACAGATGTCTTTTGTCTCCTTACATCATAACCTGAGAAACTCTGAAAGCAAATGACCAAAATGACCAAAGCTGCCACTTTAAGCTGTCTTTGGGTGAAAAGGAAAACCATGGGGCTTCCCACCTTTATTCTGAGTGTTTTTCAAGGCTTATGTAGTAACTGATAGCCATAAAAATGCATTCACTGGTTGTCATCTGAAATTAATTTCTGCCCATATATTCTTTTGCTTTCATGTTTTGATAGCCAAGATTTTATGAAAATCTTTTGACTTTATATTTCCAAGCTGCACACACAAATACCAGATTTGGGACAACTGTGTACCTCATTCATGCACACAGATATCTGATACCTGTGACACCCCAAGACTGGAGCCCTCTCTCAGCCTTGAAAGCCAGAGCCCAGGGGCTGCTGAGCCGTGGTGCAGGCTGGTGCTGCATGCATGAGAGACAATCACCTTCTGCATGAAGTGAAATTGCAGCTG
The DNA here is from genome assembly GCA_017589585.1 of Phylloscopus whistleri. Taxonomy (NCBI): domain Eukaryota; kingdom Metazoa; phylum Chordata; class Aves; order Passeriformes; family Phylloscopidae; genus Phylloscopus; species Phylloscopus whistleri. The sequence continues at coordinate 255,648 of JADMLD010000285.1, forward strand.
ATGAAACTGTGTATAATGTAGGTTAGAAGGAAATCTGGAATGGCTGGTACGTTAGAGTGAACTACAGTTTGTGCTGTTGGGGCCCCAGGGATGGCTGGTTACCACAACTGCTATTTCCCCAGAAAACCCTCGCTTGAAGTAAAGAAACAAATTGTTGAGATTTGGCCCAATGCAAGTACACAACACCTCAAAATCTAACTGTGCAGTCACTGAAGAGAGGGCTGTTAGAGTCAGCTTTTAGTGAGAAGTATACAAAGAACTGGATCCTTAAAAACATCTAGCTAATTCACTGTCTAATTTTAGAGTACAGCTCCTCTACTACAGCTGCTATCTAAGGGACAGCTCAGAACTGTTAGCCAAGGCTAACATCCTATTTTATCCTGGTTTTACTAAATCAGGTTTAGGGCCAATAAGACCCAGTGGGTCTTATTCTTATATGTACTTTATTGCTGTGTCCTTTCTGTTGATTTCAGGGTTATGAACCTTTCTGCAGCAAGATTTGAAGTAGCCAGATTCCAGCTTAGATCAAAGTCCCTAGGATTCACTTGTGATTTCAGGTAAGGCTTCTTTATGGTATTCCTGATTAACATTCTGAAATCGTAAGGTTTTATTGTGTCTAAAATGCCATAGGGATTTTCTGCTGACCTTTCAAGAACTTGTTACACTTCAGTGTCTTTTGCTTGTGATTTCCAAGACAACCTGTGTCCTGTAAAAATAATTCTTCATAAAGCTTGGGATGTGTTTTGCAGCACTTCCTGGGGGTGTCCCTGATCCAAGCTCTGCTTTGGAGTGAATGCATGAGAAGCTGAGAGACTGATTGCTTTCTGAAGCTCACCTCCATTTTTCCTCTTGTGTTAAGGGCCATAAAGCAGAAAAGTAATTGAAAAATGGGAGCTGAAGACAGTGCTGCGTATGTACTTGTGAGAGCTGGTTGCCCTTCTTCTTCCTTGCATCTTTACTCAGTTGTTATGTATTTGAGTTGAAAAGGGAGGATTTTTTTGTTTGGCTGAGGCAGGCTGGCTGACAGCTTGTGGCCACCACTGGCCCAAGGGCTCCTGGCCCTGGACTTGTCCTGTGGTCCTTGCAGCAGCTGGCTCTGGATGACCAGCTTGCTTTACTTAGAAGGCTGATACATCCATGGGCTGTGACACGATAAACTGAGCAGCTGAATGCTTTGGAGCTTGCAAAGCACAACAGAGGGTTGAGTTTTATTGCATTTTGAGCCAGTGGAAGGCAAAAGTAACACTGGCATTCTTTATTCATGTGGTCCCAGCATGGAGTATGGGGAGTTGCACAGCGTGATGGGAGCAGACAATGTTTGTGCTGATAACAGAAGCTGAAATGTTTCCTGTCATGGAAAAGATGAACAAGCCAGTTCCACATCAGCTTTCTTTTCTGAGGCTTGTGAGTATTGTCAGTGTTGCTGCTATTACAACTCATGAGCTGCTGCCCTGTGTGGTATTAACACCATTGCTATGCACGGTTAATACCAGTGTCACCTTCCCAGAAATGGATGAAGGGAGCAGGAGTGCATGAGCCTCCCAGTGCTCCCTCCTCCCGCCTCCTGCCCTTCACAGTTTGCTGTGTTGTGAACTGCTTGAGATATAGCAGGGGCAGGAGACCAAGGTGGCAGCAGAAGAGGAGAACATAAAGGGACCAAAGAGAGGAAATGCACAAGCCACAGGTAGAGAAGGCCAGGATGCCATCCTTGCTGCCAAAAGTCTTTGTTTTGGCCGTGGTCAGCACCCTGTGCTGAGGAAAGAGCATGTCCAGAGGTGTTCCCTGTTATGCCTGGCCACAGTAATCCATAGCTTGAGCAAGGAAAAAGCCATCCCTTCCTTCTGACAGGTGGAAGAACCTGGCCAGTCCTGAAGATATCCATCCCAGGTGTGTCCCCTGTAGTCCGTGTTGCAGGAGACAAAATCTGCTTTGTTGAATCTGAGACGCTTGGGTCTCTTTTACTGTCAAAGAAGGAAGATGGCCTAATTAACCATGCTGTAGTCATTGTCAACACTGATGGTACATCTCCTGAGCCAACAATTACCCCTTGCAGTGGCTGTCATGGGTACAGAACCACACTGCCAAGAAACTTCTTGGAATTTCCTTTCCTTTTACTTTCTTGGGAGCAGGATCTTCTGCCAGCCACCCTTAGCCAGCATGAACTGCTCTTCTACAGAATGGTGGATCCTTGAGAGGTCTGGTTGCTCTGTTTCCACTTGGTTTGCCCTGTGCTGTCCAGCTTGCTCAGCAGTGTTACAGCTTTCTACAGCTTTGTACCTTGAAAGTCTTTTCAAGTATGAGGCAGGTACTTCAGGAAGAGAAGCAGTGATTCAGTGCTAAAGCTGCCCATTCTTTATATTCCCTGTTCCTGTGTGTGTTTGGACACTCATGCATATCTCCTCTCCAGCATTTTATGTCCCTCTTCTCTTTAGTGCTTTATCTCCCTTCTGCTCTTTAGCTCTTGCTCTCTCTTGTCAGCTCTCTGTGCTACAGAGGGAAGGACACTGTTTGAGGGGAGTGCTGTGAATCAGCCTCAGCTGGCATGTCCAGGAGCACTGTGCATGTGGTGATGGATGGTTCGTGTGAGTGTGCTTCTCCTCCCACAGCTGTATCATACACATGTGTTCTTGCTGCTGGCTCCTGTAGCACATTCCATGCTTTGGTCTTCCCATCCCTGCCTGGGCTCTCTTCTGCAGGCAGCTGCTGGTGAGAAGCCTGTTTGCTGTCTGGCTGCATCCACTCTCCTGACTTTGTTTTCTCTGTCTGTCATTAATGAGTGAATACCTTGTGCAAGCTCCATACCCTGTCTGGAAACTGTTCTCCATTTCTGGCTGTGAGTGATATCTGCATGTTTGGTTCATCTTCCAGTTCCTGGCTCTGATTCTCCTCCCATTCCTAGGCAGTGTGGCTCTGCTGCACACAAGAAAACTGTGCTGGGGCCAGGCTGGAGTGAGCCAGGAACAGTCATCCGCAGTGCTTTACACTCCTCACAGGTACCTGAAGGAGCCAGTGAGCGTGGCTGGTGTCCTGAATGTGCAAAAGCAGGTGTCTCACAAATGAACCAGTTGCCCATATTTTGTGAATAAAGCAGGTGTACACAGACGAGCAGGGTTCTACTCAGGGACCCTCCTCTGTGCATGGAGCTGCTCCAGTTTGTCCCCAGTGCCACATTACTGCTTGTGGGCCTCTGCCCTTGGCCTGTGATGAGAGAAGATGAGCAGCTGGCAGGAAGGTAGCAAGAATGTGCTACTTAAACATAGGTTCCTAATGGCTGTGTTCCCAGTCTCCAGATGTGTGGCTGCTCTGGGATGCTGGGACCTCCCTCTCTGCTGTGGCAGACAATTCCATTATTAGCTTAGTGGCACTTTTCCATATGCCAACACTTGTGACTGCAGGACTGTTTAATTTTCGCTGCTCTGAAGTATTTTATTTGTCAGATGTTAGCTTCTGCTTTGTAAAGATCAAATGCCAAAGTCCTTACCTAGATTTTTACTCAGTTAGGACTGGGGCTTGATCCTGTGTGAACAGACCATTATATCTAGTCAGGATCAGGGGCAGGATCAGAGACAGCATAAGGTCTTGAATTCAGAAAGTCTGTCACTTCTAGGCTAATCAGTAGAAACTCCCTGTCTTCAGGGATGGGTGTCTAATCTCCCTTCTTCTGTTAATTTCTATTTGGAGAAATGAGAAATCAGTACTGCTAAAACCATTGCCCACTCACATTTTGCAGCTGGACTGTGCAGATGAGGCGTGTGGTTGTGAGTGCCCGACTGAAGGTTCTGGCCCCGCTCTAGTGTGGAGAGCTGCTGCTGTGAGCAAATAATCCTGCAATTCACTGCTGGGGGCCTCTCTTTAATTATTGAGTGCCAGAATAGATGTATATTGAGTTACCTTGCTGGCAAATATAATCTCCAGCATCTCATGTAACTCTGCAATATTCTCAGTTTTCCTACCTGCATAACATGGTCTTCTTCAAAGAATCTAAAACAAGACAAAATGTGGTTTTATATATTGCTTGTCTAGCAGTACATGTTTCCAGAGAACAACAGGTTGTACATGGCTTTGGGGATAGCCTTCCCTGGCAGCATGGATTGCACTTATTTACAGTCACACTTGGATGTGCAGCGGAATGAAGCAGGATGTGCATGGTGCATTTTTAAACCAACCAACCAAAACAAAAAACCAACCTCCAAAAAATTCAGAAAAAAGAGAGAGCAGTCTAAGCCAACACAGCTTTATGAGAAGAAGGTCCTGCTTATCAAACCTGATTTCTTTTTATGGCAAAGTAACCCACCTAGCTGATCAAGGGGAGCCACTTCATGTAATCTTTTGAGATTTCAGTGAAGCTTTCAATACTGTCTCTCATAATGTCCTTCTGGACAAACTGTCCATCTCACAGCTGGAGAAACATGTCACAGGATGGGTGAGCAGCTGGCTCATGAGCCAGGTGCAAAGGGTGACATGAGACTGGCACTGGTCCCTTAGTGGAGTTTTGCAGGGCTCCACCCTTGGCCCTGTGCTCTCCGACATCTTCATAAATTACTTGGATGCAGGACTGGAAGGGATACTAAGCAACTTTGCAGACGATACAAAACTGAGAGGAGTTGTTGACTCCCTTGAAGGCAGAGAGGCCCTGCAGAGAGACCTCAACAAATGAGAGGACTGGGCAATCACCAAACCTATGAAGTTCAACAAGGGCAAGTGCCAGGTTCTGTACCTGGGGTGGAGCAACCCTGGATCTACAGATGGACTAGGGAATGAGATGCTGGAAAGCAGAGCTGTGGAAAGGCTCCTGGGGTCCTTGTGGATGGAAAGCTGGACATGAGTCAGCAGTGCCCTGGCAGCCAGGGGGGCCAACTGTGCCCAGGGGGCATCAGGCACAGCATTGCCAGCTGGGCAAGGGAGGGGATTGTCCTGCTCTGCTCTGCACTGGGGTGGCCTTACCTTGAGTGCTGGGAACAGTCTTGGCCACCACAGTATAAGAAAGGCATTAAGCTGTTAGAGAGTGTCAAAAGGAGGGCAACGAAGATGGTGAAGGGCCTTGAGGGGAAGCCAAATGAGGAGTGTCTGAGGGTTTAGCCTGGAGAAGAGGACACTGAAGGGAGACCTCATCACAGTCTACAGCTTTCTCTTGAGGAGAGGAGGAGGGGCAGGCAGTGATTTCTCCTCTGTGGTGACCAGTGGCAGGACCTGAAGGAATGGCCTGAAGTTGTCAGAGGAGGTTTAGGTTAGATGTTAAAAGAAATGTGTGGGCATTGGAACAGGCTTTCCAGAGAAGTGGTCACAGCATCAAGCCTGACGAGTTTAAGGAGCATTTGGACAATACCTTCAGGAACATTGTGTGACTCTGCAAGACTAGGACTTGGACTTGATGATCCTTGTGGGTCCCTTCCAACTCAGCATAATCTGTGATTCTGTGGATTTTGCTCTCACTGCTCTGAAATATTCCATTTGTCAGCTGTTGCTGTAGAAGACCTGGCTGACATGTCTTGATGGGGCTGCAGTGGTAGTTGTGGCCAAGTGGTGCATGGCTCCCGGGCTGCCTGCCTCCGTGCAGGCTGTACTGGTGTCACTTGCAGGAGCACTTGGAGGTGGAGGTGGGGAGAGAAAATCAACATACACATTTATAATTTTTTCCAGCTTGCAGAGGTGCAAATGGCCTCCAGTGTTGCCTCATCCCTTCTCTGTCATGCTGTCACGCACAAGCTGCAGCATCAGAGCTGTGAGCCGTGCCTGAGAAATTAGCCATGGATCCCTTGACCTTTGGTTCCTGTAAAATCCTCTGGATAATGCAGTCTCCAGTGCTCACAGCCATGATGCAACTACTACATATGTTCTTTCTAAGTATGGCAAGCAAACCTTGTCGTTCCTTATTTTGCAAAAGAAATAAAACGGGTGAATTCCATGTAATCCTGATGACAGTTTAAAAAAGAAAGAACCATTACCTAATGCCTAAATGGAAGAAAAGGCAATACTGTGGTGAGTCGAATACTTTGGTTAGTCACAAGTTTCAGCAGATTTCACGAGCCAGGCAGGAGCTGTGAGCCCGAGGTCCCTGCAGTGTGACCCCCGGGTCTGTGCCCCGCAGCAGCGCGGACAGAGGAGCTGCAGCCGGGTCTGGTGCTGCTGCTGCTGCATCCCCGTGCTGCCCGGAGCAGGGAGGCAGGGCTCCATCTACCGCTGTGTGCGGAGAAGGCAAAAATAACCGGGATGGCATTCCTCCGCACGGGAAAGCTACTGCACACGGTGAGCTACACGTGCTTTTCCTTTTTTTTTTTTTTTGTCTTTTTTTTTTAATTTTTATTTTTGTTTATTTCCTTTCCCCCCTGTGGCTTCCAGAGCCCTTCACTTCCAATCCAGTTCCCCGATTGGGACGTTGTGCAGGTCTGTAGCTGGGACAGTCCCCACTTGTACATCATGTCATGTGAGGCTGGGGAAAACAAAGTGACTTGTACACACACACAGAGAATTGGGAGCAGAATCTGAAACGAAGCCTGATTTCCAGTCTGTTTCTCTGACAGGATAGGGTTCATGCTCCAAAACACGTTGAATACAGAGAGTTCTTGGAGGGCTGCAGGAACAGGGTCAGGATAGTGCACAGTTCTGCAGCTTTCTGCTTGGTCTGCCTGTGCTCTGTGTCTGATGCCTACACACAGACATTTATATCAGAATGGAGCTCTGCACGAGCCATGGGCCCTCTTCTGCCAAGCTTGGGGATGCAGTGAGGGGTGTGAGCCCTGAACCCAGGTCTGTATGCAGGTTCTGCAAGCAAATTCTCAGTACTTTCAGCTAAAATCCTACTCTTTGCCTTGCAGACTGTAGCTGAATAGTGGACCAGGTTATCCAGGGTGGTTGTGGCTGCCCATCCCTGGAAGTGTTCAAGGCCAGGTTGGACAGGACTTGGGGGAACCTGGTCTAGTGGAAGGTGACCCTGTTGATGGTGGGGTTGGTGGACAAGGTGGTTTTTAAAAGTGTCTTCCAACACAAACCAGTCTGTGATTTATGTTGAAAAATGAATCTTTTCCCCTGTCCTTGATCACTGCAAACAGCTGAGTTAATCCCACTGTGCTGGGTGAGATACTGTTTTATATAGCTGGTACTGCCCAGTTTGAATAACTCATGAAGGATAATGTGTACAGTGTTGTTCTAGAAAAAAACCAGATTTTAGGATTTCAAATACTAGGAAAAGGTGCTAATTTGTCTTTGCAAGTGACTTGCTGGTAGTGAGAACCCATCGTTATTCAGTGCTTGCAGGGAACATGAGAAGTGTCTGGGTTCTTAGGCTTCCACAAAAAGCTTAACTGATAGTTCTGCACTGATGGCAGGAAGAGTTCGAGCTTACATTATTTGACTTGGAGAGCTTGTCCCAAGTTATGTGAACAGATGTTTCAGATTTAAGTTCAGCCTGGCAGAAAAGGGAGATCAGTCTAGTCCCCTGCACTTCCCATTTTTTGCTTGGGAAAAAAAAAATCAGAAGTGAGTTTCTTTTTTTCCTTTTAACTGGATTTTTCTTTACCGTGAAACCGAAATGCAAACTTCCTGGAAAGGAGGAGAGATTCACTTTTATCCAACCCAGCACTTTAAGCTTTTCCCCTGTTTGCTCAGCTGCCTTTTATTTGTCAGCATTTTCATGGGAGGAGCTGAAATCATCTCTGAAAAACATCACAAACAGTTAAACCCCCCAAACCTCCCCCTCAGGACGACATGGTCTGCTTTCCACATTTTGGTGCATTACACAGCCAGGCAACCCTTTGTGTAGTAGCTCGTGTGCTGCAGCAAGAGCAATGGGAAAAAAAAAAAAAAAATACTTCTCCTGACACAGCTGTCAACAATTAAACTGTGAGGCTTTGCTCACAGAGGTTAGGGAGAAGCCCAGGGAAATCTGAAAAAGTTTTCAAGAGAAAGCACTGAAAATACTTGGCAGAAATCAGGGAATAGATTGCAGATGACAAATACACATCTCCACAGAGTATCAGGGAAGAATTTGGTTTGACAGTGGCTGTGGAGCCATGGAGCTGTGCTGGATCAAGGTGAACGTGGCAGGAATGGAAATAATTAAGCCAGATAAGCATGCCCAATACTGACTTTTATGGGAGAATTTACCCATATATTCAATGGACAAGTCCCACGGACAGCTGGAAGGTGGAGGACCCTCCACTCCTGCTGATACTGCTGTGCAGTTTTTATACCATGCCTGCTGTCTGTAAACCCTGAGGACCTGTTTTAAGGCAGAAGATGTCCCTCAGTCGAGGACAGGACAGCAAAATGATCTCTTGGGGTTGGAGAGCAGCAGGTGGTGACAGTGGAATGACATGTTTTAACGTGCCAGTCCTTGGCATGTCCCTGTAGGCCTGGAGGAGATCAGGTCTGTCATGAGCAGCAGATAAAGAGATTAAAAAGTGAGAGGAGCACTTGCACACATCACCCTGGGAGCCACATGGGGAGGCCATGCTGCCAGGTACTGTGGGCACAGGCTGTCCCACCTCATGTCTTGGGCAGAATGAACTCCCGTGGTTGGATTTAGCCAGTGACCCTGGTGGTTGAGCTGCTGGCTGAACGTGGCCTCAACAGCATCTCGGAGGCCATGAAATCTTTGGGACTGGAGGAAGCAGAGCTGAACACCTGTATGTTCTCCTTAGAGCTACCACAGCAAGTGCAGCAGAGCTGTCCCCACACTCAGGACAGCCTGGCCTTGGGTGGGAGCTCTCCTGGCAGCACAGGAGCACAGGAGCTGGTTGATTGTAGTCCCTTGTGTACGTGGTAGCAGAGTCAGGCTGTAGGCATGGTGCAGACCCTGGAAGTTTGCTGCTGCTGCGGCAGTGTTTGTAGCTTAGGCCCTCAGCTTCCCAGGGATTTCAGTGCTGTGTGATGTGAGAAGTAGCTCACTCGTTCCTTGATCATCCCTTTTTCCCCACAAAGTGTCAGCTGAATTCTGCCAAATTAATAATTTATTCAACTCTCTCACATGGCGGTCCATGGTGATGCATCCCATTAGCAGCAGCAGGTTTGAGTAAGGCTGGGAGTTCCCCAGGTCCCAAGAGAAGACTGGAATTGTCCTGGTTGCCTGGGGAGAGTGTGAGGGTGGTGGGAGAAGGGGATCTGCCAGGTGCAGTGAGCGGTCTGAAGTCACATCTAAAATAGCTGAACTGTGACATTTCCTCTTGACAGAAGTGGTGAAAGGCCACAGACGCTTCCTTTCTGTGACTCAGAAACTTGCAGATCTTCTTTGATTCACACCTTTTAAGTAAAATTAGCCTGTGCCTCACTGCTGCCAAACTCTTTCAAAGCAAAGATACTTGTACAAAGGAATTCAGCAATAGAAATGCAATTCACTTCTGGATCAGATTACTGTTATTTCTGACTGGAAGCAGCACCAGAATGCTTGCAGGGATTTCCACTTTGCCTTTGAAAAGATGTGCATATTGTTGGTAGAAAAATATCTGTTTGGGAGGAGAATTCACATACGTTAGGGGACAGGGAGGGCAATGAGCCCCATGAGACGGCTGCAGTGATGAGTACAAGAGCTCAGCTTTGGCTATAACGTTCAGTCCTTTTGAAACAGGGATCTTCAGCTGTTGTTATCAGGAATGTTGTGACGTGATCTGCAATTACTGCTGCTCAGGAGGACATTTCCAGCCCCAGTCTGAGCTGTCACCCAGCACATGGCTCTTTATGCTGCTTGTACCCTGGCATTCCAGAGAGCCGTCGGACAAATTCCTGCGTGTGGGGATTCTTCAGGTGAGACTTAAGGAGGGGAATGATTTTGATTCTTAAGGCTGCAATTGTTTGTGACATTGATGAATGTGATGTTACCTTGAAACATGAACTTACCATCAGCTGGGAGCATCAGTCAAGAAAAGACCTGGCACTCAAAATCCATGCTGTTCACAGTCTATATTTTGCAGCCAGCTGTAAGCGAAGCCCCGGTTTCCTTGACGATGCTCCTGGGGACAGAGCCCAATGGCACCTGCAGAGTGGGGCATGTGGCCAGTGCCCCAGAGCCACAGAGGGGGCTCCAGCGCCTGCAACCCCTGCCCACGGACAGTCCCTGAAATGCCAGCATGGAGCAGCATCTCCAACAGGGCCAACTGCCCGGGACAGCCAGGGACAGCCGTCAGCTGAGGGCTCCTGATGCAGAAACTCGTTTGCTCATAATCTGTGAGGGTGAGTCTTAGAATAATGCCAAGAGTGCTCTGATTGTAGCCTGGAATACTGATATAAATGGTGGAAGGGATGGATGTTTGTAGTGTAATGGAGAGGTATATAATATCTGTAGTACAATATATATAATACGCATGCAGACATTTTTCTTCCTGGCACAACAAGAGCTTTAAACCAAATGAGAACAAAAGTGATTTACTTAAGAAAAAGTTAGGCACGTTGCACTGAAAATAGAACTGCTTGTATTACTTTACCCGAAAATAATACACTTGATATCTTTGGGTGTCAAGTGAAGCCTTTCTAAACAATTACATGTTTTTGTGGCCGTCTTGGCCAGGTTTGTTCTTTCTGCTTGATGAACTGTGCACAGAGAAGTGGATCTCCAAAGAGTGAATTCTTTTGCCCTTTGGAAATGTATGTGAAAGGGACAGCAGCATATGGACTTGGCATGCCCCAGGCATGGCTGTGGGAGCCTGGGAACATTCTGTGTCTGCAGCAAGTGTAGGAAGAAGGGAGGAGGAGAGCAGAGCGACTGCAGTGAGAGTGTGGTGATGGCAGTGAATCTGCAAGCAGGAGCAGCAGGGGGCCCAGTCGTGACCCAGGCTTCATCACAGCTGAGGTGAGGAACAGGCCTTGTACCGTGCCCTTTCCTTGCCTCATGGGACACAGCAGAACTGGGAGAGTCTCGTGAAGAGCCACAGGCAACATCTGGACCAGAGAGCGCAGGTAAAACTGCCGGCCACAGCAAAATCAAGCCAGGTGCTGAAGGAAGGGACAGAAGAGGGGCTGTCTTTGGAAGCTCAGCTCTGTCAGCAGTCAGAGACTTCAGCTGTGAGTGGAGGCAGAAGCATGCTGTGGCTTTTCCAAATGTACCACCATAAGATGCTTTTATGGATCAATAACTCCAAATGTTGTCCAGAACAATGAACTAAAAATGAGACCATAGAACTGTTGCACAAATTGCAGGTGAGCACAGGGCAGGTGAGCATACCACAGCCAGAGCACAGCACGCATGCACAGAAGGCCTGGAAGAGGCTGCATGTGGCCATATCCTGCACAGCAAGTCTGCAGCACATTGTTTGAGGCAGAGGCAGAGCAATTGCTGCTTGCATTTGGTCTCTCATTATGGATCTTGGAGAACAACCCCCTCAACTTGAACGTAACATGTACAGTTAAATAGAGTGTGTTTTTCTCTGCCCCAAATGTGTGATGCACCCCAGGGAGGTCCATGGAAAGGTCCATGTGCCTTTTGGTAGGTATAATTGCCCACCTTAACAGAAGATGTTCTGATTCACTCACAAGAAGTACTGATACAGGCTCTGTCTGTGTCTCCCACCCTGACACCCTGAGCAGTTGCTTTCAGTCTCTCACGTTTTAATGCTGGTATCTCCTTCTTCTGCTTGCAGCAGCAGCAGCACTGCTCTGGCATCTCTGCCAGCCACAGCTGCACGAAGGGCTGGGTGACACTGTGCCACCGCCGCTCACGGTCTCTGCTGGATGGCACCTTGTGTGTGTTCATGCACTGGTGATGGACCCCATGCCCTGGCACTGAATATCACAGCCCATTTCTGTGAAATGATGCTGATTTGCAGATACACAGTCTCTTGCCAGACCTATGTGTGCCCCAGTAACTGCTGGGAACCCCACAAGCCCTGGCAGAGGTGCCAGAACTCCCCTGTGTGCAAAGCGTGCCAGGCTACCACAGTGCTTGCTCATGGAGCAGGGAGAAGCATGAATGGGAGCAGATTTTAGGGGTTTTTTTAGTCAAGGAAATCCAGGGATGTTAATTACTGAGCTGTCATCAATTTCAGCGACTGCAGAACCCAATTAGCCTCTAATTTTAGTTTCATGCTAATGCCATTGTCAGCTCTTTCTGTACCACAGGTGAGGCAGTTTTAGACGTGGCTCTACAGCTGCTTTGTGTGGGTGGTGGCTTCCTAGAACCTGGCACCCAGCAGGGAAATTGGGGCAGCATTTGGAAATGCTTTGAAAGGCCCTGGGGTTTTTATACAATTTTTTTTTTTTTATTGCTGTCCTACTGCTGCCACATACACATGGCTCACATGGGCACCAGCCCTCATGAGGCACAATTTTCCCTTGGCTGGCACCCCACCTGGCAAAAGATAAGGCTCAACACAGTCCTGTTGGGGCTCACTCACTCACTCACTGATCTGAAGTGGGGAGGCTGCTAACTGCAGGATGCCATGGACATGCACCCTGTATCTGTAAGCAGCAAGGAACGACTGGAGTGTTCTTTGGGCAGTGGCCACCTGCAGCTTTCTGGGGGACACTAGGAAGGATGGTCAGCTCTGCCCCACTGCTGCTGGCATGGTCTGAGTGCAGCCAGGTGCTCTTCTGGACATTTGTGCTGTGCTCCCCGCACCCCTGCCCTGGGTTGCAGCATGGTTGCAGCAGCACTGAGGTCAGCCTGCCCAGGATTCATTGGCACTGTCAGGGGTGGGAATTCCAACTGTGGCTGCACTTTGTGGTGTTCTTCTGCTTGCAGGTATTTCTGCACAGCTCTGATCTCCCCATGTTATTCCTCGCGGATCTTGAGCTGGTGTAAAAGTGGTGCCTGATAGAGCAGCCTGGGCTGTCTGGAAACACCTGGGCACAGTTGGGTTGGAAGCAGAGCAGGGAGGTTGGTTCTTTTCTGGAAAATACCAAACATGTAGATGGAAACAAATGGGAGCTGAGTGCCAGAGTGCCAACATCCATACTGAGTGGAGCCATGGCATGGGAAGAATGTCCATAGGATGTAGAAGTTTATTTAAACCTGTATTTAATGTTATTGAGTGAACCCACAGCACAGGCTTTCTGACTTGGAAGCCAGTTGCTGACATAGAGCAGCTGAGCTTTATTTGCAGAGAATTGTTGTTCTCCAGTGGATTTGCAGGTGCAACACAGTGACATGTTAAATGTTTGGGCTTCCCTATTGTGCTCTCAGCTATCCTGGAAGATACACAAAGGCTGGAGGATGGCTGGAATGCCATAACAAGTTTTCCACGAAGAAACTCAGTGAAGCCTCAGAAATCTCCACTGGCTCACACTGCTTCTGAGACATGTCCAAGCTGATGGTCACATATGAGTCCTTACAGCTCCGTTTGAAGGTTTGAACGCTTTGTTTTCCAGAAGAGCTTTTCTGGGCATTATTTGTTCCGGACTGACCTTCAAATAAAACTTACTAAGACCTGACAACAGAGTAGGTATGACAGCCCTGTCAAGGAATGGATAAGCTCCCGTCCTCAAATATGCTTTCTATTTATGTTGGCAGTGTACAGACTTCTCAGGATTTTACCTGCTATCCCAGACTAACACTTCAAAAGTGCCACCAAGGAAATTTCTCTGTGTATCTCTTTCTATTTCAGAAATTCTTAAGTGAATAATGTGCGTTGGCAGATACATAACTGCCTGTTGAAGCTCACAGCTGAAGAATGTTCAAAAGGAAAAGAAAATATTTGGAAAGTATTTTTTTACTATCAAACAGACCTGGAAATTGTATCGACTGAGGAATATACCAATTGTTCCTTGCAGGTTAGTTTTTCATGGTTAGTTTATTTTTCATGTTTATCAGAATGTTTCAGTTCATACCTCAGACACCTCAATCTCTGCAAGTGTCAGGGCCCCTGGAGGGGCCAGCAGCTCTGTGTGCCCCCAGATCAGCTGGCAGACATCTGCCTTGTGTTAGGAGAAACATGATCTTCCTGCTGGCTTGAACCTGTGGAAGGGGGTGGGAACATTATGAAACTGCTGCTTAAACCAACACATAACCCAGCATTTCAGAACAAATAAGCAACATATACAATGAAATAAGTTGCCTGCGTTTTCTCAGAAAATAAGATGAGCATTTTCAGGAAAAAAAATATGCTTTTCCACACCCTTTTGTAGAAGCTGCTGTGGATGCCAGGTCGGTTGTTACCCATGGGATTGGCTGCTGGGGACTGGGCCACAGAGGGATGGTGGCCTTGATTTTACCATCTGACTCCAGATCTGGCTTCTGGCTTTCTCTGACCCTGCCAGTGCAATCAACAGGGCTTGGCTGAAGGTAATTGAATTAAATGGGACACTTGCCAGGGACACCAGTTATCTCCTGCAGTCATTAGCACAAGAAGGGTGTAAGGATTAGCTCTTGTTTGCTGTCTCAGGTGTTACTGGTGATACCAGCCAACATGTTAAGGTCTTGTCAGCAGCAGCATGTTCTGGAAGAGACAGCAGCCTCTTTAGCTGATAATACCCATATAATTTCTTTAAAATACAGGTATTCCTCACTGGAGTAATTTTATTTTAGTCCTCGCTTTGAATAGTTTAATGAGTATCATTTCATCTCTCATTTCAGGGGATGAGCACATGTATAAGACAGGTACAGTCACCCTTTTGACTGACAACACTCCCCAAAGACTCACTCTCCAGCCCTTGGAGCCTGCTTCCTCAGCCCTGGGAGCACAGCTGTGGTGTGGGGTGAGTGATGCAGAGGAGTCACTGGTTCTGGGTGCTGGTATCACATGAACTCTGCTGTGGGGGAGGAAGGACCTGGGCTTTTGATTTCTGAAGGATATTGCTCTGATAAATAAAGAAAAGATTTAACTATTGCAGGAAAGTGTGGGGATTTGCTCTTTGGCATTCTGGATGAGAACTTCTGGTACTGATGGTCAGTACAATTACTGAGGAAGCAATGGGCACGTGCCCATGACTCACCTGCAGTGGTCCCACATCCCACGTGCCCACATCCCAGCTGAGGCACTGCCTGTGTCCCACCCATGGCAGTGCCCTACTTCCCACATGGCCGTGTCCCCTCTGCAGCAGTGCCCACCTTTCACGTGCCCCTGTCCCACCCACAGTGCTGCGTGCCCTTGGTGGCTCACCTGGAACTGAAGTGCTGCTGCTTCCTGGGGCTGGGGAGCAGTAATTAACCAGCCAAACTGGTGATGAAGTGCTTCAAGACCTGATGAGCTCAGACATCTCTCCCATCCACAGTGTATGGGGGTGGGATGGCAGCCCCTGTGCAGGGGCTCTGGGGGTGCCTGGGCAGCAGAGCAGCCATCCCTGCAGCTGGGCAGGCTCCAGTCCCGCTGGATGTTGCGCAGGAAGCCTCGGGGTGCTGTGTGCCCTGTGCATGGCTGGGAGGTTCTGCCAGAGCCACAGCAGCTGTGGCTGATCCGTGCTGGGCTGGGCCCTCGCTGGGTGAGAACAGCCAGCATGGCAAACCTCGACCTCATGGATCATCCCTCCACAACCTCCTTGTCACAGGCAGGGCCAGTCCACGCTCCACACAGCCCCTCTGCATGCTCTGCCTGCTGGGAATGGCCCCTTGCTTTGGGGAGTCATTTTAAACTCTCTTTGAGGGGTCTTAAAAATTGCTGAACTTTCAAAATAAGTTCTTGTATGG
This sequence comes from Phylloscopus whistleri, assembly GCA_017589585.1. Classification (NCBI taxonomy): domain Eukaryota; kingdom Metazoa; phylum Chordata; class Aves; order Passeriformes; family Phylloscopidae; genus Phylloscopus; species Phylloscopus whistleri. The sequence continues at coordinate 271,195 of JADMLD010000285.1, forward strand.
AATATTCATTGTTGAACTCAGCATGAAATGTAAAACAAAGCCTAAAACCAGGGATGCTTTTGATTTTAGTGCAAATGCGAACAGGAATTTTAATTTATACATATTTTAGTAGTGAATGCTTAAAATGATTCTGGTGTTTCGTGTCCTCAGCTGTGGTTAGCCCTAGGGTCTGCATTGGAATGAGTAAGATGCAGAGATCTGGCACTTATGACAAGCTCAGCCTAGGGTGGTTTAAGACATGTTAGTGTAGGGATTTTCTGGCAGTGCCATGGGGTCAGAGCCATGCTGTGGCCCCATTACACGTCACAAGAATGCCTGATGCCTTTCTTCGTGCTCACAAGACTCTAACGGGGTCAACTTTCACCTGGCTGGAGCCTGCCAAGATCACCACATCGAGTCCATTCTGCCATTGGAAAATTGTTCATTTTCATGGCTAAGTCAGGATTAATGTTGTGTGGCGGTGAGAGTGCGGTTCAGGGCAGGGTCAGTGAGGTGCTGACGGGCACTCTGGGGCCACCGGCCATGACCTTGGCACAGACTGCCTGGGGCCAAGGCACAGCTGTTAATATCTCCTATACTCTGCTGTAGTATCAAGAAATACAAATATACGGGACTTGGGCAAATCCAAAAATCCACAAAATGCCTTTTGTTCTCTTTACTGAACTCACATCAATGTCTCTTTCATGTAAAATGTCCATGGGACTTTGCTGCTTCCACAGCGAAGGGCATTCCAAGCAGTAACTGCAATAACTAGCAAATAGAATTATAAGGCATGGGGGCAGAGCTGGGCTCCTGCTCTCCTGCAGCAAAGGCACTGCTGGCTGCAGCTCTGCAGGTTGCCACTGATGCACTTGCACTGCACAACCACCACTTTCTCAAATGGATATGTCACTTATATTTTCTTTAATTAAAATTTCAGCTATTCCTGCCTCTTCACATGCCTCTCTGCACACATGTCTGACCCTGACCACTGCCATGTTTGGAGCTGTGTGGTGGCTTTTGTCAGAACCCAGGAATGCAGCCTCAGGAACAGAGCCCTGCACAGGCAAACTTGGCAGAACCTGGGCAGTGTCTGGAGCAGCAGTGAGGAATCTGGAACTGGGAGCTGACCACACTGTTATTGACGGGTCTTGCATTCCCAGGAGGACAAATCAGGGCCTTGATTGCCAGGTTTGCAGTTTAAAAAAAGCCTTTGCTTTAATGAATGTACAGCCTAAGTGTCATTGTTCTCTTCTCCATTCTGGGTTGTTTTTCAGAAAACAAGACCAGTTTAGGAAATTTAAATCTCTCCTAAAAAAGAAATTTTATCTAGAGAAGTCCCTCTGTGCTTCCATTCTTAGTATAAACCAAATTTATTTACTTCTGTAGTTGAAATTGCATTACTAAAGAACATAAAGTTTCTTTAATGTTCTTTGATGGTTTTTGTCTGGTTTTGAATGGAAGTTGTGATTATGTGACCATCTTGTGGCTTTAACACTTGCAGTTCATTTAAATTAATATTTTAGTTTATTTATTATCACAAAGTTTATTGGTTTGTTAGGAATAATACCCAAATTTGTGATGCTGGGAAGGTAAAGCTGCAGTGTGAGCCCACCTGTCATCCTTGTCATGGGAAAAATGCACTGGGAGCAACCACAGCCGGGCAGATTCACCAGCACTCCAGTGGTCTGTCTGTCTGTGTGTCTGTTTGTGTGTCTCATGATTTGCAGGTTATTTTTCACATCCTGATGCAACTGAAAAGTCAGCTCGTTTTAGAAAAGTGTAGAATCTAATGAGCAGTGTGTGTGAAAACCTCACCTGTTCCCAGGAGAGAGGTGAGCGATACAAACATGGCACAAGCAGGTGACAGGTGGAGATGAGTGTCTTGGAAAGAAAACATCAAAGGAATCACACAGTGATCAGGGGTGGGCAATTCACAGGGCCAGGGAGCTGGAGACTTGTGCAAAGCCACCCTGTTCTTCACTCGGTGCTAGTGAGCTTCAGTTCACGAAGAAAGTCGCTGGAAAAATTACCCAGAAATAGATGACCTTTCAAAAGGTCTCTAATATACAATTACCTGATGTTCACTGAAGTGGTTCACGTGCTTCCCACTCTAAATGATTTTCTAGGTTCACCCATGTGTGAAAAGGGGTCTGATTTTATGGAGGAGGGCAATGGGGGAAAGAAACTTCAGAAAGGAGAGAAATACGCCAGGGAATTTTACTGGTTGTTTGCTTCAAGGGAAGAAAAGGGCAAATAGATGCAGCCACCTCAAAGTCACCTTTTGACTTTGAACTTTAAAAGAAAGGAACATGGGAGAACTCTGAGGTATTGACAGCACTTGACAGAAGCTGTTCTATGGAGATAGGTAGGAAATTTAGGATCCAGTGGAATTTGCTTTCTTAGCCAGGTGACAAGTTCTTTTTTCTTTTTCCCAGTACAACAGAATTATTACAACCCCTGTTTTCCTTACTGCCTTTTCTTTCCTTCTGCCCTGGGCCATCTGATACAAGAGGTCCTTTGCCCTGTGTGGCCACCAGTGCTCACACCAGGGGCTGGCATGCCCCCTCTGCAGAGTTTCAGCTCTGATCCTGGATCAAAGCAAGCGAGTTATCTGGGGCTGCAATCTCTAGTGGGCTTTAGGCAAAATACTTTTCCAAGGAAATGATTTCTATGGCTGGCACAGAAGTGCCTCTCCTGTGCACCTTTCCAGTGGCAGCTGTGCCCAGGTGCACACAGCAAGCTTCAATAGTTCAGCGTTCTCTTCCCTGCCCCTGCTCCCAGCCCCCAGCAACACGGGGGGGGCAGAGACCACCCCCACCTGGGAAAGCAGCAGCATTCAAAAACCCAGGGACTTTTTCAAACCAGGGAATGGGATTTCCACACATGATGAGAGAGCACACTGGGACACAGGAACTATATTTGTATGGAAGAAAATTATTTTAAATAACCTTGGAATGTAAAGATTTTCATGAACAGAAACAAGTGACGGTGTCCACCCCCACCTGCATTATCTGGCAAAACAAAGTCCCTGAGACAGTTCAGGCAGACAAGACCACCCCCACGGCAGTTGTAGCACTGAAGCACTTTTCATTTGGTCAAGTATCTAAGTTTCTTTGTGGGGATAAAAATCCCAAAGTTTAACTTTGGATCCAAAGCATTAGATTTGCAATTCCACAGAATCTTGTGATTTTGGAAATGTTCCATTGTTTCTCAGTATGAGCTCATGAACCTGGAATGAAATTGTCCTTTGGGGACAAAACAAAATAGATGAAAAATAAATGATCATGTCAGATCTGGAGACCAAGGAGTTCTTGAGCCATGGTATTTATTATGTTTCTTTTCCATCAAGTTCAGGAGCGACTTTGAGCAGGATTTGCTGCAGTTGAGGGAGACAGAAAAAAAAAACCATATTAAAAATAAAAGAACTGTGAATAAGATTTTTCAAAAAGCCATTTATTTTCCTATATAAGACATCTAGATCCAAAAGTGAATGGTGAGTCAGGAGTGCACATGGTTCCAGCAGCAGCTTCCAGGCTCTTCTGACTGTGGCTCTGCTGGAAGGCAGGTCAACTTGAGCTCACAGTAGCAGAAGTGTGGGATGATGCAGAGCTCCTCAGGCTTCTGCCTCCTCCTTTTGGAGGCCACACAACGTGCACATGTTGTGTTCCTGAATTCATGTCTCTTCTGGCAATTTGTTTGCCTGATCCTTAAATTTCTGTGTTCATGTCCAGGGCGCAGAGCTCTGCCAAGCTGCCAGCAGCTTGCTGAGACCATGGGCAGGTGCCTCAGCTTCGCCCACGTCTCTGCCAGGGGATCCCAAAGGGGCTGAGGAGCTGCCACGAGGCTGCCGGGAGTGCAGCCACACACAGCTGCACTCCCCATGTTCTAAGGGCAGTGTGCTGACGAGCTAACCATGGCAGAGAGACTGAAAGATGTGAGAGTTTCTCCTGGAGCCTGCTTTTAGCTCTGCATGGCCCTGTTTGGGAACAGGCTGTAGTCACTACATGCCTTTAGCTTGAACTTGCACTTCATCCGTCTGGGAGGAAGAATGGCAGAAATGTTCTGGGAGAAAATTCCGTTTATGTCTTCTGCCACCTGCTAATGGCATATGTGAGCTGCTGCGTGCCAGTAGCCGATGGCAAAGATAACATCAGTGTGGAGAAAATTGTGCAGTGCTGAAAATGAGACTCATGTTCCAGATAACCCGATAGTTCAGCGCCTGCTGGGGCCAGGTGTGGGGCCAAGCTCTGCTCACCAACACTCACACAGACACACTCGGTGTGATGGCCTTGCCAGAATCCCAGAAAGCAAATTTTTTAGGGCAGGCAAAAGGACAAAAGCTGAAAAGCTTCTATTTACATGCAGCCCCAAATCAGGCTTTGCTGCATATACCTCCAGCCTAATTACAATGAGCCAGGGCGAGGGAGGCTGACAGGTGGGAACAGCTGTCAAAGTGCCCGGTAAAGCTGCTGGTCTGAAAACTGACATAATGGCACAGTAGATGTAGTGGGCAGCTCTTCAGATGTAAACATCCATTTACAGTAGGATCATAAAAATATCTGAGGCACTCAACAGCAAAATCCTTGTTGCTTTTCGCACTTGTGGCACCTGGAGTTTTTGCTCAGGGAGGGAATTCATGGTTTTTTGTGTGAACCAAGAGGTAATTGTGAGCAACTACTTAAATAGCCCTAATTATGTTTAGAGAAGGCTGGTCCCTGAAAGCAGCTAGGATCTCTGAATAAACATATTGACACAGGTGACCACCTGATCTATGCATATGGGTCTAAAAAAAAGCCACTTTGCTAAGTTTAAATACCTCAAAGCAAAGCTGAGCAGACAGCAGACGCCAGCAGCTGTGCCTGCCCAAAGCAGCGTAGCAGGGGCTCGGTGGGGGAGTGTGGCCACAGCACGTCCTGCCAGCCCAAGATGTCCTCCTGGGGGGAGCAGGGCCTTTAAATACCAGCCTTTAAATACCCCGTGGACAGAGAAAGGTAAAGGGACTGGGGCCCCTGGGTGGGGGATGGACAAACCCAGAGGCTTACCTTGTCTAATCCTTGGGCAAACGTTCTCAGTGTCTGCTGAGTGCAGCAGCTGATCCCACCTGCACCAGCACTGACCCACCTGTGCCCTGCACAGCTGGCCCGGGGCTCCCAGGGGACAGAGGGCACCTGCTGCCAGCCCGGGGTTCCCCAGGAATGGAGAGAGCCCCACCTGGAGAGCTCCCCACCTGGAGTTCCCAGGGGACGGTGGGCTCCCAGCTTGGCTGAGGCCCTTAAGCAGTCAGAATATTTGGAAGAGAAAGTCAGTGAAGGAGAGGACAAATGTGAAGCTGTTGAACATGTTCAGCCCTTCAGCACAGGGGTTGAAGAGTTCACAGTGACAGCTGAGATAAGGCCAAGCTTGGTGATGGGCCCCAAGCTGCTCCTGCCCCACCAGCCTCCTCCTCCTGCAGTGAGCAACCCAGCTGCCTCACACCACTGTTAACCATGTCTAGCTTCAGCACAGCTTAACAGCACAGAATTACAATATCCTATGGCATGGGAATGGGTCAGAAACAAACTCTGTATCTTTCTGTATTAACACAGGTACCACTCCTGGCTCAGAGGGTTTCACAGCCCTGAGATCTCACTGCTTATGACTTGAAGCAACTAGCATCACCTCAGGCTATAGGGAGAAAAATTTTATTGAACCACATTGCCTCTTTGCTAGACAAACCACAGAAAGATAAGTCACTCCCAGAATGTCAGGGCTGTCTGGACACCTTCCAAACAATCACTGCATTTCATGCTTGAATGCCTATCAGCGAATTTCCAGTACAAAATGTAAACAGAGACAACTAGAAATCAACGTCTTCAAGGTGCTTCCTTTGCACCTCCCCAGAGGGGAGGGCTGTTGGCATCAGTCCCTCAGCACCAACAGACACAGGTTGGGTGACAAGACAGGTGAAAGAATAAGGCCTGAGGTCAGTAGATGCCCAGTACAGCCACTGAAGCTGCCTGCTTGCAGGCGCTGAGGCTGCTGCTCTAAAGGAAACAAGACCCCTGCCTGGTAGTAAACATCTCCAGTTACCACACAGAAAAATCTAAAAAGCCAAACAACAATCACCTAGCCAAGTGTTTAGGGTGGAAAAATATCAAAAATCAAGATGAGATGTGCATGGCATGTCTCCTGCCTGGAACCCCTGGGAATGTTTGTTGGTGGCATGCCTGGTCATGTCGTGCTGGTTGGACACAGGGCCAGGACCGTGCTGTTCACTCAGCAGCCTGATCCAGTCCTTCCTTTGGCTGAAGGAGATGCATGCTGGGTGGGACAACTGCCAGGTGTTAGGAAAGATCACTTATGCCCACAGGTCACTTCCCCAGCAGGGAGTACTTTGTTCCAGGGGTGTTACAGCCCTCCCCAGTGGCATGGGACCTCAAGGGAGTTGAGAAGACCCATGGAGACAATAAGGTGAATGGCACCAGACTTTCTGGGGGAATCAACTTTGGTGAATGCTGCCCAGCCATAATTCAGAGCCGCTCTTTGCAGCAAGGCAGTGCAGGCAGGCAGAGCAGTGTTCATGTCAGGATGGTGCAGGTCCCTATGCTGTGCTACAGCTGAAGCCCATAACAGAGAAAGAGAACCTCAGTGGGAGGGCTGAGCAGGCAGGGTCAGATCCTGCCACAGTTTTGACTCACAACTAGATGGACTCCGTACTTTTCAAGTTGCAGAATTTAAGCTTTTTGCATTTCTGTTTTACAAACGCTAGTCAGTGGTTTTGCCACTTTTCATCTATTAAGCTTCTTGGGTTTCTCCATGCTCCATCCAGTGTTCCATCCTAAACTCTAATTTTTATGCCTTTCCTCACTTATAAGTGGAGGAGGTCACCCTCAGAGAGGCTGGTTCAGAGGACAGTGGTAGTAGCCATGGAGTGCCCTGTCCAGTGAAGTCTCAAACCAAAGATAGGATGACTCTGAAAAGCATGATAAAGTCTTTGAAAAGTCTTTGAAAATTAAGATAATACCAGTGCAGGCCCATACCTGCTGCTAGCATGGGAGATTCAGAAGTGCTGCTGCTGAACAGCATTTCCATGCCAGGAACTTGCATCAGCTGCCATGGATTCAGATCTGTCCTTCAGCTGATCCTACAGCATGGATTCTGGACACCTCCAGTTCTTGGACTCCTTCACCTCTGCATCACCAGGATTTCTTCAGCATGGTCATTAACAGCTCACACATACCTGCCACACCTTCCAGCACACGCCTCTGCATTCCTCACCCTGCTCCAAGACATGCTTTGTTCATGGACTCAGCTCTCAAAGCTCTCACTCACCCTGTGATTCACATGGGATCAAGTTATATGAAGTGCTGGCAAGTTGTGCTCATGGTGGATTTAGCCCTGTCCTTGAAGGAACAGATCCTGATTTCCTTGTCCATTTTTTATTCTACTCTCAAATTTTATGTACAGCTTTTGTTTAATCCTTTATTTTTAAGGTTTACATATCATCAACTGCTTCTCAAATAGCTCTGTCCTTTAACTAGACTTATGAGCTGCACTTTTAAAGTGGACACTTTGTGATCATCACAAAAATCCCTCCTGGTATTTTTGCTAGCATCAGTCCCCAGAACATGGGCTTTAACGAAGGGAACATATTCCCTACTGATGTGCCAGACTAAAGTTCATGGCTTTGTCTTGCTGAAAATGAAGTCTTGATTGTTCATGCAGTTCCCAATTAGTCATTCCACACCCTTGAATTATTTCTGACAGATGTGAAATACCTTCTGCTGAATTCCTACTCCAAGGAACCTTTTGCATGAGTGGTTTATCAGTGAATGCGAGCAGACTCATGATTTACAGTGCTTCATCATCATGGCATGTGTAACACTGAACACGAGGACTAGGAAACCAGACCCACCTATTTTTGGTCATAGGTTCAGAGCCTCCAACATCTGCCAGCAGCTGCACAAGAAGTGCTCACGCAGGGCCGGTGTGTGCACAGGGAAAGCCAGTTTACCCTGAGATCTCAAGAACGGATTGGCTGAGGGCTTATGAATTCACTCTCAGGGGTGATATGGAGACAAGTGCTAACCTGAAGGCCTGTTTCTGGCACTTTTCACTTTCTTGCTTTCTCTTTGCTGCTAGGAGTGCTTTTCCCACAGGCCACGTACTCAGCTGTGGTGCAAGTGAGGTGTGGTTCCTGTCCCTGAGCAAGCCGTGGAGACCTCCCCAGCAGGGAGGGACTGCCCAGCTTGGTGCCCTTAGCCCGCTGCTGGAAGTGCTCTCTGCTGTGTTTCCCTGCAAAGGTGTGGGTGCACATCTCTCCCTGTATTGTCAGAGGCACACATAAACTCTCATCCACAGCCTGCAGAACATAGGTGAAGGCTGTTTCCCAAAGCCTCTAAGGCTTCTCCTAAAATGAGGGGTCCCCAGGCTGGCCTGAGTACATTTATTTTCTCCTACAAAGAAAAGATCTTTCAGGGAACCTTCTCTGAACAAGAACCTCCTCCAAAGCAAGAAAGCAGCTGCAGTGAGGATGCCGTGGGGGTACAGACAGGTCAGAGTTGCTGCTCTCAGGTGCACCCACTGTGCACCACGGGCAGGAACACACCCAGGGCAACTCACCTGCTGCCTCTGGGACAGCCTGGCACCGCGGGGCTTAGTCTGGTCAGCCCTGGAGGTGCCATGCATGTATGTCACAGGAAACAGAGAGGTTCCTTACCAAGGGGAGCTCTGAGCTCCCCCTGGGAAAGGCCCAGCCGTGATCCCTGTTGGCACACCTGCAGTGCAAGGTGCACTTGCTCTCGCTGCCGCATTTCAGCAGCATTCCCCAGCAGCTGGCCAGGCCTGGCTCCATATGAGATTAAAGACATTACCTCTGCAATGGGAGATCTTAGGCTGGGATTCCACATTTTTCTCCTGCAGAAGTCTCCGTCACTGCAAAACAAAACAATACCACCTAAAGTCATGTTAAGTCATTGTAGTGATTCCAAAATCCATTATTCCTCTGGCTAATTAAAAAACCTCCATGCTCACTCTAGGTCTTAAAATGGTGAATTTTGTATTTGCAGTGGTGAAACTCCCCTGTTCTTTTTATCCACAGATGGTCATGATGATATGTTTTTGTTCAATAATTAATCATTTTCGTGTCATGTTTGACTTGGTTTAGGGATTTAAATTGCATGCCTCACTGAAGGGAATCTGTAATTGAGATACAAATCTGCGCACCTGTGAAAGACTCCAAGTTTTGTGCACATGCCTAAGTGTAAGTTTTTAAATGTATGTTTTACTACTTTAAAGGCATCTACACAGGATGTCAGTGGAGGTTGATCTGTCATCACTCTGTCTTGTCAGCAGACCCACTGGATTCTGACAGCTGAATAGAGGCCGTTAATTAAAACTGCCAGGTTTTGTCAGATCCTTGTCATGCTCCCTAGATAATTCAGTCTTATGCATTTCAAGCATTTGCAGCAGGAACAAGACTAAACCTTTCAATTTCTCTGCTCTATTCTATGCCCCTCTTTCCAAGAAAGAGGATTTATTCCTGCAGCAATAATCCTTTGCATTTTGAAGTAGGGGTGCCGGTGTAACTTGGTTCTTCACTGAGAAATGCCAGGGTTTGTGATGACTCCCCAGAGGGAGGTGGTGCAAAGGTTCTGGCAGTGACTCCCCAACCTCAGGAAGGTTACAGGGGATAATGCCACAAGTTTTGCAGGAATAAAGAGCTTTTTCTTACTTTTCTAAGAAGGTTCTTTGCTAGAATAAGCAAACAAAAATTGCACCTGACTTCAGGTCCCTCTGCTCCCACAGCTATCCACACTGGAGTTGGTGACTGCTCCTGGGAAGATATGGCTCTCAGCCAGTCATCCTTAAAGGAGAAGTGTTAGTTTGGCATGTAACTATGACCTATATTTAAAATTTTGCTATATATACAAATCTACTCTTTACAGAACATCTATGGGCCCTTTGGAATGGATATGATGCAGAGCCAGTGGTCAACCCTTAGAAAACACCACCTTTGTTTGTTTAACATGTTTATAATTGTCTCTGACTATATTATCATTTGTGAATTTCCACAGTAGCTTTCAAAGTAATGTTGGTTTGTCTGGGTAGTAACATTGCTAAAAAGCACTTAAAATGTCAAATACAGAAAGAGTTGTTTGCTTCTCCTTGCTACTACAAGCTACCACAGATGTGAATCATGAGCCATACTGCTACAGCTTCTGAAATCAAAGTAAAGCCAAATAATGCATAGCCCAGCACAGACATATTCCCTAACGACACAGAAGTGTGGTGCTCCAGCCCCTCATTTCACAGGAGAATAGGGGGATATATGATAAGAGGTTAGTGCCAACTTCTCCCTTCCTCGACAGTGACTGCAGTTTTGGATGGGACAGTCTGTGCCTTCCATGCATTGCTCAGAGGTGGATCCTATTCAGAAATCCCAATGGAACAGAGGGTTATGTCACCTTCATGTGGAACCACGTTCAACTGGAATGTCACAGATTTGCCTCTGGGGCCAACCTGACCTGCAACAGAGCATGGAGAAGGCACGTCTCAGGTAAGAGAGCACATGCAATTTGCACACTTGTGAGGTTTGCTGACAGCAGACTTCCATGTGGAAGTCACACCAGTAATGAGTATGTTCCAAAGGGAATTAATGAGGCACTTTCCATGTGGGCTCCCACGCCTGCAGGGAGGCAGCTCTGGAGGTGTCCGGTGTCTCGGATGTTCAAGAGGATTTCCCCACAGCTCACCTGGGTTCAGGTGGTGGGCTTGGAGACTCTGTTGCCCATCACGCTGCAGCCTCTGAGGCGTTGTATGCAGAAACTAACGCAGTAGCCGGGTCCCTTCTCATGGACCTGCCCAGGGAATGAGGGACTCTGGGCCACCTCGGGGCCATCCCTCCCCTCAGTCAGCCTGCCTGGGGAGTGTGCTTGTCTGCTTGTGGAATGGTGGCATCTCCTAAGGCCAGGTGTTGTTAGCTTGTGCACAGCACGGTGCAGTGTGAGGAACAAACATAATGCAGAATTACAAGGTGGTGTGAGTAAGAGCATCTGCCAACGTCAGCAGATACATGAGGTCAGCAAGTTTACATTCCTTCAGGTCAGAGAACAGAACAAGCGTGATCTTATCCCCATGCCAGTTCCTCTGCATTGCAAAGTCACTGCCAGGCATGACGACACCGTTCCTGCTCTGGAGGGCTTGCTGCACTGCCTGTGAGAACAAGCTGGAAGGAACAAACAGGCACAAGCAATCTCAGGTAAGAATGCAGAGGGGAACAAGCACACTGGTTTTCCCACAGCATGAAACAGCCAGGCTCACAGCCAAACCCATATAAATGTTCCCTAGTGAAACCAGACTCGGTTTATGAGGGACTGCAAGGTCTCAGTGCCCATCCTCACCTGGTGTCTGCTCACCTGGGGAGCAGTAGAGATATTCTGTTTAAAGTAATGGATCCAATCTGGTGTCCAACCCTGCCGGGCCATAAGGGAGGGGACAGCATAACAGAAGAATGGCATTTTCCTTCTCCTCACTTGTTATTATGTGTGGTCATGTATTAATTCCTAAACTCAACTATTTTAATTATTTTTATAACCCTTACTGATGTCACTCTGAATATTACTGTTACCCTTACAAATACACAACCCCCTTTCTCTAGAAATTTTAGCCATCCAGCTAACATGCCTTATGACTTTGAAATCAGTACAGGAAATTTATCAACAGAATTGAAAATAAAACTAAATTTAGGATGAAAGCCATACCTTAAACCCTCAAGGCTTATAAATTTAGTCTTGTCCAAAGTATAAATGCATGTCCCAAAAATTAATATAATTCTGGAAATTTCTTATGTTTGTCAGGCAGAACCAGACAATTTTAGAGGCATACGTATGAGTGCAATACAAAGTTATGGTTACAAAGGCACATCCTGGATTACAGAAAACAAATGTCATATCATACAGAGATTTCCATAAGGGTGGGAATTGCTCAGGACTGGCATGGGTCAGGCATAACTTTAAATGTGATTCCTTGGGCAATATCCAAAAGAGCAGACTTCATCTTGAACACTTGTGCTCACTGTAAACTGCATAGTACTTGGATAAGCGCTGAATACATAATAGCCAGATTTTTATATTGATGGCCAAACCCCAACACCTACAAGTGACTTCAGCTAGTATCAAGCAAATCAATTTCTGAAGACCTGCTTGGATAACACGATTATCCTTTTTGATGCATAAAACTTGAATAGGGATCTGGGAATCAGAAACATAAAAAAAAATGTCAGTGTTGAATTTAAAATGTTCCCCAAACAAGGAATTATGAGGAAGTCTTGGGAGAGATCTTGCGGTGAACTTGGATCTTTCCACAGTCTTTAATTCTAAGTATTAGATTTTTCCTAATCTTCACTGATTACTTGCAGCTGCTGTGGGCTATTGGCTAACCCATCTGGGCAGCACACAGCTCCTGCCACAGGCCAGGATCCCAAAACTGCATGTGGGGCATCTGCCATCCTGACTCTGCCTATGCTGCTCCTATTTTATAACTGCAGATCTCAAACAAAGAATAATGCTTGATAGTCATCAACCTGATTTCAAAAATGGAGTGGCTCTGATGTAATGAGATGAAGAAACTCACTTGATACCATTGAATCAATTGATGTCCATACAAGGATTAGACACATTTCCTCATTCCTGGTCCCATTTGTAACTTACCACAAAAGAACACTACCCACTTCTTATGGCATTCTCTGTGCTTCAACAGACCATGGCATCAAAGGACTAGGCAATAAACCTTCACTTTTCACAGTTTCCATGTGGGGACAGGGAATCCATCAATCCACTATCCACTACAAACCCCACATTTGTGCTTTTGTAGAAAAGTTAGAGCTAATCCAGACTGTCACTTTTCTGAAGCATGTTTATGCAAAAAAAGTCAGGGAACTAGTTTTGGCTGATTGCTGTCTCATGGCCTACATGATGTGGTAGCAATAGATCTGTCAAAAATTGCTCAGAACTTAAATATGTGCAAGTTTCCCCACACCTTTATTTATCCAGCTCTGGTCTCTGCTTTTGAATTCCTGCTTCACAGTAAAACAGGAAAAAAGGGCATTGCACTTCTGGAAGTGAAATGTGAGGGGTGCAGATACACCTTCCCCTCTGAACCCGAGGATCCCACATACCTGAATAAGTGGGTGTTGTCTCAACTCCTTAGCACAGCTATCACTGCTCCAAACAATCAGGACTCCCTGGGAAGTCTATTTAAAGAGACTATCTAAACATTATTATTATGGAGCTGCAATGGCTTTAATGTCTACTCTGTAACTGCTCTCTCATCTTAGAAGCAGACCATCTTTCCACACTTCCTCTTAGTTTTCTACCCCAAGTATTACATAAATTCTTTAGGAACTCAGTCCTGAAAATGGATCTATAACTACAGTTCTAATTGTGCCACATAGTACATATTTAAAGTTATCTGACAAGCTCTCTGAAGTTTGTGTATGTTCCCTTTTTTGCTTAGAAAACATATTAAAAACAAATGCCCTGCCCTTATTCATGCTTTTAACACTGAGAAGTAATTGATAAAGCTGGTGAAAAGGCCGAAGAATGGTTTATACACAAAGCAAAGTGATTACTTACTGTTCAAGGAAGAGGTTTTCAAGAAAATGAGCACCCTAGATTCTAGGAAATCCATCAATGCATTATTGAAATGTCCATTAAAATAAAAGCAGCATTCCAAAATGGAAAGATTTAAGACACACCAAGTCTATCAAAGAGATGTGGATTTTCTCCAGTATTGATATCAGACTTTACTCAGTATGAGTTTGAAATACATGAGAGAATATGCTGCTGAACGCCGCATGAGCTATCTGAAACCGTTCACATTTCTCTCTTTACTAGGTTAAATGAAACCTGATCTGGATTCCACTTGATCATAAGACTGGAATGCTGAAAATGCCGTAATCTATTTATACATCAAATTGAAGAAACATTGCATGTCTTTAAATTTCACTGCATTCCAGTGTATTAGCTAAATAGCAACAGTTTACAAACTGTTTCACGTTCAAGCTGAGAAAGAAAAGACAGACCAACTGTCTCATTTATCCTAAAGCCAGGATTGATTTCCTGGCTTTAAAACTATGGCCCAAACCCAGGTCTGCTCTGTGCCTTCCCTAAAAGCCTTGTTCTTGCAGCAGTAATTCATCACTAGTGACAAAACATGGTAGTTGCCCTATGATGACTTCCAAATCCACAGTTCTTTTTCAGCATCAAGAACAGACTACAAACCCAAACTAGATTTGCAGCTCAAATTTTGTTCATACTTCTCTTCCCTCTGCCTCTAAACCACAAACGGTTCAAAATACAGCAGACAGCAAGGCTGAGAACAACTGTGTAAATAAGAACAGCCAAATCACACAGATGAAAACCATACAGGGCTTATGCAACCCAGAAGGTATTGGCAGTAACTCATCTACCAACAGACCACCTCAGACCCCCCGAGTGAGACAGCAGTCCCCAGTTCCACAGAATGCTCTCATTTCCCTCAGTTTACAGAATCCTTCAGGTGTGCACAGTGGTGTTTGACACATTATTCTGACCAGAGGAGCTGCTCCTATCCAAACACCACCATGGGGTGCAGCAAAAGACCTCCAGAAAAAGTAAAGGTGCCCATCATGAAGAAGAGCCCAGTATGCTAAAGGCCTGTCTGTTGATCTGTACAAATGTACATCCTAGATTTTAACATCTCTCAGTAAAGTACAACACAGCTGCCATTGACATTTGATGGGTTTTGCCATTGACTTGAAAGGGGTCAGAATCAGGCTAACAACAGCTGATGGCATTTCATAACATTTATTCATTCCTACTTGCACTTTCAATGTGTTTCAATGTGTGAAACAGTCCATTTTTTTCACTTGTCATTCCTATGATTTTTTTATTAGTTGTTGGATTTAGTGCCTATTATTTAACATGTGGAAGACTACAAACACTACAAATACAAAAAGAGCAATTTTTTTTTAGAGTCGGGGGGAGGAAAATTCTGTGCTCTTTGTCACATGAAACTTTAGGAAGAGCCTGAAGCTAAATACTGCAGCTACTATTCATGGTTCTCTGGATAGTTAGTGGCCTTTATAAATGCAAAAATCCCACTTAGACATTCAAATAACTAATTTGCCATTTTCTGTGTCCTTCTTCCCTCCAGCAGTCTGTAACCTGGTATTTGTCTTCCATGTCTTGTGTCTTACAGCTTGAAATTCAAAAGAACTTGAAATTCAAATTACAATTGCATCTCAGTCGAGTTTGAAACCATTTGGGGTAATTTAGAGGAGTTTTAAAAACAAGAATAATTTGAGTAAATGTCTTACTGTCCAGAACCATGAGTTTCATAAAAAGGAAAATGTACAGTTTACAGTAAAAGAAAGGAATTTCTGATGCTACTGTTTAGTTTAAAATTTATAAGAGTCATCAGAAACAGAGTGCACTCTTAGAATACCCAGTTTTTAGTAAATCCCGAATTTGTCTTCAAATTTGAAAAGACCCTAGGGATAAATACACTGCTTATCACTTGTTCATTACTGTGCCAACATGTTACTATTGCTAAAACAGTATCACATGGCTTGACCAAAATTTAGGTCTCAGTACTCAATACACGAAAGAATGGAAAGTAGGGCCCTCAACAGTTCTCTGTATCTGCAGATAAGGCAGATGATAGATGGGGGAGAGGAAAACGAAGATCAAAGGATGAAAAATAACTTGTCCAAGGCCGTACTGCAGATCAATACCAACTGAGGGGTGAGACTGAAGTGAAGGTAAAAAACCAATCCCCTGAACTTTTCCTACTGCCTTCCCCTCAATCAGTCTCAATCTGGACTCCTGACACTTGGGTAGATGCCCTGCTTGTTAGATCAGTGGCATCCCCAGGCTAGATTTTAGTCTCCAACAGTCATCACCTAATGTTATTAAAGGCTGAGATATCTGAACCCATGGACTCTAGATACTAATAAATGGGCTCCCTTTAATATTCCTACATTTTTCTTTGGAAAAACATTGTAATTTTAAAGTTTACTTCAGGACTTTTCAAAAGCTTAAATGTACACATACACCTATTAATATACATCTTTATCCAGGCATGCATTCATTTTTGGGTGTGAGCATGTGTGACTGTGTGCACTCCATAAGAGTTTAGGAGTTTGGTGCATGCTAGTGACACACAGATTTCAGCCACCATCAGTGGGAAGCACCACCTTTTGACCATTTAAAATTATAGAAACAAACAGAACATTGTAGTGCCATTTTCACTGGATACCTACAACTATCACACTCCAGAAGAGCTGCTTTTTCAGTCTTCTGTTACTTGTGGGAGCATTTCTGCCCTCAGTCCAGAGGCTGAGGGATTGTATGAGAGATACTTCTGTCACATGACTCTGATGCATGATCTTTAAATGGCAAAATATGTAAAATATGTAAAATCACCTGCAGTGAGAACAGGAGAACCAGAGGGAAAGGCACTAAGGATCTCACTACCACTGAAACCTCTATGGAGACCCTCCTAGTGAAGTGTGTAATGGTGAAGGTGACAGAGAGAGTGGGGGAGAATTACCCAAACCTCTGTCAGGCAACACAGCAGCACTGAGAAGGAGCCTGCTGCCCTTCCACTGCCTGCTCCATCTATCCTGTCCAGCACTTAAAGCCCAGACACACGGACACCAGGAGGGTCCCACAGCGCTGGTGCTCACACACACAAACAGAAGACATGTGGGAATTCCTTTAACTAACTGTGGCAAATGTTCTTCTCGAAGGAAAAAAGGAATATGTACATGCTTGACACTTAATAAAAACATCAGTGTGTTTGTGCCCAACATACTGGAATATTGTTCAGCACTAATTCAATGTCGCAAAAATATTATTAGAGTAACACTGACAAGGCCATTGTGTAGTTTACTGTGTGGATCTTGGCTAACCGGGCCGTAGACTATAGCAATTTTCGTACCTGACTTTTCAGAAACCTTTCTGGTTTGTTAGTGAATCAGTTCACCTTATTCATTCTTGTTCCTTATCCTTTAACTATTTTATTATTTTCCCTTTCTTCTTTGCTAAATGTCACGATAGTCCATTCCTCATCACACTCACTAGAGTGGCATCCTGGCCGAGATCAGGATTTTCCCTGTGCTGGGCACTGCCGAGGCACCGCCAGTGCTGTGTCCAGTTTTGGCCCCTCAGTTCAGGAAGGACCTGGAGGAGCTGGAGCGAGTCCAGGAAAGGGAATGGAGCTGGGGAAGGGGCTGGAGCCCCAGGAGGGGCTGAGGGAGCTGGGAGAGGGGCTGAGCCTGGAGAAAAGGAGGCTCAGGGGGGCCCTTGTGGCTCTGTACAACTCCTGACAGGAGGGGACAGCCGGGGGGGTCGGGCTCTGCTGCCAGGGCACAGGGACAGGAGGAGAGGGAACGGCCTCAGGCTGGGCCAGGGCAGGCTCAGGGTGGGCAGCAGCAGGAATTTCCCCATGGAAAGGGAGCTCAGGCCTTGGAACTGCCCAGGGAGGTTTGGAGTGCCCATCCCTGCAGGGGTCCAAGGAATTCCTGAACGTGGCACTCAGTGCTCCGGGCTGGTGGCAAGGTGCGGCCGGGGCACGGTTCAGTGTCCGCGGTCGATTCCAGCCGCAATGCCGCTGCGGTGCCAGGTTCGGGCCCTGCGGTGCCGCGGTTCGGGCCCTGCGGTGCGCCCGGCCCTGGCGTTGGTCCAACCGCAGCGGGAGCGCTGCCCGGCCCCGCCCGAGGAGGGCGCTCTCTCGCGTTCGCCCGCGCTCCGGCGCGGCCGCGCACTCGCCTCCGGCCGGGGCTGCGTGCGGCCGGGCGCGACCAACCTCCGGGGGGGAGGGGGGGACCGGGCGTGCGCCGCCATATCCCAACTGTCCCCCGCAGGCCGCGCTCCTCCGCCACCCCCGCACCGCACTGCTTTGCGCCGGGCCGTGACGTCACCCTCCGGGGGCGTGGCCACGTCGCTCCCAGGGTGCAGCGCACAAGTTGAGCCCCATCTTGGGCGAGAGGAGCCGCGGCCCTACCGCGCTCCGGGAGCTCCGGGGCCGGCGCAGCGCAGCGGGTCCGCCCGCCCGCGGCCGCTGAGCTCCGCTCCCCGGGCCGCCGCGGCGCCGGCACCCCGCCCGCGGCGGGGGTTTGCCTGTGGGGCGAGCCCGCGGGCCGGTTGCGAGCAGGATGCGCCTGGCGCTGGTCTCCAGGTAGAGCGCGGAGACAGCGGGGGGGGGGGGGACACGGGGCCGCCTGGGCCTCGCCCGGGCAGCGCGGGGCCCCTCGCGCGGGGCGGGCCGCGGGCCCGCTGCTGCGGCCCGCAGGAAGCCGCGGGGCGCTCGGAGCGGCGGCAGGGAGGAGAAGGAGGCCCGGCCGCGGGAAGAGGGCTGCGGATAGGGAGGAAGAGGAGGAGCCCCGCCGCCCCCCGCCCGCCGCAGGAAGCCGCCGGAGGATGTACGGTAGCGCCGGGGGTCCGGCCGGCACGCCGTGACAGCCTGCCCCAGCACCCCGCTCGCGTCTCCACGGCCGGCCGAACCCCTTCCTGCGGAGGAAACATGTCCAAGATGCCGGCCAAGAAGAAGAGCTGCTTCCAGATCACCAGCGTGACCACGGCGCAGGTGGCCAGCAGCATCACCGAGGACACCGAGAGCCTGGATGACCCGGATGAGTCTCGCACCGAGGACGTGTCTTCTGAAATATTTGATGTTTCCCGAGCCACCGACTACGGCCCCGAGGACGTCTGCGAGCGGAGCTCCTCTGAAGAGACTCTCAACAACGTGGGCGAGGCCGAAACTCCCAGCAGCGTCTCTCCCAATCTCCTTTTGGACGGGCAGCTGGCTGTGGCTGCTGCTGGGGTGGCTGCAGGCCCCAACGGGGGGGCTGTGCCCAAAAGCTCGGCTGTGCCCCTGCCAGCTGTTGCCCCTGGCAGTGCTGTGGGGGGAGGCAGCAGTGCTCAGGCTGCTCTGCCCTCCACAGGTCCTTCTGCACCCGCTGCCCCCGGGGCCATGTCTCAGACGGCGGCTGCCGCGTGCAGCTCACGCTTCAGGGTGATCAAGCTGGACCACGGTACTGGGGAGCCCTACAGGCGAGGCCGATGGACGTGTATGGAGTACTATGACCGGGACTCAGATGGTGGTGGTGTTCTGGGCAGGACTGGAGATTGCATTAGGCACAGCAGCACCTTCGAGCAGGCTGCTCAGGAGAGGGACAGTGGCCTCGGTGCCACAGGAGGTTCTGTTGTGATCTCGGCTGTGCCAGCATCAGCCCATGGCCCCGATTCTATAGCTGACAGCTCCTTGGCTGCTGTGTCACAGCTGCTTCAGACAGAGAAAATGAACCAGTCCTCTCTACAGCAACCTAGTTTTGTCATTGGGCAACAGCAGCAGCCGCAACAGCCCGTAGGTGGGGCCGTGCCTCAGAGTACTGCTCAGCCTGTGTTTTCTGGGGCTTCGGGAGCAAGTCAGCAAATGATAGTGCCACAGCAGCCACAGGTAAATCCACAGGGTGTTTCACAGGCTGGACCCAACGGGAAAGGCATGGCACCTCCAAATGTGACAGTAGGGCAGTCAAGCATTCCTGTGGCCCAGCAGCAGGTGCAGCAGGCAAACATACCAGTGACTCAGCCTCAACAATTTGCTTATTCTCAGTCCCAGATTCCACCAGTGCATCTACTGCCGACGCAGCCTCCTGGGCAGGCTGAATACATGCAGCACATGACAATTATGCAGTCTCAAGGAGCTATTCAGCAGGCTACTACAAGCTCTGCTCCAAGTACTGTGGCCTCCAGCCTTCCTGTGGGGCAGGTGACGGGCCAAAACCCCTCACCTGTGGGAGCGCCCGTGCTGGGGGTGTCAGCGCAGCCCAGCGAAGCAGTCGCGCAGGGATCGGGCTTGTTGCAGAGTGGCCAGGCACAAGCGAGTCAGCCGGCCATCCCGCAGCCGGGAGGTGTGGTGCAGCCAGGCCTTGGACATACGGGGGTTGTGCAACAGAAATCTGTGACTCAGCATCCAATGGGGGGAAGCAGTCAAGTGTCAGCAGTGCCTGGCGCTCCCCACGCTGTGGTCCCTGGAGTTCAGAGCGTGCCTGCGGTTGTGCCCGGTACAAGTGTGCCTAGTGTGTCCACCACAGCTTCTGTTACTATGCCAAACGTCCCTGTTACGCTGGTGCAGTCCCAGCTGACGAGCCACCCTTCTGTCAGCAGAAGCACTGGCGCGGTCCAGTCCCAGCACGTCGGACACTCGATGATGCAAGGTGCGCCCAACGCACCCGCCAGTCTGCCTCAGGCAAACCTCGGACAGTTTCAGACCCAGGCCCAGTCCTTAGCAGGCCAGATTGATGATACTAGAAGAAAATCGGAACCCCTACCTCAGCCACCACTTTCTCTTATAGCTGAAAATAAACCTCTTGTGAAGCCTCCCATTCCAGACACTCTAGCAAATCCTCTTCAGTTACCTGCAAGTACTCCAATGAACAGTCTTGCTAGCTCTGTTTTTGGCATATCCATTCCTGTTGATGGTGATGAAGACAGGTATGAATTATTTTATAATGCCATAAAAAAGATTGTATTTTTAGGGGGAAAAACGTTCAAGTTATTGCCAAATGTTTTTTGTAAATTCGTATTTTCAGAAAGTCATGCTGAGGTTCATCTGGACTATACTTTAAGAGTGCAAACCATAGCAAAGTATTTCAGTCAGTAGTGAATTGTACTTGTTTTTGCAGGGTGTGAGTGTGATTACTTTTCTCACAAAATGGGGTACAGAGTATCCTGAAAGCTGCTTAATGCACAGATAACTTGACCTCTTCAAAGTCAAAGACTGAAAGCTGTCTTTCTGCATAGCCAGTGGCTCAGGATGTGAGAAGGGCTGTTCTTTCCTTTTTCCTGAATGCATTATAAAACACTTCAGTGACTGCTGGGTTAAAATGACAGTGTTAAGTTGGTGTGGTGCTATCTCAGGGCTTTTATACAGATTCTTGAGTTTTATCCTGCTGTGGAGTTAACACTTTATAGTGTCAGTTAGTAAGGAAGGTACCTGCACTTGGATGTGGATTTGTGTGCAAATCCATATGCACGGAAAGCTCTGCGGAGAATGGTCCTTTGTATTGAGAAAACTGACTCTACTTGGGCAAAGATGAGGACATGGTGGGACGTACAGCCTTACAGTGAAGGGTTTTTTTAATTGGAAAGCATTTTGGAACAAAATATGAGTTGTAACAGAGGGGTGTGGTGTGAGCAGACTCCTAAGAGGGCCTGAGAGAGGGAGTGGATGTGTGGCTGCTGTTCCCATAGACATGTCAGACTTCTCTGAAGGCCAAAACCACTTGATTGGCTTCTTTGAGGGAAAGAAGAACCAAGCTGTGTTTGAGCACTGAATTTAAGTCCCAGCATTTACTGTCAGTATTGCTGCAGTTTGGAGGAAGGGAATACATTTGTTTTTAAAAACAGGCATTAGGCCATTATGAGCAGGTCTTGTGGAGAGTCTCTTTCAGACTCTTTGCCGTGAGAACTGAGTAAGAAGTGGAAATGGGGTCTGAATGCAGTATGCTCTTTTTGACAGGCCATGCTATGGTGTTCAGTAGAGAAACTAATGTCTGGTTATCAGTGAAGGGGTGCCTGTGTGTCATTTGTCAGCTTCTGCATTGGGTGATAAAACTGTGCCCTGTGCTGGGTTGTCAGAAAGCCAGGAGCACACATATAGTGTGAGAGTCTTTCCCAGCTGGGAAGGTGATCCTGGTAAGCCATGGAAGTTCACCTTAAAGGGACCTAGACTTCATACATAACGTAGGAGATAGATACAGAGACAGTAGATCAAAGTTTATTCTTTGCTCCCCTCAAGCAGTAGCCTGACTTCCACTGGCTTCAGACAGAGAAAGGTGAGAATGAAAACCTAGCAGGTTGTTAAGGCTGTTTTACCTCTTGGTTTTTATTTGCCTTACAGAGAAGGCTTTATTGTAAAACGGTCTCCTCCTTGTCTGCTGTTCTATTCTTCCTCCTGCTTTTTTCCTCTTTCCAGGCATTTAAATTGTGCCACTACTCCCGTGGGCTTTGCCAGCTGCCTTATCTACTGGAATCAGTGGTGAAATAGTTAATGAAGACCTTCAAGTGTCATTAATAGGATGGGGGTTGACACTGATAAAGCTATTAAGGCACAAAGGGAGCTGATACATCATGAGTCATGGTGTGTGCTGGCTGGTCCAGGAAGTTAGTGCACAGCTCAGTTCGGAGAGGTTACTTGGTGGTCATAGAAGCTATAAATCTGTGGAAAGCATTTTTCTCTTTGTCTTTCTTACTATTAATGTATAACATTCCCAGAAGGGGGGCTCAGTGCGTAGGCCGGTATCTATGTTTCCTCTGGCACCTTCAGTTATACTTCAATATTTGCACGTACTTGAAGCTTCACAGACTTGTGTAGATCATTCTCCTATAGTTGTCTTCTAAAACAGTGACTCATCAAGGAGTTGTGTATAGCTCTCAATACCCTGGATTTATCTGGAAAGTCACTGACCACTCTGAATATGAAGAGGAACTGTTTCAAAGGTAAAATAGTTAAGATGGAAATTCTTTGAAAGCAGCACGTCAGCAGTACAGTGAACATGTAAAAAGTTGGTCAGTTAATGTATTTCTGAAAAAAAGGTTTTTTGTATTACTCCTGTCTTGTCTGCTGTTTTAAACCAAGCAGCATCTAAGGTCACTAAGGGTGGAGATAATCTAGCTGATACATAGAGTTTATAGATTACTTTCTTCCAAGCCATTGCCCAAAGACTTTTAATTTCCTGTTCCCATAGCCCAGTACACTTTGACAGTAGTCTGTGAAAAACTGTGTTTTCTTGCATTGACCTCATGAATAGTGAAGACTCAATTAATTGGAAAATCTTGTCTGGGGTGGGGAGAAAGGGTGGATGGGTAGTCCAGAAGAATGAAAAGGAAAAATATCTTTGGTGTGTCATACCTTCCTTGAAGAGCAAAGCCAGTATTTCAGTTGATGTGTCCAAATTATTAAGCTCTTAAAAAGGAAAAACAGTTGTGTGAAAGTTATGAAATATTTACAGCATAACACAGTATTATTTTCTTTACCTCTTTAAATGTGGCTGCAAATAAAATAAACTGCAGCAGTATTAAAGGATGGAGGAACTACTTCTGGTACTGAGGCAGATGTGGGTATTGCTGCCTCAAACAGGGATCCTGAAAAATACTAATTGTGTAAAAACACAATTAGATCTAGGTCTCAAAATTGTTCTGACTCTTTTGTTGAACTTCAGCGCTAGTACTAATTATTTTGGAGAGAGGGCAGTTAGAGCACCTGAGAGGATTTTGGTATTGGTGTGTGTCAGGTTCTCTGCTTACCCTTAGGCCCATGTATACACAAATATGTAATTGACAAGCAGAATATTTCATCTGGCATAATAACTTTATTTTGGCTCTTGGAGGAAAAGAGATATGTTGCTTCTGTTAAAAGAATGTTACTGAGAAAGCTTGTTCAAACCTCCTACATGTTTGGCAGACTTCTGGGGCAAAATATTACTAGAGCTGTTGGAAAAGGAGCGGAGTATAGATCATTTTCCAGAGATAACTGACCGGCTTGAACTGTTCCGGCTGTATTCCAGGAACACTAATGAATGGCTGCAATTGTGAACTGTCAGCTATGGCAGCCGAGCTGTTGAGAACCCGATTGTGCAGGGCTCTCCGCGGCGTGTCTCCCAGCTCAGCTAAATCACATATTTGTGTGGAGCACCAACTGCTGAGAGAGCTGTGCTCTTGAGACCGTGTTCATCATATAAGGACAAAACTGGGCATGGGATCACTTAAGTATTACCCTAGATACATCTTTTGTTGTGCTCCTAAAGAAAATAGTAAGTATTCTGCAAATACATAGCAGTACGTGATACTTGAATTGCATTAGAACTCAGTGTTATCCCTTTCTTCACCTTGCTCATAAACTTTTTAGAGGTTTGAGCACTCCTACAGCTGCAGACTTGTTTTCAGCTCTCCTCCTGAAGGCCTGTGTTTGCGAGTGTGTGTGGAAGCAGGTGAGAATGAAACCTGGACAGACAGGCTCCAGAGCCTGGAGAGCCTTTGGTTTGACAGACACTTCGAAAACTGAGCTGGGACTTCTGGGGTGACCTCTGCAGCTCATGGCAGCAAATGATGGTTGATGTGAAGAAGCTCCGGTTCGTTGTGTTTACTGCTTGCTGTACTTTTTATAACAAAAATTACCAAAAGTAACTGCAGCACTACATGAGTTTCTGGGTGGTAGAAACCCTATTGTGCTGTGCAGTCAATTTTGGAGTGGTGCAAGATAGCTAAACAAAACTGTGGTTACTTGCTTGACAGTACTGTTTCCCAGTTTAAACATTCAAATGCTTTTTTTAAGGAGGAGTGGATACATTCTTAAAAGTAATGAGGTACAAGTGTTTCGGGTGAGAGAGTTAGTAAAAGGAGGAAATGGGGAAAATAGTTGAAAGAAATTCACAACGATACTGTTCAGTTTGTTTTAAAGACTGTAGTGACCAGCCCTGTATCTCGAACTCCTGAGTGTTAGTTTTTTCCTCAGTTCCTGTAGAAGGGTGCAAATGTTCCATAGCTGATTTCTGAATGCTGTCTGTATGGCAGAAATAATAGCATATGTCTTATGGAAGCTATTTTAGACTTCTTGTTAAAAGCTAAATACTGAAGTATTTGGATGTTTTGAGAAGACAGAACTACCAAGCTGCTTTCAGACTCCAGAAGGACTGAAAGTTCTCCGAGGCTGCATTTTTATGGGAGGTGCTGATAATTTTTATGACTTCAGGTGACACTATAGTAAAGAGGAGTTGCTTCCTGTTACTGTATTGGATATTTGAGTTATCAGCCTGTTGCATGCTGAGGCTGTATATTAATTTTCCTGCTTTAAAGCTGGCAATTAGCAGTTTCTGTTGCTTAGGAGAAGTGCAAACCTTGTTTGTGTTTTGTGTCAACAATGATTCCTTAAGAAACTTCTGTGAGATTCCTCCTGCTAAAGTACATCTGGATGGTTCTGTTCAATAAATCTAGATTGTCAGGCACAGGTGTCTGCTTTTATTCCTATATTTGACAAAGTATAAAGATCGAAGTATTTATAGTAACTGCTAAAGCCACTGTCTTCTGAGAAGGTTCTGCAGACGTAAGAGGTCACTTGAAGTGCAGAGTAAGATTGTCCTTTTATTCCTCTTGAAAATTATTCTATCTTTAAACTTCACACTTCATAAATACAAAAGTGTATTAAGTACCAGGAAATCTTTGCCTTATGGGATAATCTATTTTTACTCAGGCAGGGCAGGTGAATTACTTGGCCACATGAAGGACAGCTGGATGGTTGTCTTAATTTTCTTTGTCAAGCAAAGCAAAATTAGTACAAGGATGTGTATATCTGTTCTCCCTTTGAAGCTATGAAGGATGCATTTGGATTGTGACAGCTTGCTTGAGTGCTTTTGTCAGTGCAGAGAGAAGGTAGAAATATTAATTGGTGCCCTGGAGAGGTGTCAGCTGCCTGTCACGCTGACAGCTGGTGGGTTTGTCTGCTACACACGAAGGGTTACGAACTGGAATGGGGATGTGGGCACAGCCCTGCAGGTGTGGCCTCAGCAGTGCTGAGTGGAGGGGAGGGATCCCCTCCCTCCACCTGCTGGACTTTGCCTTGTGCAGCCCAGGATACCATTCACCCCCTCTGCAGTGAGGGCAGAGTCCTGACCCATTTGTCTGGGAGGGGATGAGAGTGGCAGGTGTGTGAGCTTGCAGGGGAGAAGTGTAGATTGGATAGGAAATGAGATACTGCATTCAGTGAAGTGTCTGAAGCTTTTGTGTCCATCTCAAGCAGATTTATTGTCCAATAGAGGATGGGGTGATCTGAAATGAGGGTTAAAAAACCCTGCTTGCTTCTCCATCAAGTTACTTTGGCTATATTTGTAGGGGTGTAGATGAGAACTTCTGGGAATGTCTCATATGTAGAACACTCTTTGGTGGGTGCAAGGCCTGTAAATACCTTGACCAACTCTACAAATGCATTTTTAAAAATACTTTTTCTGTAAACCAAGTGGTGAGCACTCACTGACAGCATAGGCTGGCCTGAAACTTGAGTGGTAGAGACTTTGTAAATGGTGTGGGAAGGCAGACAGATTTATAATATACTGTGTAAGTAACCATACCATACATGGCCTAGGATCTAATATCTTTTTTTAAAGCTAAGTGTGTAATTTGAAACGTTTGCTCATAGATGCATTCTTCACTGTTATCACATGAGTGGGACAGGTGGGATTTGCCTGAGTCTGCATGAAACTATTTTATCCACTCTTTTTTTCCCCCCACAGATACTGAAACATTTTGTTGTCCAAAACAACAGGAGCCATTTGTATTTATAGATGACTGAAATAGCTGAAAGTGTTGTCACTCTAACTTAGTGGGAGAAAAAAAAAGTATCTCATTTTAGTGCAGTTTTATTTGAGGATGAGTATTCAAGTCCTGTTCCACTATGCAGGGCCACTTTCACCAGAAATCACAGGCAGCTTTCTCTTCATCACTGTGTTTGAGAAAATCAGGTTTTGTGGGCATCACAGGCAGCAGGAGCCTGTTCATCTTCAATGATATGTTCATACATACAAATACATGCCTTTTCTTTACCAGCCATGTTGTATAAAAGTCAATACTTTTGAGGGGTTTTGCAGATTGTTGGATCTATAATGCACTAATAGCAAATGTACATCTTTTTATTTCAGAAATGCTGAATTTATTATTTTGCTCCCTCCTTTATACCGGCGTATCAGGGTCTTCTGGGTAGGAGCACTCAGAGCTTGCTCTCTTGAATGGTATCATGTGCAGGAGAGTATCATGGCACTGTGATATTCTTTGGAAGATATCAGTAGATGCTGAAGGTCTCCATCCCATGTGGAGTTCAAGGTGTTTGTTGAGACCACGGGTGTTATTTTCAATAAGACTTTGCTTTTGGCTTTAGTGTTTTGTTTTGGTTTTTTTTTAACTTGTCTCAGTTTATTCAAATGTGGATAATATTGTTGAGTTTTTCTGTGGCTTTTCTTGAAAGCTACTTAGTAGAGGCAAGAATTCCTGACTAGATCAGGCAGAGTTTCTGCATTGCTGTTATCAGCTTGTAATCTCTGAGTTTCTATCTGAAAATGTGATCCGCTGCAGATTTTTTTTTGCCTGGGAGCCAAGCTGTGGGTCATGTGAACTACTTTGTTCTGTGTCCTCCCTCCAAGAACTGAAGGTTGACTTCATCCTGAGAAGACAAGTCATTAGTACAAGAAACCTTACACTTGTTACACGTTTTTATTTAAGAACAGAAGCTCTCAGATTAGTCCTCAGACAGTTTGTAAGATGATGTAATTAAAGTTCAGCCTGACTGACAGCCATCACAGAACAGCCGTGCTTCATTAGCAGGTGGTGTGTTAATTAACGTGTCTGTGGCAATGCTGTCTGGGACGGGAGGAGCATGAGAGCCTTGGGTACCTGGCTGGGACAGGAGTGCACTGAGCCTGGCTTTGGAAAGTGGGAGGACAGCATGTTGAGGATGGAAAGGATCATCACTGGATCCTGGAAACCATAAAGCTGTTATGATTGCGGTTGTGTGCAGCACTCCTGAGGCTTGGGGACCAATCTGTGGGACCCAAAGGAACTGGACTCCAGAGTTTTGAGCTGCAGCTGTTGAAATCAGGAATGGCAAGATAATTAGAAGATTGTTGTATTCTTTTAGATTAGTATTAAATAGTCATACTGGAATTCACTGTTTGAACTCTTCAGCAAAGCTTCAAAAATAATGTATGGTTATTACCCAGTACAAGTAATAATGAAGCTTCTAATTTTTTTTTTATTATTTATTAAAATCATATAATTACGTAAAACAAGTAATAGCATTGGTAGGGGTTGAAAAATATTCCTGGTGTTGTTTTTAAATACTCAAGCTCACCCAGAGCAGGGGAAGGATGATGCCAGTGTTTCAACAGAGCAGGCAAGTGATCAGTGAAATGCCTCTGCCAGACTTCATACTCAGTTGTCTGCATTTCCTTCTTCTTAGAGACTTCTAGACACTGCTGGATATTATTTTCCAAAATCTTCTTTTGAGAGCAAGGTAAAGAAGTGTGGGCTACTGCTTTTGGGTTTTCCAGTAAAGATCAGTTCCCTGCAGTGTGCTTTCTCTATGCTGTTACAGTATTTTTATTTTGTAGTAGTCTGTGAAGCCCCTTTAAATC
This sequence comes from Phylloscopus whistleri, assembly GCA_017589585.1. Lineage (NCBI taxonomy): Eukaryota > Metazoa > Chordata > Aves > Passeriformes > Phylloscopidae > Phylloscopus > Phylloscopus whistleri. The sequence goes on from JADMLD010000285.1 coordinate 299,381, forward strand.
CATTGTGGTGTTTGAGAGCCACTGTCCCTAAAACTGTCATGTGGGTTGGTCATTGAGTCAGCCTTTCCTCTTCATCTGTAGCTGGAATGCACCTAAAACTGGGTGTTAAAGCTTGGAGTTCTTGCTTGTCTTCTAGGGTATGTATAGCAAGTATAATGGCTTTAAGGGACTGTGAACAGAATATGCAGTTAAGCACATCACTTCAGAGCTTGAGATGTTATTTTCCTTAATTTTGCATTGACTCCCCCACATTTAGTCCCTGTCAGTTTTCTCCTGCACAGGTTTGTGCTCCAGTTACTGTTCTGTAGATTTAGTCTTACAGAAGAAAGCTCCTTCGAAGTTGCAGCTGCTTTAAATAGTAGGTGTTAAAAATAAAGTGAAACATCTTTTAAAAGAAGGATGGAGAAGGAATTCTGTTACTAGTGTAAACATCATCTCAAAATGCCATAAACTGTGCTGTGAGTTCCCTGATAAACTGTGATCAAGTGACCATCAAATCCCTCATCCAGATGAATCCTGCCAAGTGCTGTAATTTTGAGACCAGCTCTAATCAGTCCCCGTTGTAGGTCATGGTCAGTGCCCCAGTAAACAGCCCTAAAGGGGGGAGCACTGAGACACAGAACTGAAAACTACGTTGGGTTTGAAATACTTCTGGCTAAAAGTACATCCAGTCTTTTGTAAACATAGATACTAAGGAGGGTTTCATTTGTTGTCCTTTAGTGCACAAATACATCTGTGTATGGTGACAATTCTCTTGAGCTCAGACTGCATGCTTACCTTACTATTGGGTCTCTTACCTATTCAGTAGTAATTCTGGTGTTAAAAAAGGCTGAATATATTAGTTTGCTGATTCCCTCTTCAAGATGTCTTTGAATCACCTCTTTCTCCAAGTGTTTGATTCAATTCTAGCTCTGTAGCAGCAGCACAGATGCGCGAAGTTGCTGCTAGTGTGCTTCCTTTGATAAATGTGACCAAAGAACAATTTTTTTGGGCAAAATGCCCAGCTCCTGTATCTCTGTGCACAGGATGGGAGCTGGAAGATTACTATTGACTTCCCCATCCTACTGATGCATTGCTGCATGACCTTACCTCTAGGGTCAGGGTTATGATGATAGGTAGGCATATATCCTTCTGGGGAGCTGTTATCCAAACCTGGCCATGAAATTGAAACTAAGGGCTCTGGCTGAATAAAGAAAGATTGCAGTTACTCTGTACGTCCTGTGTAGAGATTTGACACCCTTGCAAGGCTTTTATTTTTTAAATTCTGTTTAGATTCTTTTCTGTGGAATTGCAACAGCTACTCATGTTTTGTACTTGTGAAGCTGATTATTGCTACCAGAGCTTACTGCTTCCCCCTTATCCTTGTTGAACTGCACCCTTTTTATTTCAGACCATTGCTCCAATTGGGCAAGATCTTCCTGAATTCTATTCCTGCTGTCCAGAGTGCTTGCAGATCATCTGCAGGTATAGAGATAGTCATACTCCACTGCCCAAGCAATGGATTAAAGTATCCTGTAACACTTGGAGGGGACCCTGGGAGAGCAGTGGTGAATGATCCTTCCACTGAACCCTTGGGGAGCCATGTACAGAGTAGTGATGGACTCGCTTTGTATGAGCTGAGCTCTTACCAACAAAAACGTCGTGCAACATAATGTCATGCATGGCATTAGAAACTCAAGTCATTTTATGACATGGTCACATCTCCTGTGGCTTTCTGTATGAGACCTTAAGTTAATTGTTCCCAGAAGGAATTTTGGCTGAAGTGAGCTTCTGTAAACGTCACCCATGTGTGCTTGCTGCTGTCTGGGTAATAAATATGTGCTTCTGTTCTTCTTTGGTTTTCCTTAGAGGTATTGAGCATGGATTATCTGACCTGTTGTTCTCAGGTTCTTCAAAGACAGACTCTTCAAAGTGCTTAGGCCTTTTGAATGTTTTGCATCATTCCTCTTCTCAAAACAAAAGAAAATAACTCAGTGAGGTTGAGAGAGAACTGTCTGAGGTGGTACAAATTTTTTATTTGGGGAAGAAGTGCTGTTTTTCATGTGTTCTTCTTGTTGTTGCCTTCAATTGCTGAGGTTGGTCAGTAGTTTGAAGATTGAAACTTGTTCATGAACAATGATGTTACTATTTCTTTCAAAGGAAGTAGCTGGTGAAAAGGCATCTGTGCAGCAGCCGCTGTATGTCGGGCTGATAACCAGTCCAAAGCCAGTATCATTACTTGAACCCAAAGGCATTTATCTGTATACTTGATAGTTTAGCAGCTTTCACAGGCATGGTTTCTAGTGAACAGAGCTCTCAGGGGTGAAGTTTGTATTTGGCATATTGTCCTGATGAATGGTAGTGGGAGGATACACCTCCAACTGTGATGTGCTTTTTCTCTGGATCAGCATTCCTATCCTGTCTGACTCTTGATTCCACTGTGTCAATCTGCCAAGGACTGGGACTGAGTCTGGACCTCAGACCTGGCAGTCTGGCAGGGGGGAGAGACAGGCAATCTGCTTTTCTGGTCCTGGCTGTCCCTGCATTCACTTGGGGCAGTGTCAGAAGGACTTGTGGGGCTCCAGCTGTGGCACAACAGCATCAGGCTAGGTTTTACTGCTCCTGTAAGCTGTTTTCTCAGTTGTTTCTACAAACAGAAAGGCATTTTTAGTCATTCTCTAACCTTTCACTGTTTCTTATGGTTAAACTAGATGCCTCAGCAGTCTGAAACTGTCATATTAGTTTAGATCTGCATGTGAGGCATCATTCATGCTGCCTCTGTGGATTTGCTTTTCCTGTTTAGGTACACACACCCCCATTAATTATTTTTTAAATATATAGCTATGGAGCAGAAAGGGTTCTCTTACTTGTCTGAAGTAATGCAAAAGCAATTTCAACAGTAGGGGTTACAAATGAGAATCTAATAAGGAAATTTTTTCCATATCTTTTTAGATGCTTAAGAACAGTACAAAAATACAGAGCATAGAGGGTGTCAGTATAAAAACAGACTATATGGAATGCATGCTGTGTGGTTATAAACCACTTTTTATACCTAACAGTAGCAACATGGCTTTATATGCTACAAGTAAATTTGTCTTGGAAGTTAAATGACTTTCTATTTCCAGCATTATTCTGAGGAGGAGACTCTACATACTCCTGACAGCTGCATTAGAAAGCCTTCCTTTCAGCAAAGGAGTGCTCTCTTGATCTGCACATGCCAATTGTTTTCCACATGTGAAGTCCTATTACACAAACGTCCTTTAGCTATTGTCTTGCTCTTCCTGTAATTACTAGCCGTGTGCAGTGCTTCTTAGGAAAATGTGGATGTTACCAACATAGCAGCATGGTGTTTATCAGTTTCGATCAAGCAGCTTCTGTAACTGGTTTTAAACTAAATTCCAGACTCACATGAATTTAGTTTTTTGAAGAGTCCGGTGCTAAAGGTGGGAAAAGGAGTGACAGACACTTTAAACACAGGCACTTCCTTATCATTACTGATACACAAATACCACTATCCTTTGGAAGATTTTTAGTATATACCTGCCATGAGAAATGAATTACTTCTGATAGTGTTTTGTTATGGCGCTACTTCTGTGACTTTTTTGGGTTTTTTTTATGTGATTTTTACTATGCTGTAATTGTACCTCAATTGAAATAATTAAATAACTTGAAGACAGTTGTTTTTAGAAATATTCATACCATAAACTTAGAAAAGGGATTGGTATCTATATTCCCAATGTTGTTATAAACTTCTTGTTTTAAAACTGGTTCTAAAAGAAATTTGAACTCATGCTTGCATTTCTGAAGATTTTTCAGCAAGGTTGTTGCATTTGTCTCTAGGGCAGGCGTAGCTCTGCCCACATGAGGATGAGCAGCTTGAGGAAGGGAGTTTCTAAGCTTCAGTTTAACTCTGCTGTAGCCACTGGTAGCAGAGACCTGCATGCATCATCCAGTATCTAGTTCACAACAAACCTTCAGATGAGACTTTGGAGAAGTAAGATTTTTTGATTACCCTGTCAGTGTATTTGCCGTTGTGGGGCTCAGGCTGGAGGATCAGTCTGCCTTAGGGCTTTGGCCCTCGTGTTGGAATGTGGGCATAGTGTAGGGTTTTCAGCAAGGTTACTGTGCTCTGGGCTTGTGGTTGTGAGAGCCCACTGATGAGTGCATGGCCAAGGGCCTCCATCAGCCCTTGCCCTGTTGCACCTCGGGAAGGGGAAGTGAGAAGGTGACTGAGAGGTGCTTACAAAGGGAGTTGACATTCCTTTTTTTCACTTCTAGCTGGATCTGTTTTTCAGTTGTAACTTTATCTGTCATAGTTTGAATGTGGCATATTGAGTTCCAACTCCCAGGTCCCCTTGGAGGAGTAGTCTGTTTTGAGTATAAAGCAGGGGGTTAAGCAGGATGGAAACACTGGGTACTGTGTGCAGAGGTAGTTTGAGACATACCAAAAATGGGAAAGGTGTCTCTTGGGTTTAGCTATGTTTGGCATTAGGGTAGTGGTCAGCTAAACCTATACAGTGTTGCCAGCAGGATGGGAGATGCTCACTGTTGGCCTTACAGTCTCATCTTTGTACAGGAGCAGCTTGATATAGCCTGAAAATCCATAAGGCTGGAGAATTGCTATTTTGTTTTGGATCCTTGTGTCCTTAATGCAAAGCTAAAGAAACAATAGGGCCTTACAGACATTAGTTTAACCTGTCTGGACAGCTAATTGACTTTGTAATGCAGGTTGAATTAAGAGAGTTGGTGTTTTTATTACGTGCCCATTTTCAATGTGTCTGTCTGATTCTTGGATCTCATAGGAATCCGTCAACTGCATTCTACCAAGCGTTCCATTTCAACAAGTTACACGAGTCAAAGACCACCTGGGATAGGTATGGATGCTTGAGTATGGAATGCATACATGCTGAGGTATGCATGAACTGCTTTGCTCTATGCAAGTTTCTCATTGTTTGTGTTTGCACAGAACTGCTGCCTGTGTTCAGAACTCCATATTGGGCTTCTGCAGTTTGAAGAGGTGAAAGCGGTCATGGAAAGTGAAGTATTTGTTCTGAAACACGGAACTAAACTCTAAAATATGACATGACTTTTTTTCTTCCTCCTTCCATTATGCATGTATCATACATAATTGTCTTGAACCCAAGACAATAATGTGTAAGCTCAGAGTTTAATGCTAGTCAGCTCCTAGCTGACCTTTGCTAAAATATTTATAGTTTCCTTTTCCAAAAGAGGAAACTTTTTGACATTGAGTCCTGTATCAGAAAACACATGAAAATACATTTAAACACAATTTTGGCAAAGATAAGATATTTCTGTCTTGAAACTAGGAAAAGAGGCTTTCTGGCTTACTTTGATTCTGCTCAAGTAAAGCTGGATGGGGAACATAGGTGAACTGTGACAAGGACAAAGTAAATCTCCAAAGTTAGCATTGAACTCATGGTGAGAAACTGCAGTGAAGTGCAACAGTCTTATCTGGCATAGATAGGACTTGAGAGAGGTGCATTACTAATTCATCAATAGCTGCAAACTGTTTCTTTCCTGTGCTTTAATGATTTTGAGGGATTTTTTTTTTTTTTTTGTCAGCATTAAGTCGAAGTCCTAGTGATGTGATTTAATGCTTTGTGCTGCTCTGGCTTGTCAAAACTTCTGCTTAACAAGCTGTGTAGAATGTAAATTTTGTTTGGCTGTTGAAGTATTGATAACCATTTCATCACTGTCCTGGCTGTATTTGACTTGAAAGGCTTCTCAACTTGCACAGCTCAACTGAATCTTTTAAAATTTGCTTGGCAACAGTTTGTATACTGAACAATGATGAAGGTTATAAGTAATGCTAAGTGTCCTGCTCTTTTTCAAAAAAATTATTTTGTATTGCTGGGGTGCTGGCATTAAGCTCAGTTTGGAAGCACATCTTCCTTTTTCAGCAGAAAGTTGGACAAATTTATGTTTTTGCTTTAAGCTCTGGATGATGCCACTTCCCTGTATTTATGGAACAGAGTTGGTATTTAGGTTTCAAGGACTTTGTTATTTCACTGGAACAAACTTCAGGCCTTAGAATACACATTTGGTTTGTAGACCATAAGGTCACTTTGTGTTCAAGCATTTAGCTGTTTCTCTACTTTAATGCCTCAAAATAAGTCTTAAGATGATGAAGCTAATTCAAAAAACCCTAAAATCAAATAATGAATTATTAAGATGAAGGCTTCACAAATCTGGGGTTTATGTACAATGCCTGAAACAAATGCTGGAAATGTGGGATATAGAAGAACATTAAATTCAGGTAGAAGAATGTAAATGGTTGCCTTTAAAATAACCTTGCATCTTTGCTGGTGAACTCTTTGTGGTAAAAGCAAGTGTTTGTGAGAACATAGAATGAAATTCATCAGGATTGATGCATGTTTTCAACTTAAAATCCATTCAAATTCTAAAGTCTTTGACAGGATTTTGCAGGTTTTGCATTTATGCCGCAGTTACTGGATTTTAAGATCACATTAGGCAGCTTTCCTTCACTGGATGACTGAAACTGAGAAGCTTTCAGCTATAAACTTCCAGTAAAAGCTAGTGGAGGGAATGCCAGGGGCATCCATGAGCAGTGCAGCCTTGCAGGATGAAGCTGGGTGGGACACAACGGGGGATGTAACAACAACTTGCTGTGGGGCTTCTTTTTGTCATCTCTGGTTTGGGAAAGAAAAATCGCTGCTGTGAAAACAATAAGCTCGTGTGATTTCCTTAGAATGCCTTTTGTTTGCCCATCACAAAATGTGGGGGTTGACCCACTGCAGGGCACCAGGACTGTGAGTCTGCTCACGGCAGTGAACTCCTAATTACATTTTGCAACTCTTTCAGAAGTACTTTGTGAACCTGAGGGGCTTGACTTAGGAGACCTCGGTGTAAACAGAAAATCTTTCTGTGTAATTCTAGTATTTTTTTTAACAAATATGGATTATTCCCCTATGAGTAGCTGTCTCTGGGGACCTGCTGAAGTCAGCAGAGCTAGCTGCATACTTCAGTAGAGAACAAGAGATTGCTGAATTGCTCCAGTGAATAGAAACTATTTTATTTCTCACTAACACACTGTGGCAGGAAGAGTGCTGGTGACACTCAAGCCAGTGAGTGTTAGGGAGGCACTGGTTTTTACTGACATATTAGCAGGGATGTTTTCTTGCGCAGTGCTCTCACAGGTGCTAAAGGCACAAGTCTCATGTGTTGGTCTTTTCAACTGATGGTTTAAGAAGGGGAATAGTGGCTTCTTGGCATGTTCATGTGAGTCTGGGTGATTGCTCTTCTGGGCCTGGGTTGTCTTTGCACAGTAAAGGTGCCATACCAGCTTTAGGTGGGTCTGCCTAAAGCACAGACATTATTGGTAAACTTGAATTTAAAGTAGTAGGATTTGTGTTTCCACTGCATTTATGTGTGAAGCATTAAACCTTCACAGTATAAATTAACTCATAAAATGTGTGTGGGAACTCCTGAGGTGGTGAATTCACTGCCTCAGGTTATTATCACACATTCTCATATGACTTTGACATAGAAAAGTAATGGAAGTCTGCAGTACTCACACAGGTTCTCTTTCCAGGCTGGATAGGTGATTGGATTGCATTGGGATACTGTCATTATAAAACCTCTTTATGATGGAGGCTAATTAAATAGGCCTTAACTATTTCAAGAATAGAAAAGATTTCTCTGGATAAACTGAATCGTTCAACCAGTGGTAGGACAGTAGCTCATAAGAGAGTACAGTTTACTCATAAATGAGTAAACAGTGAGGGGAAAGAATGAATGACCACAGGGTTTAGCTCACTTGTAAGCAAAACAAGTGGGAGCGCTCCAGCGTACCTTACTGGTGTTTGCAGAAAGGTTGTTTGATAATTTGATTCAAAGAAGTAAAAGCAAAAGGGAGAGAAGAGCTGGGGGTGGTCACTTGACTTGGGGATGTCTATCAGACCGTTAATAACACCTTTCCCACTTAAAGTGAAGCACATGTGGTGCTTTCCAGGAGGATTTGTCTTGCAGAGGCTGTTGAACAGAGCATTGGTGTCCCATGTGCTCTGTCCTGTAGGATCAGCTATGAGATGTGATACATTTTATGTATCTAAAAAGCAAGAAACTCCTGCATTATGGCAGTCTTTTGGGGGGGATAGCTTGGTGTCTGGAAAGTCCTTAGGATAGTAGAATACAGATAATCATTAATACAGCTGAACACAGAACGTTTTTTGTTACTGAGTGAAAAGCTTCAGAATTAGCTAACATCCAGTCAGTAGGATTTCAGTCTCATTTAGGTGTGAAACACTATTACCTAGTCTAGTGCTAGACTGTGCCAAAGTAGGCACTGTATAATTCATTCCTAATGTATCCAGCTTTGGCATAAAACACACATATTACTGAGGTCTGTGAAATGTCTAAAAATGAACTGCTGTGCTTTTTTTAAGCATACAGAATGAATTAAGCTGCAAATACCTTTGAAGTTTGATTCTTAGTCTTTTTTACCTAGATTTTGAGGTGAATTTCAAAGTTCAGAGCGTGTCTTGGAAGGATGATAGTTGTATCTAATGACATTAATGGTGAAAACACCACACTGGGTGCAGTAGCACTTGTTGGATTAATAATTGAAATGGATCTTGGTGCCCATGAATATGAGGTGATGTTGAAGGTTAAATTTTCCTGTGGCCATTAACATTAAGACATTAACCTTTTTTTGTATGAGAAGTAGAAAAGGCCTTGGTGTTGTACAAGTGCTTCTCAGCAATAACAAACACCCTTTTCTGTGCAAATCCAAAGCACAGCCCCACACCACCTACAGTGGAGAAAATTAACTCTACCCAGCCCAAGGCAGCGCATTATCTGCCCTTTATTCCATACTGTTCACCTCATGCTCAGGTCACACACTATGCACCATCACTCCTTCTCATCCTTTGCTCTGATACCTAGGTTCATTATGTAGTTTGTTCACCAGGCCTGCAAATTGTCCACAGATGTCCACTGAGATAGTTCAGTCTGATTTTGGGCTCCATCTCTCATGGTGGTCAGTCAGGACAAGAGAGGTATGTGTGGTGCATGGAGCTGTTGGAGACCAAAGCTGAGTCAGGTTGGGTCCTGCAGCCTTCCTAGCTGTGGTTCTTCACCACACACTGCAGGGCAGTCTCACATTGTCCCCTGCTCTAGCATAGCACCCACAGAGACAGTCCTCCTTGAAGTTCTCCAGTCTGGGTCCTTCCCATGGGCTGCAGCTCTTCATGAACTGTAGCACCATTGGGTCCTTCCCACAGGGTCAGTCTTTGAGAAACAGGCTGCGTCAGATCCTTCCAGCACACCTGCTCCAGAGTGGACTCCTCTTTCCATTGGGCCACAGGTTCTGCCAGGAGCCTGTTCCAATGCAGACATCCCAGGACAGCACGGCCTCCTTCAGGCACCTACCTGCTCTGGTGCTGGGGTTCTCCACGGGCTGAGGCTTGGTCTCTGCTGCCCCTTGACTCATCCACAGGTCACAATCCTTCTGGCTGGAGCTCCAGCCTGCCCAGTGTGGCAGAGCTGCCCTGGGCACCTGCCAGCCCAGGCACATGGTAGTGGCTGTTATCAAGTGTTCCAGGCACAGCAGTGAGGTGATAAGAGCAATGTGGCAGCAGTGAGAGCAAAATGTGGCCGCTAACAAGCAATGGGCTCTAACAGACTCAGGCAAGCAAGCCCATGGCAAGCACAGGAGCTTCCAGGCAATAGGGCACAGGAGCAGCTATCCATTCAATCTAGAACATCCCAGTCAAATCTATCCTTATCTCAAACCCTTCCAACCCCATGCTGGGTGCCAGAAGGGGCTGTCTTGGTTTCATCCTGCTGGCTCTAAGCACCATGCAGCCACTTGCTCAGCTCTCCCTCCTCCTAGAAGAGGAAAAGTCAAAGAACTTGTCAGTTGAGATAAAGACAATTGAATAGGTAAAGCAAAAGCCACTGAGATTTTTTAAACCATTGAAATGAAGATTTCTCTGTCAAAATGGGGTTTTGTCTATCTGGTGTTTAAGGTAGGAAAACACTGGGTTTACCATCCATCTCTGGAAATGACAAACTGTGCTTGGCGGGTTCTTTGATGTTTTTGCTGACAGTAAATCTTGTCATGTACTTGTGGGCTTCAATGTGATCTTGGTGTACCAATATAACATCTTTTTGGGTAGAGCCTTCATTGACGTGACCTTAACTGGGAGGTCCAAGTCAAAATGAAGTGTGCCCTGTTCAGTGTATCTGTTTGATACTTGGTGGGCTGCAGAAGCTCAGTGTGGAGTGGGGGTTTTACTGTTAAGAACAAATATTACATGCCTAATGCACCCTTTCATCTTCCCTGTAGTACTTGATGTGGATTATTTTGCTGTTTTGACAATAATTGTCAGACTTCTGTAGCTGTTGGAGCAATCAGTAATTGGTCTTTTTTTACAAGAGCTAAATGGTGTCTTTCCTCTTCTAATTCCAGGATTTGCAATTTGAGGCATTGGCTCTGCAGTGGATGGTGCACTCACAGAATGTGTCAGACTCTCTCTCCATTCAGTCATCCAAAAAGACTTATTTAAGAGATTTTTGGGGTTTCTTCCTGGCCTTTTCATAGGGACTGGATTGTATTTATAAATGTCATTCTGCAGCCATGGGATAAAATATTTCTATGCAAACTGGAATTTGATGTCAGGCATTTAGGGTTTGAGAAAAGTACAGAATTTTAAGATTTGGCAGCACATTTGGAGTTTCTCATGAGAGTAGCTGTCACTGGAGGGCTCTGCTCATGAATGACCCACGGGAGCTGCTTGGTGTTGGGAGCACTGTCAGATGAATAAAAACAAAATCATATGGGAATTATGCTACCATAACATCTAATTCTCATCTGCTTTTAGAAAGTGACATGAAGTGTAGTCAGCTTTTAGGTTTTATCCTGATGGCAAACTGAGGCACCCTCTGTCAGTGTGGAGCTTCTCCTGGTGGGTGGGTGAGTGGTCTGTGTGGTCCCAGCCTCTGCCTGCTGAAGTTGGGAGGGGTGCCAGGATGTGTACAGGGAGCTGGGCTGGAATCCGGACTCAGCATTTTAGTCTTAGCACAGCTGCTCTGGGGATGAGGGCAGCAAGAACATTACAAAATAGTGTATAAGCTGCTTCCAGCTTCCAGCACAATTGGTGTCACATCACGTGCGGGCTATGTGTGGTAAAGCAGTGGTGTCCCTGGCTCATTCCAATCACACTGCAGGGAGGGACAATTCCTGCAGCCCCCCAGCAGGCAGAGGGGAGCTCAGAGCACAGGGTACACACGGGAAAGGTGCCTCTGCAGTACATCACACAGGTACACCTCTTTGGGTGCCTGAGGGAAGGCTGCCTGTCTTTCTCATGGAACTGCTTGAATGCCTTTACTTGCAGTGATGTAGTGGGGTTTATTTTTTAAATAATCACACTACAAAATAGATGAAACAGGGATAGAAGAACAGAGTTCCTGTCTCAAGTTTGACTAGATGGGTATTGATATTGTGCGATTGTGCTGCAAAGATGGGAAAGTAGATCCCACTGCCAAGTGTGGTGTTTGCTTTAATTGTCCTTCTCTTGTTGTTACCTCTTAGAGCTGGCTCATCTGACCTGTAGAGTGGTGTCTGTGAGGGACTGTGAGAGGACATTGAGTCTTGGGGTTTTGTGGTTCATGAACACAGCTACTTCTGACTGTGCCAGATGAGTCTGATGCATGTTAATTCAACATGGAAAGGAATACTTCCCTTTGCATGAGTTATAAATAGCTTTTATTCTGAGGAGGTTCAGGGTTTTAAAGAGGCTTAGAAGACAGTAAGAGACTGGAGCAGTTTTCTTCTGAAATGGGTGTTCAACACTTTTGGTTTGGGTTTCAAGATTGGCTCTGTAGAAATAGAGGCTGTTACTCCCTCAGTCTGCAAACTTGATGCCCTCTGCTTGTGAAAGCCCAATGCTGGTACTGACGGTCCTGTGGGAGCCCTTAAAATTAACTTCTCTGACCAGTATCACTCTTCAGGAGCTGAGTTGTGTTTCACATCTGTGACTAGTACTGCTCAGCACATTGCCATACTCTTTGTAAAAAGCCTTGAGTGGTTTTTTTCCTTAACACTTGATTTTGGTGAGTTGCACAATTCCTGTGAGGCAGGTTTTCCAGCATAACTGCAACCCTCGCATTTTCCCCATGTTCACTCTACTAAACGTGGCTGCACACTGCTGATAGCTGTGTCTGAGGCTGGGAGTGTTATCAGCAGCTCTCACTGGTGTCACAGCCCAGGAGCTCCTGTCTGTGTCTGACCAGAGCTGGGTGAGAAATGAGACCCCTGAGACCCGGGCTGGGAGGGGAGATGGCTGCTGCGGGCTGCAGCCCTGCGTGGCCTGGGGAGAGCCACAGCTCCTCTCTGAACGGGGAAACCAGGGTCTGTGGGAGAACAGGGACAGCCCGGCCTGCCGAAATCCTGCTCCAGAGCTGCGAGTCAGGGACTGGCCTGTGTGCCTGTGGAGTGACTTGGAAACAGACCCTAGCTATGGAGGGCTGGATTTCTGTCACACAGGACTCAGAGATGCAGTTTGGGATCTTGTTGGCACAGTAAATACACATCCTCACAGTGTACTGAGGTGTGCTGGTGGACAGTCGCCAGTGTGGAACAAGCCTGGTCCTAGCTGTGACCCACAGCAATATATTTGTCAGCTGTCAGACAGGATCCAAGGAGAATTCACTGGGAGCCAGGAAGTGGCCACAGGGCTCAGGGCTCTGGTCGTGTCTCACCCTCCTGCTGGTTGCTGCCACAGGCTGCAGGGGCAGTGCTGAGCCAGGAGCTCCTTACTTGGAAGGTGGACTCAAGTGAGTCCAGAGGAGAAGTATTATGACAGGATTTTTTCTTCATTGCTTTACAAAAACAGTTTGGAAGAAATGATGCTAGTGGTAAGAATCCCATTAATATCCCATGAATTCTTCATTTCCTCAGAGAAGAAAGCTGGAAATGAGGCCAGGAATCAAAGCAGTTGATTTTAGTGTTTATTCTAATCCATTTTTATGGTTCTGGGTGTCATAAGCCCACTATGAGAAGGTGTAAAGTGAAGGAGCAGGGTTTCTTGTGAGTCACAACTGTACTGGGCAGCTGGGTGGGGTGAGGGGTGGGAGGGACACCCCCCCATGAATGTATACTACTGAATTCTTGACTCTGAGCTTCAGCCTTCCAGTGACAGCATGATCCAGGAGTCCTGCGGGTGCATCGTTTTACCTGAGCGATACAATAACACTCACAGAGTTTTCTCATTGTATTTACAGTGCGTCTGGTGCAAGTGTTGTTGCCATTGATAACAAAATAGAACAGGCAATGGTAAGTAAAATATAAGTTGTTATTTCTAACAGGATTAATGTGGTTCCTCACTGAGCACAAGTTTCCTGCTGTATTGTGTTTCTGTGAGGCTGTGATATCCCTCCAGGTGTGTCAGACTGAGAACATCAATTGGAAAAAGGATTTTCTGTATGAACTATGAATGACCACAAGCCGTTATTGCTTATACTGTTGACCCAGAAATGTTTTTCAGTTAATTTTCTTACAAATTGCTGTGAACAAGGTGATTGAGCTTGAAGGAGTGCTGAAAATACAGTGCATATTTCAGTCTGTTACTCTAGCAAAGTTCATTTCTAGTTTTTCTGAAGGTTCAGGTATGCCATCCTTAACACACTGCTCACCTTCCGTTAGAGCTGTTGGATTTTTGCTTCTGATGATGTAAAAGCTTTCTTGTTGATTTGGTTCTCATACACCTCAGTGACTGGGCCTGTGTACCACAGACCCATTACCCTCAGGTCATAGCATCAGAGCTGGTGCTTTCCTTCTGAGGAGCTGGGATGTCATTCTCATCCCTGGCTTCCACATAACTGAAGGGACTGGAGTGCTGGAGACAAAGCTTTTGATATCAGGCCCGCTTCACAAAAGGGCTGGGTTGTTTGTGCTCAAAGGCTGATTTATTCATAAATTTTTGGTGATGAGTGCTTTGTTTTTCCAGGCTTACTGCAGTGAAAGCAGTAAGTCTGGGGCTGGGGTGAAGGAAACTGTTCTTTCCCGTGGTGTAACTGTCCCCTCGTTCTTTGCAGGATCTAGTGAAAAGCCATTTGATGTATGCAGTGAGAGAAGAAGTGGAAGTCCTGAAGGAACAAATAAAAGAATTAGTCGAAAGAAACTCTTTACTTGAACGAGAAAATGCACTGTTAAAATCCCTTTCCAACAACGATCAGTTATCCCAGCTCTCAAGCCAGCAGGCGGCCCCCGGTAGCACCTCGCAGGCGCAGCCCGCGCAGCCCAACGTCTCCTCGGCGTGAGCCCTGAGCCCGCCCGGCCGTGTGCCAGCAGCAGCAGCAGCAGCAGCAGCGCTTCTCTTGTGTGTTTGGCCTTTTCAGTATTAGACAATCGTCCTCCCAGAGCTGCCCCCGCCGCTGTGGCTGCGCTGTGGGAGGTGTCCCGACATCCTCGCTGCACACGGGAGGTCGCAGAGGAGTCCCTGGAGCCTGGCACCCTTACTGGGCTTCAGGAGGGAGGTCTGTTAGAGCTTGGGTGGCTCTCTGAGGTTCCCATTGCTCCTGGGTTGCTTTGAGCCTTGCTGTCTGGCAAGGAGCAACAATTCCTCTTCAGAGCCACTGTTCTTTTCATATAAGTAACATTTGCCTATGTTAGTTTCATTTATTTGTTTTATTTATTACAGGGCTGCTATTTTCATAATGTACATGAACAATGTCACAGAACTTTTGAATTTTTTTTTAATAAATGTCTGTATGGGTAAAATGATAGATGGGATTGCGTTAATAGATACAATGTCTAGGCAATAATTGAACAAAGAATCCTGGCATATTTCTAACACTAATGGCAATTGACCTTTGGTATTTATTTACGGTAGTAAAGATCCAGCTTGAATGTAAATTTTGTATAGAGTGTAAGTATGAAGACCATAGTGCATCTGTACAGGTAGTCACCAGTCCTTGTGATATAATAAATAAGTGATGGGCTATTTTGATGAAGAAAACTTTGCTCATTTCTGTTTCTACTTTCTAATAGAGAGAAAGGGGCCATGATTCCTCTGCTTTTTGACATTTCGTTTTTGGTTTGGTTTTTTGGGTGGGAATAAAAAGCTGTGAAATTGTTCAACCTACTTTGTAACCAAAGAAGCAAAGCTGTGTAATTGAGTTGGTTGTTGGTTTTTTGTTTTGGTTTGGTTTTTCTTTTTTTTTTTTTTATTTTATAATGCACATTCTTTATGTATTTTTTATTTAGTGTTTTCTCATTCACAACTTTCTTTGCTGTCTCGCATGATCTGCATGACCTGTAATCTTTGAACCACTTCCGTACCTCATGTTTTTATCCAGCACTCTTAGTGTAATATGTACTAGTCTGTGAACAATGTCAATAAAGAGAAAGAACAGCTGGTGTTGGTGGAGCTAAGCTAGTGTGCTAGGCACTAGTTGTTAAAACAAATAAATGAAGTGAGCCATCTTTTGTTCATTTAAAATGGTGTTTTGAATTTCGTATGCAGAAAACGTTTTGTTACATTGCAGATTTAATGTATTTAATAAATGCAACATGCAGATTAAATGCAGTGTATACTGAGTATTTAAATTAAAAATGTACATTTCATAAATACAGTTTCAAGAAAGACCATCATTTGTGTAAACTAATGCAGTGTGTCAAATTGATGTACAAATATATATATATTTTAACACATTTTCTGAAATTAAACCAGTTTTGTTGACTTTTTTGGCTGTAGATGTTGTTGCAGTATAATCAAATTCAGTAGCTCTTTCCTGAACAAAATGGAGAAACGCAGTGTCAGTGAGGCAATAACAGACCAATGCCAGGGTTACCACTTCTCATGCAACAGCCTGCTTTCTTCTCTTCTAGGAGAAGCATCTTCTGATGCTGTCAGTGGCCACCTTAGGGGTTTGGGTTTGCACTGATAGCTCTAAATAACCATCTGGGCCTGCTGAGTCACTGCTGTGAGTGTCTGCCTCAGTACCTTAGCACATCTAACTGAACCCTTAGCACATCTGCTCACGGTTGTGATTAAGGTAAAACAGAAGAAACATTGGAAACTGCAAGTTTTGGTGTGTTCAGATCTCAAAGAAGTGTCCATGGCCTGGAAACTGAGAAGCATCTCCTCCTCCTGGTAAGCATCAGTTCAGCACGGTTCAAACAAACCATGTGTTGTGTGCTTATTAAAAAGTTCTTGCTGAAATAACACCAAAATAATCTTTCCATTAGGTGTGGATCGGTGTTTTCTGCCTGCTGCACCCCTGTGCAGTGAGCACAGCTGTGAAACCTTAGTGCACACAGATTAGAAAGCAAAATACTCTGGTAGCTATGTGTGTTTCCTCTCCAGTGCCATCAGTGGTTTGCTCCAGCTGTACAGTGAGGATGATGTTGGTAAAGGAAGGAAAAAGGGACTAACTGGATCTTCTGGGAACAAGAGTCCCTCAGGTGAGTAGTTGATTAAAACTTCTGTGGAGGATATACTCTGTCAGTTCACTTTTGAGTGAAACAGAACAAAGACATCTGCACTTGACTCAGGTGGTCATTGTTTTTCTGCTGGGAGCAGAGGAGCACTGAGCCCATGAGGACAGTCCCAGTCAGCTCTGCTGCCCTCGGAATGCCCGTTCCCTGTGCGTGAGGCAGAGTGACAGGCACATCCTTCACACCGGGGTGCTGCAGAGGTGCTTCCTCCAAAAGCAAAAAGCATGTAGTAAATCTGAAAAAGGGGATGAAACAAAGATTGAACTGATCCTGTTGGAAAGCCTTTGCTTTGCTCTGCTCCTGTCAGGTTTGGTTGGCGGGGGGCTGTGTTTAGTTTTCTCCTAGAGGTAAGCTGTATTCAGCTCTGGACAGCAGCTCGCCTTGTGAGAGAACTGGCAGAAAGGGTCTGGGAATGGTGCGGGCTCTTCTCCAGAGGCAGCCTGAGGAAAGGGAGCAGCAGTTGTCACAGTGAGACCGCCGTGGTGGCAGCAGTGTGTGAGGGCAGGTGGCAGAGAGCCTCGGCGGCGGCGGGCTGCTGGTGCCGTCCCGCTGGGTGCTGCCCCTGCGCTGCTGTGATCCCCGCTCGCCCCGCGTCTGGCGGCTCCTGCCGCTGCTCCCGGTGCACCGGGCTGGCTGCCTCGGGATCCCCGCGCTTGGGCTCTGCCGGGGTGGGGGAGCTGGCTCTCCAGAGCAGATGTGGGTGCTCTAACACGTGTCTTCGACATTACTCCATAGCTTTGCTATAAAGAGAAAGGATTCAGCTGCTGCGTGTGCTTTTTTAGAACGGGTTGGGAGGGGGCTGCAGTAGTGGTGTCACAGAATGGTCTGAATGCACTGAAGCTGGGCAGAGGTGGTTCTGAGTTGGGCCCGGCGTCTCGGAGACGATCTGACAGAAGATGCGGGGAAAAGCTAAGGAAACAGTGGAGAATGCGGAGGAAATGCTTACTGAGGAGAGCTTCAAGGTCGTGGCCCTGGCCCGGAGGAGAGCGTGTGCAGGAAGCTGGCCCAGTAGTGAGGTGGCTCTGGGGCAGGTGCCTGGTGAGGTAAGCACAGAACAGCCCTTCCCTGGCTGCGGCCGGCGTTGTGCGGCTGTGCCTGGAGCAGAGACCCTTCCCCGGCCGCGGCAGGGACCCTTCCCCAGACCCTTCCCCGGCCGTGGCGCAGCGGGACCTGCGGGGGCCGTGGCGGCCGCGAGGCGGCGCTGTGGGGCGGGGCGGGGCTGCCGGCGCACCGCCCCCGCCCGCTCCCGGTCCCGGTGCCGCTCCCGGTGCCGCTCCCGGGCCGTCCCCGCAGCCCCGGGTCCGCCGCCATTGCCTCGGACCGGCTCCCCGTTGCTCGGGCCCTCGCGCTCTCCCTGCCAATGCCAATGCCGCTGCCGCCGCCTGTCCCGGCCTCCCGCCTGGCTCAGGGGGTTGTTCTCCGTGTGGCTCCCGTCGCTGTAGGGTCCCCTCTTGGGCCGCGTGTGCGCGGGTGGGCGGGACGCGGGCACAGCGCCGGGGACGTGGCCAAAGCCCTTTGTGCGGTTCCGTCAGCTGTGAAAGGCCCGGCAGGAGAGCAGGGACCTCTCGTCTTGGGAAGCAAACCATGTGCCCCTCCTGACGCGTTACTGAAGCGCAGTCCTGCAGCCTCGAGAAGGCTTCACAGGAGAAAAGGAAAAAAATGAGATAGGAGCGTGCTGCAGGTGGTTAATGACGTCACCTCAGCAAGCTCAGCTGTGGCTCGGGGCACAGCCAGCACAGAACGTGTCAGCTGTCCGTGCCCGGAAAGGAGAAGCTGCGTCTCACCAGGGAAATAAGCTTGGGTATTGCTGTGTTAGGTTGTGGAAATAAACAGGAGTGCGGTTTTGCAGCTTTTGTACTTGGGTGTGTGGAGCCAGAGCACAGCTGGGGCCAGAAGGCCCCTCCAGAGATGCCCCCCCAGCCGCAGCTCTGGCACTGCAGCTGCCCCTGACCCTCACACCGGTGCCACCAGTGCAAGGCACAGCACCGCACACACCTCTGTGGCCAGCTGGCACCAAAGCAAGGATTTACTGAACTCTGAAGAACCAACTTGTACAAACCACCCTGAACGTTCCCACAGCCCGCCAGCGGCTGTGCTGGCACAGCCAATGACTCCTGCAGCAACAGCAGGAGCTGCTCAGACCCCGGGGCATCTGTGGCATTCCCAGCAGGCAGAGACGAGAGGTGAGGAGAAGCACCTGCTGAACCCCTGCGGGGGGACGGCTGGTCCCCAGAGGGAGGGGGAGCAGTAGCTGGTGTACCCAGAGCCTCGGCAGCCCCAGCTCAGGCCCTGTGGCTCAGTACCCAGACAGCTGAGCACGGGGGTGCCCCATGGCACGGTGACTCCTCTCAGGGAAAAGCCAATTAATCCGTGCTTGGTGTTAATGGCCGAGTTTCAACACCCAGCAGAGACCTGCTTTGCCCACTCAGAGTGAACACAACTTGCGTTTGAAAAGAACTTTATTTAAAATCAGCGATTATACAGACTTCCCCGCCACAGCACACAAGAGTCCCAGCACAAGGTCCCCGTGCCCTGGGGCGGCCCCAAGCTGGCTTACACCAGTCCCGATGATTCCATATGCAAATACAACGCATACAAAAGATCTGCTCCTTCACGGCTAACAGGCATTTCATTAACCTCAACCCAGTTAGTTTTCTATTATTTCTAGTGTAACCAGACTTAAAATTTGTCCTCTACTAAGAAACCTGGAAAAAAGACATCTTCCTTTAGCAACTGCGTGCACCAGCAGAGCAATTCCCACCACCTTTGTCACCACGCAGACAGCAGGGCCAGCAGGAGTCAGGGCCATCAGCAGGGAAATATAATCAATAGCAGCATTTTCCATGTGATCTCGAGTTACAGTCGTCTACAGAAGAAGGAACTGTGATCACCAGTGGGGAAGCAGTTAAGTACTGGATCCATTGTTAAAAGAAATCGAGTTGAAGGCAGGTTTTACCTTAAATAGGATTAAATATATATTGCAAGACACACCACACTCTGCAGGGGCTGCACATACAGAAGCAGAACTGTGGGCAGGGGAGCAGCATGTGTCCCCCCCCCGCACCCAATATTCCCACACAACATCGTCAAATTTAAAACTATCACCACTTGTTGAAAGTCGTCCAAGAAGTATTTACAACACAGGCACGGCCGGAGAGGCTCGGGGAGCCGCGGGTCTGCCCGCGGTGCTCCCGCAGTCCAGGAAGCTGCGGCACCGGGTGCTGCCAGGAGCAGCTGCTGCCCGGCCGTGCCGTTCCTCACTACCCCACTACCCCTAGACAGACAAGCACTTGGCGTGGATTAGGACAAAGCGACAGGCGGTGCCGTGGTGTGAGGAGGGTGCGAGCACTGCCACATGCTGCAGTGGGGCTGCCCTCGGCACACACGGGGATGCACGGCGGGGCTCCTCGGGAACATGCTGCGCGGTCGGGCTCCAGCCTCTGCGGGAATCCTGGCTTCCAGCGTCAGATAAAACCATTTCCAGCTATACAGAGAGGGTGACACTGATCTGGGACCGCTGTTTACAACAGATGTCAGTTCCTATGGACCACGTATTACAGAGACCAGGCTGGATCTTCAGCGAATAAGTAGGTCCACGATTGTAGATCAACAATAGACTTTTATTGCTTTATACATGTGGTGCTGTTCAAGGCACTGTGGCACGGGCTAGAAAACTCGGAATGACTCGTGAAGGGACCTGGAATGCGACACGGCCGGTGCCGCGCGCCGCTCCTGGGCAGCAGCCGCGGCGGCCGGGGCCGGCGGGCCATGGCCCGAGACCGGCCCCTCACATGCCCATCCGGATGCTCTGGATGATCTGGAAGATGGCTGCAAGAGAGCGGAGAGGGGAGCGCTCGCCGGGCAGCGCCAGCAGCGAGGAGGGGCCGTGCCGGGCCCGGAGGGGCAGCGCCGGGCCCGAGCCGCCGCCGGACCCGGCCGCCCGCGCGCGGCCGCTCACCTGATCCGCAGACCACGAAGATGAACAGAGCCAACAGCCAGGGCCCGACCGACGCCTTCTCCTCCGGGGCCGTTCTCTGCGAGCACAGCACCGCTGTCAGCGCAGCGCGGCCCGGCCCGGCCCCGCCACCCCCGCCCGCGCCCGCCCGGCCCGGCCCGGCCCCGCGCACCGAGGTCTTGGCGACGTTCCCTCGCTGGGTGATGTTCTTGCTGTGCTTCTCGTTGGCCATGCGGATGCGCTGCTTGGCCACCATGTCCGCGCTCGGCCCGGTCCGGCCCGGCCGCCGCTGCCGCGTCAGCACCGCGCGCTCCGCACGCCGGGAGCGCGCCGGGGGCGGGGCCCGCGCGCGCCAACCCGCGCGCGCGCCCCGGGCCCCGCCCCGCCCGGTAACGTGGCGCGCGCTGCGGCCGCTGCGCCGCCGCCGACCCGGAACCGGAAACGCCGCTCCGCGCGCGCCCCAAGATGGCGCCGCCCACGCCGCTGCTGGCAGGTGCGTCGGGCCCGGGCGGCGTCGAGGTCGGGGCCGGGGCGCGGGGGGCGAGTGCGAAGTTGGGCTGGCGTGGTCCGGTGCCCGTCCGGTGCCCGCCGGCGTCCGCGTTCTCTTCTCCGGCGTGCGCTGCCGTGCCGTGGGCAAGTGCGGCCCCGGTGGTGGAGTTCTTGAGGGTGCCGCTCCCGGCACAGGTCGGGGCTCGCCGGGCCCTGTGTTCGCTCCTCCCGGGGCCCAGGTGCGGCCGGGCCCCCCTCTGGGGTGCCGCTGTACCCCCCGCCCGAGCCGCCGCCCTCCCCCGCGGCAGCTCTGGAGGCGCCGTGTCGGGATTCGCCCGCGGGGTGCCCGGGCAGCCTTCGCGGGGCTCGGTCGGTGCGGGGAGCGCCGCAGGACACGGGGCCGAACCCAGGCGCGGGCAGCGGCTCCCGGCAGCTCGGAGCCCGCTGACCGGGTGTCCGCTGCGGGTTGTGAAGGTCTTTCCAAAAGTCGCGTTCCTTTTCGGTGTCTCCCTGTTTAAACTGTCCCTAACGTAAGGGACGTGTATTTTCCTTTTCTGTGTCTGTAAGTTTTAAACGCCAGCCCGCTTCCCCCCGCCCGTGTCTGCGGGGGCTGCAGCTGTTCCGGGGGGATTTTGGCTGCCCACTGCCCTCAGTTTGGGGTTTGGGTCTGGGCGGGAGCCGGCGGGGGGGCACAGTCACGGCGTGCCGGGGGGCTCCCTGGGGCTCTCTGGGGCTGTGCTGTGCAGGAACCGTGGGAGGTTGCGTTTAGGCACCAGGAAGGCTGTTTCCCTGCCAGAGCAGTCCGGGTGTGCGGGGGCCCGTGGGTCCCGGCCTGGCACCGGGGGTGCTGCTGGAGGGGCTGGGCGGGAGCTCCAGGGGGCTCGGTCGTGCCTTGGGATTTCCTTATGGCACGTGTGGGGGAGAATGTGCACGTCTCAGGGGCCACGAGTTACAAAAACAGCTGCTGTGGGCAGTGTCCCGCCTCTGAAAGGAGCTGTTTGTTTCCTGTTGCAGTGAGAGGCTCCGAGGGGCTGTACATGGTGAATGGGCCCCCCAGCTTCACCGAGAGCACGGCGTTCCAAAGGTACTGCTGCCACTGGCACAGCAGAAACCCCTCCTGGAAAGTAAAGGTAGACTCTGGAGCGGAACAGTGTGTGAATAGAAGTGAATTCACAACAGGGATGCTGTGGAAGGCTTTGCACTGCCTGAGCTCTCACTGCCAGGTGGCAGCCCCTGCACAGTGCTCCTCCTCAGGAGCACAGCAGGAAAGCTGTTGTCTTCATTTGTGTTAAGAAAACCTTAACTGGGGCACTGTTGGATGCTCATATGTGTTTCTTATTTTTGTAGGGATTCTGGGAAAAATTGCAAAGCTGTTGCTTTTAGCAAGGATGGCTCCCTCTTTGCCTGGTGCAATGGAGAAAAGTGGGTGCATTTTATTACCTTAATTTTTAGCTTGTATGAAATAAATGGAATCAGTTATGCCTCATTTACTCTTGTCTGTGTAAAGGTGGTTGCTTTAAACTTTTCTGGGTTTCTGTCATGCTTGGGTTTCTGACTTTAAAATGTGTCCTGGAAAAATTTAGTAAAAATAAAAGGGGGGGAAAGCTCTTCTAACTTTGTTACATTGACCAAATTTTGGGCATATCTAGAAGAGTCAAATACTTGAACAATTCTTTCAGCTATTAATTAACTCTTGTAAGCATGTTTTACTGAAGTAGCATTTTTGGTTCCAGAGTCAATGTTGTTAACGTCACCAGAGCTGAGTTCCTGCACTCCTTTGATCTCCCAAAGACAGTTTGCCTTGAATTCTCGCCAAAGAATAATGTTCTGGCAACGTGGCAGGCCTATGCAGGTGAGTGTTGTACCAGCTGGGGGAGCACAGCTTTGTGCCTGGGCCAGCACCTGGCTGGCTGAGCGAGCAGTGCAGGAGGGGTGCAGAGAGCTCTGTGGGCACTCAGGAGCACAGTGCAGGGGGGGGATGCCATGGTCTGAGAGCAGCTGGTGTTGGCCTGTCCTGCCCCACGCCCTGGCAGAGTGCAGGTGCCCACAGTTACTCAGTCTGTCAGTCAGGTGCTTTCTGAGCTTTGGGAGGTGCTCCTGGTGCTGTGTGCTGTGCAGGCACCTTGTGCTCCTGGGCAGGCAAGGGAGATGGTACACTGCCTTGGAGTGGTTGTGTCCTGCCCTGGGGCCCGTGGCTGGAGTGCTCTCCATGCCCAGAGCTTTATTCCTTTCCCTGCCTCCCTGGGGGGTTCAGGTTCCTGATTCTGAGAGCTGCAGTCCTGTCTGAGCCACAGACAGTGTAAATGCTGCCTTGGGAGGGGAGAGTTGGGCAAGGCTGGGCCCTGGGAGCTGGCCAGGCTGTGGGATAAGAGAAGGCAGCACGAGCTGTGGGCTCTTAGTGAGCTGTTCTGGCTCTGCCGTGAATCGCTGACAGCAGCAGGCAGCCTAGGGGAAGGAGGGAGGGTACAGACAGTTTCAAAGCTGCAGAACCATTTTTCATGGCTTGCAGAGAGAGCTGTGGCTGTGGTGGAATGGACAAAAATCTCCTCATTCCTGTGAGAGCAAAACATTGGGGTGGAGAACACGTCTCCATTGTTTGCTGTGAGGATGGGTTTTGGTTTGGGTTAAAAAGCTGTGCAGGTGTTGGTGGTTGCAGCCTTGCAGTGGGGACTGGAAACCCTGTGCCTGCAAGTGTGAGTCTTCTGCAAACAGACTGAGATCAATAGGTGCTGCACTCAGCACTGATGGGTTTGGTCCCTCAGGGGCAGAAGGTGCATGCTTGCAGGAAGTTCATGGTGTTTGGGTGCTAGCAGAGCCATGGGTGGGATGTTGGGCTGAAGCAGATTGAAGCCTCAAAGACCACTGTGTTTTATTGCAGCTGCCAAGGATGGCACAGCAGGGGTGCCCAACCTGCAGCTCCATGATCTGAGGACTGGAAAATGCTTAAAGTCTTTTATACAGAAAAAGATACAGAACTGGTAAATAAGCCTTCCAGATGCTAATTGTTTACAAAGAAATGTGGTTTTCAAAGTCTGATCCAGGTAAATGGAGCTGTTAGTGTGGTGTTGGCTTCCAAAGTAGTGCCTGCTGCTAACTGAAAGCCAGAATCTGTGCTTGTGAGTGTCTGTGTGTAGCTCATTGGAAATTCACTCTCACCTTGCACCACGGAGGAAAGCTGGGCAGACAATACCTAAGTCCACTAGTATATTTCTTGCTATGCAGATGTCTTTTATCCACATTAAATGTATCATATTTGAACTTCTGGGGTTCACAACAGAGGGGAAGAACAATCCTGGAGTGCTAATGATGAGCATAATTTCGTGTTTCTGACTTTTCCCTTAATGTGCAGGTGTCCTTGCTGGGCAGATGATGAAAGCATTTGTGCCAGGAATGTGAACAATGAAGTGCACTTCTTTGAGAACAACAACTTCAGTATGCGAGTATTTCTCTACATTTCATTCCTTTTATAAATGCTGCTTCTTTTGAGGGGTGGTTTTTGTTTTCTGGTTTTTCTTTGTTTCTTCTGTTGCTTGCCTTTTATTCTAAATACTGCCTACATTCTATTTCAGTTTGGAATTCAGAATCATTATGCTTTAATGATGTGTGTTTTCACTTTTTTATTTATCTTTTCACTGACTGACATGACATGAAATGCATCTGATTCTCAGTTAAAGAGGCCTGATTCTGTATTGTTTCTCATTTAGTGAGATCCAGGAAATTGTTAGAAAATGTGAGCTGCAGTTACTTCCTTGGCTTGTGCACATTCTGTCAACAGACTGTTAAAAATGGCTCATTAAAAAGTTGATGGCAAAAATGAAATAGTGAAGCCTGAAGATTTTTACCAAGGAGATTTACTGTTGGTGGTAAAATATCTGGAGTCAAGAGATGTTGGAAAGGGAAAGGGGAAGAAAAAAGCAGAAAGATTAAAATTTAGAACAAAAATGTAAGGGAATTAAAGAGAACTGAGAGGAGAACAGCAGCGTGTGGTTTTTAGTTTTGCATTTTTTAAGTATAAAGTTGATACAAGAATTAGGGCAGTGGGAGATTCAGTTTCCTGAGAATAAGCCCTGCTGATGTTAACTGAGCTGTGGGAAGCAGAGAATGTCAGCCTCAGCAGGATGTCTGCTGGCAGTGCACATTCCTGGCTGCAGTGGAGCTGTGGGGTGATGCTGTTGCCATCAGTTGTTTGTGGGAAGGGGCAGTGTTGAGCCCAGAGCAGGCCTGTTGGGAAGAGTTATCCCGTGGAGGTGAGAGGGGGGAGCCCCTGCCTCTGTGTGATGGCACCTGAATGTGACTGAATCCAGCACAGATAAAGTGAAGATACCTGCTTCAAACACAAGCTGTGTTCACCCCAGGTTCAGAGGCTTCCTTTGCTTTTTGAACTTCCAAATACTAAATGCTGGGTTTCAGACAGAGGCTTGATTCATGTTGATTTTGTAGGTAAAATGTTGTGGTGAAATGGGAAAAGAATGCTTATTTGCCTAGTAAAGGAGATCCTTTGTGATTGTCTTTACTGGTCTGTGTTATCCAGGAGACAGCCCCATCGAAGGGTGTGGTTAGGACATCCAGGTAATGTGGTTTGTCATTAACATCACACATCTGTGGCCTTTTTCTTGGCAGATACCATTGCAAATAAGCTGCATTTGCAGAAGGTCAGTGATTTCGTGTTGTCCCCAGGAGCACAGCCAACCAAGGTACTTCTGATCCAGCTTCCAGTCTTTTTCTTGGTTTTCTTAAAGAAAGAACCCCACTGTGATTTTAGTGGTGGCAGTAACTATGCTGTGTGCTAACAAGGCTTTAACCTGCAGTGAAATCTGATGGCTGTTTCAGGTTGCTGTTTATGTCCCAGGCAGCAAAGGTGCTCCATCCTTTGTCAGGCTCTACCAGTACCCCAACTTTGGGGGCCCGCAGTCAGCACTGGCCAACAGAAGCTTCTTCAAAGCTGACAAGGTGACAATGCTATGGAACAAAAAAGGTATAGCAGCTGTGTACTGAAACTCCTATATTGTGCTCAGTTTGGATTGACTTTGTTTACTGTGTGGGGTTTGTCTTTAATTTGCATATGCTGATAAATCCTGAGGGCAGCCATTAACGCCTTGCTGAGGTGCATTTCTGCACACCTTGGAGTGCTCAGCACTTTCCTGTGGCTTTCATCATCTTGGATGTTGTAATTCAAAATATTCTATACGTGCTGGTAAATTTTGCAGTTGAATGAGAAATTTCTATATATTTTCTTGTGTATGTGGATAATATAATTGGATTGTAAACACCAGAACAGTTCATGCATGATGCAATCTCAATCTGTAGAATTATCTGTATGCATACATGTCATAACTGGGGTGAGCTGACAGGCCTCTGTGCTTTGCTGTTTGTTAGCAGTGAGCTGTTGCAGAATGATTTTGTACAAATCGTTTTACTTCAACCCACATAGTTTGGAATACAAGGAAGGTTTTAGACACGTAGAAGCCATGCATGGGGGCTGTGAGATACAGGGAAGATTGATGCCCCAAGACGTTTTGGGGTGCATGTGGCTGGGGGAGGAGGCAGGTTGGCCCTTGCCCGGTCAGACAGTGCCCTGCTCTGCACCCCCATGGGGACACAGCTTTGGATAACAGATGTGCATACAGAAGATGTCGAGACAACATTTTGTTCAAGGATTGATCAGGATGTTTGGTTTCTGCCATGGTTAACTATATTTTTTATAGCTGCAAAGGATGCTGACTTGCTTGTGATCTAACACTGAATGAATAAACTGGGCTGACATTTTCCATCTGAGAAAGGAAGGTGTTCAGCCCTTTTGTGTTAGCATTTAGGAAAAAGTCAATTCAAAGGAGAACGACACCAGCACCATTAGACAAGCATCCAGTAGGAGCTCATGGCGGAGCTGCCTCTGCTCTGTGGTGGTGTGTGCAGCGGCTGCTGTGCTTTTCAGCAGCTGTGTGCACTGCCTGTCTGTTCACAGCCACGGCCGTGCTGGTGGTTGCCAGCACCGAGGTGGACAAGAGCGGCGCCTCCTACTACGGCGAGCAGACGCTGCACTACGTGGGGGCCAGCGGGGACAGCGCCGTGGTGCAGCTGCGTGAGTACCCGTGCTGCAGCTCCTGCAGCTCCTGCAGCTCCTGCCGGGCCTCTTCCTGTCCTGAGCTCATCTTGGAAACAAAATCCTCTTAACAAAAAACCCTTCACCTTTTTCTTTGTTTGTTTGTCTGGTTTTTACCTCTGCAGAAAGATGCTGCTTTTTTCTGGATTGGTTTGGGGTTTTTTTCAGTAGCTGAATTTTCTTACCTTTGATAGACTTATCTTAATGTTGCTGGCAGAGAGCAAACACTTCCAGTTAATGCCTGCTGATAGTTTGCTTGGGAAGGTGTTCAAATGCACAGGGAGGAGCTATGCTTGTTTGCTAAGGGTGGAGCCAGGCTGGTGTCTCAGAATCCATAACGAGCAGGAATGTGTGTCACCAAACAGAGTAATCCTACCTGCACTTTTAGACCTGAAAGATACTGTTACCCAGTGAGCCAGGGCAGAGTGAGAGCAATTTTTTGAAGTCTGTTGGAAAAGAGAAGTCCTTTATTTTGTATTGTAAAATTGAAAGTGTTTTAAGACATAAAAGTGACAAACTGGGGAGCAGCAGATGAATGTGCTTAATTCCAGTGTCTAGCTTGAACTGGAAGTCCATGTCTTAACTTCCCCTCTGGGGGTCTTTTTTCCTTCTCTCAAGCTCTTGCTGTTGTGTGCAAACATCTGGCCTGTTTGGGATTGTAGAGGCCAGTTTGTTGGGAATGCTTGGGAGCACTGGGGATGGACTATCTGGAGGTACTGTGAGTGTAATTTCCATAACAGGGCTGACTGGTTACATTTCCAGTTTGCCTTCTGCTGCAAAACTTGTGGAAGAGTACTGTGCCCCATTTCCCCTTGATGGTAACTCCACTGGGGAAGGAATTGGGGTTATGACTCAGTATATAGAATCTTTTTGGGAGCAGTTTCCCAGCTTGAGAACACTACTTGGTTAACTACTTACTTCCTAAAACGTTCTTTATTTCTGCTGCATCTGTATTTACCAGGAAGTTTAGCATTACTTTTCATTTAATTTAGCTGTTCCTTTTCAGGGAAAAGCCCAAACTGATAAAAGCAAGTGGTGAGCACTTGGAGTGGGAGGTGCCTCATTCCCTGTGGAGTTGGATCTCTTTTGAAGTGCAGTTTTAAAGCTTTTTTCTACACTGGCATTTACAGAGGGTTTTTCTTTTTCGACAAAGATGTGGTGCTGCTGCAGGCTCTGGCAGAGCTCTGAAGTCTGCATGGAGCTGCCCTCATCTCTCCAGCTGCTGCTGTCACCAAATGTCATTTTCTGTCACCTCTGTATCTGAACTACATTGGGTTAATGTCACTGAAAAGGTTTCAAAGGGGAACGTGCAGTGTGATTGTACATCCTCATTTCTAAAGATAATGAGACTTCAGGGTGACAACAGACGTGAACCATTTAACTCAGTTGGAACTTTTTGGGTCAACACTGGATTTAAGGATTCAGTAATGCACTTGGCATTTATCTGATCTATGGGTAAATATACCCAGATAATGAAAAGTTACAGTGGCCTGTGGTTTGTATTTACCTCTGGGTATTTTACTGGAGTTTTCATCACTAATTTGTCATTCTTCAGTATCTCCTAATGTTCCAACCCCCCGAAAAGCTTCTAACAGTACCAAGTTTTGCTCATTATGTGTAAAGCCATTTTTGTGTGCTCACTCAGATTAAAATCCTACTTATAAAATATTGTGCATGGGCATGGGCCAAAGATAACTCAGGTCACTATTGCTTACCTCTACAAAGCTGAACTACACAGTATTTCTTAGATTGAAAGAAGAGAAACTATTATCCAGCTGGTATAAAACTCCTGTTTTCACAGGTTTCCAGTGGGACAATTTGAGAAGGTCCTGAGGTCATACTTGAGGAAAAAAAAAACGGATTTTTTTTACATGTCAAGCTATGCTTACTGTTAAAGTGTTGGTGCTGACCCTACAGAGGTAATTTGGAATGACTGCAGTTATTGTTGCAAACTGTAACTGAAGTTATCAGAAGATACGAGGCTGCTTTTCCCTCTGTTGTTAGCAGAATTAATTTTCAATGTCAGTCATTAGAATACAGTGTTTTAGCAAAGCATGAAGAGTCACTATGGGTTTTATTTTGGCTTGCTCTGAAAAAACACCGTCTCCCAACAGCTGCATGTTTTTCCTTTTCCTTTAGCAAAAAACGGCCCTATTTACGATGTTGCCTGGAGCCCAAATTCTGTCGAGTTCTGTGCTGTGTATGGTTTCATGCCTGCCAAAGCCACCGTTTTTAACCTGAAATGTGACCCTGTCTTTGATTTTGGCACCGGGCCTCGCAATGCTGCCTACTACAGCCCCCACGGACACATCCTGGTGCTGGCAGGCTTTGGAAACCTCAGGGGACAGATGGAAGTGTGGGACGTTAAGAACTACAAGCTGATCTCCAAGCCGGTGGCCTCGGACTCCACGTACTTTGCCTGGTGTCCCGACGGGGAGCACATCGTGACAGCCACCTGTGCTCCCCGGCTGCGCGTCAGCAACGGCTACAAGATCTGGCACTACACGGGCTCGGTGCTGCACTCCCACCAGGTGCCCTCTGACCAGGAGATGTGGCAGGTGTCCTGGCAGCCCTTCCTGGACGGGGTGTTCCCCGAGAGGGCGGTGCGGTACCAGGCGGTGCCCGGCGAGCTGCCCAGCGCCGAGCCGCGGCCCGCGCAGGCGTACAGACCCCCTGCCCTCAGGAGCAAACCCGTGACGGCCTCCAAGCTGGTGAGTAGCGCTGTCCTGGGCAAACTGGCCTCTTGTCTCCTGTCTCTCTGGAGCTTGGCCTCATGGATGTGTCTGGTTTTTGAGGAGGAACATGAGAAGCCTAACCAGATTGACAGCACTGTGGGGGTTTGGAGGGGTTTTGGTAACCTTCCTTGGCACTTTGCAAGAATGTATGCTAGAAAGCGCTCATCTCTTTGGCCCAAATACTGTCCTTCCACCAAGCATTTGCAAACTTGTAATACTCTTTGCAACATGCACTGAAACACTAAACTCCCAGTGTGGCCTGTGGTGAAATTGAGTGCTCTGGTTGGGACAGGAACCTCTGATCTGGGTGCCTTGAGGTGCCAGTTCTGAACCCAGCCAGCCTGGGGCTTGACTGGCCTCCCAACAGCCATTCTTTCTTGTTGTTTTTTGGGTTTTGCTTTTTTTGTTGTTGTTTTGGTTTGGTTTTTTAGTAAGGTAAATGTACTTATTAGAAAGTGACTGGATCATTAGCAAGTCAGCTGCAGCTTAAACACGTTTCAGTACAGTCACCTGCTTGTATAATTAGTTTCTTTCTGCAAGTTTTCAAAGTAGGCTGAGTAGCAACTAATTTCATGTAACAACTGCACCCTTGATGTTGGAGTCCCGGAGAGCTTTGATTTTGAGCCTGGTGCTTTTGCAGGGACTCAGCCTGCGAGCAGTCTCTTAGCTCTACTGAGGGCTGCTCTCACAAACCATCTGTGAGCAGAGGGAGTAGGGAAAAGATACAGTCAGTAAAATAATTCTGCTTATTTATATGGGCAAAAAATCTTGTCATGTGCATTAAAACAATACAGTGCCACAGTTAAAAGTTATCTTAAAAGCACTGAACAGCCTCCCTTCTCAAACTGCCCTCCCACAGAACCCCATCTCCCCTCCCAGCACTCAGCCTTCCTCCCTGGTCATCAGGAGTTTGAGTTACAAAGCTGTCAACAACAGCAAAATGCCAGGCTTCAGTCATTTTGTGCTAGATTGTTCCTCTTGGATTTTATTTCCTTCCTGAGATAGAAAACATAATGATTTTGTTATTTTTATCAGAAATCTATGAAATCATTAGGGCACACAGGATAGTCCCATGCAAACTTGAGTGGATGAGTTTGAAACCCTTTTCACCCTTCTTTGGCTATTCCAAGGAGTGCATACTTTTCCCCCCACTTCCTTTCTTTCTTTTTTCTTGTTTCTTTCTTGTTCATCTGCGCATATGATGTTGTCTTAGGTAGATTTTGGGGTTTCTGTGCCAACATGGAATATGGGGTTTTAACCATTTTGCATATCCTGCAGCATGAGGATGAGCCACCCCAGAACATGAAACCCCAGCTGGGAGGCAGTGATAAGCCACTGTCTAAAACAGCTCTCAAAAATCAGAGGAAGCATGAAGCAAAGAAAGCTGCTAAACAGGTACTGCAAAAGTTGTTCTTACAGGGATAATGTTAATTAGTTACTTGGTTTCCCCAAAGAGCAGAGTCAGTCTCAGAGCAGTGACTTGTGCACTGAGAGCCCTCCACACGTGTGGGAAGGGCAGCAGAGTTTAACCAGAGCAAAGCAAGTACAAAAGGGTGATTCAAAAGTAACAGCTTTGCTGAGTCGCTGCAAATGTTGGCTGCAATCAGTGTGGAGACAAAGTGATTCTGACTTTTCACGCTGTGCAGAGTATGTGTTGGTTTTAGGCAGGATGTAAGAATGGGCTGGGTGCTTTGTGTTCCCAGCAGGTCCAGGCTGAGGTGTGTTTTTAGGGCAGACCAGAGACAGCCTGTCTGCCACTTCTGGACTTACTGTTCTTTGACTAGATAGATAAAAGTCAGCTTTTGGTATTAGCCTTCCAATTCCTACAAACCTCTGAAACAGTAACTTCTTTAAATGCTGTTTTTAAAAATTTCTAGCACTGGTTTTGAGCCCTTTCTTTTGCTTCAGAGACAATGACCCAGACTGCTTTGTAAAATATTTGTGTGTTTGTCATATCACCCTTAATCTGATGTTTCCCTGTGCTGTGTGTGGTTGGGGTCTTGAGGAAGCAGATAGAAATTAAACAAGAAACAGCATGTGAGCTGTTCCAGGTAAGCCTTTGTCTGGGGAAAGCACATCAATAGATAATGCACTACCTTGGAGCAAGTCATGCCCAGATTTTGGAATACACCAGACTGGGGAAAGAAGAAATATTAAGTGGATCCTCTTAAAGTAATTAAGGACATTTTTCATTCTCTTTGTAATCAGAGGTATTTTCTAGATTGTGTTTATGTGTCTGCAGGAGGCCAAAGCTGATGCACACCAAGGCCCTGCCCAGGTCAAAGCCCCACAGAATGCCCTGCAGAGCACTGTGCCTGCCATGACCACGGGAGATCCTGAGGTGGACAAGAAGATAAAGAATTTGAAAAAGGTGTGAAGAGATTCTTTTTCTAGCAGAGTGTTTCTGCAAGGGCTGGTCTGTCAGAGCTGGTGTGAGTGTAAGGTGAGCTGGGTGTAGGAGGATGCGTGTGCCTTCACGGTCATGTCCCAGATTGGTACCCACCTCCCTCTGCCCGCCCACCCTGTGCAGCCCTGGAGGCCATCCTGTGCCAGGGTTCCTGCAGGTCCCATCAGAGGAGTTTTAAAACTGACCCTCAGGCTCCAGGACTGCTGTGGAGGTGCAGGCAGTCCCCAGCTGAGGTCAGGGGTGCTATGGCAGGTGCTGGTGCTCAGACAGGGGCTCTGTGCGTTCTGTGCTTGTTGGGAGCTGCATCTGGCAAGGGAACACTGCCTTGTGGTTTGCCTTGCAAAGTTACTGCCAGTCTTGAGAATTCTTGCATTAAATAATTCCAGAACAGAATTTGTCAAGTTCTGGCTAGAGAATCTTTCCCATTTCTCTTGGCTGCCTCCTGCTGCTCATACTCTCTGGATTAACATTCCAGGCTTTCTGAGGAAAGTGTGGTGAAGAGGGATGGTGATGGAGCCCTTCGGTGAGACAATGCCTGGTGTTTGTTTCAGAGATGAAGAAGTACTGCTGTTCTCTAGGTTCTGTTCTTGAAAGAAATGTCTGTTATGGGTGGGAAATTCTGGATGGAGCATCTGGAGATGCTTAAGGGGTTGTGCCTTCCATAGAGACCTGCCTCCAGATGCATCAGGCGATTGCAAGTGCAGCAACTTCTAAGACTTATTTTCTATTCTTCTTTCACCAGTATTTTTGTGTTAGAGTGGCCTTTTATAATTTTTTTTTTTCAGAAACTAAAGGCAATTGAGCAGCTGAAAGAACAGGCAGCTGCTGGCAAACAGCTGGAGAAGAATCAGGTACGGCTGAGATCAGTACAGTTTATTCCAGGTTCATTTTATAGTAAGCTATGACATTTTATGCTTTTCTGCTCTAGGTGGAGAAGATTCAGAAAGAAGCTGCTCTCCTTAAGGAACTGGAAGACCTAGAACTGGGTGTTTAAATCTTCCTTGAACTCCGGTGCGGTGCTAACACAAAGTCCATGCAAAATGTTTTTGTTAAACATTTCAGCAAATGACCAAGGGTGTGAGAGTCCACAGATTTGCTGCTCATTTGCCTATAAAAAAGAATTTTCCTAAAGATTCATGCACATTAAGCTGTAAGCAAGTGATGAGTATCCATCAGCCAGTTCTGCTGCTGTTCTAACGAGAAATGAGCTCCTTTTCTGAGAACGTACTGCCTAAACCAGATTGTTTATCCTTATTTGGGTCGGAGAAGGGAAGGCGATGAAGACATTTGATAGCTTTATTATATTTAAGAAGAGATGCGATCTTTATGCAATAACGGGGTGTAGATAAAAATAAAGAGCATTTAATAAGGGCGAGCTGTCCGAGCTGTGTGTGACCGCCAGGGGGCGCGGCGGGGCGGGGCTCGGGCGTGGCCCCGCCCCCGCCGCGCGTGCCCTTGGCGAGGCGGCGCGCGCGCGGTGCCTCAGCGGCGGCGGCGGCGAGATGCGAGCGGCGGGGCTGCGGCGGCTGCTGCCGCTCTTGCTGCTGGCGGGGCTGGCGGCGGCACTGGGCGGCGGCGGCGCCGCGGCGGCGGAGCAGGGCGGGCTGCCGGCGAAGAAGCTGCGCATGGCCTACGCCACCGGGCCCCTGCTCAAGTTCCAGATCTGGTGAGGGGCGCCCGCCAAGATGGCGGCGGCCAAAATGGCGGCGTCCGCCAGGCCGTCGCCTCTCCCTCCCTCGTTCGTTTTTATTTCCCTTCCTTTCCCTCAGCGCTGCGGCGGCCTCGCTCGCTCTTGTCGTCCTTGGAGGGGCCGGCCCCAGGGCCGGGGGCCGCCCCGCTCCGGGCGATCTGTCGGGGCGCCCGGCCCTGTTGGAGCGTGGGAGGCGGCACCGGGCCGCAGGCGCCGGCCCTTTCAGTGGGTCCCACTGTACGGCCGCCCGCCGTGAAACCGCGCTTTTCGGGCCCTTAATGCCATGTTTGGCGTTGTGCTAGCGCGGGACTGACGTTTCGGAAGAATCGATGTCTTAGCAATGGCTGTAATTTTGTGTTTGTTTTGATGCAGTGCCCGTATTGCAGTCAGTGCGCTCGGGTACCTTTGCACCATTCCGGGGGTGTTGCCGATGGTGCCAGCAGCTCCGAGCAGGGTTGGGGCAGCCCCGGCGCACGGAGCCTGTTTGCGGGGAGAAAAAAAACAGGCCCGGAGCACTCGTCACCACGGTCCCGGCCCTCGGGGTGGGCAGGGCCGGGTGGCGGCCGGAACAGCCTGGGCCGGGCCCTGCGGGTCCATGGGGCGCCGCAGAAGTGCTCAGGGGAAAGCGCTGTGTTTGGGATCTTTGATACTTTACCAGTCAAAGTTACGCAGTTTTATAGAGAAAGGCTAGGCAGAGGATAGCTCGGGAATATTTAAGTCCTGCAGTTCCTGTGTCGTGCTGACATAGGGGTGGCTGGGAGTGACATTGCCTGTCTGGGCAGTCCCAGTGAGGGCTTCAGACGCCTCTGTGTGAAGGTACTGAGCAAGGAATTGCTTACATCGACTTCCTAAATTAATCCTGACTTGACAGATTTTTCCAGGGAAAGCAAGAGATTCGATGCCCAGTGGGTGTTTCCAGAGCTCTGTGTCTGTGCTGGGATGTGGAGCAAAGCAGTGTCACTCCCGGGGCTCACCTGTTGGGATTTGTGATGTGTAATTTCACTGCGGATCAGGTTGTCTCTGTGCCATAAAAAATGTTAGTTCTATCTTAACTGGAGGGGGTTCTGAAGAGGGTGAGTGCTGCTCGGCAGTGGCTGTGCTGTGCAGCCCTGAGCCGGGGTGACAATGCTGTCTGTGTTCAGTGTCTCCTGAGGCTACAGGCGGGTGTTTGAGGAGTACATGCGGGTCATCAGCCAGCGGTACCCAGACATCCGAATCGAAGGGGAGAACTACCTTCCTCAACCCATCTATAGGTGAGCCTCTCACCCTGTGCTGTGTGCTGTCTGTCTACTTTCCAGTGCTTAAACACATGCATTTACACTGAAATAATACTGAAAACGTAAAACAAGGAGAAAACTGAAAAAAAGGAGATTTTCTATTGCGGTTACATACAAGCGTGGTGATTTTCTGCCTTCCAGGTAGCTGCCTTAGTTTTCCATACAAGTATCACTCTCTGGATTATCTGTATGATGGGGCCTGTCATATCCAACCTAAAATAAATTATGTAGCTTTTTTTTGAAACAGTGCATTTTCCTAGCTTTTCTTCATCCTGTATCTGGACATAAATTCAATTTGTTGCTCAGGCTCCTGCACTTAGTGTCAAATTCCTGTCATGGGTTATGGGCACAGAAGAAGGGAAAGTTGAATTTTCATATCTGAATCAGGGAGAGCTCACCTCAGGGGGAAGCCTGCCAGAGTGGCCTTTGCTGCAGCTGTGGGGGGAAAGCCCAAAGAAATTCGGAGAACGACAACAGTGTTATTCCTGTTCCTTAAAGCAGTGTGCCCACGCTGGAGAGTGATGCCATGGTTACTGGGTGGCTCCTGGAACGCTCGCTGGCCTGGTTTCTGGCAGGGTTGCGGTGGTGGGAGGCTGCGGGGTGCAGCACCTCGGTGTGGGTGGCTGTGGGGAGCTCTGCATCGCTGGGAAACGCTCCACAAGAAGTGCTGCCTGTCAGTTACACATCTCTGTAATATGGAACAGCTTCTTTAGAAACTGAATCGGTTATGCAGCTCAGGCATATGTAAGTTAAAAGCAAAGGCCCCTTTGAGGTCTGCTGAGAAATAAAATAATCTGTCTGTGGTTTACAGGAAGGTGTCTTTCTGGGGTGCTGTGCAAAAACAGGGCCTTATTGGGGATGTTAATATGTGTTGCTTTTTTGTTTTCTTGGTTTGATTTAGTTTGAGTTTTTTTTACAGTGAGATAAACCTTCTTGGAAAGTTCTGTACTTCCTCTAAAACATTTGATTGTACGCTGTCAAAATTCTCCTAGTGCGGTGATTACAGTTGTGTGTGGTGAAGTAGGAACAGAACCTTTCAGTCACTGGTGTGTGTTGTCTCCAACAGGCACATAGCATCCTTCCTGTCTGTCTTCAAACTAGTATTAATTGGCTTAATCATCGTTGGCAAGGACCCGTTTGCTTTCTTTGGCATGCAAGCTCCAAGCATCTGGCAGTGGGGCCAGGAAAACAAGGTAAAGGACATGCTTCTTTTAGTCTGAAAAAGCAGCTTCAGTGTTGCGTCATGAGGGTGCCCTGTGAGTCCCTCAGTTCTGACTGACTTACCTTTCATACACTACAGCTTTACAGTAGAATAATTCTTTCCAGTTGTGCTTTATGCTTTTGACAAACACAGGTGTGCTTCTGTGATCCCTTTCCAAGCTGCTGCTGCTGCAGAGGGGCAGCTGATGTTAACGTGCTGATAAAGAGGATAAAAGTTTTTTATTTTTTAGGGCTCAAGAGTAGCATTTCAAGCCAGTATTGTTGATGTTAAAATTACAGCTTCTCTTTGTTGTCTCATAACTGTTTTGCAGTTGATGCTTCCATCAGACTCCTGATAGATTAGGCAGCAATTAGAAGGGCGTTAGAAAAATGAAGTTGAAATGTTGTGGGTGTTTTTGGAGAGCAGACTGGCATGACATTGTGGGA
Source organism: Phylloscopus whistleri (assembly GCA_017589585.1). Taxonomy (NCBI): domain Eukaryota; kingdom Metazoa; phylum Chordata; class Aves; order Passeriformes; family Phylloscopidae; genus Phylloscopus; species Phylloscopus whistleri. The sequence goes on from JADMLD010000285.1 coordinate 336,143, forward strand.
GAGTATCCCCATGAGTCAGTACTGATGATGCCAGCAGATTCAGGGTGTTGTACTCTGATTTAGAGTAATCTTATTCCAGATTTATTCCACTAAACTAAAATGTACAGACCCTCATGCTGAGCTGCCCAGTGCCTTGGGTCTCTGGCCGGTTTGCATGCCCAGAAGCTGTAATAATTCCAGTTGAGTTAAATGGGCCACCTCCGTGCCTGGCTGGGCTGGCTGTGGTGCATAGCTGCTGTCCCTGTGCCAGTTTCTGCAGTGTTGCAGTGACCTGTGTGAGTGTGCCTGCAAACAGGAAAAGGAAATCGGAGAGGTGCTGGCAGTGAGGGAGGAGCTGCACTGCTCAAGATGCTATCCTTTCCTCCTTAGTCACCCACACGCAGGGAAAATTCCAGATGAAAAGCTTGGAGGCGTGCAGGAGGGTCGGTGGTTCCTGTGCACATGTGACTTGCCTTGCTCTGCTGGTTTTGGCTGGGCCCTTGGCTCTGTGATCTGGAGATTGCTGTGTCTGGGAACGTGTTCCCATGTCACACTGCCAGCCCCCTGCAGCTGGGGCTGCGAGTTGGGTGGGTTTGGTGCTTTTCTGGGGAAGGCCAGCTGCACAATCTGTGTGAAAGGAGGAAAGGGAAGGGTCTGTAGATGGGAATGTTCCTTGAGCAATCGCACAGGGAGTTCAGAGGCACCCGTCGACAGCAGGTGTGGCTGACATGGTGAGGTCTGTGTGGATCTTTGTTCCCTTCCAGGTGTACGCCTGCATGATGGTCTTCTTCCTGAGCAACATGATTGAGAACCAGTGCATGTCCACAGGGGCTTTTGAAATCACTCTGAATGGTAAGCCGAGGCTTTGTTTGAGGGGTGTCACATATACACATGTGAGAGCTGTGGGGTGGGGAGAATGAGGGAAGGTGTCAGGAAGTTTATGTCCCAAATGTGATAGGTGGAAGTTGCCATCCATTTGAATCTCCACATGTTGTCTATCACAATAAATGACAAAAATCGTAGAAGTCTTATAAAGCAATTTTTACAGAGGTCAGATATTCTAGAATAGGTCTGTAAAAACTTACTCAGAGGGATATTTGATCCCTTGGAATAATGGTGTTATTTTTTTTTTTTTTTGCATGTGTGATGTGCATTAAATAAGAAACCATCAGCGAGGGGCATGTACTATCCAATTAGATGCTTGCCCCGTCTGTTCTGCAGCATACTTTAGCCTTGGAATCCTAAAGAATTTGTTACTGTTATGGGATTATCAGTACTAGTGGACAGCAGTACTGATTTTTCAGGTTGAAAGGAATGTCAGTGGATATTTTGCACCCCTCCATCAATATGATATACTTCCAAATGGAAGCATTAGATACTCTGCTCTCCTAGTTGGGCTGGGGTTCAGCATAGCCAGAGGTTGGAAGCATTGTTGATTCAGATGTTCTCCTCAACATAGATCAGTACCAACTCACAGCTTCCCAGAGCTTCTCAATTCCATGTCTACACCAGCTCTGGCTGTTTTCTGATGCTCCCAGTGTAATGGTGCTTCTCTCTCTTGTGTGTTCTGTGCTAGATGTCCCAGTGTGGTCTAAGCTGGAGTCTGGCCACCTCCCTTCCATGCAGCAGCTTGTACAGATCCTTGATAACGAGATGAAGCTCAACGTGCACATGGAGTCAATGCCCCACCATCGATCATAGCCCCATCGATCAGCACTGAAACTTCTCGTAAGTCTCCGGCGTGCCCATCTCACCTGGGCACAGGCACTGGTGACTGGAGTTCAGGATCGTGTGTTGGTTCAGTTTTTCTGGAGAACCAGCTCCCACGATGCTAAACTTCCACATCTAGTGTCACAGAGGTTGGTTGGGTGTCAGGTTTTGGGATGTGGCTCATTCTGCCTGTCTCAGAGCGGGAAGCTGGCATTCCATGAGGCAGAGAACATGTGTTACTGCAGGCAGAAGGCCTAATGTCAATGCAGTGTGTGCTGCAGAGATCAGAAATACTGCATTATGTGCCTTAGAGCAGCCTCTGTGCAGGGGATTAAGGTCTCCCTGGCTTTTAACCCAGTTAAATTCCACAACCTTGGGGAACAGGATGCTGTCCTGTTTCTTGCTTAACCCTGAAGAGCAGAAGATTGTCGTGCTCCAGTTGCTGTACTGCCCTGCCCCTCTGCAAAAGCTCCACAGCTTTTGGTAGCACAGGGTTCACATCCTGTCGGTGTTTTATGACAAACCACTTCCATGTTCCTGTGTCACCTGTGATTTTCAGAACGCAGAGTTTACGATTCCCCATCTTGAGCCTGGGCTCCGGGCGGGTGTGGGGCAGGTGTGGGGCAGCTCCCTGCCCGTGTGCTGCTGTGGCACAGGGTGTTCCAGCTGTAACCCAGGTGTCTTTCCACAGGCATTGGGTGGTGGTTCCCAGGCCACGTGGTGCAGACCCATGAAGGCCTGCACTGAAGACAGCTGCTGTTGGTGCAGGCTGGATGCCCCTCTTGCAGCCACGTTGTGCCTCCTGGACAAACACTCAATGAGCCCTGTTTCAGTGCTGGCCGGTCCACACTGCACAGCCACGAGTGCAATAATACTGTATAGTTTTTTTAAGACTTCATTCGACCAGTTCATAGATCAGCAATGCAGGCATTACTAATGGTAACTTATTTTATATTCATGTTTCACACAATGGCAGATTGAGTTGATACCTAATTTTTCCTTGGAAAAAGAGAAGTTTGTTTAATCTGTTGTATTTTATATGAATTTATGTTCTTTTTGTAGTTTAAAATGAAGTTATAGGAGTGTCTGATATTGTCCTAAACTGTTGAGTAATTGATAGCTGTCTATCAAATCTCTTTAATGTGGTTAAAACAGGTTTGTATATTTTTCAAAATCTATGGCAGAGTCGAACAGTGCATTATATACTGAGTTATATAAGCAAAATTATATTCGGAATAGTTACATCATTTGGTGACTTCAGTGAAAATTAAGATCAGCTACTCTTTAATCATGTGGGCCAGCCTCAGCAGTTCTTCCTTGGCCATTTGAGAGATGAGCTGGACCTTCCTGCTGTCCTAAATAGAACCTAAGAACATTAATTGAAATAAAGAGTTCCCATTTCCTGTGTGAAGTACCTTGTTTGTCACTGATGGACATTCTTGGAACTGCAATTGAAAAACTGCATAAAAAGCCAACTTTCCAAAGCTACTGACCTTGTATTTGTTGTGTATAAGCCCCTGAGAACCTCCAGTGTGGGGAGGGGCTTGTCCTTATCCTTCAGGCACCTGCCACAGTTGAGGTGTGGCCTCCCTGGGGGAAGCTGGAAACCCCAAGGTTCAGCGGCAGCTCTGAGAGGCTGGGAGGTTCCTCACTGCTGACTGCAGCACCACGGGCCTCTAAACACCCACTGACAGCTCTCTTTGAACCAGAGCCCATCCCAGGCTGCAGCTGGTGCTCCCTGCAGCCAAGCATAGGTGATTGATTGCTTTGGGCATCTGGCACTCTGCACAGGGAATCAATCACCTTGCTGTGTACCTGCAGCGGGCTGAGCTGCCGTGGCCATGGGCACAGGAACACTTGGGGCATTCCTGCTGGTGCCACCTTCTTGTCAGGAGTGGCAGAGCAGCACCTGTGTGGGGGACTTGAGCAAACACCTGCCTCTGCACCTGTCCCAAGGGCTGGCTTGGCTCTGCTCTTTGTTTCCACCTTGTGCCTTACCCAAGGGCTGAAGTGACTCCTCGGCCAGGGCTGGAGACAGGAGGGAGGCTGCTCAGGAGCAGTGCACTGCTGTGGAGCACGGCACTGCTCTCCCTGAGCAAAGCCCTCTCATGCCTCCATGACCAAGCTGTTGTCAGTGTGGGCTGGTACTGCCTGCCCTGAGCAAAACTCATCTCTGGACTGCCCTTTGCACCAGGGCAGGCCAGGGCTGGAGGAGAACCCTTGCTGAGCACCTGCAGGTGCCAGAGCATCGAGGGCTGTCTCATTTTGCCTTACACCACACACACACACACACACTGGTCAGAGCTGCTCTGCATTTACTATCGCCTTGATGGAGCTGCGCAGCTCATCACTTATGTCAGCAGCCATGCAGAGCTCCAGGATCTTCACAGCCTGGGTCATGAGATACATGGGAGGCTGCATTTTGTTCCATTGCTCAGTGGAAGGGAAGTTGAGGCATCCCCGCATCCTGTCGAAGAGCTGCAGGATCCTGACCCGGAAGGCAAGCAGCAGGAGCTCATCCTCACCCAGCTGGGCTGCAGGAGGCAGCTGGCTGGCGGCGCTGACCTGCAGAACAGGGGACCTGTGTCGGCAGAGCCACCCCAGCCGGGGACGGGGCTTCCGTCTGAGACAAACCTGCCCCTGGGGCCAGGAGCCTGTGGCCAAAGGAGCTGCCGTGCAGCCCTGCCCACATGGATCACAGCTCTTCTCCCTGGGGCGGAGCCAGGGTCACCCTCGGGGATGTAGCCGGGGACGTGCCTGGGAGTGGAGTCCCGCACTGCGGCCCCTTGCAGAGAGCTGGGGCTGGCAAGTGCCCCATCTCCACAGCTTGCTTTTTGGGGAAGGAGCATGGGATAACATAGGGAGCATCCACCACGGGGTATGTGCAGATGGGAGCTTCCCTGGCTGCCCCGCTCCCGCTGTGGGGAGTGGCTCAGCACAGGAACAGTTACCTGCACTTTGGTTCCCATGTTGAATTTTGCTTGTCGCCCCATGGCGAGGAAGGAGACGAAGATCTTGTCCTGGGCCAGGATCCTGACCCCCACGTGGCGGTTCAGGGAGATGAAAATGGGGCTCAGTGGGGCGTGCGGTTCTGGTGACAAGTTCAGCCACATCCACCTTCTTACCCTGTTGCCTGCTTGGTCCAAATACTGCCCACCATGGATGCTCATATTTATCCTAAAGAAAAGAAAATGGAAGCTCTGAACCCTGTAAGCTCCTGTGGCAGGTCTCTCATTCCCCTGAGGGATGGGACAGAGGCACAGCAGGAGCAGGGTCTGTCCCCCACCTCTCAAGGCACAGCTGCGTTGCCTTGCTGCTCTGGGGGCACCTGAGGCAGGGCCCATGAGCTGCTGAATTTGTCTATTTTTGGATGCTATTAAAAATAACCCTTTATGGCCTTTGAAATGTCAATGCACAGAGGAGACAGCAAAGCTGCTGAACGCACCACTCATCTCCGTTCCGGTAATAGCATGTGCTCCTGCCATCAGACTGAAACAGTGCTCGGATTTTGACTGTCTTCAGCTCATCCTCCTGTACTATGAGACTGTGCTGGTCTCTCTCTCGTGTAATGATGATGGCCAGGTTTCCAGATGGATAGCTGCTGCCAGGTAAGGTCTTGTAACCCCTGCTTTGCTCGGTTGGTCTGTTATAACACACTAAATACTTCTCGGTATGACTTTGGGGTGTAAAAACTGATATGTTACCCAGAGCACTGTGTTAAAAGTGTGCTGCTCCCTTGGGCTGGTCTTGGAGGCTAGTGCTCATTGGAGCTGCTGGCTGCTCTTTGAAACCTCAACCCAGGAACTGTGTCAGGTTTCACTGCTTCTGCTCCTCAGACAGAGTGAGTGGGAGTGATGAGCTGGGTTGTAATAAAGTGGACTGGGACACACCTAAAATTAGTAACAGCCCTGGACTAATGCAGGCAAGTGAACCTGGTAAAGGATACAATATCTGCGTGGTTCCGTCTGGGAGCATGGTAAGGAATTTCTTTCCATTTTTGTAGTACTTCTGCACCAATTTAGCCTTCCCCACCTAAGATTGGAAGGATAAAATGGATGAGAGCAGTCTGGCACAGCTGCCCTTTGATAATGGGCACTGCCAGGCTTCGACTGCTGACACATCCAAGGTGCTCCCGTCGCTGTGGGCACAGGTACTTGCCTTCTTCCCCAGAAGACTGAAATCGTAGCCAAGGATGTTGCGGGACATGGCCTCCTTGTCGTGCTCGGGCTCTTGCTCGGGCTCCTCTTTGGGCCGGGACCTGGGCTTGGGCCTGGGCTTTTTCTTGGGCCTGGGCTTCGGCTTGGGCTTTTCCTCAGGCTGGGGCTCCGGCTCGGGCTCCTCCTTAGTCTGGGGCTCCTTCTCAGGCTCTTCCTTGGGCCAGGGCTCTGGCTCGGGCTGGTTCTCGAGCGGGCTCTCCAGCTTGGACTCCTCCCTGGGCCGGGGCTCCGGCTCAGGCTCCTTCTGGAGCCGCAGCTCCGGCTCGGACGCGGCTGCACTCACAACAGGCACTGGTGTCCCGCCTTCAGTGGCACTCGGTTCTAAGGACTGGTCAGCCAACTCTACCATCAGGTGTCTCTTCTGCTGCCTGGAAAATAGAAGTGTTGTTGACATCTCATGCATCGTGTTTGGAAAGCTGCAAGTAGTGGATATCCCTGCTTTAGGAACACAATTTATGAATCTGTTATTCTCTCTGCTCACAATTCCAATTAGCAGGCGGCAGATGTCACCAAAATACTCATACCTCAGCAGAAAGGAATTGCACCCACACAGATTCCAGTGAACTGACTGCCACTGCAGTGGCATCAGCTCTGCTGGCAGGGGAGCTGAATATTGTAATGGGGTTTGGATCAGGATTTTAGGTGAAAGAGAAGGGCAGATGTCCACAAGATCAAGAAAACAGCTCATCTACAAGAATATTTTCATTATTCTTGTGTAGCTTCCTATGAATCTGACAGTGGTTTGGTGTGTGCTCTGTACATAGGAGGCACTTGCACCCTCAGACTGCAAAGAATTTACAAGGAGACCAACGGTTTACTTCCAGGTGTACTGGTTTAGTTTTCCTTTTCCCTGTGGCTTAGACTTTCCCTGTAGGCTTAAACTCTTGCATGAGCTTTGGGTCTCCTGCTAAAAGGCCTGAGAACATGAAGAGTTCTTGTGTGTGACTTTGGAAACTGTAATCCAAACACAATTTATGGAGCAAAAGAGAAATACAAACTCCAGCTTTATTTCAGTGTCAGAGGTAGAAGCTACACCCAAATACTGTCCCTTCCCACAGCTATGGGGTTTTTTAGCTCTATGTGTCTCTAGATAGTTTGTCTGTCAGCACTGGAATTAACATTTCACTCAGCAGTGCCTCACCACCTCCTTGTGCAGCCTGCCAATAGCGGAGCCAGGAGGGACCAGAGAGAATCTGAACTTTTGGTGTCTAAAGCAAAGGCTTTTCTTCTTGCATCCCACTCCCTGCGGTTTCTTAACATTCCTTCTGCCCTCAGAGCTCCCTGCTGTTCATTACACAGACCTGATCCCCAGTTCTCCCAGTAAGTACCTCCAGTTCTCTTGCTCCTTCGACAGCAGCAGGGTGGCTTCAGAGCCGTCGGATTCACAGGTGCCGACAGCTCTGGGAAGGCCGCTGGCACCCTCGAGCCTCCGCCTCCCCATTATGAACTCACAGAGCTGTCGCCGGCGCTCGCAGCAGAACCTCTGGAAGGCAAGAGGGCGGCGCCGTGAGCGCGGCCGTTCCACAGCAGCCCCCGCCCGTCCTCCCCGCCCGCTTACATCCTCCTGGTCCTCGGAGAGAAGGACATCCTCGGAGAAGGGGAACGGCCTCTGCAGGTTGCCACAGTACTCGCATGCTGGCTCAGCATCCTCCTCTGCCTGCAGCGATGGTGGGGAGAGCGGGGAGGAGGGAAATGGGGTGCCGGCCCCCAGATCCCCAGGTTAGCATGGCGAGAGAGGGCTCTGCTCGAAATGCAACCAATGTGACAAAGCACCTGAGGGCACTCAGGACAGATCCGTGTCTGGGATATCTCGGAGCGATTTAATTCAAAACATTAGGTTCGGGAAACCACCAAAAAGGAAAGCAGATGTGTTGTAAATAAATCAATAAATGGCCCCAAAGAAAGGGAATGACTGTGGTATTTATGAGCTCTGTTCCTTCCCAGGGAAGCTGAGAGCACAGAAATCTGTAGCTGAGGATCTGAATGCATTACAGAGAGAAAAACTGATGTCTGCAGTTGTGGGAGTTTCTGAGGAAGCACCAGCAGATTGGTGATACAGAGCTGGTACATTTGACCAGATGCAAACCAGGTTGACAGCAGGGTGTGCTGTGAGGATGGGTACTGGATATCCTGAAACAAAATTCCCTTGCTCCCCACCTCGTGCCTCGGATTAACTCTTTGGTGACTCTGCTCTGCTAAGGGTTATGGGGAACTCTGTGCCCTGCTTGTATTTTGTGACTGTACCTATTTATATTCATTTTGTATCTGATTTAGACAAAATATTCCGCTGGGAAACTCTCAACAGAGGATGCCGCAGTGGGGAGAGGCTGCCCAGCCTCTTGCTGCCCAGGTGGGCACAGCTAGCGCTGTTTCAACAGACTCGCAGAAGAAAAACCTGCCATGAAGGGGCTCCTTTGCGGGCTCGGCAAAGGGCGTTGGTTCCATGTTTTCTACTTGGAACCGTGTGAATGAAGCAGCGGGGAGCGCCCAGCCCCAACCGACCTCGTGGTGTACGTTCGCCTGTGAGGACTCGGGTCTGTAGGCCAGGAGGGTGGGCGGGCTCGTGGGGGTCGGCTGCGGGCCGGCCGGAGGTGTCTCGCACCGCGGCTCTGCCGGGGGGCCTGTGCCCTCCTGGAGGGGCTGGGGCCAGCGGGGCTCGCTCGCCCCATCGTCCGCAGCATCGTCCGCCCCTCCGCTGGGCCCCGCGGCCTGGCCCGGCCCGTCCATGCCCGGCGGCTGCGGCGGCGTCTCCAGGGCGACGCTGGGGGCGCGGGGGACGCCGGGACCGCGCGGGGGGCGGCTCCGCCCCGGCCCCGCCCCGGCCTGGCCGGTACCCGGCCCCGCCCGCTCCGCCCGGTGCCCGGGCCGGCCTGGCCGCTCCGCCCGGTGCCCGGCCCCGACCGCTCCGCCCGGTGCCCGGGCCGGCCTGGCCGCTCCGCCCGGTGCCCGGCCCCGACCGCTCCGCCCGGTGCCCGGGCCGGCCTGGCCGCTCCGCCCGGTGCCCGGCCCCGACCGCTCCGCCCGGTGCCCGGGCCGGCCCCGGCCGCTCCGCCCGGTGCCCGGGCCGGGCCGCGGCTCATGTGCTCCGTTCCCCGTGCCCGCCTCGGCGGGGCTGCGGGCGCCGTGCCGGCCGCACCGCCCGGACCTTGGCGCTGTCGAACCTCTCCACGGAGTCTGCACTTAGAGCTGGCAGAGTGAGAGCGAAACCCGCCTTGCACAAACCCAGCCGGGTTTGGATTCCCCTCGGGAGAGCAGGCGTGTCCCGCTGTACCCGTGCTGTCTGTAAGAATCCCAGTGTTTTACCAGCACGGAGTTACACAGCAGAGTAAGTCAGCCTCACGTATTTTTCAGACGGAAGGAGCACGTTGAGCTGCAGCCGGCAGTGTCGGTGCTCACCCGGTGCCGGTGCCCAGAGCTCCCCGTGGCACTGCGGCATCGCTGCCCCGCAGCCCGCGGGTCCGGCTGGGCACGCAGGAGCCGAGCGCCTGCCCCAGGGGGCCGGCAGAGCCTCCTCGGGCCGTGCTGTGCTCGCTCTGAACTCATCAGTTCCCGGACACTTCATTTTCGTGTGTGTTTGAAGTGGAAACGGGGTTTTTTTTAGGGAGAACTCTAGCGACAGGAAAGCTGCTTCCCAGGCACAGCTTTCGCTCCCTGAGTACCACCTTCCACAGCAGATGCTCCCGGTAGGCTGGAGAGCAGCCAAGGGGCTGCAGGACACCTGCCAGGTGCTGCATGCAGGTCTGCCTGCTGTGAGCTCTGTCTGGACGTGCTTCACCATCCCTTGCAAGGCGGGCGGCTTGAGAGGGGCCAGTTCTGTTCAGAGACCCAGGCAGGCCTCAATAACCTCTTCTGAATGTCTTGAGGAACTGTCACACTTTAACTTGGGAAGTCGTATCAGCTGCCTTGGGAAGAAAACCTGAAACCTGAGGGAATCTTGAAATTCATGTTACCTGTCTACTGGCTGACCTGAGTTGGAAACACCTCCCCTCTTGGCAGCGCCAGCTGAGGTATTCCTTACCCTAAATTCAGTTTCAGTCAGAAAAGACACAAGGTGATTGGCTTCGTTTTGTTTGGGTTTTTTTGAGGTGAAATCTAACAAGAGTTTGCCACTCCTTCAGAACTGAGTGGTGTGGACAGACCTAATGATAATGTATGTTAACTTATCTAATGTGGGTTATAGGTAACACTGGAGTAATTAATTATTCCTGCTATATTCAAAGACACATTTTATGCAAAAATCCTCTTATGTCCCAATTTTCAGTAAGAAAATTACCTTCCACTGTAAGTTTTTCTGAATTACAGAAAAATTAATCAAATTGTTCGGAATTCTTGCTTAAATCTTGATGAAAACACAGGTGGTAACAGCTGTTGGAACCATGGCTTGACTTTGATCCTGCTTATGCTGGAGGCAATTAGTTCACCAGGCTGATGCTGCTGGAGTTCTGCCAGCACAGTGTAAGTGAGACCAGATGTAGAGTCTTTAATTGTTGGCATTCAGTGCCCAGAGAGTAATTCCTGGGGAGGTTTTTTCCACGGTCACCTCTAAGTTCTTGCGGCCAGACCCAGCTTCCCTTCGCCGAGGCCAAACTTGTTCTTGTGCACTTTTCTGAGGGCTGCTGCTGCCAGGTGCTGGTGCCAGCTGCTTAGGGCTGGGACATGACTCCAGAGCTCTCCCAGGAGGAACACTGTCAGCCTGGTTTTCCTCCTTTTGTGTTGTATTTATCACCCCAAGCCTCACCTGTCCCTTTCCCTGCCCTTGTCCCTGCTGTGAGGCTCCCCGGCACTGTCACCTCCTGGCTCCCTGCCTCCTCCAGGCGGGAGGGGTCTGGCACAGCCGCAGGGGAGCTGGGCTTTGCTGTCAGGATTCAAGCAGCACGTTCCCATGGCCGAGGGGGGAGCTGCAGGCAGAGCCAGTTGTGGTGACAGCCCCATGAATCAGCTGCACAGGTCAGGCTGTCACCCTTGTCCCTGGGACTCACGTCCCCACCCAGTTCACGTGTCTGGCAGCAGGGCTGGGAGGTGGCAGGGGCAAGGAGCCCTCCAGGGAGAGCCAGCCCATGCCAGGGGATCCCAGCTGACCCTGCACGGCCGAGCACACAGCGTAACCACGGAGCAGCTGCCACCCACTCGTGTGTTAGCACAGCTCCTCAGGGCGGGCTTTACAAAATATTTATTGCAAAATAAAAGACATATGGCAACAAAACTTAAATAGCAAATTACAAGACACTGGCCGTAAAGCTTTTGCTATATTATGAATCTTTCACAATAATCAATAGCAGAGTGTGTCACAGGGCAGCTGCACATGGACAGCCCCGTGTCACTGGCTCCAGCCACCTGCAGTCTGTGAGACTTGTGCCTCCTGCCTGCACCTGTACCTGGCCTGAGCTCCCTAAAACAGGCAGGGGCCAGCAATTCCATGCTCTGTGAAATGTGCCATGCCATACCCAGCTCCTTCCCTCCTTTTTCCTGCTAAAGCCACCAGTGCCCTTCCCTTCCACAAGGTAGCAGAAAATGGAGAAACATTGCTGAAGTACCTAATGCTCCCCTCACAGCTTCTCCTGTCAGAGGCTGCTTGGATTTCTTTCCTTTCTCACCTACTGGGAAAGGACAGGCAGCCAGGGAGGAGTACAGAGGGACTGTGGGCAGGCAGGGATCAGGTTAGGAATGCTAAAGCCTGAAAGAATTACATCTGGCCAGGGGCATCAAGGGCAACAAGCAAAGCAGCCTCTATAGGTACACTGGTGAGAAAAGGAAGACTTGGGAGATTGGGGACCCTCTATGGAAGGAAATGGGAAACCCAGTTCCCTGGGACATGGAGAAGGCTGAGGTACTCAGCCTTCATGGCTGGCTGCTCCAGCCACACTGCCCAAGTCACAGGAGGCAGAGAGACAGTGGGAGAACAAAGAACTGCCTGCAGGAGGAGAGGACTGGGGTCGAGAAGGGGCCTGAAGGTGCACAAGTCCATGGGACCTGATGAGCTGCACCCCAGGTTCAGGAGGAAGTGGCTTGGCCCCTGTCCATCGTGTTCGAGAAGTTGTGGCAGTCCAGAGAAGCTCCCGCTGACTCCAAAAGGGGAAACATAACCCCCCTTTTTAGAAAGAGGAATAAGGAAGATCCAGAGAACTACAGGTGGTCTGGTCTCACCTCAGTGCCTGGAAAGAGCTTGGAGCAGATCCTCCTGGAAACTATGCTAAGGCACATGGAAAATAAAGAAGTGACTGGTGGTAGCCAACGTGGCTTCACTAAGGGCAAGTGATGGGAACTCAGAGCCCTCCCATGTGGGTGTACAGCCAGAGAACCCAACTGGTAGCACTGTTCAGCTCATGACAGGAGTGAATCCGCTGCAGCCTCAAGCCCTGGCTGAGGGAAGTGGGGTTTTGAGGAAGGAATGCAGGAGATAACGGTGCACCTGGCACAGAACACGCCTTGCAGCCATTCTAGGCATACCTGTGTTAATTGGTACAAGGCATATGTTGAGCAATATCATTTGGCAATATTTCTTGTTATATAATGGAAGAGCATATGACCAGCTAGGTGAATTAATAAAATCAGCTTCATATGAGCAATCAATGGAGTCCACGTCTCTTTGTCAATCACCATTATTCCAGTGCCTTAAGGTGCTACAAAAGAGCTGGAGAGGGACTTGGAACAAGGGATGGAGGGACAGGACAAGGGGGTCTGGCTTCCCACTGCCAGTGGACAGGGTGAGATGGGATATTGGGAAGAAATTGTTCCCTGTGAGGCTGGGGAGGCCCTGCACAGGTTACCCAGAGAAGCTGTGGCTGCTCTTGGACCCCTGGCAGTGTCCAAGGCCAGGATGGACAGTGCTTGGAGCACCCTGGGACATGGGAGGTGTCCCTGCCCATGGCAGGAGGATTGGAACAGATGATAGTCTCTTCCAAAGCAAACCCTCTTGTGATACTAAAGCCTTTTATTAAAGCTCACCGGAGACAGAGGGAGTCTGTACTGCTGCTGAAAGGGCTTTTAGGTGCTCTCCAAACAGGAGTCTCTTAAGCCACATATCTAATGGAAGCACTCTTTACATAAAATATAATTAAATTATAAAAGGTAACTGTGTGTGTGTAATCTTCCTAAGGCACCCAAGAATTTTAAAAGACCTTGTCCCGCTCGTGTTACTTACAGCACACTCTTGTTCCTCTTCTGCCCAAAGTCACAACGGTTGGCTAGTCAGACACCTCAGCACAGGAGGTGACACAGTTGAACAGCGTTAAAAACAGGAACCAAAGGCAAGCCCCGGTGAACAGGACATCCCCAGAGCTGAGCCTGCGAGCAGCGCCTCAGGGGCAGCAGGTGGAGATGGTGACGTTGATGCCCAGGTTCCCGCTGTCAGCAAAGAGGTGTGCCGTGGCTGTGTCAAAGACCAGGCAGTTGCTGCTGCGGATGGCCACGGCCACGCCGTCGTGGATGGAGCAGGGGGACGCCTCCCAGGTCAGCCGGTGGCAGCTGCCGTGCAGCTCCAGCCTGTACTGAAAGTTCTCCGCCTGCTTACGGGTGCCAATCAGCAGCACGGTGGCAAAAAACTGCTGGTGACCTTCGCACTTCTCCTGTTTCTTCAGCACCAGCATGAAGTGGTGACCAAAGCAGGACTGCATCATCACCCAGTCCACTGCCCCCGGCAGGTTAATGTCTGTGGCAAGGAAGATGATGTCCTCTCCCTGAAGGGTGGTGATGCTTTTGTGGGCATGCATGAGGTGGGACATCACGGCTTCCAGGCATCCCTCCCAGTCACAGGAGGTGCCAGGGCACGGGCAGGAGTAGGGACGGTACTCACAGATGGCTTCATGCTTTGGCTTTTCTGTGTGGTGGAGTGTCAGGGAGCAGCCTGTCGTGGCGTACTGGAAAGAGACCAAACACAAGCCGTCAGGAAAGGCACCAGCACTCGCTGCTCCCACCCGTCAGCTGGAAACACAGGTGATCAACCAGAGCTCTCGTGCTCATTGCAAATCTGACATTACTTGTACGTAGCCCTGGATTCAAGCTGAGCTTTACTTTAGTTTTTGTTTCCACTTAAAATGGATTCTTCTTGTCTTTTGAGGTTGTTTTTTCCTAACGCAAGCACTTAGACAAAATGGGCTGTATGGCTGAGCTGTAGTTAGATCTGCTGTTGCAGTCAGATCTGATCCGTCCAGATCAGCTGGAGAGGTCCTGGCTTGGATTCTCCTTTTCTTTGAAGAGAACAGAGGAGTCTAGTTTCAAAACTGGGGTGGTGGGGGGGTGTCCTTTGCAGGGGGATCTGGGCGGGTGGCCTGGGGACAGGGATGTGGGGTGGTGGGTGGGGGTTTCCGCAGGGGGACAGGGATGTGGGGTGGTGGGTGGGGGTTTCCACAGGGGGACAGGGATGTGGGCCCGCCCGCCCCCTGCCCAGCCCCCATCCTTACCTTGCACGGGAAGAGGACGGCCGAGGCCACCTTCTCCATGGCCAGGTTCCTGATGTTGGGGGTGAGGGAGCCCCGGCAGGTGGGACAGAGGCTCAGCTGCTGCCGGCATTGCTTGCACACCAGGTGCCCGGCCTGGCACTGCAGGATGGGCGGCAGGACATAGTCGAAGCAGATGGGGCACTCGAAGAGCGAGGTCAGCTCCTGCTGCTGCTGCTGCTGCTGCTGCTGGGGGGGAGGAAGAGGAGGAGGAGGGGGAGGCGGCGGAGAAGCCCCGGCGGTCCCCGGCAGGACGGCGGCGGGGGACGGGGCGTGCTGCTGCTGCTGCTGCTGCTGCTGCTGCTGCTTCCCGCAGGGCTTGCTAGGGCCGGGGCCGGCGGAGGACGGGCGGCTCATCGCGCCTCGCCGCCGCCGCCAGCATCGGGCCGCGCCGGGGAGCGGGCACGGCACGGGAGGAGGAGGAGGAGGAGGAGGATGGAGACGGCCGGGGCGGTGCTGGGCCAGCGGCGGCTGCGCGCGGCCCCCGCCCCGCTCCCGGCGAGCCCCGCGCGGCGCCGCCCGCCCCGAGCCCCGGCACCGGCACCGGGAACGGAGCGGGACCGCCTGTCCGGGCCGGGACCGTCTGTCCGGGCCGGGACTGCCTGTCCGGACCGGGACCGCTACCGGCTCCGGACCGGCTGTGTGTCCGTACCGGCATCGCCTGCCCCGAGCCCCGGCACCGGCACCGGGAACGGAGCGGGACCGCCTGTCCGGGCCGGGACCGCCTGTCCGGGCCGGGACCGTCTGTCCGTACCGACATCGCCCGCTCTGCGCCCCGGGATCGGCACCGGACCGGCACCGTGTGTCCGTACCGGGACCGTCTGTCGGTACCGGGACCGTGTGTCCGGACCGGCTGTGTGTCCGGACCGGGACCGTCTGTCGGTACCGGTACCGGCTCGGGACCGGCTGTGTGTCCGTACCGGGACCCGCTGTGTGTCCGTACCGGGACCGTGTGTCCGTACCGGCGCCCGGGGTGCCCTGAAGGGAGCAGGAACGGGCGCTGGGCAGCCGCTGGTGTCACCAGCACCCCCTGATCCCGGCCCGGCGTGGCCGCGGGCTGGGCGTCACGGCTGCTTTTCATTCCTGCACAAGGCAATAAATTTGAACCCAGGTTCTGGATCACTTGCAGAAGGTTTATTGTTCTCAGTTGACGTTGGCAGCACACTAAGGGTGACTTACAGGTCGATTTGGAGCAATGACAACTAAAAAGGAAGAGTGTGATAGATGGTCATTCATGTTTTCATAACACTGGTGTTACAGTAAGTAGAAATAAAATGTGCTTTTCAAACAGCAAACTACCCTAAAAAGCCTCTCTCATAAGGCTGAGGGGTGGGTGTGTGGCTTTCGCAAGCAGCTTTCACCCCTCTCCCCGAGAGAAGACATTAAAATACAAATAGAAGGTGGAGAACAAGGCCAGAACGAAGACACTCAAAGCCTGATAAGACTTGATGGCTCAGCGATGATATCTTATCAGGACCATTTGGATCATTCAGGAGTCCCCCCCACCCAGGAAATCCTTTCAGGAGGACCGGACCCTGTTTTCAGAAATTACATCAACCACCAAAACGAAGTCAAAGGGGAACAAAAAGAACTTAAAGAATTTCGGGACTCACTAGCCCAGCCAGACAAAGTATAAAAACGGCTGGCATGGGCTCAGTCCTTGGTGAAAACTCGTGTGTGCAGTGCGACAGAGGCTGTGCTCGCGGTTTCACCCGGTGACGAACGCCCGGGGTCAGCGCTGTTTCCTTGTTTGTGGGCTTTGTCCGTTTCGCTGTCCGAATTCTCCGGCAAAATAAATCGTTTTCGATGGAATTGGCTCTTCCAATTTATAACAGAGGACAGTGGTTTCTGTGAGCTGGAAGCAATGTGCCCTGCCCATGCTTGTCAGGCTGCCAGGACCTGGCAGTGGCAGCAAACACCGAATCACAGAACCCCACGACAGCTGGGACTGGAAAAGTCCTCTAAGACCCAGCAAATCCAACCATTACCCCAGCACTGCCAAGGCCACCCCTGAACCCCGTCCCCAAATCCCATGGGCACAGCTTTTAAACCCCTCCAGGGATGGAGACTCCAGCACTGCCACCCGTGCCAGGGCTTGGCTCTGTCCTTTCCCTGCCAGCCGTGGTGGGAAGCAGGAGAACCTGCATCCGAGCACCTGGACAGGTGTGCAGTGGGGCAGGTGTGCCAGTCACTGTTCCAGCAGCGTCTGCAGTGGCTGTGGTGCCCTGGGGACAGGTGTCCCTTCAATGCACCAAAGGCTGTTTGACTGGAGAGAGCCCTTTGTCCTCCAGGCTGCAGTGACCAGTTGTTACAGACACATATTATAGCCCTGGCTTTTTGCAAATATTCAAATGAGTGCTATATGTATAGCGTTGGAAGGTTTTGCTCTACTAATATTGTTTCTTTAATTTTCTGCTATTAACAAAACTTGGAAATAAGCGGTGTGATGAGTGTATATATATATATATATAAGGTTATAGCATAGTATTAAAATAGAAACTATGTGATGTAAGATGCCTTTGTAGCTAACCCAGAAAAATGGGAAGGATAACCAGGAAATTCCCCACATTCTTGGATTATCGGGATGAAGATAATGGGGCCAGACCCCAAAGCTGCAAAGGAAGAGTTTATTGATTCTCTGTTATCAGGGAGTGAGATATAGGATGACCAAGGGGTACCACAAAGAGATTTATCTGCAAGGACTAATTAAATGTTGAAATTGATGAAATGGGGGCAGGTGGGGAGGGTTGAAACTAGAGGAACATCTGGGCTGGAAGGAAAATTTGAATAATGCATTAGGGTCTTTTGAATATGTAACATACTGATCCTTTTAAAGAAGAGTTCTGAAATGGTAGGGTGTGCTTTCTGCTGCATGCCAGGCACCCTGGCCGAGATCCTTTGCTTTATTTCTGTTTCCTAATTGTCTGATTTTTAAATTAAACTGTTTTTTAAAGAATTTACCGAGGAAGTGAACCTCGTTTTCACAGAGTGGAGTTGGCAGTGTGTGGCAGATGGCAGAACCCCTCAGGAGCAGGGGCCCACCCTGCTCACCCCTCAGAAGAAGGGGTCTGTCCCGTTCCAGCTGACAGTGGCACCTGCCCACTTGGTCCTGATTGCCATCTCCAGGGCTGGGCGCCTCTTCCCTGGGCTGCAGGGCCCTTCTCTTTGAGCCTCTTCCCAGTGATGTGAATGAGTGTCTGAAAAGGAAATGAAAAATAAGTGTCTAAAAAAGTCTTAACAACCCAACCCCGCCCAAAAAGGCTCCGGTGAAGGTTGAAAGCAGAAGGCCCTGCAGCTGTGCTGGTGTAGATGTGCTGCCCCAGGGAGCTGGGGGAGTGCAAGCAGGGCCTCCCGGGCTGGGGAATGCCCCTGCACCATGGCCCCCCCGGGAAATTCCGGTGCTCTGCCTGCAGCTCTGGGCTCTTTGCACGGGGTGTTTGCATACTGCTTTTCCGAGCAGATGCTCAGATGGTATCTGTGGCCACACCAGCTATCATGACGGTTGATCTCAAACCACTCTGCTTCCCTGCAGGCCTACCCTTCAGTTTCAAGGTTCTGACTTCTCTTTAGACGCTGCAGTGAAAGCAGAGCAAGGAAGGAGGCACCCAGTGAGGAAGGTAAGTGATGCACAGCAGCAGAGAAACAAGAACCTTGCAGCCCAAGCACAAAACCTGCTTCACAACCCAAGCGTTGCTACAGGAGCAGTTTATCCCCCCGGGGGATATGAAACTTGGTGGGGAGCACGAGGGGCACGGTGGCAGCTGCTGCTGAGCAGGAAGACAGAACCCCAGAGCCTCAGGCAGGCAGGCAGGGAGCCCTGCTGCACCCAGCCTGGCTGTGCTCTGAGCAGGTTTTGTCTGGGGTGGAATCACTGCCTTCCCAGTGTCTGGTATGGAGCTGTGTTTTGGATTTGTGCTAAACACGGTTGATTCTATAGAGGGGATTTTGTTGTTGCTGGGCAGTGCCAGCATAGCCAAGGCCTTTTCTGTTCCTCCTACTGCCATGCTGGTGAGGAAGTTGGGAGTGCTTGGCAGGCTGGGAGAAGACACAGCCAGGACAGCAGAGCCAAAATGATCAAAGGGATATTCCAGACTGTGTGGCATCATGCTCAGTATATAAAGGTGGGGCAGAAGGAAGAGAAGGGGAGGGGGACTTTTGAGTGTGATGTTTGTCTTCCCAAGTCACTTGTGTGTGATGGGGCCGTGCTCTCCTGGAGGTGGCTGAACACCTGCCTGCCTATGGAGGAAGTGAATTAATTCTTTCTTTTCCTTGGCTTGTGTGTGTGGCTTTTGCTTTTCTTATTAACCTGTCTTTATCTCAACCCACAAGTTCTTTAGCTTCTGCCCTTGCAATTCCCTCCCTGATCCTGCTGGTGGGGAGTGAGTGAGCGGCTGCACGGGGTTTGAGGGCTGGCAGGGACAGAACCTCGGCAGCTGGAGAGAAGATTATTACAAAATAATATAAATCAATAAAAATTTCGAATTAATGTGAAACAGTCCTGCTTCCTGGTGTATTTAAACTTCGTATCGAGTATTTAACAGAGGAACGACAGCTGTCTGGGACGCCCATACCTCAGTCCCTGGTAAGCCTGGGTCCGTACCTATGGTTAGGTGGGCAGTGCGGGTCTGCTCCTGCTGCCCGCTGTAGAAGTACAGGTGGAAAATTCTCTCGGATTTCCAGTCGGAGAGCAGCCGGCTGTCGGTGCCGAAGAGCACGCCGTGCCTGCCCGAGACGCTGCACAGCCACACGGGCAGCCGGGGCGTCCGCAGCGCCGGGCTCACCTGGGCAGGGGGAGGCGTACCGGGGCCGTGCCGGGGGTCCCCGTGTTTTCCCGGGGCCGTGCCGGGGGTCCCGCCGGCCCGGGACCGCCCCTCGCTCACCTGCCGCTCCGGTGGCTCCCGCTCCCAGCGCAGGAAGCCCACGGGGCCGCGCTGCCCCCGGGCCCCGCCATCCCCGGCCCCGGGGCCGCACTCCGGCCCCCGGCTGTCACCGAGCCCCTGCGGGCTGGCCCGGCCCGTCAGGAGCAGGCTGAGCACGGCCTGCGGGAAACAGCCCCGGCACACACCGGGGACACGGGGAAAACACCCTGTCACACACTGGGACACGGGGAAAACGCCCTGTCACACACCGGGGACACGGGGAAAACACCCTGTCACACACCGGGGACACGGGACAAACGCCCTGTCACACACCGGGACACGGGACAAACGCCCTGTCACACACCGGGGACACGGGACAAACGCTCTGTCACACACCGGGACACGGGACAAACGCCCTGTCACACACCGGGGACATGGGACAAACCCCCTGTCACACACTGGGGACATGGGAGAAACGCCCTGTCACACACCGGGGACACGGGAGAAACACCCTGTCACACACTGGGGACACGGGACAAACACCCTGTCACACACCGGGACACGGGACAAACGCCCTGTCACACACCGGGGACACGGGAGAAATGCCCCAGCACACACCGGGGACACGGGACAAACGCTCTGTCACACACCGGGGACACGGGACAAACGCTCTGTCACACACCGGGGACACGGGACAAACGCCCTGTCACACACTGGGGACACGGGACAAACACCCTGTCACACACCGGGGACACGGGACAAACGCCCTGTCACACACCGGGGACACGGGAGAAATGCCCCAGCACACACCGGGGACACGGGACAAACACCCTGTCACACACTGGGGACATGGGACAAACGCTCTGTCACACACCGGGGACACGGGACAAACGCCCTGTCACACACCGGGGACACGGGACAAACGCTCTGTCACACACCGGGACACGGGACAAACGCCCTGTCACACACCGGGGACATGGGACAAACCCCCTGTCACACACCGGGGACATGGGAGAAACGCCCTGTCACACACCGGGGACACAGGACAAACACCCTGTCACACACCGGGACACGGGACAAACGCTCTGTCACACACTGGGGACACGGGACAAACGCCCTGTCACACACCGGGGACACGGGAGAAATGCCCCAGCACACACCGGGGACACGGGACAAACACCCTGTCACACACTGGGGACACGGGACAAACACTCTGTCACACACCGGGACACGGGGAAAACACCCTGTCACACACCGGGGACACGGGACAAACGCCCTGTCACACACCGGGGACACGGGACAAACGCTCTGTCACACACGGGGACACGGGACAAACGCCCTGTCACACACCGGGGACACGGGACAAACACCCTGTCACACACTGGGGACACGGGGAAAACACCCCAGCACACACCGGGGACACGGGACAAACACCCTGTCACACACCGGGGACACGGGACAAACGCCCTGTCACACACCGGGGACAGGGGACAAACGCTCTGTCACACACCGGGACACGGGACAAACGCCCTGTCACACACCGGGGACAGGGGACAAACGCTCTGTCACACACCGGGGACGTGGGACAAACACCCTGTCACACACCGGGGACACGGGACAAACGCCCTGTCACACACCAGGGACACGGGACAAACGCCCTGTCACACACCGGGGACACGGGACAAACGCCCCAGCACACACCGGGGACACGGGACAAACACCCTGTCACACACCGGGGACACGGGACAAACACCCTGTCACACACCAGGGACACGGGACAAACGCCCTGTCACACACCGGGGACACGGGACAAACGCTCTGTCACACACCGGGGACACGGGACAAACGCCCTGTCACACACTGGGGACACGGGACAAACGCCCTGTCACACACCAGGGACATGGGACAAACGCCCCTTGCAGGTGGTGTCCTGCTGCCAGCTCTGTCATGTCTGTCACAAGCCAGGCTGCAGTGGCTTTTTCAAAATTATTGTTACTATTGTCATCATCATCATCATCTGTTTTTTAAGTGCACAGTCATGATTAAAATTACTTTTTTTTTTTTTGTGATATTATGCTTCTTTTCAATTTGGATTAATTAACAAGTGATAATTTTTTCCTAAATCAGATGTGGGAATAATGAAACCAGAATGCTTGAGACATGTGGCTGATCGTACCTCTGTACAGGTGACATTCCCAGAACTGGTGTTCAGCAGAGGAGCTGTGTCACCCAAATCCTCTTGGAGCCTGTGTGGCCAAGCACAGATGGCCAGGGCAGCACTGGGCCTGTGCCAGAGGCAGCACTGCACCTCCCTGCCCGACCCACAGAAATGGCAGGAAAGGAAAAGGCTTTTCAGATGTAACCAAACTACAGGGAAATGTTTAAAAAGTGAAATATACCTTTCAAGTGTCCTAGAGAAAAGTAAACTGTATAAAAATAGGATCACTCCATGGCTTCCTTTGCCTTTGAACTGGAAAAAGAAATAAGAGATTACAGGGTAGGAATTATGGCCACTAAATCATATTTAATTAAAACAATTCCTCTGCTTCAATACAGCCTTAGGTGGGTGTGTTGAGTTAGGTGAGTAGGGTGTTATTCCAGGAAGATTTTGTAGCTAATTTTGTTGAATAGGATCAGGTAGAAAAAGAAAGAAGGAACTTCCAGGTATTGCCTAAATGGGGTTTTGTACAATTTTCCCCATATTTTTGCTGAGGCTGCAAGGAATCACATCTTTGACTGATGTATAAAATACTGTCCTGTTTATTTCCCAGTGTTTGTGGGCTGAGAGAGCTGCAGTAATGGGTAAAGCCACAGGGATTTACACGGGAGCAGGATCCCTCCCCACAGAAAGGCTGGAAATGATCCATGAACTAATTGCACATTAACTGTGTGAGTGTCCTGATGACGATGACACTGCTGTGTCCAAAATGCCCATTTTGAATGGGAAATAAGATGCAATTTAGCAAGAAAATAACTTGGATAAAGCAGCTATCCCCACTTACAGCGTCGATGTGCTCAGAGATGAACCCCTGGGCAGCAGCTTTCTCCGAGAACTCGAACAGCCGGACCTGCTGGGCATGAGCACGTGAGGGAGGTGTGAGGGAGACAGGGATTACACCAAACACCCGAGGGTTTGAATCCTATGGTTCTGTTAGCGGAGTGACAGAACAGTGCAAGGTTTGCTCTGCCCCGTGCCCAGCAGTGGCCCTGGCTCTGTGCAGGGCTTTGGGGGAGCAGCTTTGTGCTGGCAGGGTTCTCCTTTGGGCAGGAGAAGGAGTGTGGGCTTTGGTGAGGGGAGGTGGATGTGTCAGGGGCTGCACCAGGGCCTGGGGTGGTCACTGTTTGCAGTGCAAGGTAAGTGAGGGGCAGGAGTGGGAGATCCTGTGCCTCAGGACAAAGGCACCTTTGAGGAAAATCCCACTGGCAGAGGGCAGTGCCATACTCACTCTCTCTGTGAAGCTGTTGGCTCTGCAGCCTGCACGTGGCATCGTGGTGACAGGGGCAGCGACGAGGCACACGACGGCTCTGCCACCTGCTCCTGCTGCCCACAGGGTCTCTGCCAGGGCCGTGGCCAGAGCCTGCCCCTGCTCCCAGCACCCCACCCGGCACAGCCTGTGCCAGGGGGACACCAGGGGCTGTGGCTGTGGCACCGCCGAGGTGGGGGGCACACGCCACTGTCCCAAATCAGAGGATTGGGTGGGAAGAAGCCTTGCCTGGGGCTCAGCCAAGGCTTCTCTCTCCACCTGTATCTGCACTCCTGAACCTGGATCTGGTTTGCCTGGACCCAGAGGCTGGTGCTGACCAAGCAATGCATGGAAATAATTTTCACGTCTCCCCTGAGGCCCAGCAAGTTACCTTTCCAGGTGAGTGGATTCTGTCTCTCTTGTGAAGAGCAGGTATGTGATGATGTGTGCTTGCACAGCCGCCAGAATGGCTCTCGTTCCTCCCTGGAACAGAAAAACAACCCCTGAGGAGCCTGAGGGAGCACAGGTCACTGTCACAGCAGTCCCTGGCCAGGGGGACAAGAAGCCCTTACAGAGGAGAAGCTGCAGGGTAGCCCTGGCCTTGGGGGCAGCAGGGATGCTGTGGCTGGGTGTCCTTCCTCCCTGGGTGCCAGGGAGCAGCACCCAGCTCCAGGTACCGTCTGTGGAAGCCCCAGGGTTTGCTTTCTGTCCCCTCCAGCCTGGCAGCAAAGGGACAGAGGCCCTGAGGCAGCCCAGGGCTGATGTGAGGCCACACACAGCAGTGCCTGTGCCCACTCCCCACCCTGCTGACACACACATCAGGGCTGGGGTGCCCCTGGGAGCACTGGAATGCAGGGAGAGGCACCCATGGCTGTGCCCAGCGTTTCAGCCTCCAGGCAGGTTTCGGGGATTTACAATCTGAGTGTGTATCTTGGCTGCCTGCTTTTTGGGGTGCAGTGTTGTGAATGTAAATAAGGAAGAAGAAAACCTTCATCTGACAAAATGATAGTTCAGGTGACTTCACTTGTTGGATGTCTAGGTGGAGCAGGAATCATTAGGTGAGTCTAATTCTCAGAAAAGAAACGAGCTTTTTGTAACCTGACCTGCTGTGTGTCCCCTGAGCCCTTCCCAGCGGTGTCCCACGGCCGGGTGTCTGTCACAGCCCCTGCCCGCAGCCCCGCCGGCTCCGAGCCCTGCAGCCCCCGCGGCTCCGGGCCGGCAGCTCCGGGCCGGCAGCTCCGAGCCCTGCAGCCCCCGCGGCTCCGGGCCAGCAGCTCCGGGCCAGCAGCTCCGGGTCGGCAGCTCCAAGCCCTGCAGCCTCCACAGCTCCGGGCCGGCAGCTCCGGGCCGGCAGCTCCGGGCCGGCAGCTCCGAGCCGGCAGCTCCGGGCCGGCAGCTCCGGGCCGGCAGCTCCGAGCCCTGCAGCCCCCACAGCTCCGGGCCAGCAGCTCCTCTGCCAGGGCAGCCGGGGAGAGGCTGCAGCTGCAGCCCCCGGGGCGGGGGAAAGCTCAGCCAGCACTGGGCAGAGTGTGAGGTAAAGGTGTGCAGGTACAGGTGTGCAGGTGTGTGGGGTGAAGGTGTGCAGGTGTAGGTGTGGCGGGTGCAGGTGTGCAGATGTGCAGGGTACAGGTGTGCAGGGTGCAGGGTGCAGGTGTGCAGGTGTGCAGGTGTGCAGGGTGCAGGGTGCAGGTGTGCAGGTACAGGTGTGCAGGTGTGTGGGGTGAAGGTGTGCAGGTGTGTGGGGTGAAGGTGCGCAGGTGTAGGTGTGCAGGGTGCAGGTGTGCAGGTGTGCAGGTGTGCAGGGTGCAGGTGTGCAGGTACAGGTGTGCAGGTACCGGTGTGTTGCTGCCGAGATCCCCTGCACTGGCTGCCAGCTCCCACAGGTGTCCGTGCCACCAAGCAGCCGGTGCCAGCCGCCGGGTGACACTTTACCTGTCCCGCCTCCAGCGCGTAGGCCAGGTGGGAGTGCGGCGGGCGGAAGCTGAAGTGCGCTGCTGCCCACTCGCAGCTGAAGAGGGGGCTCGAGTTCCTGAAGAGCAGCTCCTGCAGCCTCTGCGGAGGAGGAGGAGGCGGAGGGGCCGGGCTCAGGCCGCTCCTCCCGCCCTGAAGGGTCTGTGACATCGGGGAGTCGGGACGTGCCCTCAGCCGGAGCAGGGTGTGACCTGGCCTCGCAGCTCCAGAGCAAAGGGGATGCTTTGGGCTCATGCAGGGACTTCCCTCAGCCCTCAGGTGACGCCTGGTTTAGTGTGCAATAGCTCACATCTGGGCACAGTGCACGTTTTGGGGAAGATGGCACTGCCAATGGCTGCAGAACTGCCAAGCTGCCGGACAACAGCACCTGGCAGCAGTGCTTTTGGGGCCAGGCACTCAACAGGAGCTGAAACCCCTCACTGATGGGGTTAAAGGCCCTGTCCAAGCTAAACAATTCTCAGATTCCATGATCCTGCCTCCTGTGCTGAGGCTGTTTGTCAGGGAAGCAGGAGGCACAGGGAAAGCTGCCTGTTGTCATTTGGTTCTCTCCTGAGAATTGCTGCCTGTCAGCTCCAGGGTTGCACTCCAGCTGTATTTGAGAGTCTCCTGAGCAATCCCTCCCCTTTCACACCCTGCTCCGCTGACAGCAGGCTGGAGCCGGCGGTCAGAACACGGGAAAGGCTCCCCAGTCTCCTTCCCCTCAGCAGATTCAATTACAGCTCATACTTAATTCAGCAGGCAGCTCACTCACCATCGCCGTGTCCGGGGAGATGGGGCGGCCGCCCGCGCCCGGGGGGAGCCGGAGGGGCCGGGGGACGGCGGGGGGCGGCTGCGGCCCCGGGGGCTCCGCGGCTGCGGGCGGAGCTGGGCCAGCGCTGCTGTGTCCCTGCTGCGGGAGAGCAGCAGAGCCGGGCTGGGCACAGCGCTGCTCTGTCCCTGCTGGGGGAGAGCAGCAGAGCCGGGCTGGGCACAGCGCTGCTCTGTCCCTGCGGGGGGAGAGCAGCAGAGCCGGGCTGGGCACAGCGCTGCTGTGTCCCTGCGGGGGGAGAGCAGCAGAGCCGGGCTGGGCACAGCGCTGCTCTGTCCCTGCTGGGGGAGAGCAGCAGAGCCGGGCTGGGCACAGCGCTGCTCTGTCCCTGCTGCGGGAGAGCAGCAGAGCCGGGCTGGGCACAGCGCTGCTGTGTCCCTGCTGCGGGAGAGCAGCAGAGCCGGGCTGGGCACAGCGCTGCTCTGTCCCTGCTGCGGGAGAGCAGCAGAGCCGGGCTGGGCACAGCGCTGCTGTGTCCCTGCGGGGGGAGAGCAGCAGAGCCGGGCTGGGCACAGCGCTGCTCTGTCCCTGCGGGGGGAGAGCAGCAGAGCCGGGCTGGGCACAGCGCTGCTGTGTCCCTGCTGCGGGAGAGCAGCAGAGCCGGGCTGGGCACAGCGCTGCTCTGTCCCTGCGGGGGGAGAGCAGCAGAGCCGGGCTGGGCACAGCGCTGCTCTGTCCCTGCTGCGGGAGAGCAGCAGAGCCGGGCTGGGCACAGCGCTGCTCTGTCCCTGCTGCGGGAGAGCAGCAGAGCCGGGCTGGGCACAGCGCTGCTCTGTGCCTGCTGCGGGGGGAGAGCAGCAGAGCCGGGCTGGGCACAGCGCTGCTCTGTCCCTGCGGGGGGAGAGCAGCAGAGCCGGGCTGGGCACAGCGCTGCTGTGTCCCTGCGGGGGGAGAGCAGCAGAGCCGGGCTGGGCACAGCGCTGCTCTGTCCCTGCTGCGGGAGAGCAGCAGAGCCGGGCTGGGCACAGCGCTGCTCTGTCCCTGCTGCGGGAGAGCAGCAGAGCCGGGCTGGGCACAGCGCTGCTCTGTCCCTGCGGGGGGTAGAGCAGCAGAGCCGGGCTGGGCACAGCGCTGCTGTGTCCCTGCTGGGGGAGAGCAGCAGAGCCGGGCTGGGCACAGCGCTGCTGTGTCCCTGCGGGGGGAGAGCAGCAGAGCCGGGCTGGGCACAGCGCTGCTCTGTCCCTGCTGCGGGAGAGCAGCAGAGCCGGGGCTGGGCCGGGCTGGGCACAGCTCTGCCCGCGGGCTGCGGGCACGGCCTGCCCTGCCGCGGGGGTGCCCCGGCTCCCAGCTCTTTGCAGACACTCCCGACACATCCCTACGAGCTGATGGCTGGAGCAGGGGATAGCAGGCGTTTGTCTGGGTTACAGGGAATACCCTCCAGTGGCTCCCTAGCTAAGGGCACAGCAGGTTTCCCAAATGCTTACATTTTGGAGATCTTAGTTTTCTAAAACTCACCGTGAAAACCATTAGCTTTTGATGGAAAGGTTAATCAAGTGTTGGACTGCTCTGTCCCTTTGATTTCAAAATATCTGAAGAAAACATCTGTTTCTCAAAGAAGCAGCATGAGAAATGCATCTCCATAGATACCTGGGCTGCAGGTACGGATCTGTGACCTCCTCTGTGCCAACCAAGGACAGCCCAAAACTCACCAGACAAACAGAAAACATTACCTTTGGAAAAGAAGTTCCCTGATGAGTCATGCTGTTGATTTCCCAACTGAAAACGTAAAATAAAGTACAAATTAAAACGCCCCACGGAGGTATGGTTAGCATGGGGAGAAACCGGAGCCCAGCCAGGATAGAACCCCAGAACAAAGGAAGAGTAAGAGCTGTAGAATTTATGTTACCGAGTACACGAGGACCTTTTGTCATTGTCACATAAATTTTGTAGTAAAGCATAACTTTAAAAATTACATTAAATAACCACCTGGGATTAAAACTCTGTTAAAGAGGCAGAATAAGAACCTTACCCACGGAAACTGAAGATTTCTCTCCATTTGCTCAGATCAGAGATTCTGCTGGTGATCTCCTGCAGCTCCGTGGGCGCGGCGTGCTCAGCCCCGCGCTCACCCATGGCAGCGGCCGCGCTCCCTCCGGGCGGTGCTGCGAGGGATGCTCAGGGCGATGCTCCGGGCGATGCTCCGGGCGATGCTGCGAGGGATGCTCAGGGCGATGCTCCGGGCGGTGCTCCGGGCGGTGCTCCGGGCGGTGCTCCGGGCGGTGCTGCGGGCGATGCTCCGGGCGGTGCTCCGGGCGATGCTCCGGGCGGTGCTCCGGGCGATGCTCCGGGCGGTGCTCCGGACGATGCTCCGGGCGGTGCTCCGGGCGGTGCTCCGGGCGGTGCTCCGGGCGATGCTCCGGGCGATGCTCCGGGCGATGCTCCGGGCGATGCTCCGGGCGGTGCTCCGGGCGGTGCTCCGGGCGGTGCTCCGGGCGGTGCTCCGGGCGATGCTCCGGGCGGTGCTGCGAGGGATGCTCAGGGCGATGTTCCGGGCGGTGCTCCGGGCGGTGCTCCGGGCGAGGCTCCGGGCGGTGCTGCGAGGGATGCTCAGGGCGATGTTCCGGGCGGTGCTCCGGGCGGTGCTGCGGGCTGGGGCACGGGAGCTGCTCCTGGGGGAGCCGCCCTCCGACCCTCGCTGCCGAGAGCACCGAGCTCCCCGCCCGTCACAGGCGGACGGAGCTGCCCGGAGAGCCCCGCTCCGCTGGCTGTGCCGGCAGCATCAATGTTTAATGGCACGGGAGCAGAGCGGGGCTGGCGGCAGCGGGAGCTGCTCCGGGGGGGCTGGCCGCGGGGGGCAGGAGTGTGGGGCAGGACAGGGCATTTTCCAGCACGGGGCAGGAACCAGAATGTTCCCAGAGTGGGGCAGGAGCAGGGGCATTTTCCAGCACGGGGCAGGAACCAGAATGTTCCCAGAGTGGGGCAGGAGCAGGGGCATTTTCCAGCACCGGGCAGGAAGGAGGGTGTTCCCAGAGTGGGGCAGGAGCCCGGGCATTTTCCAGCACGGGGCAGGAACCAGAATGTTCCCAGAGTGGGGCAGGAGCAGGGGCATTTTCCAGCACGGGGCAGGAACCAGAATGTTCCCAGAGTGGGGCAGGAGCAGGGCATTTTCCAGCACCGTGCAGGAACCAGAATGTTTCCTGAGTGGGGCAGGAGCAGGGGCATTTTCCAGCACCGTGCAGGAACCAGAATGTTCCCAGAGTGGGGCAGGAGCAGGGGCATTTTCCAGCACCGGGCAGGAACCAGAATGTTCCCAGAGTGGGGCAGGAGCAGGGGCATTTTCCAGCACCGGGCAGGAACCAGAATGTTCCCAGAGTGGGGCAGGAGCAGGGGCATTTTCCAGCACGGGGCAGGAACCAGAATGTTCCCAGTGTGCGGCAGGAGCCCGGGCATTTTCCAGCACTGGGCAGGAACCAGAATGTTCCCAGTGTGGGGCAGGAGCAGGGGCATTTTCCAGCACGGGGCAGGAACCAGAATGTTCCCAGAGTGGGGCAGGAGCAGGGGCATTTTCCAGCACGGGGCAGGAACCAGAATGTTCCCAGAGTGGGGCAGGAGCAGGGGCATTTTCCAGCACCAGGCAGGAACCAGAATGTTCCCAGAGTGGGGCAGGAGCAGGGGCATTTTCCAGCACGGGGCAGGAACCAGAATGTTCCCAGAGTGGGGCAGGAGCCCGGGCATTTTCCAGCACGGGGCAGGAACCAGAATGTTCCCAGAGTGGGGCAGGAGCCCGGGCATTTTCACGGGCGCAGGGAGGTCCAGGGTCCCTGCTGGGGCTCCCCCGGGCCCTTTCTGGGGTTCCCTCAGGGCCCATGATGGGGTTGGTTCCCTCATGGGCTGCTCTGGGCAGACCATACCTGCTCCCTCAGCCAGTCAAACACAGGAACATTGCCTTTATTTTATTTTGCTGGGAAGAAGTTGTTGTTTGCCTCAGGAATAGCAGGGCTGATGCTCAGGGTGGGATGTGGGGGTGGTTGGGCTGGGCTTTGGGCACAGTGACCAGTGTGTGAGCACACCCAGACCCCAGGCTGGGGCTGCTCTGGTCTGCATGGTGGAGGAATGTTTGGGTTTGCAGTGTAGTGGGCAATACCATGAGATGCAATACAAATTATGCTTTAAGAACATCTATTAACATTAGGAGGAATATGCACGTAGAGGAAGAAGGAAAGGATGAAAAAAGCTGGGAGTTGTGCTGCCTTGCAGAAGCCCTTCCACACTGATGAAATCCAGGGAGGTGCAGAGGCAGAGCTGACAAACCTTTACAATAAGCAGCGTTTTGCCTTTCACAGTGAAAGTACAGAAAATGACATCAAAGTCAGTAAGGCCTGGTGGGCTGGTAGATCCTGAGGGCTCTGACACCTGGGTGTGCCCTGTGCCTGGGCACTGGGTGGGTGCTGGCTGGGATTGCTCCTCACCCACAGCTGGGCACAGCCCCTGAGGTAAGTGGGGCAGGGGCTCTCCAGCAGAGTTTGCTCTGAAGGCTGTGAGGGGCACCCCATCTCCAAGGCACCCAGGGAACCCCACAGAGGTGCTGTTTGCTGGTGTGATGCTCAGCCTGGGGAAGCTGCTCGTGCTTTAGCTGGCTTGGGGTGTTCAGGGGGCATCTGTCTGTTCTGGCTTCCCACACCAGACCCTCCTGTGTCCATTCCCCAGCCCTGCCTGCACAGGAGCCTGTCTCCTGTTACTGCTGGCTTGGCTTGTTGATATTGTTTGATAAGAACTTGCAGGGCTGTTCTCTGGAGGGGCAGGGCAAGCTGGAGGCACCCAGCCCCTCTGCTCTGCCCTGCCCTGCCCTGGGAAATGCCCTTGCCTGAGGAGCTGCAGAGGGTTTGTCCAGCACTGCTGAGCCTGGCTGCAGCACCTGGCATCTCCCCTGCCTCTTGGTGACAGCTTTGTCACCAAGCTGCAGCAGCTGCTGGGGAAAGGAGGGCTCCCAGGACCTTGGGTTTGGAACAGAGTTTGGTTTGCTAAAAGGAAAAAACACCCAGAGAGTTTCATGAGAGAAATGATGCTGTTGCCATGCATGTAAAGCCAGATCCAAGTGCAGGTGTTTGGGCTGTGCCCTCTGAGCACTGCAGACGTGAGCTGGAGTCTGAGGGGTGCTGGGGCAGAGCCTGGGCCTTGTCCTGTCCCTTGCTGGGTGTCCTTGGGCCCTGCTGCTCTGACGTGGTCACGGCTGCATCCTTGCCTTCACCAGGGCTGAAGGGCAGAGCTGCTGCTGGTGAGTGTGTGCTTCTTCTGCAACCCATTGATTGGACTCTCCAGATTCAGTGCAACGCTGAACTTTTCTTCATGCCAGCTACTTTTTGAACAGTTTACAGAAAAAAAAAGTCTGAATAAGATCTTACCCCAAGAAAGAGGGCTTTTGCATCCAGGCATTGCCATACAGCACATCTTCTTTTGTTCTGCTTACACCATAACTTCCCTTTTTTCACCTTCTCTAGAGCTAATCGTTCACAAGTTGGTACATCTGGTGGTTGTTGATGTAATAGTGACAAATTTCTTTGCTTGGAACATTGTTAAATCCCATCATTTCAATACATCAGGTCAACTGCTCCTGTGATTGTCCCTGAGTCTTTTGGTTTGGAGAAGGGAAATTCAAACCCAGCAAATCGGATTAGCAGGGCATTGAGGAAGTGCACCAGGGAGCAAACCAGGATGGTCCAGAAGGAATTGGCAAACTGTTCACTGTGAGTCTTGAATGTAAAAGTTCCCTCTTTGAAATTAGCAATTTTCTCTGAAAGGTGGTGGATCTTCACCTCTGAGGAGAAGAGAATCATGATGAGGCAGCCACAGGAACCTGGAGGGGAGGGGGAGATGCTCGTCACCTCAGCAATCCCTCAGCCATGCTGTTTGATGGGGGCTGCAGCCAAACACCACATGGAGAATGTTTGTGTGGCCCTGAGCTTTAAAGGGATTGTTTTTGGAATCCAGGCCAATGGCTATTGAAACGGGTAAGCTTTTCTAAGTTAATTTGGCTCAGGACCAGGAGTATTTAGCATGGCTGCTTTAGTGCCCTGAGCTAGGGAAGTGTCTGTGCTCATGTTCAGCTTTAGGCTGCTCATTGTCCCACTGAGCAGAGAGGAGCTCTCTGAACATCAACACCTACAGAATCCTTTGTTAAACCACGACTGTAACAGCCTGTGAGGTCAGGTAAACCTGCCTGTCAGCCAGGCCAGCAGCCCAGAGAGGGCTGTGTGGCAGAGGGGTGGGAGCCTCTGCTCTCCCTGCGTGGCAGTGCCTCCTCAGCCCTGCTGCCAGCCCCTGGCTCTCTGGCTGCTCAGCTCTGCTGTCCTGGGGAAGGCTGTGCTGCTCAAGGTGCTGACCTCGCCCACACTGCCTGGAACCCTCCTGCTGCGGGACCAGCTGCACCACTGGCACATTTGGGTTGTTTTTTCCCCCTTTTCCTACTCTGGTGTGGATCCTGGGTCTGACTGTGTGGGGTGCCCTGGGCCCCTCCCTTCTGCCACAGCTTCCTGCAGCTGCTTGTCCCTTCCCACCCTGCCCCCCACCCTCGTGCAGGACTTCCCCTGTTTATCTCTCAGCTTCAGCTGGGAAAACACGTGTTTGATAGGCAGGGTCACCCCCCTCCTGCCTGGCTGCCCTTGCCCTTTGGAGTCACTGCAGGCAGGGTTTGGCTGGCTCTCCTGGGCTGGGAATGGGTGCTGGGGAGGGCTGTCAGCCCCAGCACGGCCTGGGGCACTCACAGGAGATGAAGCTCCAGAGGTAGAGCCCCGTGGGGCCGTGCAGGGTCTCGTAGGGGCTGCCAAAGACGTTGAGCATGAAGAACCCTGCTCCCACCAGGGCAAAGACAATCAGCACCGTGCAGAAGAGAATGACACTGACGTGGATACTGGCAGGGATAATTCTGAGCAAATCTGGAAAAACTGAGAACAGAACAAACACAACATTATTATACACATGAGGCAAAGTTGTCCCTGATGTCAGGCCAGGGGGTTCTGCTCGTTTGTGGTAATTGTTTTAATCCTGCTCTTCTAAATGCAACCAGCTGAAATTATTAACTAGAAATGGTTTTTTTGTGGATGTTTGGAGGCAGAAAAATTCTGTGAAACTCAGAATCACAGACTGGCCAGGAGAGAGAGAGACCAGCTCCAGGGAAAGCCTCTCCTCCTCTCCTGAGGGTGGTATTTGGTGGTTCATGTGAAAAGCATCTCCTGGGGAAAAACCAGGAAGCTGTGTTTGAGGAGGCAGGTCTGGCACAAGGGGTCACCAAGGCCTCTCTCAGTGCCACTGCTCTGGGGCTGATCTCCTTGGCTGAAGGCTTGGACAGCCACTCTCTTCTGGGAGTGGGACAACAAATCTTTCTTTAGACTTTGCTTTCATTTATGTTCATGAGGTCCCACAAAGGTGACGCTGGTTCTGTTGTTAACATTTTATATGTGATGTATTAGGAAAAATTAATTCCAGCAGCAATGTTATCTTGAGAGGAAAACATTTCTCCATGGTCCTGAATGAACCATGTGTGCTATGCATGGCAGAGACCTTTAGAAAATGAACCACTGACCTAGAAACTGATGGGAATGACTGGGAACAAATGGAGCAGAAGTTTTCCCCAGCTGAACTGGGTTTGCTGCCTGAGCAAATTCATATCACAACTAAAAGAGATACAGTGCTCAGAGGGGAGCATTTAATGGGAACAAGCATAGAACTAAATCATTTAGCCCATTTTACATGTCTGTTCTCCTCAGACAGGCTAAAGTGCAGTCAGTGCATTAAGCTGTGGCTGTGCATTTTGTCAGTTTGTCCTGCCTTTCCTGAATGCTCCTGGTGAGCTTCCAAGGCATCGAGGTGATGGGAGGGGGCTGTGCAGCCTCAGGAACAGCACCAGCACCTTGCTCTCAGTGCTCTCTGAGGTGGATGCTCCTGACCCCTCAGCTGCCACTGACTGGACCTGAGTGTCAG
This sequence comes from Phylloscopus whistleri, assembly GCA_017589585.1. Classification (NCBI taxonomy): domain Eukaryota; kingdom Metazoa; phylum Chordata; class Aves; order Passeriformes; family Phylloscopidae; genus Phylloscopus; species Phylloscopus whistleri. Next base: position 369,503 of record JADMLD010000285.1, read on the forward strand.
TCCCAGAGCTGCTGGCAGTGGACCAGCCCTGGTCACATCTCACCTACAGCAGTATAGGAAATCCTTGGGATTGCATGGACCCCTCTGAAAATCCACCCATGGTGCAATAACTGCACACTGGCAGAGCACACAAAGCAATCAAGAGGGAACTTCAGCAGTATAAACAGACTAGGGATGGAATTTAGAGAGAGCAAATACTAATACTCTATTAAATTAGCTTGGTTTACTCTTTTGGGAAAATACTATATAGTAAATAATTTCTGGCACCTGCTCTGGCAACCTTCCCTTGCTTTACTAACACGTTCTGAGTGTCAGGTGCCAAGCCAGCCAGCACTCCCCGGACAGCCTCCCCAGCCCTTCTTCCAAGCAGTGCCACAGACTGCAAACGTTTGGGCTGCTGTGTTTCTCAATGGCAGCCGGTGCCCCAGCTCCTTCCTGAGGTTCTCGCTGGTTTAGCTCATTCTTGGCAGCACGGAGACAATGCAATGCTGGCACACAGAGGAAGGTGACAGAGATTAATTAAACCCCCAAATATTCTCTTTAGACTAATATTATAAATATTTGGAATGTGGCTATCTGTGTAACTGCACCATAGACTATTGAAGACATTGGCCGAGCTGTATCAGAAAACAAGTTATTGACGCTGCAGATCAGAGCACGGCCGGGGCAGCGCTGCTTGGGCGGATGCCGCGCGGCGGGGCTCGGTGTCCGGTCAGTGTCCGTGCGGGCAGCCTGTCCGGTCAGTGTCCGTGCGGGCAGCCCTGTCCGGTCAGTGTCCGTGCGGGCAGCCCTGTCCGGTCAGTGTCCGTGTGAACAGCCCTGTCCGGTCAGTGTCCGTGCGGGCAGCCCTGTCCGGTCAGTGTCCGTGTGAACAGCCCTGTCCGGTCAGTGTCCGTGCGGACAGCCCTGTCCGGTCAGTGTCCGTGCGGGGCTCGGTGTCCGGTCAGTGTCCGTGCAGGCAGCCCTGTCCGGTCAGTGTCCGTGTGAACAGCCCTGTCCAGTCAGTGTCCGTGTGAACAGCCCTGTCCGGTCAGTGTCCGTGCGGGCAGCCTGTCCGGTCAGTGTCCGTGCAGGCAGCCCTGTCCAGTCAGTGTCCGTGCAGGCAGCCCTGTCCGGTCAGTGTCCGTGCGGGCAGCCTGTCCGGTCAGTGTCCGTGCGGGCAGCCCTGTCCGGTCAGTGTCCGTGTGAACAGCCCTGTCCGGTCAGTGTCCGTGCGGGGCTCGGTGTCCGGTCAGTGTCCGTGCGGGCAGCCCTGTCCGGTCAGTGTCCGTGCGGGGCTCGGTGTCCGGTCAGTGTCCGTGCGGGCAGCCTGTCCGGTCAGTGTCCGTGCGGGCAGCCCTGCCCGGTCAGTGTCCGTGTGAACAGCCCTGTCCGGTCAGTGTCCGTGCGGGCAGCCCTGTCCGGTCAGTGTCCGTGCGGGCAGCCCTGTCCGGTCAGTGTCCGTGTGAACAGCCCTGTCCGGTCAGTGTCCGTGCAGGCAGCCCTGTCCGGTCAGTGTCCGTGCGGGCAGCCCTGTCCGGTCAGTGTCCGTGCAGACAGCCCTGTCCGGTCAGTGTCCGTGCGGGGCTCGGTGTCCGGTCAGTGTCCGTGCAGGCAGCCCTGTCCGGTCAGTGTCCGTGCAGGCAGCCTGTCCGGTCAGTGTCCGTGCGGGCAGCCCTGTCTGGTCAGTGTCCGTGCGGGTAGCCCTGTCCGGTCAGTGTCCGTGCAGGCAGCCCTGTCCGGTCAGTGTCCGTGCGGGGCTCGGTGTCCGGTCAGTGTCCGTGCGGGCAGCCTGTCCGGTCAGTGTCCGTGTGAACAGCCCTGTCCGGTCAGTGTCCGTGTGAACAGCCCTGTCCGGTCAGTGTCCGTGCGGACAGCCCTGCCCGGTCAGTGTCCGTGCGGGGCTCGGTGTCCGGTCAGTGTCCGTGTGAACAGCCCTGTCCGGTCAGTGTCCGTGTGAACAGCCCTGTCCGGTCAGTGTCCGTGCGGGCAGCCTGTCCGGTCAGTGTCCGTGTGAACAGCCCTGCCCGGTCAGTGTCCGTGTGAACAGCCCTGTCCGGTCAGTGTCCGTGCGGGCAGCCTGTCCGGTCAGTGTCCGTGCGGGCAGCCCTGCCCGGTCAGTGTCCGTGCGGACAGCCCTGTCCGGTCAGTGTGCTGCGGGGCTCGGTGTCCGGTCAGTGTCCGTGCGGGCAGCCCTGTCCGGTCAGTGTCCGTGCGGACAGCCCTGTCCGGTCAGTGTCCGTGTGAACAGCCCTGTCCGGTCAGTGTCCGTGCGGGCAGCCCTGTCCGGTCAGTGTCCGTGTGAACAGCCCTGTCCGGTCAGTGTCCGTGCGGACAGCCCTGTCCGGTCAGTGTCCGTGCGGACAGCCCTGTCCGGTCAGTGTCCGTGTGAACAGCCCTGTCCGGTCAGTGTCCGTGCGGGCAGCCTGTCCGGTCAGTGTCCGTGCGGGCAGCCCTGCCCGGTCAGTGTGCTGCGGGGCTCGGTGTCCGGTCAGTGTCCGTGCGGGCAGCCCTGTCCGGTCAGTGTCCGTGCGGACAGCCCTGTCCGGTCAGTGTCCGTGCGGGGCTCGGTGTCCGGTCAGTGTCCGTGCGGGCAGCCTGTCCGGTCAGTGTCCGTGCGGGCAGCCCCGTCCCGCGGCCCCGCTGGCCCTGCAAGCATCTCGAACGCCGTCGGTACTCACATGAGAAGTGCGTGGGTCTCCCCCCGAGCCCGCACTGCCGCACTCGCTGCCCCGAGAAGAGCCCGTACTGGATGTGGCCGATGAACTTGTTTAGCTCGGGGCCGCTGGCGTTGACCAGCAGCGCTCCGGTGGTGCAGAGGATGCTGCCCCGCACCCAGAGCTGCGTGCCCACGGCCGCCGCCGCCCCCAGCGCGCAGGCCAAGCTCAGCACCCCGGCCGTGCAGAAGAGGAGTTTCTTCTGCTGCGCTGGCATGGTGGCACTCGGGGCTGCGGGGACGCGGCTGCGGGAGCGAGGCGGTGCCCAGCTCCTGAGGGCGGCAGCAGCAGGATGGAGAGCCCCGGCACCCGGCCAGCCCTGCCCCGAGAGCCCCGGCACACGGCCAGCCCTGTCCTGAGAGCCCCGGCACACCGAGAGCCCCGGCACACGGCCAGCCCTGTCCTGAGAGCTCACTGCCCAGCCAGCCCTGCCCCGAGAGCCCCGGCACACCGAGAGCCCCGGCACACGGCCAGCCCTGCCCTGAGAGCCCCGTGCTCAGCCCTGCCCAGCCCTGCCCCGAGAGCCCCAGTGCCCGGGCAGCCCCGGCTGGAGGATGCTGTAAATGCTGTAAATGCTGTAAATGCTGTAAATGCTGTAAATGCTCCTCTTCCCCGTGCCCTTGCGTACAGCTTTGCAGATGTTTCAGTGCATCCCGTGTCACTTGATAGCGAGGGTTTAGGATGACAGATCTCTGTAATTTGAGGAGTGCTCTGCTCGTCCCAGCCCCCGGGGGAGTGGATGAGCTGGGGGTTCAGACGACGAGCTTGGCTGCTCTATTTGATTATCTGCTCTCCATAAAGGAAGATTTCAGAGGGTTCGTTTTTGCAGGTTTTCTTCTAAAGCCAGCAATGCTGAGCTGCTGTCCTGCGGTTTTTTGGTTGTTTTCTTTTCTTGCTTTTGGGCTTTGGGGTTTTTTTTCCATCTCGGCGTATTTATTTTTTGTTTTTTTTTAAGGTAATGCCCAGGTACCATACAGCACCCTGCCAAACCAGGAGGCCCCTCTTCAGTATCCAGTTGCATTTGGGCACTTGCTTGCCCTTGCTTGCCCCGTCAGGGTGCTCCCGGCAGGGGCAGCGTGGCTGTGACACACGGCGCTGCTTCCTGCAGGATGCCCAGGCAAACGGAGCTGGTGTTCAGCCCAGGTTTTGAACGGACACAAATGAATAGACACAAATACGTTTTCTCTTACAGCTTGACAGAAGAGCCAGCCCGCCCAGAGGCTCAGGAGCACACGGCTCCTGTGTCCGTGTCCTGCTGCTGCTGCCGGGCACCTGCCCTGCTCCTCACCCGGCGTGGCTGGAGCCAGGCCAGAGCTGCACCCACCCACCACCGACTGCAGGCACCTCAGCACACACGGGCTTGGGCTTTTTCTGAGTCGGATCAACTTACTGCCTTGTTACCTGCATGCACACACTGCAGGGGGCTCAAAAACATCCCAGCATCTAGTTAACTAGGTGAGTCTAGTTAATTATCTAGGTTTTAAGGCAAACCTGGAATTGAAATGAAGCAAGGCTGCGTAAAAGGGATTTACTGATTTGATTTGGGGCTTTTTTTAAGCTGTTGCCTGTTTACCAGACCTGTTGGTTCTTGCCTTTGGCAAGCACAGCTGGATGCATGAAATGCATGACAGGGTAGGTCAGTACCAGCCTACTTTATTGCTGTTGTTTGGTTTCAAATTATCTATTCAAATTATTTCAAATTATCTGTTGTTTGATTTGAGAATTGCTTAGAGACAAAAGACACGTGGTTTGCCTGTTCTCATCCATAGCACTTTTAAACATAAGCTCATTTGTGGAGTGCTGCTGTTAATTTTATTTAGATGGTTTGCAACCCAGTGTCTGGTCCTGTTTTTCCCAAGCACCTCGTGTTTGTACTGTCCCGAGATGCAGCACGGGGAGAGGATGTGGCATAAATAATGGGTAGAAAGAGGAGAAGTTCTCATGCTTGCTTGCTGTAGCTCTGGTAGAGGAATGTGCCCACCTCTCCAGCCCCTGAGGTGAGGACAGCTCTGCGGGGTGAGGGGTTTCTGTAGAGCAGGGATGGGTTATGGGCTGGGACTGTGGCTGCGGCCAAGTAAGGAGGGCAGCTGTGGGGTACCCACTGACACCCCAAAGGTTTCCTCCTGGAGGAGCTCGCGGTGTCCATGTCTCCTCTGCTGGGGGAAGGAGAGGCTCTGCTGCCGGGATGGCCAGGCCTGCCCTCTGGGGTGGAGGGTTTGCTCTGTGCATCTCCCCCTGCCCGGGACACCCACCAGGCCCCGTGTGCCTGAGGATGTGCCTGGGCAGTGGCAGCAGGCACTGACCTCTGTGAGCTCTGCCCTGCCGGGGTTCCCTGGCTCTTTCCAGCCTGGCACTGGTGCCTGGGGCCGCTGCAGGACATGTGGTGTTGTCACATTTGTGAGTGGTTTATACTGCCTTACCCACTTCTACAGTTTTTGAGATTGCAGAGCAGAAGAGTCTGCTTGCTTGCGTTTGTTGCTCGGCAATCACAGGAATATCAAGAGAGCAATTACATTTTATATAAATAAATCTATAATATTTTTATATTTAATTACGTAAAAAGTATTTTCTGGAGAATAACGAGCTGTGTTTGTTTGCCTTCCTGAGCCCTGACCTAGTGAGACTTCCCCAAAGCCTCCTGCTGTTGTTTGCTCAGCGTCTCTCCCGGGGCTGCAGAGCCACGTCCTGCTCTGGTAGCAGCAGCCTGTGATGCTCAGGGGATCACAGCGTCACGGAACAGGTCAGGGACCTCTGCAGATGGCTGGGCTGTGCCTGGGGAGGGTCAGCCAAAGCAGCTTCCCCAGCACCGCGTGGGGCTGGGGTTAGCCCTGTGCTCAGGCAGAGAGCTCTCCTGGTGGCAGCTCCCCCGCTGAGGGCTGCAGCTTGCCCTGGCTGTGCCAGTGTGGAACTCAGGGCAGGGTGACACAGCCCCGGGCAGGGTGACACAGCCCGGGCAGGGTGACACAGCCCGGGCAGGGTGACACAGCCCAGGGCAGGGTGACACAGCCCGGGCAGGGGACACAGCCCAGGCAGGGTGACACAGCCCCGGGCAGGGTGACACAGCCCCGGGCAGGGTGGCACAGCCCCGGGCAGGGTGACACAGCCCGGGCAGGGTGACACAGCCCCGGGCAGGGTGACACAGCCCCGGGCAGCGTGACACAGCCCCGGGCAGGCTCACACAGCCCCGGGCAGGGTGACACGCCCCGGGCAGGGTGACACAGCCCTGGGCAGGGTGACACAGCCCCGGGCAGGGTGACACAGCCTCGGGCAGGGTGACACAGCCTCGGGCAGGGTGGCACAGCCCCGGGCAGGGTGACACAGCCCCGGGCAGGGTGACACAGCCCCGGGCAGGGTGACACAGCCTCGGGCAGGGTGACACAGCCCCGGGCAGGGTGACACAGCCCCGGGCAGGGTGACACAGCCCCGGGCAGGCTCACACAGCCCTGGGCAGGGTGACACAGCCTCGGGCAGGGTGACACAGCCTCGGGCAGGGTGACACAGCCTCGGGCAGGGTGGCACAGCCCCGGGCAGGGTGACACAGCCCGGGCAGGCTCACACAGCCCCGGGCAGGCTCACACAGCCCCGGGCAGGCTCACACAGCCCCGGGCAGGGTGACACAGCCCCGGGCAGGGTGACACAGCCCCGGGCAGCGTGACACAGCTCGGGCAGGGGTGACACAGCCCCGGGCAGGGTGACACAGCCCCGGGCAGGCTCACACAGCCCCGGGCAGCGTGACACAGCCTCGGGCAGGTGACACAGCCCCGGGCAGGGTGACACAGCCCGGGCAGGGTGACACAGCCTCGGGCAGGGTGACACAGCCCCGGGCAGGGTGACACAGCCCTGGGCAGGGTGACACAGCCCGGGCAGGGTGACACAGCCCCGGGCAGGGTGACACCGCCCCAGCAGGGTGACACAGCCCCGGGCAGGCTCGCACAGCCCCGGGCAGGCTCACACAGCCCCGGGCAGGGTGACACAGCCCGGGCAGCGTGACACAGCCCCGGGCAGGGTGACACAGCCCGGGCAGGGTGACACAGCCCGGGCAGGCTCACACAGCCCGGGCAGGGTGACACAGCCCCGGGCAGGGTGACACAGCCTCGGGCAGGGTGACACAGCCCCGGGCAGGCTCACACATCCCCGGGCAGGCTCACACAGCCCCGGGCAGGCTCACACAGTCCCGGGCAGGGTGACACAGCCCCGGGCAGGGTGACACAGCCTCGGGCAGGGTGACACAGCCCGGGCAGGCTCACACAGCCTCGGGCAGGCTCGCACAGCCCGGGCAGGCTCACACAGCCCCGGGCAGGGTGACACAGCCCCGGGCAGGCTCACACAGCCCCGGGCAGGGTGACACAGCCCCGGGCAGCGTGACACAGCCCCGGGCAGGGTGACACAGCCCCGGGCAGGGTGGCACAGCCCCGGGCAGGGTGACACAGCCCCAGGCAGGGTGACACAGCCCCGGGCAGGGTGACACAGCCCCGGGCAGGGTGACACAGCCCGGGCAGGCTCGCACAGCCCCGGGCAGGCTCGCACAGCCCCCGGAGGCTGCCCGGGCTGCCGAGCCGCCCCATGGCCGCTGGATGTCGGCCGCTCCCCGCTCCCGGTGCGCTCGGCGCTCAGCGATGTCACCGCCAGCGGTTCTGTTTGTCCTGCAGGGCTGTTTGTCCTCTTTTCGTCTCTTGTTTCCGTCCCCCTAACAAACTTCTGCTTTCTCCTGGCAGAAGGGGCCATAAGTCACGAGGCTGTGTGCTCTCTTTTCAACAGGCAGCTCAAGTCAGCCTTTAGGATTTTTATTTTGTAAATAAAATGTCCACAGCTAGTACCTCTGCCATTTTTATTGTTGTTAAAAATGTTCTTTGAAGGACAGCTGTCTGCTGCCTGTGTTTTGATGTGAGTTCAATTGAAGCATGTTTGAAATTATTTCCTCTCTGTTTTTCCAGTTTTAGCATCTCAGTTTGAGCCTTCACCATGGATCACACGTGTCTGAGTGGTGGGCTTGGCAGTGCTCTCTTAATGGTTTGGCTTGATGATCTCAGAAGCCTTTTCCAAGCTGAGTGGTTCTGTGACTCTCCCAGCTGAGTCCTGCCTGGCTCTTGTTGTTTCCAGACAGGTGAGAGGCTCCATCACCCAAACCCCAGCAGGCAGTGTCGCTGACAGAGGCTCAGCTCTTTGCCCATGATGTTTCAAATAATACCAGCAGTTGTTGAGTGGCTTTGCTGGGAAGGTCTGATGGCCATGGAGATGTAACATCACCATGAATACAGTGACAGAGCTGCTGCCTGGTGAGCGTGGCCACGTGCACTCAGCAATGAGAGGACCTCTCATTTCTGCTTCTCATTGACTTGTGTGGGGTCCTCAGGAGACCTGCCTGAGCAGGAGGACTCAAAATCTGGGAATCCATTCTGTGTCATAAAGCAGTAAATTCACTTTCTTTTCAGATGGGATTGCAGAGAAAACTACTGACCTTATTTCTGGCCACAAGTATTTTCCATCTGACATTTCCCTGACTCAAATCATCTCCTGCACAGCTCCAGGATGGTTTTCACGGTGGAGATTACTGTGAAGGTGTAAATCCAGTAAACAGTAATCCAGCTGCTCCTGTACAGCACCAGTCCAGACCTGGAACACCTGTGCCTCGTCTGCAGCCCCAGGCAGGCAAGGAGTCCCTGTGAGGGCAGGAGTGGATGTGGGCAGCAGCAGAGTTCTCAGAAGGGTGAGCTGGAGGATGCAATAGTGGCTTTCTCATGTCGGTAACAACTCCTCTGTGAGTTCACCTGTCATTTTCCTAGGGCTTAAACCCACTCAAATTTCACCTAACACTTGAACTACACGTATTTAATTATCTGTCAGAGTCTGTCACAGGGGCCACTCTGGAAAGGAACTGAGAAAAAAATGGCTTTTTCACCTCCTAATCCTTTTAAAGATGTTTAGAATGGTTGGTGAGACTCTCGAACTTGTCAGTCTCCTGTGTAGCAAAACACAGCTTGGTTAAGCACAGCTTGAACCTGACCTCAGCAGTGGGGGGATGCCTGGCAGGTGCAGCTTGGTTGCAGGATTTTCTGGCCAGTGTGCAGCAGCGAATGGAGGACAGAGGGGAGTGACTGATTTTTAGGGATGCTGAATTTCTTGAAGCCACTATGTAGAATCCTGAAACTCCATGGATATTTATGCACTTAGGGCTCTGCACTTGCATTCAGTGCTGTTTCTGATGTTGTCTTTGAAGTCCACCTGAATTCTTAGGATGCCAAGAGATGTTCTTCACTTAGGAGTGAAAGTCCTGTTTTGAATGGGTTCTCACGAATGGGGCTTGTGACAACTGCAGAGAGTTGATATTTGTCTTTCTGAGATCACTTTTCTGGAAACGAAACAGACAAACAAAACTCCCCACCCCACTGTGGGAAAGGAGCTCTGACAGGTCTTGGAGTCACAGAGCTTCGATTTAACACTTGTAACCACGAGAGAGACCCAGATCTGAGAGTTGGGCTGCTTGACAGGGAAGAGGGACAAGATGAGCAAAGTGGTATCTGCAGGGTCAGTCTGTTCCCCAAGCACTGAAAAAACAGAGCAGGTTATAGGAATGGTTTCAGTAATGCAGTTAGCATTGCTTTGGTTGCTCAGATTGCTTGGTTACCTGTCTGGGTGTTTTCATCCTTAACTGTTTCAGGAAATCCAACACCAGGTTCCTGCTCATCTAAAGGAGTAAAAATCTCTCTGGAATGAGAAAATTTCTTCTGTGACTTTGATAACTTAAGAGGAACACAGAGCTCCAAGCTTTCTTGTGACCTTAATGCTGCTCCTGGAGCAGTTTCAGCCCCTCAGAGGAGGGGTCTGCACCTGTCCAGGCCAGACCAGCTGCAGGTGCAAGACTCCAGATGAGACAAATCCAGAGCCTGGTTATTCTGAGAGGCTGGTGCACTCTGTGTGAGTGAGTGTGGTGTTGGAAGGGAGGAAGCCCTGAGGTGCAGCCTCTGTGAGACAGGAAGCCCTGTGGCTCCACATTTGTTATTTCCAGTCAAAAGCAAAATAATGTTCAGACTCTTCAGCTTCACTTGTCTCAGCTGCTGTTTTGAATGCTTGCTTAAAATATGATTAGGATTTTGTCCATTTTGCAAGGACAAAAAAAAAAAGGTAACTTGATTTGATTTTGTTTTTGAAATAAATTTGATTTGCAGGTGGAGATAACCTAAGCAGCTGGATTTTGCCAATGCAAGTTGATTTTTAAATTTCAGTTATTGATTATTCTACATATGCATAAGTTTTGGAAGTAATTGCAAATTGGAATGTTAACAAACTTAGTTGCTGTTTTATAAATTTATATGAAAATAGATCAGACAGAGAGAACATGATGGATACTTTTACGATTCACTTGAATTTTCTGCAGTTACGTGCTGTTAACTTTTCTCATATTCATTGAGGCAGTGGCAAGGAGAGACAATGGAATTTGGCAAGAAGAAGAAATTTATTTACAAAGCCTGCAGGTGTGGTATAAGCAGATACAATAATTTTTAATCAGTGAAGTTTAAAATCCCTTTCTGGAGTAAATAATGCCCTCTAAAATGCTTTTTGGTTAATCTTGTCAAACCAGCTTTGCAGCTGAAGAACTGCAGTTTAATTATTTCCTCACTTGGTAGCACCAGGTCATTTAGCATAGTAAATGCACAATATCTGACTTAGCAAAGGTGTGTCCAGGTGTCTGCCAGAAATAATTCTAAGGTGCATTGGGGTCTGAGCGTGCATCCCCACACGTTGCTGCTGCCTGGTGGGTCACTGCTGCCCTCTGAGCCGCTGGTGAGGCACCCCCGGGGCTGTGTGAGCTGGGGTGGGCTGTGGGAGCCCCCGGGGCTGTGTGAGCTGGGGTGGGCTGTGGGAGCCCCCGGGGCTGTGTGAGCTGGGGTGGGCTGTGTGAGCCCCCGGGGCTGTGTGAGCTCCGTGTGAGCCCCCGGGGCTGTGTGAGCTGGGGTGGGCTGTGTGAGCCCCCGGGGCTGTGTCAGCTCCGTGTGAGCCCCCGGGGCTGTGTGAGCTGGGGTGGGCTGTGTGAGCCCCCGGGGCTGTGTCAGCTCCGTGTGAGCCCCCGGGGCTGTGTCAGCTCCGTGTGAGCTGGGATGGGCTGTGTGAGCTCCGTGTGAGCCCCCGGGGCTGTGTCAGCTCCGTGTGAGCCCCCGGGGCTGTGTCAGCTCCGTGTGAGCCCCCGGGGGCTGTGTCAGCTCCGTGTGAGCCCCCGGGGCTGTGTCAGCTCCGTGTGAGCCCCCGGGGCTGTGTCAGCTCGGGTGCGCCGTGTGAGCTCCGTGTCACACAGGGACAGCTGTCCCTCGGTGGTGTTTCCCCTGCTCGGGCAGGGTCAGGGGCGATCCCCGCGACCCCCCACCCCCGGCTGGGCGGCTTGCAGGTGCTGATAACGGAGATGGGTTCGATGGACGGCTCAGAGATCCCATCTGACCGCAAAGACCAGGGGCGTGGTTAGCCGGGCATTCCATGGGGTTTTACCTGGGACAGGTGTCCAAAGTCGCTGACAGTGCGGGGCTCTGACCTTACCAGTCTAAGGCCCTGAACCCCCGGGGCTCGCTCTGTTCGCATCCTCCTGATGTCCCGCCTCCCCAGGGTCTATTCCCGCCGTGCAGGGAGCCTGGCCGGGGTAATGATCAGTCCCGGGTGATTCCCAGCCCTCGGCAGCCGCCGGCTCTGCCCACGCAGCAGCTGCCGGGGCCGCGGGTGGGTCCGCTCCCCGCACGGGTGGGCTCGCTCCCGGCACGGGTGGGCTCGCTCCCCGCACGGGTGGGCTCTCTCCCGGCACGGGTGGGTCCGCTCCCCGCACGGGTGGGCTCGCTCCCGGCACGGGTGGGCTCGCTCCCGGCACGGGTGGGCTCGCTCCCCGCACGGGTGGGTCCGCTCCCGACACGGGTGGGTCCGCTCCCCGCACGGGTGGGCTCGCTCCCCGCACGGGTGGGTCCGCTCCCGACACGGGTGGGTCCGCTCCCGACACGGGTGGGTCCGCTCCCGGCACGGGTGGGCTCGCTCCCCGCACGGGTGGGTCCGCTCCCGGCACGGGTGGGTCCGCTCCCGGCACGGGTGGGCTCGCTCCCGGCACGGGTGGGTTCTCTCCCCGCACGGGTGGGCTCGCTCCCCGCACCGGTGGGCTCGCTCCCCGCACGGGTGGGCTCGCTCCCCGCTGCTCCGGACGGGCAGGGCTGCGGCTCTACTCCTGCGCCTCCGCCAGCGCCCTCCCCTCCTCGGGGGCTGCGGGCGCCTCCGCGAGCTGCAGCCGGAAGGATTCGGAGAGGAGGTAGCAGAGCAGGGGGTCGAGGCAGAGGTTGGAGACCGCCAGCAGCAGCGTGGCCTCCTTGGCTTTGAAGAGCGCCCGTCTGAGGGCGCAGCCGGCGCCGGCGCCGCCCTGGCTGAGCGCGTAGGGGATGCGCACGGCGTGGTAGGGCACGAAGCAGAGCAGGTGGGCGGCCGTCACCAGCAGGAGGTGCCGCCGCACGCCGCCCGAGCGCTCCCCGCGCCGCAGCTGCCGCGCAGCCAGCAGGTTGGACACCAGCAGCACGGCCGAGACATGCAGGAACACGGCCGTGCAGATGAAATTGGTGAACACGTGCCAGTCTCTCCCCAGCTTGGTCTTGAAATCGATGCAGCCCACGCCGGGTCTCTCCTCGATGTGCCGGGTGGGGATGGCCGCGTTGGGCAGGGTGATGAGGAGAAGCGCGACCCACACCACGGCGGAGAGCACCTTGGCAACCCCGGGCTCCTGGATGCGGGACAGCCTCGAGCTGTGCATCAGCTGCAGGCAGCGGTCCGCGCTCACGAACCCCAGAAACACGATCGACAAATACATGTTCAGGTAGATGAGGCAGGCCGTGACTTGGCAGTGGAATATTCTCAGATTCCAGGACGCGATTCCCAGGTCAACGATAATCTTCACTGGCAGCGCCAAGGTCAGCAAGAAATCTGCGGTGAGGAGGTTGATTAAGTAGATGCTCAAACACTTCTGCTCCTGCTCCTTCCGTGTGAACGCCCACAGCGTGAAGCAGCTTCCAATAATTCCCGTGAGGAAAACCAAGTAGTAAAAATAGGTAAAAGGTTCCATTTCTTCATAGAGATGGCATTCAGAAATGTTGCTTGGCATTGTAAACTCCTTGTGTGAGCTGGCTTTGCTGACAGAAGGTATCAAGAAGCTACAAAAAGAACCAAGAGGACATCAATGACATCAGCCTTTCCTGAGCAACAGTAGTCATTCTCTTAGAATTTTGTTTGATTAATTCTGAAAAAAAAAATACAGTTAGGAAGAAATATTTTTCTCTCTCTTCATGCTGCTTCCCAAATATTCAGGAAGGCTTTGTTCTCATGCTGGAAGAATTAGGAATGTATTAGGATTTATTTCTGACAGCAGAGAGCCTTCTGTCCAGCATTTTCACTACAGAGCTTTTCTGGCTGTGTTTGGTTCAAAACCCTCCTCCAGCCAAAATGCTAGAGACAAAGGTTTAAATCTGTTTAAGCATCTGGTTAATAATGATCATACTAAAACATAGTAACCTTTGAAGGGTTGAAGCTATGCCTGAAGAAAAGGCAATATTTGTAGCATCCCTGTTCTGTAAAACTGCCTTGGGAGTTCTGAGGGAATGCACTGTCCAAGCAATATACAGACGTGTCAGATGGGTGAGCAAATGGTCCTCATCAGTTTGCAAACTGCTCTCCATTCCTACCTGAACACAGAGTGAATTTACTGTATTTTTATGGAGCCTTTAGGAAAAGCACATTTTGAAAAAAACAGATAATAAATAATTTTGCTCACTTTTTTGTAGGGTTCAGTAGAAAAGGAAAGCAGAAAATTTTGGTCCTAATTTAACTAAATGCCCCTCGAAGACTGAGGGGTTTTTGTTTGTTTGCCACACTGTCAGTCTGCTACAGAGAATGGCTGTGGGAAAGGCTGCTCCTGTGGATTTATTGGAACCAACACATTTATGTCTTGAGTAGCATCAGCCTGCAACATTTTTATTTTCTATTTTTTCTATATTGTAGAGAATATTTAAACCATATAAGAGAACTGCACATATAATTTAATCTCTTAAATCGTACCGATTTGCATGGTTTAAAGCAAAACGATTGCAGGCACTGCAGTGGCTCACAGTGCTGGAGGAGGCAGTTTGTCCCCTGCAGGGGTGTCCTGCCCTGAGCACAGGGCCGGGTGGCAGGGCTCTGGGCAGGGCAGGCAGAGCTGCTGGGCTCCCTGGGCTGGGGCATTTCCTGCTCTGTGGCAGGGACAGCCCGGACTGTCCCCAGCCCCGGTGGGCAGGGGGACCTGGCACAGCCAGCCCCCAGGGGCTGTGGCTGGTGACACCGGGTACTGTCACAGCCAGGGGGATGGTGACACTGGGTACTGCCACTGCCAGGGGGCTGGTGACACCGGGTACTGCCACTGCCAGGGGCATGGTGACACCGGGTACTGTCACAGCCAGGGGGATGGTGACACTGGGTACTGCCACTGCCAGGGGGCTGGTGACACCGGGTACTGCCACAGCCAGGGGGCTGGTGACACCGGGTACTGTCACAGCCAGGGGGATGGTGACACTGGGTACTGCCACTGCCAGGGGGCTGGTGACACCGGGTACTGCCACAGCCAGGGGGGATGGTGACACCGGGTACTGCCACAGCCAGGGGGCTGGTGACACCGGGTACTGCCACTGCCAGGGGGATGGTGACACTGGGTACTGCCACTGCCAGGGGGGATGGTGACACCGGGTACTGCCACAGCCAGGGGGATGGTGACACCGGGTACTGCCACTGCCAGGGGGCTGGTGACACTGGGTACTGCCACTGCCAGGGGGGATGGTGACACCGGGTACTGCCACTGCCAGGGGGATGGTGACACCGGGTACTGTCACAGCCAGGGGGGATGGTGACATTGGGTACTGCCACAGCCAGGGGGGATGGTGACATTGGGTACTGCCACTGCCAGGGGGGCTGGTGACACTGGGTACTGCCACTGCCAGGGGGGATGGTGACATTGGGTACTGCCACAGCCAGGGGGATGGTGACACCGGGTACTGTCACTGCCAGGGGGATGGTGACATTGGGTACTGCCACTGCCAGGGGGGCTGGTGACACCGGGTACTGCCACTGCCAGGGGGGATGGTGACACTGGGTACTGCCACTGCCAGGGGGATGGTGACACCGGGTACTGCCACAGCCAGGGGGATGGTGACATTGGGTACTGCCACAGCCAGGGGGATGGTGACACCGGGTACTGCCACTGCCAGGGGGATGGTGACATTGGGTACTGCCACTGCCAGGGGGGCTGGTGACACTGGGTACTGCCACAGCCAGGGGGGCTGGTGACACCGGGTACTGCCACAGCCAGGGGGATGGTGACACTGCTGCTGCCACAGCCAGGGGGATGGTGACATTGGGTACTGCCACAGCCAAGGGGATGGTGACATTGGGTACTGCCACAGCCAGGGGGCTGGTGACACTGGGTACTGCCACAGCCAGGGGGATGGTGACACCGGGTACTGTCACAGCCAGGGGGGTTCGTGACACTGCTGCTGCCACAGCCAGGGGGGATGGTGACATTGGGTACTGCCACTGCCAGGGGGGCTGGTGACACCGGGTACTGCCACTGCCAGGGGGGATGGTGACACTGCTGCTGCCACAGCCAGGGGGATGGTGACACTGCTGCTGCCACAGCCAGGGTGCTTTGCCAAAGGCTGAGCCCACCCTCCAGAGCCCTTGGCAGTCGGATTTTGGGCTGTACCTTCACTGAGACCTGAACAGGCTGTAACAGACAGAGACTGAAACCACCTACCTGTCCTGCTGGCCTGGGCTCTTGTGAGCATTGTCTGCAGAGGTCTGGTGTCCCTGATGTCCTCTGATGTCCCTGGTGTCCCTGATGTCCCTGATGTCCCCTGATGTCCCTGATGTCCCCTGCTCCCCCAGCCCCTGGCCCAGGCAGCCTCCGCCGGGTCAGAGGAGGTGGCTGTGGTTTCCAAAGGAGCTGATTGACGCAGTTAAACTCAGTGTTCAGGCAGCTGAATCACGTGGAAATCACCCCAAAGAGCAGTGACAGAAAGAAAAGAAGTGCTCCCAGAACAGCCCAGAGCCCTGTTTCCTGCTCTGGGGGAGAGGCATGTGGGGGCTGTAACTGTGTGACAGCAGTGGCTGCTCCTTGTTTTCATTTTCTGAAGTCTGAAACTCTGTTTCCCCCCTTCCCCACATATATCTCACATTTAACATCTGTCTGAAATCAGGATTTTGCAGTGTAGTTGGTCCTCATTCATTTGAATACTCCCACATGAAATTCTGGGTTCTGGGAATCTCATGGTGTTTGTTTTAGAGTTGTACCTTAGCTGGCAGATTTGAAGACTAATAGGGATTCTGCTGATGGCAATGAACATTCCAAATCTTTGGATATTTTCCAAGCACTATTAAAAGTAAAAATGACACATTAGGGAAGTCTGGGAAATCTTTATTTTTTGGTTGGTTGGTTTGGGAAACCATGAGAAAAGATCTGACACCGTGCTGGGGGTGAGGTACTGACAGCAATACTGAAACTCCAGCTGGTGGCCCTTGGTTGTAGCTGAGAATCCACAGGAATTTACAAACCCCGGCCACCAGAGCTCTGTGGAGCAACAGATGAAGAATGTCTGGTTTTAGGTTTAGTCATAAACTGAAAGTTCAGACCATATTTGTCAAAATGTTTGCAAAGTTTCATAATCTGGAATGATCCTGTGTCCAGTTGTGAGCCAACATTGGCTCATTTCAGAGAGCTCTGCTCATGCAAAGCTGATCTTCCTACACTCGTAGGGTTTTTCAAACCCAAACTGCAGCAGTGGCAGTTGTCTCTGTCTCTGTGTGTCTGTCAGTCAGTTTCCCCTTTGCTGCAGAGTCAGGGAACAGCTCAGGGAACTTTTCCAGGTTTCAAAAGACAAAATGATGATTCAGTAAACATTTACTGCATAATGGGCTGCCCTTCCTGCAGAAGTGTTATGGGAAGAGAGCAGGCATTGGAATGTGGGCTCCCTGAGTGTGTGAGGAGCTGGCTTGGAGTGTCCTAGGCTTGATGTGCTGGGAAGGATGTGAAAGGATTCATTTACCCAGTGCTGAAAACAACCTGGCCTCAGCTGATCCAGCAAGGTGAGGAGCAAGGCCGAGGGGAGGGATCAGAGGCTTGGTTTGACTCTGGTGTTGCTTGGGATTTGTCACTCACAGGGTGGGATTGCAGCAGGATCAGGGGCATGGATCATTTCCTGGCTAGGGCAGCTCTTGGAGGAGGATTTTTTCAGCATGAACAAGAAGCTGGAAATGCAGGCTCCCTTCTGAACACAGGTTTTGATCACCATCCATTCCCCTGGTGCCTGCATGCAGACTCTTGTCATTCTAACATCAGTGATCTGGTGAGATGTGAAACACTTGCACAATATCAATATGTTTTTCAAAGCTCGCAAAGCAATTAGAAAGTTATTCAAATCTATATTGTGGGAGTGTTTTCATCTGTCTGTGCCAGTGATCTTTCACAGCTGCAATTATGTAAATTTACGTAGGCAAATACCAAGCCCTGCCATGTAGGGAACCAAATGTTTTTGCCATAAATGACAAAAGATCTCCCACAAAGCAGCAGATTCCCTTCCCTGGCAGGCTGGTTCCCTTGCTTGGAGGGCAGAGCCTGCAGAGCCTCAGTCTGGCAGAGTCAGGGAGCTCTGAAAGAACCAGATAAATACCTTTTATGTATTTTCTTTAACAAACACAACCAGAACAGAACCTCCTCCTGCAGTCCCTGTGGGCAGGTTCAGGCTGGTGACCCCCAACTTCCACAGCCCAAGGGACACCCAGGCTGCCCCAGCCGTGGTGCTCACTGGGATCAGGCTGGAGCCTCTCTCTGGAGCCTCCCAGGTGGGTGAGAAACACCTGGAGCTGAATTTGCCCCAAAAGCTGTGTGTGAACCCAGTGGAGGTGTCCAGACCTTTAGCTGGGGTACAGTCCTGTGGAGTGGTAGAATCCTGCTGCTGCTGCCAGTGGTCTCGGATCAAGAGGAGTTACCCACAGCCTTAGAGAAGGTGCAAGGACCAAATGTTTAAAATTTTTTCACCCTTAAATCTGTTTGGACTAAAATGAAATGCCGTGGCAGAAAGGTGAAGGACTTGTTATTTTTATTCCTATAGCTTCTTTGTTAAGCAAAATGAAGACATTCAGCTCCAGAGCCACTGTCTGAAAGCTTTAGTGGATACTTCAGGTGCTGGGATGTTTTCCCTTTACAATAATAAAATCAATTAAAATAAAAGCTGTTATGAAAAATAAAGTTACAAAAGAGATTATATTTGTATAGAGCAGGATGTTGGCTTTCAGCTGTTACCTTGGTACAGAGAGAAATGCTTTACTGCTGTGTAAAAATTACAGGGAAACCAGCAAACCATTCTCTCTGGGTTTAAATGTACAGAGTTTTCAGACAGCTGTACTTGTGTGTTCCCAGAGAGCTCCACGATGCTCCTGCCTCCCTCTGCACCAGCAGAGAGGGAGTTGCTGCAGTTTGGTGTGGATGTGTTTCTGTCCATGTAAGCCCAGAGAAGCAGACTGGTGTGGGTTTGGGTCTGTTGGGTGGTCCTGTCAGAGACCCTGGAGCTGCAGGACGTGCTGTTCCAGGTGCTCCTCTCTCTCAGATCCAGATGGGTCATGTCACACCCGGATGCAATCAGGGCATCATCTGAAACACCACGTGGTGAGGATATTGGCACCTGCAGTGCTGGGTTTGGACAGAGAAGCAGCACCTGGTGCTGTGCTGAACCCCTCTCCTGTTTGCTGCTGGTTGTCACGTGCTCTGCTCCTTTGGGACATTTGTGTTCATGAGTGACCCCCTGAAATGTGCACTACTGTACAGACACAAACCTACACGGTGTTTATACTCTCCCGAAGCGTATTTGATCTTCTGGATTTAGAAATTTCAACCTCACTTGAAGCTTTCAGCTTGAGATGCAGTTTTTGATACAGCTTTTCCCTAAAGGGGAGGCAGAGGAAAAAATAAATAATGGGGTCGAGGCAGACGTTTGCAGCAGAGAGCAGCAGAGTGAACTCCTTGGCGTAGAACAGTGACCTCTGGGACTGGCAGCTGAACTGGGAGCTGGTCTGGCTCAGGGTGTACGGGGTCCTGCAGAGGTGGTAGGGCACAAAGCAGATGACAAACACCAGCATGATGGTGAATATGTTCCGGCTGCTCTTTCTCTTGGCCATGTCTGAGCTCCTCCGGAATTTTTTGTAAGAGCTGTATATTTTTTTGGATATAGAAGTGTAAAATACGATTAGCAGAAAAAAAACAATCCAGAAAATCCCCATGCAAATGTAAGTCGTTGCTTTGTGCCACTGCCTGCCTAGCTCACTTTTAAGACCTATGCATTTTCTGGAGTAATTGTCTTTAGTGATCTCATTAGTTAAAATCATATTTGGAAATGACATAACCATCAATGACAGCCATATGACGACAGAGATCACCTTGCTGTAGGTGACTGTGTGAACGAAGGAGGCGAAGAGAGGCTTTACAATCTTGTAGTATCTGTCGAAGCCGATGAGGCCGAAGAAGGCGATGCCGATGTACATGTTCATGTAGAACAGCACTGCAGAGTACCTGCACACAAACAGGCTCAGCCCTGCTGCTGCCACCCCCGAGTCAGCCAGGATTTTGAAAGGGAAGGTCAGGCTCATCAGGAGATCGGCCACAGCGATGTTCTTCAGATAGACAATGAAGCTCTTTGTGCTGGGGACGTGCAGGAAGACCCAGGCTGCCCCGGCGTTGAGCGCCAGCCCCGCCAGGCAGATGAGGCAGTAGAGCAGAGGGATGACTGTCGTGGTCACTGCTGTGCTGTGGCTGCAGTTGTTTCCCCAGGAGCTGCTGCTGGAGTTGAACATTTTGCAGTATCTTCATTCCTAGGAGCAGAGAAGAGAGTATCTCAGTAGGACAGGGTGGTGCTGGACTTTCTGCTAATTGCTCCGAGTTTTCTGCTAATTGCTCTGAGTTTTCTGCTGATTGCTCTGAGTTTTCTGCTGATTGCTCTGAGTTTTCTGCCCTCACTTCCAAACAACCTCAGTGTGCCTCTCAGAAATGACCCCGTTCCCACACCCCAGCACTCCCAGCAGGGAATGCAGAGAATTCCTGAGTGGAGCCATCTCACTTGCTGGTGATGTTCCAGGCCATGTTGTTGCTTTGAACAGGGGATCCATTTGCTTCTCTGACTTTAACCCATTGCCCAGGGCTGCCCCTTTCCTGCCCTCCAGGCCAGCACGGCACAGCACAGCACAGCACAGCACAGCACAGCACAGGTCAGTGCTCAGCCATGGCTTCAGGTCTCTCAGGAGAGCTTCAGGAATGGTTAGGGACACGGAGCTAAAGCCTGTCACTGCACAGGTGGGGCTGGAGGCTGGTTGGATAAAGCATAAAGAAGTCCTGAACTGTCTCAGCATGCAAATCACGTTGTCTTGGCACAACACACAGAAGGGAAGCTGCATGAACCATTAGAAATGCTCAGTCCCTTATGAGGTCAGACTCCCTGTGACTCTTCCACAGTAGCATTAAGGCAATTCTTGACTTCTGTGACATGGTGGTCAAGTTTCAAAGTTCACCCTGTTTTCCTGAACATAAGAATAATATTTATAAGTTGTTTTATTTATTTATTTACCCTGAATTTACCAGAGGCTGTGCAGTTCCAAGTACACATTTTAGCTATTTCTGGAAACTAATGCAGCTGTTTAATAAGTACAGTTACTGGGTCAGGAACTGGTGACAGTGGTCACTATCTCCAGAAATCTTCTCTGAACTGCAAAATGGAGTTAATCAGGGGAGGTGATCATGCCAGATGGTGCCTCTGATGTCAGGAGGAAGCTGCAGAAGGAGGAAGCACCACACACACCACAGCCAGTGCAAGTTGTGCTGAGTGTGCTAAAAGAAGAATCTTATTTTAAGATTTTCTCTCTAATGTGGCAGGAATGTTGGTACTGGTGGAACTTGCAGCGCTGTCCATGCTGGTGGGAAAGCTGCTGTGGGTGTCCCTGTGGGGCAGAGGGGGGTGAGGCTCAGGAGCACAGGGCCTGGGAGCTGTGCTGGGCACTGTGGGGGGGTCCCCAGGCTGGGCTGGCCCCCTCCTCCCCCAAACACTGGGGCACTTCTTGGCCTGAGTGTGGCCAGGGCTGCTCTGACCCTTCTCTGTGTCCCCAGAGGGGAGCCCAGCCTGGCAGCCTGTGGGGTGCATGCCAGGGGAGACTCTCAGGGTCCCTGCCTGGAGGAGCTGGTCTCCTCTGCAAGGCTCTGCTTGCATACTGGAGATATGTTGATGTGTCTGGCTTGTTGCAAGTTTGCCAAGAGACTAAAATTTTGTTATTTTACTGTTATTATTATGACATCTGTCACAGGGCAATGTCTGGGTTTTAATACTTAAGAGAATAAAAGCATGCAAAATACACCAAGGACTATTTCAGCCTCTGGAAGTGGCACGTTGGGTGGTAGCTGCCCTTGTTTGCCACAGAATGTAGTGGAGGAAAATGGGATGAATGCTGGAATTTGGATGACCGAAGAGAAAGGTCACATTCCCATTGCAGGAGGCAGTAAGAGAGGATCTGCCTGGTGGAAATGGGACGAATTGGGATGAATTGGGATGAATTGGGATGAATTGGGATGAATTGGGATCAATTAGGATGAACTGGGATGAAGAGGTCACAGCCCCGTTGCAGTAAGGGAGGCTCTGCCCCCCTCGGGGCAGGGCTCCAGGGAGGGGTCGGTCAGTGCAGCAGTGACCACCGGGGTGTCTCAGCCCTGCCCTCCAGCTCCTGCTCTCTAGACCCCTCAGGTGTGGTGTGCAAGGACAGAGGACACGGGACAGACACGTGTCTCTGCTCAGCTGCTCCTTGGCGTGGCTGTGACAGTGGCTGTGACAGTGCCTGTGACAGTGGCTGTGTCCTGTGACAGTGGCTGTGACAGTGGCTGTGTCCTGTGGCTGTGACAGTGGCTGTGACAGTGGCTGTGTCCTGTGACAGTGGCTGTGACAGCAGCTGTGACAGTGGCTGTGACAGTGCCTGTGTCCTGTGCCTGTGACAGTGCCTGTGTCCTGTGGCTGTGACAGTGGCTGTGACAGTGCCTGTGTCCTGTGCCTGTGACAGTGCCTGTGTCCTGTGGCTGTGACAGTGGCTGTCACTGTGGCTGTCACTGTGCCTGTGACAGTGGCTGTGTCCTGTGGCTGTGACAGTGCCTGTGTCCTGTGCCTATGACAGTGTCTGTGACAGTGCCTGTGTCCTGTGGCTGTGACAGTGGCTGTGACAGTGGCTGTGACAGTGGCTGTGACAGTGCCTGTGTCCTGTGCCTGTGACAGTGGCTGTGTCCTGTGGCTGTGACAGTGGCTGTCACTGTGGCTGTCACTGTGCCTGTGACAGTGGCTGTGTCCTGTGGCTGTGACAGTGCCTGTGTCCTGTGCCTGTGACAGTGGCTGTGACAGTGCCTGTGTCCTGTGGCTGTGACAGTGGCTGTGACAGTGGCTGTGACAGTGGCTGTGACAGTGCCTGTGTCCTGTGGCTGTGACAGTGCCTGTGTCCTGTGGCTGTGACAGTGGCTGTGACAGTGGCTGTGACAGTGGCTGTCACTGTGGCTGTCACTGTGCCTGTGACAGTGGCTGTGTCCTGTGGCTGTGGCTGTGACAGTGACAGTGCCTGTGACAGTGCCTGTGACAGTGGCTGTGACAGTGGCTGTGACAGTGCCTGTGACAGTGGCTGTGACTGTGGCTGTGACAGTGGCTGTGTCCTGTGGCTGTCACTGTCACTGTGGCCCTGTCAGCAGCAGTGCCCCCTGGGCCTGGTGGCACTGGGGCTGTGTTCTGTCCTGCCTGCAGGTGCAGCCAGTGAGGGGAAGGACGGGTGGGTGGCTCTGCCCACAGGAACAGGATGTCCCACTGCTGGTGGCACGAGGCCAAACCCAGGGTGCTGTGGTGGGGAGGTGGCAGTGGGTGACCTCAGGTGTCACATCAGAGACATCACCCTGGCACTGCAGCGAGCCCCTGCTGCCCTGGAGGACAGGAGGGGAGAGCCAGCAGGTACTCAGAGCAGAGGGGACAGGGCTGTGGATTTCCCATCACAGCCACGGGCTCCTGTGCCCACAGTGCCAGGACACCCAAGGGCAGAATTGTATTTCTGTCTCGCAAAAACCACCAGTAACTGTTTCGTTTCTTCTTCCTATCCAGCAGCCTCTGTGCTCTCCTGAATCTGAAATTTAACAGTTTTGTCTTCCTGATAAGGTATATTTTTCATCCTCTTTTTATTTTTGATTTTTAGACAAGAGTATGCTTTATTCTGAGCACGCTTTTAACCTTAAAAGATTGTAGTCTGTGAAGTATCCGTGCAAACCCTGCCACTCAGATGGAAACTTGGGCAATGCTCTGAGCTCTTTGCAATTGGCATATTTCTCAGATCTAACTCAAATGCTCCATTTTTTTAATTAAGACTCAAAATTCCACCACTGAGACCCTTTCTATCTCACATCAGTTATCATATCGGAATTAGGGAGTGATGGATGTGAGAGGAAATGTTAGGTCAGGTAAGAGTAGCTTAAGAAGATAATAATAATAATAATAATAATAATAATAATAATAATAATAATAATAATAATAATAACAACAATAATGATAATAGATTGCAATGAAGGAAAATAACAAGGAGAGAGAAAAACCCCAAGAAAAACAAGAGGGTCAGCTTTCCTGGTGTGCCCCCTGCACTGGCAGGGCGTGAGGAGCTGGGAAGTCCTTGACTGGTGCAAGCCCTGCTCATCAACAGCTAAACCATCAGGGTGTAATCAACATCATCCTCATCCCAAACAAAAACACATTCTTGTACCACTGGGAGAGAATGAACTCTATCCCAGCTAAACCCAGAGCCCTGGGCCAATAAAACATTTTCATTATTATTAGTTTCATTGTCCTAAAACTGGGTTTTTAAAAGTAGTAAAATGTGGCTCAAGGAAGCTTTCCCCTTTAATACAATATTTTAATAGTAATATTCGTCATTCAAATATTTTATTTTAAATTCTATTTTTCTGATGTTTTAAACTATGAGTTTCATATAGTTACATGTTCTCAGTCACAAATTAAAACAAAAGTAATTGCTTAAGAAAAATACCTTTTTTAAGGCAGACGAGAAGACTAATTGCCCGTGGCTCCTGGGTCTGCTGGCACAGCTGGAGCCTGCCCCACGGCTGAAACTACTGTCTGTGGCAGTTTCTGTAGTTAGTTAGTTAGTTAGCTAGTTACTTAGTTAGTTAGTTAGTTAGCTAGTTACTTAGTTAGTTAGTTAGCTAGTTAGCCACTTAGTTAAAACTGCTCGTTGGTGCTATTCTTGTTAGTGGTTTGCACGACGCGTGGATGCTCACCTTATTTGCCAATTTAAAAACTCAAATTGCGGTGGCGGTTACTCAAAAATCCCCGAGGATGCTCGGGAGCGTTTGCAGGGGACAGGGGCGGGTGACGGGAGGCGGCGGCGGCTCACCTGGGCAGCAGTGCGGGGTGGGTGCCTGGTCCGAGCTCGGGCAGCTCGGGTCCCCGGCAACTGCGGGGCCACGGCCGGGAGCCGCTCCCGGGATGGAGCCGCTCCTGGAGAGCCGCTCCCGGGGATGGAACAGCCGGGGAGCCGCTCTCGGGATGGTTCTGCTTTTGGAGAGCCGATCCCGGGGATGGAACCACTCCCGGGGATGGAACCGATCTGGGAATGGAGCCGCTCCTGGAGAGCCGCTCTCGGGGATGGAACAGCCGGGGAGCCGCTCTCGGGATGGTCCTGCTCCTGGAGAGCCGATCCCGGGGATGGAACAGCCGGGGAGCCGCTCTCGGGATGTTCCTGCTCCTGGAGAGCCGATCCCGGGGATGGAACAGCCGGGGAGCCGCTCTCGGGATGGTCCTGCTCCTGGAGAGCCGATCCTGGGGAATGGAACCACTCCCGGGGATGGAACCGATCTGGGAATGGAACCGCTCCTGGAGAGCCGCTCCCGGGGATGGAACAGCCGGGGAGCCGCTCTCGGGATGGTCCTGCTCCTGGAGAGCCGATCCCGGGGATGGAACCGCTCCCGCGGATGGAACCGATGCCGGGGGTGCTCCTGCCCCCGGGGAGCCGATCCCGGGGGATGGAACCGACCCCGGGGGATGGAGCCGCTCCCGGGGATGCTCCTGCCCCTGCAGAGCCGCTCCGGTCCTGCCTGCCCGCCGTGCCCGAGCGGCGCCGCTGCTCCCAGCGCAGCCCTGCGCGGGTTTCGGAGCAGAAAGGGGAACGGGGAAGGGCTGGCGAGCCGGGCCGTGCCCTGCCCGGCTGGGCCGGGCTCTCAGCCCGCAGCTGGCCCGGCAGTCCCTTGGAGACGGAGCTGAGCAGCTTTCGGGAGGGACACGAGCGCAGCTGGCGCAGCAGCGAGCGGTCCGAACAAACTCCGGGCTGGAGTTTGCTTTTCCTGAACTGTTCCCAGGGCTGGCTGCGACCTTTGCCGTGACGCATCCTGCCCTGAGAGCCGCGGCTCCGTGCAGGGGAGGGTTTGAACCCGAGCCACGGGCTCGCCTTCCCTCGCTCCCTGCGCAGGCTGGGAGATGGATCTGGGCATACGTGATGGGTCTCTGGTGGTTGGCTGTTTCCTTTTCTTTTTGTTGTTGTTGTTGTTGTTGTTGTTGTTGTTGTTGTTGTATTCTTTTCACCTTGAACACCTGCTTGGCTTCCTCCCTTCCTGTTCCTCCCAAAAGTTTTCTGGGAGGCTTTGAAATCAAGCACAGAATCAGTGGAAATGTACAGTAATAGAAGAGCTAATATCTTTTCTGTGGGTGTAGGAAAGGAGGATATCCTGAGAGAGAGCTGAGGTTTGGGGAGATAAATGGAGGTTTAAATGTTTATTTAAAAATCATCAAATATGTACATTGTGTACCTTAGAGCAAGTAAACATTTAGTGCAGGACTTGAACCCTGCTTGCCCGTGTGTTACCTGAACCCCACAGAAAATACACAACTCCTCATGGACTTTGCTTCTGTGAGGGTTCATCTGTGTAGAAGAAGGGCCCAAAGGCACAGGGAAACACAGGCACCTTGTCCCTGTGTGCTGCTGCCCTGCCCACATCCTTCACCACATCCTTCACCCAGGGCCAGTGCCAGTTACCCTGAACTTCCCCCAAATTTCACTGAATCTCTCTCAGGGCACTAAGGGGTACCTTGAGAGGCAGAATTGTCTGTACACTCTTGTCAGTCCTCTCACCCCTCTCTCGCTCCTGAGGCTCACAGCTCAAAGCTGTCGTGGTCAGTCCAAGGCTCTGGGGTGGTGGCTTTGGGGGTTGGTTTCAATGACAATTCCACAATTCCCCCACAGATCAGGCAGAACCAGCAGGGGCTCCTCAGGTGCTCCCCAGAAGAGGCCAATGAGCCAAGGTTTTCCTCTCTCTCTGTGCACCCTGTGGTCATTTCTTGCAGCAGGGATGAGAGGAATGAATCAGATGTGGTTTGGTTTGAAGGCCACGGGCTCTCTAGGGTGGATAGCAGCATGGGGAGCCCCAAAAAAGAGGCAGGGCAGTGTTTTCCAGTGTAAGATGCCAGTCTGTGATGGATTAAGTGTTGTGGCACAGACAATTTTTTGCAGTGAGAAGTAAGCAGTTGTCCAGGGCAGAGGATTAAGGACCTAGAGAGTGGGAGGGGTGCCTGAGCTCTGTGTGCAGCCTCAGCCCCTTGGAATGGCTTTGGCCAGCAGGGCAAACCCAGGGCTGCTCTGTTACACAAACACGGGCATTTTCCCAAAATGCCAGCCAAACCCAGTGTTCAGGGATCTCAAAACACAGCTGCTGTTTCTAAAGGCTTTGAGAGAAGGCAGTGAGCATGGTCACTAGAAGGCCCTGCACTTAACCATGCACTTCAGCTGGCTTAAGAACAAACTGGTAATGTATTTTACCTTTAGCCATGCAAGTCTGCTTCTTCCCTCAAAATCCCAAATTCCCTGCTGCTGGTGGTTTTATTAAGAGGAGCTGCTAACTCTTGGTCTGAGCTCAGGGCCTAAGAAGGGAATCCTTTTGCATGGTCCTGCTGAAGGACTTTTGTCCCGGGGCCAGAGAGGGGAGGGCACTGCTGGCGTGTCCCAGCACGTCTGGGACAGAAAGCCTGGGGGTGATCTGGTTCCTGCCGTGGCTGGTGCCAGCAGGGTGGGGTGGGGTGGGGTGGGGTGGCAGCTCTGCAGCCTGTGCTGGCAGAAGTGGGGCTGAGGGGCCCTGGCTTGGTTCTCAGTGCAGGATCTGACAGCACTGAGCCGTTGCCATAGGGAAGGGGTGTCTGACTGCAGCTCTTACCTGTGCCCTTGTCAGACCTGCTGGCAGGGCTGCCAGTGCCTCCAGTGAACATGAAATCAGTGCCTGCTGAACATGAAGTCGTGCAGATCCTAGGGGACCAGTGGCCAGCTCTGGAACTGCTAAAAGCAGGATGGACAAGACAAATATTTTCCTAGGATAATCCCCCTAGAAGGCCAGCTAATTTCTGAAGTATTGCAGGACTTCTCGCTGGGTTTTACCCTGTCAAATCTGCCAGCAAATGTTTTGTGCTCAGTTTTGTTTGGGTGATGGGTGGATGTCTGTGCACCCTCGGGGAGCAGCCCTCTGAGGCCTTACAAGGATCTGTCTGGAGTCACTCATCAAGCCCGTGTGCATGGCCAGGTGGCACCACTGCAGCTCCCACACAGAGGGGGTGGCAGGAGAGGGGTACTGAGGGAGGGGACTGTGCTGGACTGACTCAGAAAATGCTTCATGTGGGGTTTGATTTAGTAATTTTCCTTACTTAGTCAGAGTAGGCTCTCCTGCAGATGGGTCTCTTGTCTCTCAGCCACAGACCGCAGTTTCTGTAGTTGCACATTGGTACTTCAAAGACTGTCAAGATGATTTTTGCAATTTCTCCTGTGTGTCTTTCTCAAAAGACAGTTGTGTTTAAAGTACCTCCTTTTCTGACTTCAGAAACTTACATTCCACATCTGTAACCTTTGCAGGAAATGGAAACTTTTGATTTCCTTTTGTGTGCAAGATAAACTCTCTTTAAAAACTGCACAAATAACTCCATTATCTTTTCCACTTTTTTCTTTTTTTTTTTTTTTTTTTTTTTTTAATTACCTTTTTCTCTACTGCCTTTTCCTCAGCCTTCCACCATTTCTGGCCACCAGGTTAATATCTGGTCACAAGTGCCTTGATCACAGGCCGAGTATCTGTGCCAGCACTCAGCATAGACAAGGACAGGAAACTTGCTGTGTCTCTTCTGGGGAGGGTGAGCAGGACAAACCCACTGGCCTGTCCCTGCAGTTTTGTGTTGAATTCTCATCCCCCAGTTAGATGCAAGATTGGGGTACCTTTTACGCCTTAGTAACCACTGGTGTGCACAGTAGTGTGGGTGGCACTGCAGTCAAACCTGCCGTGGTTTGTGGGTGCACTTTACAGAACAGATGTACAGGTAGGGCTGGGCTTGGTTTGCAGAGCATTTCTGGTTAACACAGACCACAGGACCTCCATCCATTTGGTGTCTGCACCAGGGGCTGCATCACGTGTTGAGTTTTGCATTTTCTTCACTGTTTTATGCTCCCAACCCTGACACAGGGCTGGGGGAGCCTGTCACAGCCACTCTGCTTATCAGTGCTTTCCCACTGCTCAATCCATCTCAAGTGGCTGGTGGGTGCCAGTGCAAAGACAGATTTTTGGAAGTTTGGGTGGGTTTAGTTTCCTTTTTTAGGATTCCTGTGAAGCTGCACTGGTGGAAAGTCACAGGCAAGGTCATTACTAGAGAAACCACAGAAGGAGAGTGCAAAATAAATGTAATGACAGAAGTCCTGCACCAGCAGTGATCTGGAGCTGGCTCTGAGTGCAGACTCAAATCACATTTCTCCCACAACAACACCCTGGCATGGAGAGCTCTGCTCTGGCTATCCTACCAGAGTATGTAAGATATAATTACATTTGAGTCACAAACACTGTAACACAAACCTTCCTGAATGTAAACCCCCAAACGTTAATGGATTGTTCAATTGTTCAGGAATTGCTCCTAGCATCCTTGGGTCAGATCTGCTGTTGTGCTTCCACCCAGAAAGCTGTGTGTCCTCTTAAAAACGGGACTGTGGGGCTGCAGAGCCACAGTTTGTGTCCCTGTCTGCCCCGAGGGGCTCCCTGGAGGGCAGATGGGTCAGGGCCTGAGCCTCTCCTACAACTTCCTTGTAGCTTTTGCTTTCAAGATGAACTTTTAGAGACCAAAATTCCATGTCAAATCTGGATAAATTAAATATAGTTATCTGGTATTTGGGGATTGGGATATTGTTGCATAATTCATTTTTAGCCCTGGGAAAATGCTTCACAAACAGCATCTTCAAAGAGCTGTCCTGTGTGTGAGA
Source organism: Phylloscopus whistleri (assembly GCA_017589585.1). Taxonomy (NCBI): domain Eukaryota; kingdom Metazoa; phylum Chordata; class Aves; order Passeriformes; family Phylloscopidae; genus Phylloscopus; species Phylloscopus whistleri. Next base: position 398,560 of record JADMLD010000285.1, read on the forward strand.
GTGTGCACAAAGCAGTGAGCAGGACTGCCACAGACACACCCTGCCAAGCACAGCAAACTGCTCTGGGGTGGCTGTACAGGGAACTGCATCCAGGGCCAGGCTGCAGTGCAGGGGCTGGTCCTGGCTGGCCTGTGTGCTGGGGGCACGGCCGTGTCCTCCCTTCCCAGGTTCCATATGGGATCATATGGGATTCAGTGGGATCTCCCACTTCTGGGACACTTCCCAGGAACCCCTGATTGCTTTATCCCTTTGGGCCCTGGAGAGGGGCACAGCTCCTCAGGCTCTTCAGGCATCATCCCATCACCTGAGGGTGGCTGCTTTGGGTAACAGATTTTTTGGTGGAAAGCTCTTACGGGGGATCAGCACTGGTGTCTCTCCTAGAGGAAACACCATGAAAATCCATCCTTTAGTTAAAAATGCCTGGTAGTGAGAAAGGTGGTGTGTGTGCATCACACTGAGGGGTGCAGGTGCCCCTGGTTGTGTTTGCAGCCACCCCTGCAAACCCTGCTCTGTGTCAGCAGCTCCACCCTGTGCATGGCCAGCCCCAGACCCTGCTGTCCCTCTCCTGCCTTTGGTGTCCTCTGCCTACGGACCAACAGGGACAGTGCCCACGGCTCTTGGGGCTTTGCTGGGCTGGTGTGGGAAGCCCTCTGTCCCCTGGGAAAAGATCACTGTGAATTTAACACAGCACTGCCAGGCACAGTTTGACAAGCCATAAACAACCCTTGGTGGTTTACACTTGCAGAAGGGAGACCAGCAGCACTCAGTCCTGATTTGCTTTAACCATACAAGACCTAAGAGGACCGTCTTTGGTTAGGAATGTCTGCACACATTACTGATCTTCCAGTCCTAAATACAACCATTGCATTTAATCTGCTGCTTGTGAGAGTTTCAGCCACGCAGACCAGTCCCCAAATGGTTCCCTTAACATGGTTTTGTGTGTGCAGGGACTGCTCAGGGTGCAAGATGGCAGATTTGGCCCCAGTTTGGTTTTGTCTGGAGTGTGTGAACAGTTTTCTACAGAGCTGATTGGGAAACAGTGTTTATCTGTGGTATTTTAGCCATTTCAAGTATTTTTATTTAAAGTAGGATAAATACCCAAACTATTTTGTCTTCCTTCCCCTGATCATGTAAGTGGTTTCATAATACTTGCATTAATCCAAATATTATCATACTTACATTTCAGCTTCTTAATTATTCATAACCCAAAATCTAAACCTAAACCAATAGTCTTAAAAAAATGAATAGAAGAAAGGAACTCGTCTTTCAGTGGAAAACTTCATGAAAGATGTTCTCATGCAGAACTAAACCTTGTTATTTGAGCGCTGCATTTTCAGGGTTTTCTTGCCAAGCCCCTTTTTTGTGTATTAAAGGGAAGTCCCCCGTGTGTAAGGCACTGGCCGACGGGCTGTTGCCACCTCCTGCTGGTGCAGCTGCACTGCATCCCGGGCTGGCTGCGAGCACAGCCTGCCCGGGGCACCCCAGCTGCTGCCAGCCCGCCTGGTCAGCTGGGTCAGCTTTTGTCCAGCAGCTTTTGCTCCAAACAAACCTGATTTAATCCCCAGTGTGCCCAGGACAAACCCATGCACGTGAACACCACAGGGTGGAGAGGACTCAGAGCAAACACAGGTGAGGTGTGCTGCTGGCACCAAAGCACCCTGAGGGACACAGAGGTGCTCGGGCTGGTGGCACAGAGCCTGGTGGCCCCAGAACCCTGACACTGAGGGTCCCACGGGGCCAGTGCCACCTCCTGCCCTGCCCTGCCCTGCCCCTGCTGCCGGAGCCTGGGAGCTGATTCCTCCCCACGGATCCTGCTCCAGGCCAGAGAGCCCATCCTGGCTGCAGCCCCCGAGCTCAGGGCTGCTCTCTGAGCTGAGGCAGCCTTGTGTTGGTTTCTAAACCAACCAGCCAGCCTGCCTGCCTGCCAAAACAGCCCCCGAGCCCCACGGAGCGAGCCTGACCCCTGCAGGGACGGGATTTGAGGTGATGTTGGTGAGCTGACACTGAAAAGCTGAACGTGCCTGCAGGTCCCTCAATGAGCTCCCATGTCAGGTACTTAAAGAGACATTTTATTTACAGGGTGTACAAGCACTCTCACAGGCCAGCAGAGTCTCTGTGGTGCCCTCAGACGTCAGTGTACTCGTGGTAGATGCGTACCTCCGACCTCCTGACGCTCTGCAGGGACCTGATGCTCTCGCTCCTGGTTCTCATGTTGGATTTCCTGAACAGCCTCCGTGAGAATGATCGGCACATGAAAAAATAAATGATGGGATCCAGACAGACGTTGCAGGCGGACAGGAACAGCGTCATTTCCTTACAGTAATACAAGATTTTATGTGCAGAGTCATCCAACAGTTTGTCCAGGTGACTAAAAGTGAAGGGTATTCGGCACAAATGGTAGGGCAAAAAGCAGGTGAAAAACACAGCCACGACAACCCTTATGCTCTGGTTGTGCTTCCGCTTTCGGCTGGACGAGCTGATGAACTGTTTGCTGGATTTATAGATGTACCTGGAGATGGCAATGTAGCAGCCTATCAGCACCACCAGCACCACCACGAACATGCAGGTGTTGATGTAGATGACAGCCGAGTGCCACTTGACTCCCAGGGGAGACTTCAGCTTGAGGCAGTCGTCGACGTTCCTCCTGGTGGGGTAGGCGTTGGTGAGGATCAGGTTGGGCAGCGCCAGGAAGGCCATCACCACCCAGACGCAGGCGGAGAGCACCTTGGTGAAGGTGATGCTGTACATCCTGGAGTCCCCGAAGGGCTTCACCACCTTGAGGTAGCGGTCGATGCTGATGAGGCCCAGGAAGACGATGGTGGTGTACATGTTGGCGTAGAACAGCACCGTGCTGTAGCGGCACAGGAAGGAGTTGAAGTGCCACGGCCCCAGCCGCGAGTCCTGGATGATCTTGAAGGGGAAGGTCAGCGTCATCAGCAGGTCTGCCACCACGATGTTCTTGAGGTAAAAGATGAAGCTGGTTTTGTTCCTGATGTGGAAGAAGATCCAGACGGCCAGGCCGTTGAGCAGGAGGCTGGCCAGGAAGATGAGGAGGTAGAGCAGGGGCAGCACGATGGTGGTGAACTCGTCGTGCCCGCGGGCGCTGGCGTTGGCGGAGCTGCCGTTGTCGGCGCTGAGGCGATGCTCTGTGGGAACCAGGGAGAACAAGGGGTTAAAGCTTTCTGGTGCTCTACAAACGGGGCCAGGCTGGAGCTGTCCTGTCCCTGGGCAGCCCGGGCAGTTCGGGTGAACCATAAATCAGAGCTGCAGGTCGTCAGCTCTTGGCTTTCCTGACAGAATGAGACTTGTGAGCTGAGATGTTTGTCAAGAGACAGGGCTCTGGAGAGACTCCCCAGGCCTATCAAAACGCTCATTTAAACTTAGTTTACTTCAATGTATTTGAAAACCACAGTCTCTGGGGGATTTTAAGGTTTTGTATGTAAATGTTTGTGAAAAACTTCTAAACTCTGCCATGAAATGACAGTACATTTTGCTTCATGTTGTTTATGCCCTGACCTTGGCTGGTGAGGCAAAGCAGGCTGTGCTCAGAGCTGGGCAGGGCTCAGGCAGCCCCTGCTGGAATGACTAATTGCCTTCAAACGTCGGTAGGGACTGACAGTAACAAAATAAACACTTATCAATCACTTGTATTTCCATTGTTATTTACCTGGCAGTTTTCCATAGGACAAATTGTACCCCATCCTTTGTGTTGCTGGGGCTTTTCAGCTGAAATGCTCTTCAGGAGTCCCACTGGCAGCTGTGGGTCTGGGATGCAGCAGGGCCTGTGCCAGGATGATGTTCTGGGGAAAAAAAAAATCCAACTTAAAACCAAAGCAAAATAGAAGAGCCCAGCTTCTTGTCCCCTGCATGGAGAGGAGCTTTGTGAAAGGAGCTTCCTCTGGAATTCGCAGTGAAGGCCTGGCTGAGGTGGCTGAGGGCTGGGTACTGCACAGTGCTTCTGTTGTCAGGTCTTCATTTCTCTCTTTTTGCTCATTTTAGTGATGGATGACCATGAGTGGATTTTTTTTTTTTTTAAATCATCCCTCACTTCTTGAACTAAAAAAGTTTCATCAGTAATTATGAGATATGTGTGTATAACTTCATAGTGTATCCCCCAAACTGGGGTGGAAATGACAAGTTCCTGTTCCCTTTTCACAGAAATTGGCACACAAGGAACACTGAAACCTGCAGAAACTCATTTCTGTCACGATGGCATCACGATGTCTGACACTGCTCAAAGGGATTTTGCCAATACCCGTTTGGAAGGCTGTGCTCCAAACTGTTCTCTCCTCTATCAGTATACAAATGCACTAACTTCTCTGGGATTCATTTTTTGCTTACAAGTTTTGATAGGAAAACTGGAAAAATAGTTCAGATCCCACCAATTCCACTGGTCCTGACTGCTTTCATGGGAATGAGGAGAGGACAGAACTCCTGCAGCCCTTTAGCAGATCAGAACCTGTTTTAGGTGCTCCCCATGCAGGAGCCGTGTTGAGCGGCACTAGATGGCACCAAAGCGAGCCATGGTGTGTGAAAGCATCGGTAAAAACGTTAATTTGGACATTTTAACCTTTTTCTCAGTCTAGCTCCTCGGCTGGCCCTGTTTGCTCTGACAGTAACAGGACTGCCAAGGGTGTTGCAGGTATTTTGTTTTCTGTGCGTCTGGGCAGCACTAATCCCTCATGTTTTGCTGTTGTTGAGGATTTGCAGCTCTCTTTTCTGCCCAGGAGGCAGAGATCAAAAGAGTATATGTGATTTTATGAAAAGATGCATATCTATCTAACTCCTCATGTAAATAAGGTGCTTATTTCCCTGCTTTCCTGGGTTTCTTTTAAGTCTGCATAATTCCTGGCCCCTGGAAAACTTCTTGTTCTCAGGCTCTTCAGGCAAGTGCTCTATTAACCCTCAGTGCAGAGAAGCAGTGGGGTGCTGGACGTGCTGGGATTCAGGCAGAGCAAGGGGTGACTCCTGTGTGCCTGGGACAGGCTGCAGGCTCCCGTGGGGCTGGGGTGGGGCTGTGGGGTGGGGCTGTGTGCACTGCACACCCCCTGGTGTCACCCTGCACACCCCCTGGTGTCACCCTGCATGCTGCTGGTGTCACCCTGCACACTGCTGGTGTCACCCTGCACACCCCCTGGTGTCACCCTGCACACCCACTGGTGTCACCCTGCACGCTGCTGGTGTCACCCTGCACACCCCCTGCTGTCACCCTGCACACTGCTGGTGTCACCCTGCACACCCCCTGGTGTCACCCTGCACACCCCCTGGTGTCACCCTGCACGCTGCTGGTGTCACCCTGCACACCCCCTGGTGTCACCCTGCACACCCCCTGCTGTCACCCTGCACACCCCCTGCTGTCACCCTGCACACTGCTGGTGTCACCCTGCACGCTGCTGGTGTCACCCTGCACGCTGCTGGTGTCACCCTGCACACCCCCTGGTGTCACCCTGCACGCTGCTGGTGTCACCCTGCACACCCCCTGGTGTCACCCTGCACGCTGCTGGTGTCACCCTGCACACCCCCTGGTGTCACCCTGCACACCCACTGGTGTCACCCTGCACACCCCCTGCTGTCACCCTGCACACTGCTGGTGTGTGATGGAAGGTGGGATGCAGAGCCACAGCCCTGCTCAGACCCAGCAGCCCAAAGGTGTTTCCAGAGTTTCCCCCCAAAGCCTGCCAGGGTGAGGGGTGCTGTGGTGGGCAGAGCACTGAGAGCAGATTTACAAACTGGGGTAGGTGATCAGGTGCTGGGGTATCTGTACCCAGTAGCTTCATCCTTTCTGACAAAGCTTGCTATCTTGCAGAGTCCAGGAGTAGGAACGAGTTTTTTATATGGAGAATTCAGTCTTTTTCATGTGTTTTATTGCAACAGGAGATGAAGACTGTGTTCTCTTTAAAGAGTATTTCAGGGTATTTTGTAAGTGCTCACTGGCTGTGTGCTCTGGCTGTGGATCTTTCACTTGTCTGAATAAGGTGTTTTCATGCTCAGCAGGGCTGGCTTTCCTCTCCTTGTCCGGTTTTCTGGACACTTCCCTCACCAATCTCATCCTAAGCAGCTGTCTCAGTCTGCTGTACAAATATATTTGCTTGGGAGGCTTTGAAGATGCACTAGAAGCTGCTCCCTTATCCAGGCAGCTTTGTAAACCCGAGCACATTTTACTTCTTGTAGCTTCTGTACTTTGTCCGTGGTTGATGAGATAATACCTTGCTGCTGATGTGGACAGACTGGTTTATGTGCATGACTGATGTAACCTCAGAGAAAAATGAAATAACAGGCTGCATGGCAGCCTGCAGTGTCAGGTGGAGAGGGAATGACTGCAGAGTTTTTCTAGTGACTAAGGCTTTAAGTTGCCTTCCTATTTAAAGAAATTGTATATCCTCAAATCTAATCTGTTTTCATCTTATTTACAACTTTTTAGAATTAGAAAACTGTCTTTGTGACCTAGACCAGCTATTCTAGCTCATGGGGCTGCATGAGTCTTAAGCAATGGTTTTTATTTGAGCCCATAACTGGCTGATGTCTGCCTTCTTTGCCAGGCCCTCTGCACTCACCATCAGCTTGGGTAAACGAGGTGGTGAATGCAGCAACAGACGGGTGAGCAGATGTTAAACCTGCTGTGGGCTGCCTGCAATGCTGCTCTTCACAGAGTTGTGTGTAAAGACTGGCCAAAAAGGCACTGGTGCAGGGCAAGGGCACCTGTGCACGAAGCTGCTGACACGGAGCCTGTGTCACTGCTCTCTGTGTCACCCCACACAGCCTGCCCCGTGTCCCCCGAGCCTGCTCCTGCCCCGTGCTCCCTGCCCCAGCCTCCACGGTCTGTTTTTCCCTGCCTGCATCTCTATCCATCTTTGTGTTTTCTCTTGCTCACTACAAGCCCAGCCCCAGTAACCAGGGCACTGCCACCTTTCCCTTCCTTGGAGGCTTCTGTCAAAAATGGTCCATCTCCCTTTCGGTGAGGGAAGATGTTAATGTGCTGGTAATGCACAGTGGAATAACCTGAAATTCCTGTTCGAATTGCTGCCTCCATCGGCGAGCTGCCCTGCTCGCTGCCTGGTGCCTGGCACACTGGAATGGCTCCGGTGTGTTTGTGCCTCCTGCTGCTGGCCCTGCCTGCCTGCAACTGCTCCTGGGGCCCCCCGTGCTCTGAGCAGCCCCCTTCCCTTCAGCTGGGGAGGGTGACAGCAGCCCTGTGCCCTGTGCCCTGTGCTCTGTACCCTGTGCCCTGTGCTCTGTGTGCCTTGAGCCCTGTGCCCTGTGCCCTGTGCCCTGTGCCCTGTGCCCTGTGCCCTGTGCTCTGTGTACCCTGAGCCCTGTGCCCTGTGCCCTGTGCCCTGTGCTCTGTGTGCCCTGTGCCCTGTGCCCTGTGCCCTGTGCTCTGTGTGCCTTGAGCCCTGTGCCCTGTGCTCTGTGTGCCCTGTGCCCTGTGCCCTGTGCCCTGTGCCCTGTGTGCCCTGAGCCCTGTGCCCTGTGCTCTGTGTGCCCTGAGCCCTGTGCCCTGTGCCCTGTGCCCTGTGCCCTGTGCCCTGTGCCCTGTGCTCTGTGTGCCCTGAGCCCTGAGCCCTGTGCCCTGTGCCCTGTGCCCTGTGCTCTGTGTGCCCTGTGCCCTGTGCCCTGTGCCCTGTGCCCTGTGCCCTGTGTGCCCTGAGCTGCACCCTGTGCCCTGTGCCCTGTGCCCTGTGCCCTGTGCCCTGTGCCCTGTGCCCTGTGCCCTGAGCTGTGCCCTGTGCCCTGTGCCCTGTGCTCTGTGTGCCCTGAGCTGCACCCTGTGCCCTGTGCCCTGTGCCCTGTGCCCTGTGCCCTGAGCCCTGTGCCCTGTGTGCCCTGAGCTGTGCCCTGTGCCCTGAGCCCTGGCCTGGCGCTGGCTCCAGGGGCAGGAGCGCTGCCCTGCTCACCCAGCCACGCTGCAGACAGCCTGAAAGGAAGGGCTGGGGCAAAACTGTCCCCAGCTGTGGACTGTGGTGCCTGTCTTCTCAGTCCTAGCCAGAAATAGGAACCTGCATCTGCTCAGAAAGCTGCTCGTCTGCCCCAGCATCTGCAACAAAACCTCCTCTGCATTTTCAGGTTCCTCCTTGAACTTCCCCTCATTTCCAGCCTGGCTCTCCTCTCACGTGTCTCGGAGCAGCCTCCTGCCCCGGGGAAGCTGCTGTGCCGCTCCAGGATCCTGTCCTGCCCTGTCCGTTTGTCTCCAGGACAGACAGAAGGGCCGCGGCCGGGGCTCCCGGGGCTGACAGCCCCGCAGGCTGCCCCCGGGAGCAGCCCCACCTCGGCTCCGTGCTGGGACACGCTGCCGGCAGCCACCGGCCTCCCCACCCCGCCTCGGCCCGGGACAGGCGGCCCCTGCCAGCTGCAGAGCCCGCAGAGGGGACAGGGCAGTGCTCCTCCGTGCCCTGGGCCGGCTGGGAGCGGCTGCAGCCCGGGCTGGGCGCACCTGGGCACACAGGTGAGCTGGGGGTGTGTGCTCACCTTGTGCTGCAGCTGAAGCCCCCAGGCCGCCTGCACTGTCACTGGTGCTTGCACAGCTGCACCGGGGCCAGCAAACCCCGGGTAAGCATTCGTAATGCCACCTGGCAGGCAAACCCCTCATTTTTAGGATTACAAGGATTCCTCACTTTAAAAAGAAATAGCAAAAGTGCTTGGACAAATCTAGCTTTCTCAAAGCCGCTTTCGGAATATTTTGTCCAAAGGTAGCCATTAATCTTTTCTCATTTTGAGTGAATTTTTATGAACTCTAATGGTTCCCTGTGTGAGATAGCTGACACAAGATGCTGCTCAAGCTACCAAGTTCTTTCTTTTTCTGTCTTTTGCAGTGCTCCTTGCTAGAAGCTCATGGATTATGTTACCCACTTTGAATTGGATTTTCTGTGCAGAGTGTGGGAGATGTAGAAACTGATGTTAACCGTTGCAGTAAGACTGTTTTTAAGGTTATTTGCAGAAAAAAGCTGCACGAGTTCCCTTTCTCCTTGCACAGGCACTGCAGCTCCCAGGGGATGCTGCTGGAGCTCCCAGGGGATGCTGCTGGAGCTCCCAGTGATGCTGCTGGAGCTCCCAGTGATGCTGCTGGAGCTCCCAGGGGATGCTGCTGGAGCTCCCAGTGATGCTGCTGGAGCTCCCAGTGATGCTGCTGGAGCTCCCAGTGATGCTGCTGGAGCTCCCAGTGATGCTGCTGGAGCTCCCAGGGGATGCTGCTGGAGCTCCCAGTGATGCTGCTGGAGCTCCCAGGGGATGCTGCTGGAGCTCCCAGTGATGCTGCTGGAGCTCCCAGGGGATGCTGCTGGAGCTCCCAGGGATGCTGCTGGAGCTCCCAGGGGATGCTGCTGGAGCTCCCAGGGATGCTGCTGGAGCTCCCAGGGGATGCTGCTGGAGCTCCCAGGGATGCTGCTGGAGCTCCCAGGGGATGCTGCTGGAGCTCCCAGTGATGCTGCTGGAGCTCCCAGTGATGCTGCTGGAGCTCCCAGGGATGCTGCTGGAGCTCCCAGGGATGCTGCTGGAGCTCCCAGTGATGCTGCTGGAGCTCCCAGGGGATGCTGCTGGAGCTCCCAGGGGATGCTGCTGGAGCTCCCAGTGATGCTGCTGGAGCTCCCAGTGATGCTGCTGGAGCTCCCAGTGATGCTGCTGGAGCTCCCAGTGATGCTGCTGGAGCTCCCAGGGGATGCTGCTGGAGCTCCCAGGGGATGCTGCTGGAGCTCCCAGTGATGCTGCTGGAGCTCCCAGTGATGCTGCTGGAGCTCCCAGGGATGCTGCTGGAGCTCCCAGTGATGCTGCTGGAGCTCCCAGTGATGCTGCTGGAGCTCCCAGTGATGCTGCTGGAGCTCCCAGGGGATGCTGCTGGAGCTCCCAGTGATGCTGCTGGAGCTCCCAGGGATGCTGCTGGAGCTCCCAGGGGATGCTGCTGGAGCTCCCAGGGGATGCTGCTGGAGCTCCCAGGGGATGCTGCTGGAGCTCCCAGTGATGCTGCTGGAGCTCCCAGGGATGCTGCTGGAGCTCCCAGTGATGCTGCTGGAGCTCCCAGGGATGCTGCTGGAGCTCCCAGTGATGCTGCTGGAGCTCCCAGGGATGCTGCTGGAGCTCCCAGGGGATGCTGCTGGAGCTCCCAGTGATGCTGCTGGAGCTCCCAGGGGATGCTGCTGGAGCTCCCAGTGATGCTGCTGGAGCTCCCAGGGGATGCTGCTGGAGCTCCCAGTGATGCTGCTGGAGCTCCCAGTGATGCTGCTGGAGCTCCCAGTGATGCTGCTGGAGCTCCCAGTGATGCTGCTGGAGCTCCCAGGGGATGCTGCTGGAGCTCCCAGTGATGCTGCTGGAGCTCCCAGTGATGCTGCTGGAGCTCCCAGTGATGCTGCTGGAGCTCCCAGTGTGATGCTGCTGGAGCTCCCAGTGATGCTGCTGGAGCTCCCAGTGATGCTGCTGGAGCTCCCAGTGATGCTGCTGGAGCTCCCAGGGATGCTGCTGGAGCTCCCAGTGATGCTGCTGGAGCTCCCAGTGATGCTGCTGGAGCTCCCAGTGATGCTGCTGGAGCTCCCAGTGATGCTGCTGGAGCTCCCAGGGATGCTGCTGGAGCTCCCAGTGATGCTGCTGGAGCTCCCAGGGGATGCTGCTGGAGCTCCCAGTGATGCTGCTGGAGCTCCCAGTGATGCTGCTGGAGCTCCCAGTGATGCTGCTGGAGCTCCCAGGGGATGCTGCTGGAGCTCCCAGTGATGCTGCTGGAGCTCCCAGTGATGCTGCTGGAGCTCCCCAGCCCTGCTGCACCAGTGGCCAGCGTGTGCACCGTCCATGGCCAGGGCAGGAGGTGCCCTCAGGGCCACTGTGGGTCTGGTCAGCCCCGCTGGGCTCTGCTCCTGTCTGGAGGGGCTCCAAGGGGCCCAGCACCCCCTGACACCTCTGAGAGGTGGGCTTGGAGTGTCCTGGCCAGGTCCAGCTGCTCCGGGCTGCAGTGGTGTCTGCAGGGGTGGCAGAGGTGTGCCAGCAGAGCTGCTGCAAGAGCAGCTGCGCTGCCATTGCTGGCTGCTCTTTTTGGGGGGCATAAAAAACTAGAGCTCAACACGGTGGCTGGCAGAGCTGGGATAATGAATGTTTTCCCAGTAGGGCAGCCTCTAATTAGCAAGGAGGAAAGGAGCTCTGGAATGTTTCCTTTGCTTCTCTCCAGAGGATGCTGCTGCTGGCTGTGGCTGCACAGACCTGCTGGCACTGGGAGCTGCCTGGCCCTGCAGAGAGGCTCTCCTGGGCCCACCAGGGGCACGGGAGGTGCCACCAGGGAGGCTCCCAAAGCTGCTGAGCAGGTGGGGCCTTGGTGCCCTTGACGCACGTGCCATGGCACTGGTGCCACATCACTGTTGCCACATGCCTGTGCCATGGCACTGGTGCCAGGTGCCCATGCTATGTCATTGGTGCCATATCACTGATGCCACATCACTGGTGCCACACTGCCTGTGCCATGTCACTGCTGCCACAGCTGCCAGGGGGACCCACGGCTGCCAGGCTCTGCAGCCCACCAGCACAGCCAGGCGTGAGTCAGAGGTTCTTACTGAAAAGATCAGATTTTGGGTTTGATTACTTGTACTGTGCAGTGAAAAACACTAGGTAAAGCATTTCAAAATGACACTTGAAAAGGAATCAAGAGGTCTGGGGCACAAGCACGAAAGTGCAGCTGTGTAATTGGTGGCATTGCACCTTTTTCTTTGGACCTGTGCCTGTTGTGCCTCTATTACACCCCTCAGGGGCCACTGTGAGAAAATATATTGGGAAATCAAAATAATTATTGGTATGTGCATGTAGCCAGTGCCATTTGAGTCTCTCAGTAATTCCAGTCTAACTTTCAGGCATTTTCCTCTGTACTGAAGCAATTTCTACTGATTTTTTTGTATGCAACCCTAATTCACATCACAGAAGCACCAAGAAATCCTCGAGTGCCTGTGTCAGCTGTGCCCTAGTGCATCCTGCTGCCACACAGTGCTCTGCTACTTGCAGCAGCACCACTGCTTGAAAGAGGAAGGAAAAGGACACGGGGACTTTAGGGAGAAGTCCAGCCTGGTGCAATCCTGTTTTCTCAGGCACAGCCTGGAGAGTTCCCTGATGCCTCTTGGGATGGGCAGGCTGCTGGCCCTGGACAGGGCAACAGGCACAAGCTGTGACAGCTGCTGCTCCTCCTGCCCCAGCTCTGCTGCACCTCCTGCCCCAGCTCTGCTGCTCCTCCTGCCCCCTCTCTGCTGCTCCTCCTGCCCCATCTCTGCTGCTCCTCCTGCCCCAGCTCTGCTGCTCCTCCTGCCCCAGCTCTGCTGCTCCTGCCCCAGCTCTGCTGCTCCTCCTGCCCCAGCTCTGCTCCTCCTGCCCCCTCTCTGCTGCTCCTCCTGCCCCAGCTCTGCTGCTCCTCCTGCCCCATTTCTGCTGCTCCTCCTGCCCCATCTCTGCTGCTCCTCCTGCCCCAGCTCTGCTGCTCCTCCTGCCCCCTCTCTGCTGCTCCTCCTGCCCCATCTCTGCTGCTCCTCCTGCCCCATCTCTGCTGCTCCTCCTGCCCCAGCTCTGCTGCTCCTCCTGCCCCAGCTCTGCTGCTCCTCCTGCCCCAGCTCTGCTCCTCCTGCCCCCTCTCTGCTGCTCCTCCTGCCCCAGCTCTGCTGCTCCTCCTGCCCCAGCTCTGCTGCTCCTCCTGCCCCCTCTCTGCTGCTCCTCCTGCCCCAGCTCTGCTGCTCCTCCTGCCCCATCTCTGCTGCTCCTCCTGCCCCAGCTCTGCTGCTCCTCCTGCCCCAGCTCTGCTGCTCCTCCTGCCCCAGCTCTGCTGCTCCTCCTGCTCCATCTCTGCTGCTCCTCCTGCCCCAGCTCTGCTGCTCCTCCTGCCCCAGCTCTGCTGCTCCTCCTGCCCCCTCTCTGCTGCTCCTCCTGCCCCAGCTCTGCTGCTCCTCCTGCTCCATCTCTGCTGCTCCTCCTGCCCCCTCTCTGCTGCTCCTCCTGCCCCATCTCTGCTGCTCCTCCTGCCCCAGCTCTGCTGCTCCTCCTGCCCCCTCTCTGCTGCTCCTCCTGCCCCATCTCTGCTGCTCCTCCTGCCCCAGCTCTGCTGCTCCTCCTGCCCCAGCTCTGCTGCTCCTCCTGCCCCAGCTCTGCTCCTCCTGCCCCCTCTCTGCTGCTCCTCCTGCCCCAGCTCTGCTGCTCCTCCTGCCCCAGCTCTGCTGCTCCTCCTGCCCCCTCTCTGCTGCTCCTCCTGCCCCAGCTCTGCTGCTCCTCCTGCTCCATCTCTGCTGCTCCTCCTGCCCCAGCTCTGCTGCTCCTCCTGCCCCATCTCTGCTGCTCCTCCTGCCCCAGCTCTGCTGCTCCTCCTGCCCCATCTCTGCTGCTCCTCCTGCCCCAGCTCTGCTGCTCCTCCTGCTCCATCTCTGCTGCTCCTCCTGCCCCCTCTCTGCTGCTCCTCCTGCCCCATCTCTGCTGCTCCTCCTGCCCCAGCTCTGCTGCTCCTCCTGCCCCATCTCTGCTGCTCCTCCTGCCCCCATTTCTGCTGCTCCTCCTGCCCCATCTCTGCTGCTCCTCCTGCCCCCATCTCTGCTGCTCCTCCTGCCCCATCTCTGCTGCTCCTCCTGCCCCAGCTCTGCTGCTCCTCCTGCCCCATCTCTGCTGCTCCTCCTGCCCCCATCTCTGCTGCTCCTCCTGCCCCATCTCTGCTGCTCCTCCTGCCCCAGCTCTGCTGCTCCTCCTGCCCCAGCTCTGCTGCTCCTTCTGCCCCATCTCTGCTGCTCCTCCTGCCCCCATCTCTGCTGCTCCTCATGCCCCATCTCTGCTGCTCCTCCTGCCCCCATTTCTGCTGCTCCTCCTGCCCCATCTCTGCTGCTCCTCCTGCCCCCATCTCTGCTGCTCCTCCTGCCCCATCTCTGCTGCTCCTCCTGCCCCAGCTCTGCTGCTCCTCCTGCCCCATCTCTGCTGCTCCTCCTGCCCCCATCTCTGCTGCTCCTCCTGCCCCATCTCTGCTGCTCCTCCTGCCCCAGCTCTGCTGCTCCTCCTGCCCCAGCTCTGCTGCTCCTTCTGCCCCATCTCTGCTGCTCCTCCTGCCCCCATCTCTGCTGCTCCTCCTGCCCCATCTCTGCTGCTCCTCCTGCCCCAGCTCTGCTGCTCCTCCTGCCCCATCTCTGCTGCTCCTCCTGCCCCCAGCTCTGCTGCTCCTCCTGCCCCAGCTCTGCTGCTCCTCCTGCCCCAGCTCTGCTGCTCCTCCTGCCCCCTCTCTGCTGCTCCTCCTGCCCCAGCTCTGCTGCTCCTCCTGCCCCAGCTCTGCTGCTCCTGCCCCAGCTCTGCTGCTCCTCCTGCCCCAGCTCTGCTCCTCCTGCCCCCTCTCTGCTGCTCCTCCTGCCCCAGCTCTGCTGCTCCTCCTGCCCCATTTCTGCTGCTCCTCCTGCCCCATCTCTGCTGCTCCTCCTGCCCCAGCTCTGCTGCTCCTCCTGCCCCCTCTCTGCTGCTCCTCCTGCCCCATCTCTGCTGCTCCTCCTGCCCCATCTCTGCTGCTCCTCCTGCCCCAGCTCTGCTGCTCCTCCTGCCCCAGCTCTGCTGCTCCTCCTGCCCCAGCTCTGCTCCTCCTGCCCCCTCTCTGCTGCTCCTCCTGCCCCAGCTCTGCTGCTCCTCCTGCCCCCCTCTCTGCTGCTCCTCCTGCCCCAGCTCTGCTGCTCCTCCTGCCCCCTCTCTGCTGCTCCTCCTGCCCCAGCTCTGCTGCTCCTCCTGCCCCATCTCTGCTGCTCCTCCTGCCCCAGCTCTGCTGCTCCTCCTGCTCCATCTCTGCTGCTCCTCCTGCCCCAGCTCTGCTGCTCCTCCTGCTCCATCTCTGCTGCTCCTCCTGCCCCAGCTCTGCTGCTCCTCCTGCCCCAGCTCTGCTGCTCCTCCTGCCCCCTCTCTGCTGCTCCTCCTGCCCCAGCTCTGCTGCTCCTCCTGCTCCATCTCTGCTGCTCCTCCTGCCCCCTCTCTGCTGCTCCTCCTGCCCCATCTCTGCTGCTCCTCCTGCCCCAGCTCTGCTGCTCCTCCTGCCCCCTCTCTGCTGCTCCTCCTGCCCCATCTCTGCTGCTCCTCCTGCCCCCTCTCTGCTGCTCCTCCTGCTCCATCTCTGCTGCTCCTCCTGCCCCCTCTCTGCTGCTCCTCCTGCCCCATCTCTGCTGCTCCTCCTGCCCCCATTTCTGCTGCTCCTCCTGCCCCATCTCTGCTGCTCCTCCTGCCCCCATCTCTGCTGCTCCTCCTGCCCCATCTCTGCTGCTCCTCCTGCCCCAGCTCTGCTGCTCCTCCTGCCCCATCTCTGCTGCTCCTCCTGCCCCAGCTCTGCTGCTCCTCCTGCCCCATCTCTGCTGCTCCTCCTGCCCCATCTCTGCTGCTCCTCCTGCCCCAGCTCTGCTGCTCCTCCTGCCCCAGCTCTGCTGCTCCTTCTGCCCCATCTCTGCTGCTCCTCCTGCCCCCATCTCTGCTGCTCCTCCTGCCCCATCTCTGCTGCTCCTCCTGCCCCAGCTCTGCTGCTCCTCCTGCCCCATCTCTGCTGCTCCTCCTGCCCCCAGCTCTGCTGCTCCTCCTGCCCCAGCTCTGCTGCTCCTCCTGCCCCAGCTCTGCTGCTCCTCCTGCCCCCTCTCTGCTGCTCCTCCTGCCCCATCTCTGCTGCTCCTCCTGCCCCCTCTCTGCTGCTCCTCCTGCCCCCATTTCTGCTGCTCCTCCTGCCCCCTCTCTGCTGCTCCTCCTGCCCCATCTCTGCTGCTCCTCCTGCCCCATCTCTGCTGCTCCTCCTGCCCCAGCTCTGCTGCTCCTCCTGCCCCAGCTCTGCTGCTCCTCCTGCCCCATTTCTGCTGCTCCTCCTGCCCCATCTCTGCTGCTCCTCCTGCCCCCTCTCTGCTGCTCCTCCTGCCCCATCTCTGCTGCTCATCCTGCCCCAGCTCTGCTGCTCCTCCTGCCCCCTCTCTGCTGCTCCTTCTGCCCCAGCTCTGCTGCTCCTCCTGCCCCAGCTCTGCTGCTCCTCCTGCCCCAGCTCTGCTGCTCCTTCTGCCCCAGCTCTGCTGCTCCTCCTGCCCCCATTTCTGCTGCTCCTCCTGCCCCCAGTGCCTGCTGCTGCACTGAGGGTGCTAGAGGCTGGTCAGAGCCCAGCTTCTGCTGCTCAGCACTGTCCCTTTGGTGTGCCACTGACATTTTCTTGAGGAAGAAACAGAAGCAGTGGTTGCTGCAGTAGCTGGTGTGAGGTTTATTGCTGGTCAGAAGGGGAAACCCAGCTTGTGATAATCGACAGTGAAATGCTTTAATTTATTTAAGATGTTATGGTAATTTCTTGTGTTGGAAAGGATTAACACTGCTGAAATGTGGGAATGAATCTTGCCTCCTTCCTCTAGAGTTTTCCTGGCAGCCCTGGGGTTGGTGTCTGCTGCAGCCTGGGCTCCCGTGGAGCCGAGAGCTGTGCAGAGAGTCTGGAGCTCACAGCGTGCCAGGTGTGGTTTCACTCAGCTCCAATCTGTTGATAAATACTGCCCAGGTCGAGTTCAACACTGCACTCGGACCACAGGGGGTTTGCCTGGCTCCTTCTGCTGCTCACTGGATCTAGGAGGAGGTTCTTTTGGAACTTTGCTCTGTGAAGGCCAGCAAGGGACTGGCCGTGAAAGGAGAGGGAGCGTTCCCTGTAGCTGGTTCCTGGCCTGGCTCATCCAGGGCTCTGTGCCGAGGGCAGTGGGGAGGAGCCCGTGGCCCCTGCAGGGCTGCTCTGGTGTGGAGCAGCCTGGGTGGTGCCTGCTGCCCTGTCCCGGTGTTCCTGTCCCGGTGCTCCTGTCCCGCTCACCCCTGCTGCCCTGTCCCCGTGCTCGTGTCCCTGTGCTCCTGTCCCTGTCCCTGTGCTCCCTGTCCCTGTGCTCCTGTCCCTGTCCCTGTGGTCCTGTCCCTGTCCCTGTGCCCCTGTCCCCGTGCTTGTGTCCCTGTGCTCCTGTCCTTGTCCCTGTGCTCCTGTCCCTGTGCTCCTGTCCCTGTGCTCCTGTCCCTGGGAGCTGTGCTCCCTGTCCCTGTGCTCCTGTCCCTGTGCCCCTGTCCCTGTGCTCCTGTCCCTGTGCTCCCTGTCCCTGTGCTCCCTGTCCCTGTGCTCCTGTCCCCGTGCTCGTGTCCCTGTGCTCGTGTCCCCTCAGCCAGGCCGCCCTGCCAGGACCTGTGTGGCCAGGTGACCCCGCTGTGCCGGGCTCCGAGCCCCGCGCTGCTGCCAGCACAGGACGGGCTCTGGGGTGCAGCAGGGTGAGGGGCTCTGGGGTGCAGCAGGCTGAGCTGCTCTGCCCGGCCGCTCCCTGCCGGCCCCGCAGGGCTCCCCGAGCCGGGCTGGGCACGGGCTGGGCCGGCACAGGGGCCGGGCAGGCAGGAGGGCTCAGGGGTGGTGCTGCTGGAGTTGGCTGTCGTCTCTCCCACCCCCGATGCAAACTCACGGTTTCCGCGTGCCAGATCCCCTGACGCCCTCCAGCCTCTGCCCTCCGCCCCCTCCTGCAGCTCCTGAGCCAGGGGATTGTCCCAGTGCTGCCATCCCTCCTCCGAGGGAGCGGGCGGGCAGGACAGGCTCTGCCCGCTGCCCCAGGGCTGCTGGCCCACCCGCAGGAGGGGAGAGGAGAGGAGGGGAAGCTTCACCCAGCAGAAAAGCCTGGTGGCTTCCAGCTCAGGGCCAGTGCCTGGAGTGAGCCAGCGACATCAGCCAAAGGCTGCCTGAGTTTCCAGCTTTCCCTTTCTAAAGAGGGTTGCAGAGTTCTTTACAAAGATGGAAGCAGTGTGAAATGCTGCCAGTGTGCAGATGGAGCACACAGCAGAGTGGCTGCAGTGCACAAACAAGTGATTTTCTAACAAGCCCTCGAATCGCTGCTGCTCCCAGGGCTCTGTAACCCAGAACAACCTTTTCACTACGAAATCTCCCTAAAAGACAGAGCTTTTGCAAGCACCTCAGATATTTCCCAAGCTGTGAGACTCATCAGATCTAGGCTGCTCATTCAGAGCTATGTGGTTTTTCCAGTGAACCTGACAAGTTTTAACATGACCTGAACGAAGTACGAAGGAAGAGAACATTTATTCTCTTCATATAGAGAAGAGAGCTCGAGTTTGCTTTCCTGTACTGAAAGAGGTGAAAGGGAATATAGTACAAACCCTTTTAAAGCA
Organism: Phylloscopus whistleri; assembly: GCA_017589585.1. Lineage (NCBI taxonomy): Eukaryota > Metazoa > Chordata > Aves > Passeriformes > Phylloscopidae > Phylloscopus > Phylloscopus whistleri. The sequence goes on from JADMLD010000285.1 coordinate 416,659, forward strand.
AATTCAGATCTTGTAGCTGCTGAATCTTACTTTCTATGAGTTAACCTCTGTCAGGAAGTGAGGTACTGGAGCAATGGACCCACCTGCGCTTTGAGTTGTATCTTAGAAGAAAGGATCGGTAGAAACTGATCTTTTTTTGCCACCATGAATAAATACTCTGTCTGAGTGAACAAAGGCTTGGTAAAGGCACGCTCTTTTGCTCTTTTGAGAACTTTTCACGCTTTCAATTGATCTGACATTCAGTTTGTGGTTCCAAGTCTGGTTTTCAGCAACTCTACATTAACTCCTGTTTTTCACCCAGGGGTGAGAAAGTGCTAGCAGATTCACTGAGCAGCTGATGGGAGCTTTGGGGATGGTCAGAGCTCACTTACCTGTCACCATCGTCGCCTTCCGCCTGTCCCGGAGCCGCATCCCGAGCGCCTCAGACGCCTCCAGAACGCATCTTGGAACTACAGCAGGCAGGAGAGCCTTTCCTGGCAGAGGGCAGCTGAACCAACCATGTCTGGCAGTGAGATTTTTGGGCTTCCGACGGCTTTTTTTGGGTGATACCTGATCGGAGAGCCAAAATTCCCCTGGCCAGGAGCAACTGGAGCAACTGGCTTTCTCATTCCTGGGAATGACTCACCTGCCAGGGTAGGTGAGCGCTCCGCTCACTTCCTGGCTGCGGAGAGCCCAGGACGCAGACAGTGATTCACCGGGAGGCGCTGGGGCAGGAGCAGCCCCTGCGCGGAGCCCGCGGGGTGAGCGCCGCTGCCTCTGCTCCCGGCGCACACCGGCTCGGCCGATTCACCCTCCGCCTGAAAAATCTGCTGCTGGATGGGTGAAAATGTCTGCTCATCGAGATTATCCCGTCGACTGTTCATTTGGTTATATTTAGATTATCTTTAGGGTTGTGCTTTGAACAGGTCCTTCCTTCTGAATGAGGATGGAGGATGAAAGTGGAAGGCCAGGTCTGTCACTCAGGGCTGCAGCCGCAGTGACCCGAGTGTCTGCTCCCTGCCGCGGTGCTCCCTAGGACTGCCTGAGCCCACTGCCCCTCACAGCCCTGCCCTCAGTGCTCCTGGCCGTACCTGTGTCTGCAGTCAGACTATTCAGTGCCTTTAGAGCACTGAAACAATCACGGGGTAAAATTGGGACATATTATATTGGGACTGTTCTGTTGGGACAAAGTTCTGCTCCATCTCAGTGGAGGATGAAGTGGGTATTTTTCCATATCTGCTGCCTTCTTTAAAAGAAACCAAATTCCCATCTCTCTCGTAAAAAAATCAGGAGAAAATAAAAAATTATCCCAGTGCTCCGAGAGCAGTGGCTGCCAAGGCCACTTGTCATCTGCTCTGCCTGGACTTTTCCACAGACATGTTTAAATTTTTTTCTCAAGTATCTGAGGGCCTGAGCTCCTGGTGCCCCTCTGCTGAGACTGGACACCCCTGCACAGGAGCCCTGTCAGCTGCAAGGGGCCAAGCCAGGGCAGGGCCCACCTGCAGTGCTGAGCAGCTTCTGCTGGCCTCTGTCCAGGGAACCCGGTGCTAAATCCCACATTTCTGCTTGTGGGCAGACTGTGAAATTTCCTCTTGCCTCGGGACCTCTCCCTGGAATCAGGCACAGCCCCTGATCACAGGAGACTGCTGGCACAGCTGCCCTTTGAAGCCCAGCTTTTGCAAGGCAAAGCAAACCCATGCAGATGAAGCTGCAGGAACAGGGCTTCCCTCTGTTGTGTTTCACAGCTGCCAAACCCATCCCAGCAGCTGGATATCCTGACAGGAGGGGATGGTCCCTGCTGCAGCCACCTGCCCCCTGAGGATGGAGAAGGCTTTCCCTGCAGGCAGGGAGAGGAGCCTTGGTGCAGCCTTTGCCCTGCACGTGTAGGGAGCTGTGTGCCAGCCCCCACCTCCCCTTCTGTGGCTGTCCCTTGTGCTGCAGGGCCTGGCAGCTGCCTCCTGGGGACAGGGGCACCAAACTCAGAGGCTCTGTGGGGGTTTCTACGCTCCTGGAACAATGCCCTGCACGAGGCAGTGAGCTCCAGAGGCAGTGCTGGGCAGAGCACAGTTCCTGCAGCCCTGCCCAGGGGCACAGCAGGGCTCCAGGGGCACAGCTGGATTCCAGGGGCACAGCTGGATTCCAGGGGTACAGCTGGGCTCCAGGGGCACAGCTGGATTCCACGGGCACAGCTGGGCTCCAGGGGCACAGCTGGATTCCAGGGGCACAGCTGGATTCCAGGGGTACAGCTGGGCTCCAGGGGCACAGCTGGATTCCAGGGGCACAGCAGGGCTCCAGGGGCACAGCTGGATTCCACGGGCACAGCTGGGCTCCAGGGGCACAGCAGGGCTCCAGGGGCACAGCTGGATTCCAGGGGCACAGCAGGGCTCCAGGGGCACAGCAGATCTCCAGGGACACAGCAGGGCTCCAGGGGCACAGCTGGGCTCCAGGGACACAGCTGGGCTCCAGGGGCACAGCTGGGCTCCAGGGGCACCAGCAGGGCTCCAGGGACACAGCTGGATTCCAGGGACACAGCAGGGCTCCAGGGGCACAGCTGGGCTCCAGGGGCACCAGCAGGGCTCCAGGGACACAGCAGGGCTCCAGGGGCACAGCTGGATTCCAGGGACACAGCTGGATTCCAGGGACACAGCAGAGCTCCAGGGACACAGCAGAGCTCCAGGGGCACAGCAGGGCTCCAGGGACACAGCTGGGCTCCAGGGGCACAGCTGGGCTCCAGGGGCACAGCAGGGCTCCAGGGACACAGCTGGATTCCAGGGACACAGCAGGGCTCCAGGGGCACAGCTGGGCTCCAGGGGCACAGCTGGATTCCAGGGACACAGCTGGGCTCCAGGGACACAGCTGGATTCCAGGGGCACAGCTGGGCTCAGGGAATGCAGTCACCCCTGCAGCTCTCAGGCCTGCAGTCCAGCAGCACTCCTTGCCTACATTTGTGTTTCAACACTGCCAGTGCAGGTGGTCTCCCAGGCTGGGGTCCAAGAACCAGAGCAGCAGCATGTGCCGTGGGGAAAGAGAGAAGAAGTTGAAAGTGAAAACCGAAGTGTTTAAAAAATGTAATTTAATTGCTTGCAGAGAGCCAAGTGTTTAGGGGCTGGCACTCTGGGAGTTGGCACACCAGAACTGGTGTGTTAGTAATGGTCCAGTAACACACAAAATCTGCCCCAGAGTGGGGTTTCGGTTTGTTTGGTGTTTGGATATGGTGCAAAGGCACGTTAATTTTCCTTGAAACCTCTGTATTTTGGTGTGCCAGGAGGACATGCTGGGTTAGCCCCCGTGCCCTGGCAGCCCCCAGCAGGCTCCAGGGCAGGCGTTGCTGGCTCTGCCAGGCTGAGCAGGTCAGGACGGGCTGGCACACGGAGCCCTGGCATGTGGGGAGATCATCATAAAAACAGCGCAGGAGAAACACCAAGGTCTGATGGAAAGAGGAGCTGAGGGTAACCTGTAACTTAACTATTGTTCACCTTATTTACAGGCTGGATGTCCCTTTTTGTGTGTTGATGATTAGAGAGCAGCTCTCAGATTTCATAAGAGCCCAAACGACGTTATTACAACAATTACTGCGTTGCTTCATTCTGAAACGTCTCCACTGCCATATTTAGCAATGTGAGCTGCAAGGTGATGTTAAAGCAGATTCATCACCTGGGTAATGCCCAGGACTGGCAGGTTCTGTTCTTTAAGCAGAAAAGTGTCAGCAAGATCAGAGCTTGCAGCAGGGGAGGATTCTGCAGTGCTGCAGCTGCAGATGGGAAGGTGGAAGGGGGAGGATTCTGCAGTGCTGCAGCTGCAGATGGGAAGGTGGAGGAGCTGACATTTCCCCTCTGCTGACCTGGGTCACTCCAGCCACCCTGTGATGCCCCTCACTCACAGGAGAGGAAGGAGGAAAGTATCAGATTGAGAGCTGACTTTAAAAGCTCCATTCCTTTTCCCTCTGTCCTCACACTCCTCACCGTGTGCTGACAGGGAACCTGCAGTTCCAGGCCTTGGCTGATCCTGTCTGTGGGCTCAGGTCTGTCCTGGTGCCCCCAGTGCTCCCCTGTGCCCTGCTGGCTCTGTGCATGTGCCATCATGTGGGCCAGACCTGGGCTGCTTGACTTGTCTGCCCTGCTCCTGCTCAGGATGCAAATCCTGGTTTGCATTGCTAATTACCTGAAGCACTGCTGTGCTATGAGAGTTTCCTGAGTGCCCAGAACTGTGGGAGCCTGGATGGGGGGATGTGTGTGGCTGTGCCAGGATGTCTCTGGAGAGCAGTTTGGGCACTCAGGAATTACCATGCTGTCCCTCTGGGGAGGGGCAGTCCAAGGACTGGAGGGTGCCTGTGTTAGGTGAGGGTATGAAATATTTCCTTTTTCTGAAACACAAGCAAAATAATCTGCATAAGCCTCCATGTACACAAATGAGTGATTTCCCATTAAACTCAGGTGCTGAGTGCCCTGTAGCTCCCTTTTCAGGAGCCCAGTGACCCCCAGAGATGTTTGGGACACGTGTCAGTACTGTCTGTGCAGAGCTGGCCCACGGCAGCCTGGGCAGGGGTCATTTCTGCAGAGGGGTTCAAAGCCTCCTGCCCGTGTTCAGTTCCTGGGCTGTCTGGAGTGGGGACATTTCTCTGTGGGAAGGGAGAGCCCTGCTGCTGCCTGGGGCTGTGGTGGGCTGCAGGGAGCACGGGTGAGGTGGGAGCTGTGTTTGCTGTCCTGCACAGCTGCTGGATCAGGGGACAGCCAGGGAGGGCTCTGTCAGGGCACTGCCAGCACCTTCCAGGTGGGCTGGGAGCCCAGTCAGGTTTGCAGGAGTGGTGGCTGCTGCACTGAACAGGCTTTGGTGAACTCCATCAATGCCTTGGCTGCACGGAAGGGATGTGGGGAGCCCCGCGGCACGCTGCTGTGCTCCCTGCCAGGGCAGAGCTGCTGTGCTCCCTGCCAGGGCAGAGCTGCTGTGCTCCCTGCCAGGGCAGAGCTGCTCTCCAAACACAGCCCTGTGTGAGCACCTGCAGAGCAAAGCACTGGCTGGGCATTTCTGTCAGCCTGGAAAAACAGAGACCCAAACTTTGAGGTGTTTTAACTGTTGTGATTTTTACCCCATCTGGAGGCAGTGACCTAGGACTTTGTAGAAAAAATGTGCAAAATCCCAAGTGCTAGAATTCAGGGATCCCTAAGTGGATGGAGCAGGTGTTCTGTCCTTGCAGTCACCTTCACTTCTTTGCTACAGTGTTTGGTAGCTTTGGCTCCCTTTTACCGACCTAAGAAGCAACAGCCGAAAAACAGATGAGTAAGACACCTCAGAAACCTTTGGCACACCCTTTATTTAAGGACCAACTCATCCCATTTTGTGGTTACACCCACCCTAGCACACAGGCTCTCAGCACTGAGCTGCCCCAGCTGCCCGTGTGTGTGCACAGCCTTGGATGAGCCTTGAGCACGAGCACAAATCAGAGAAAGGAAATTTCTGTTCTTCAGCATCTTCTTAGTTTCTCAGTGCCACAGTGCTGTGTAACCCCTGAGCCGGGTGCAGTCAGTGCTGGGAGCCCTTGGCACCTCTGTGATTCACAAGGAAGCGCTGAGATGGAGTTTTGTCCTGACTTCCTCCCCACTCTGCGGGATTTGGGAGCACAGATTTCAGTGGGCACCTGCTCTGTGGAAGGTCACAGCTGCTTTAGAGACCCCCCTCTCCCAGTGTTAGCTCAGGCCCCTCTGTTAATTGTCACTCTGTGTAAGGCTGAGAGGAACCTTTCCAGGCTCCTGTGTGCTCCTCTGAGCAGTTACTGAAGTGCTGACTATTTCAGCAGCTAAGAATCTATTGTATTTACTTTTCCTAAAGGAGCAAAGTTAATCCTGTTAACAGTGTGTGTGTGTGGTGAGAGCCTTTAATGCAACAGCATTTAATCCGAGAGGCAGACAATGGCTGAGATAACACTGATTAATGGGGAAATTCAGAACCCATTGAAAGCTGATTGCAGATTAGTGCAGTTTGGAGTTAGGAAGGGTGTTGCAGCTGTGAAAGGTATGCAATGTGCCTGGTGAAGAAGATGTAGTGGGTAGAAGTTGCTAAATAAGACATCTCCCAATGTGGCAGAGGCTGGGGAACCCCAGGGGCAGATGTAATTAATGCACAGCAATCTAAATCAGCTTGGAAAAAATCGAGCTGTATGGAGCAACCTGCTGGATTGGATTAGGCTGCTGTAAACAAGGAATTTCTAAAAATAGCAGTCCAGTGGTGATCAAAGTGTCTGGCACGTGTGAGAGAGTGTAAAGCTGGCAGGAGAGCTGGGGGAGAAGGGATGGCTGGGGATAAGGGACACTGCTGTCTTGAGACAGTGATGTAAACTCCAGAATTTTGGATTAGAAAGTGGTTTCTGCCCGGGCACAGTGGCTGTGGGGTAGCCAGGGAGAGCTCAGGGGAGTGCTCTGGGGAGCTGGGTGGAGGGGGATCCTCTGGCTGGGGGGGCTCAGGCTGTGTCCCCTGCTCCCCTCTCTTGGCTGTTGCTGGGACTGGGAGGGTGAAGGTGCCACCAAGGGGGACATCTCTGGCTGTGCTCCCTGGTGAGTGCTGGGGTGGGGCTGAGCTCCACCCGGCCCTGGGGCCCCTGTGTGGGGGATGCAGCCCTGGGTGCTCTGCTGGCCCTCAGGAGGAGCAGCTGCCCCCACTGTCCTCCACCAGAGACCTGCTGGGAGCAGAGAGGAAGGATGGTGAAACTGTGGGTGCTGGGAAAGTAATTCCATGTGTGAGAGAGGCCAGGAGGGATGGGAAGGGACTTGTTCTTCCCTCTGCTCCTGTTCCCTGCTCTTGGTGTGCAGCCCAGCTGGCACTCAGGGTAGGAGTTACTGACATGCACAGTCAGCAGCTCCCAGACAAGGCTGAACTGCCCTTCAGAGCAGCTGCAGCTAGGGAGCTGCTCAGGTGTCAGTGAGATGTTCTGTTAACAGCAGAGAGAATTAACCTGTGGACTGTCTTAGGCAGTTTCAGCAAGAGCCTTTTGCCCATTAATGCTATGCAGTGAGTGTACATAGAAAATCCATTTTGCTGCATTTATTGAGTGTTAATGTTAGTTGGCAAACACCCCTTTGTGTTCCTCAGCAGAAGTAAACCAAACTCTTTTCAATTTCTCTATGAACGTGCAGAGTGCAGGATCAAGACTCAGTAGCAGACACTCGCGTGTCCAGTTCGGTTTTGGGGTTTGTCTGGGCTGTTCTCTGCAGAGCCTTCACCCTCCTGTACAGCACCTTCTCCACAAAGGGCTTGCACAGGAACAGGTAGATCAGGGGGTCCATGCAGACGTTGGTGGCCGCCAGCCACAGCGTGCTCTCCTTGGCCACGAAGAGCTGGTTCTGCAGGCGGCACTCCATGTGGGCGCCGGTCTGGCTCAGGGTGTAGGGAACCCTGCTGAAGTGGAAGGGGGCAAAGCACAGGAAGAACACGGTGAAGATGATGAATACCTTCCCCTTGATCCGTTTTTCGCTTCCGCTGCCTTTCTTCTGTGTTTTTGTGTAAGACTCGTACACCTTTTTGGCAATAATTGTGTAAAATAGCAGCATGAGGATGAGGACAGTCCAGAAGACGAGCTGACAGATGTAGTTGACGGCTTCGTGCCATTTGAGTCCCAGGGGGCTCTTCAGGGAGGCACACTTCCTCACGGACTGCGGCGTGGCCGGCTTGTTGGACAGGATCATGTTGGGCAGAGAGAGAACGAGGAAGAAGAGCCAGACCAGGCTTGCCAGGATCTTTGCTGAGGTCAGGTTTTGCACCCAGAACTTCCCAAAAGGCCTGACGATCTTCAGGAACCTGTCGAAGGCGATGAGGCCCAGCAGCACGATGCTGATGTACATGGTGTCGTAGAACAGCACGGCCGAGACGCGGCAGACGAAGGCCTTGAGCTGCCACGGCCCCAGGCCAGAGTCCGTCAGGATCTTCAGGGGCAGCATCAGCGTCATGACAAAATCAGAGACCAGGATGCTTTTCAAGTAGACAATGAAAGTGGACGTGCTGGGGATGTGGAAGAAAGCCCAGCAGGCCAGGCTGTTGAGCAGCAGCCCCAGGAGGAAGAGCAGCGTGTAGAGCACGGGGAAGAGCAGGTGGGTGGTGGTGGTGTCGCGGGGGCACTGCGCAGGGGAGCCCGCCCCGCTGCTGTTCACTGCACTGCTGCCGTTGGCAGGGCCTCCCAGCCCTGGGAACAGGCTGGGGGAAAGGGAGAGAGCACAGGACACAGGTGGTGTTACATGTTACAGGTATGACATGTGTACATAATGCATGACATGTGTTACGTGTATACATAATACATGACACGTGTTACATGTATACATAACACATTACATGTATTACATGTATACATAATACATTACACGTGTTACATGTATACATAACACATTACATGTATTACATGTATACATAATACCTGCCACATGTTACATGTATACATAACACATTACATGTATTACATGTATACATAATACATTACACGTTTTACATGTATACATAATACATTACACGTATTACATGTATAATAATACATGACATGTGTTACATGTACACATAATATATGACATGTGTTACATGTACACATAATACATTACACATGTTACATGTATACATAACACATTACATGTGTTACATGTATACATAATACATATATTACATGTACACATAATACATGACATGTGTTACATGTATACGTAACACATGACATGTATGACATGTTCCTCACAGTGACAGCAAGCTTGCATGAATGGACACAGAACCTGAGCGTGTGTTAAACAGAGCAATTGCTCTTCTGGTCCATGGAAAATCTAAGTCTTTGCTGGAATTGGAACTGTTTACAAGCTAACAGCCACTGAAGAGTTAAAAAGGTCCAGGGTAATGTCAGAGCAGGGTGTGAGAGCAGAATGCCTGGAGCACTCTTGCTCTTTCCATGGAAATGTATTTTAGCACTGAATAGGAAAGGCCAGCCGCTTCTGGGTAAGTGACTTCTGGTAATTCTTCCCAAGCACCCCCCGTTTCCCTTTCTCAGCACAGCTCTAGACAGCATTTCCAAGGCCAGGTGCACACAGGTGGCTCCCAGCCCTGAGCACCAGCTGCCCGAGCACCCCATCACACCCCATCACACCCCCAAACACCCTGACCATGCACGTACCTGGGCAGACCTGCAGCAGCTGTTGCAGAGGCCTCTGTGGCTGTCCCCATCTCATCCACTGCTCCTCTGCCAGCAGAAGCCTTGAGCAAAATGTTCAGAGTGGGGAAATGTGTAGAAAGATGAGACCTTTGTCTGTTGGTGTGTGGTTTCCTTCCTCATTTTCACGTGTTCGCCTGGGTTAGTCATGTTCACTGTTGCTTTTGTCTCTTCCCTTTGCTCTGGGTGAGAAGGCACACCATCTTCTCCTAAACTAGAAAAAGAAACCGGACCCTGCCTCTCAAGGCAGGCACATTTCTGGGTTTGTGTGTGCGTGGGACAGACCTGCTGTCCCTGGACTGGTGGGATGAGCAAACACAGAGTGTTTCCTGACAGCATTCCAGGGTAACCCTCACGTGTGCCTCCTCGTTGTTGTCTGTGTGTGAATCCCACGCTCTGGATGGCACCAGCCCCTGCCAGTGCTCCCAAGGGTCTGCTCAGAGACACCCTACAGTGGGTGCTCAGCCCCAGAGCCACCTGCCCTGATGTGCTCAGGCTGCCCCTCTCCTGCTCCTGCTCTTACTGACACATCCAGCTCTCCTGTGGATCTCCAGGATGACTCCTGGGGTTTCCTGGAGCCAGGGGATGCACTGTGCTGCTTACAGGCACTTTCTGGTCCTGGCAGGAGCTGCTGCTGTGGACTGGTGGTGTGTTTGTTGGGTACAGTGCTGGAACTGGGTGTATTTCCCTGGGGCAGAGCTGTTTGTGTGTCCATTGCTGCCTGCTGGTGTGACAGCTGTGGCTCAGGGCTCACTGCATTTCCCTGGAGCAGAGCTGTTTGTGTGTCCATTGCTGCCTGCTGGTGTGACAGCTGTGGCTCAGGGCTCGCTGCATTTCCCTGGAGCAGAGCTGTGTGTGTGTCCATTGCTGCCTGCTGGTGTGACAGCTGTGGCTCAGGGCTCACTGCATTTCCCTGGAGCAGAGCTGTGTGTGTGTGTGTGTGCATTGCTGCCTGCTGGTGTGACAGCTGTGGCTCAGGGCTCGCTGCATTTCCCTGGAGGTGTGACAGCTGTGGCTCAGGGCTCACTGCATTTCCCTGGAGCAGAGCTGTGTGTGTGTGCATTGCTGCCTGCTGGTGTGACAGCTGTGGCTCAGGGCTCGCTGCATTTCCCTGGGGCAGAGCTGTGTGTGTGTCCATTGCTGCCTGCTGGTGTGACAGCTGTGGCTCAGGGCTCACTGCATTTCCCTGGAGCAGAGCTGTGTTTGTGTCCATTGCTGCCTGCTGGTGTGACAGCTGTGGCTCAGGGCTCACTGCATTTCCCTGGAGCAGAGCTGTGTTTGTGTCCATTGCTGCCTGCTGGTGTGACAGCTGTGGCTCAGGGCTCACTGCATTTCCCTGGAGCAGAGCTGTGTGTGTGTCCATTGCTGCCTGCTGGTGTGACAGCTGTGGCTCAGGGCTCACTGCATTTCCCTGGAGCAGAGCTGTGTGTGTGTCCATTGCTGCCTGCTGGTGTGACAGCTGTGGCTCAGGGCTCACTGCATTTCCCTGGAGCAGAGCTGTTTGTGTGTCCATTGCTGCCTGCTGGTGTGACAGCTGTGGCTCAGGGCTCGCTGCATTTCCCTGGGGCAGAGCTGTGTGTGTGTCCATTGCTGCCTGCTGGTGTGACAGCTGTGGCTCAGGGCTCACTGCATTTCCCTGGGGCAGAACTGTGTGTGTGCATTGCTGCCTGCTGGTGTGACAGCTGTGGCTCAGGGCTCGCTGCCAGGTGGGCAGTGGCTCCTGTTCAGGCCGTTGCCTGGGGCAGGTGTGGGTTGCTCCCCGAGGTGCTCAGGCTGCAGCTGAGGCAGGGAGTCTGTGCAGCAATAGCTGGCACGTTTTGGTTACTGTGGGTGCTGGTGTCAGTGTTCAATGGGTGCTGAGAACAAACAGCCCTGAGGGTGGCTGGGATTGAGCACCCCCAGCACCGTCCCCAGCGTGATGTGTCCTGGCTGCCCTGGAGCCTCCTGCTCCCCCTCTGGTGACCATGCCAGGGTGTCCCAGCCCAGTGCAATGCCCCGGGGCTGATGGCCACGGCAGTGCCTTCCACGTTTTCTCCCAGGCTGAGCTCCTGATGCTGTTCCCAGCTGTCAGAGGCAGCGGGTACCAGGGATCTCTGCAGAGCCACCAGTGCTGGCTCTGGGGACAGGCAGGTCTGTGTGTCTGCTGTCTGCACAGCTCACCTGAGCAGGGAGAGCAGCCCCTGGCTGATTGCCACTCTCTCTCCGTGTGTAGGTGCAAAAACTGCCTGGGGTGAGAACTGGGTGGGAGTGGGGCTTTGGGCACTTCCCTCCCCGGGCATTACTGGGAACTGCTCTGGCCTGTGGGTGCTGGGGGAGCACGCTCAGGGGCTGGGCACTGCTCCCAGGGCAATCCTGGTGCCCTGTGCTCTGTGGGGGAGCCCAGTTACTGACTGTGTCAGCTGGAGCAGGGCCCCCAACAGTCTGTGCAGGGCGAATTCCTCCCAGCAGGGAATCAGAGATGCACAGACCCCAGGACCGAGTGTGGCAGCAAGGGAGCAGCAAGGGAGCTGCCTTCTAACTTCTTGGGAAGTTGGGTTTGGGTTGTGGCAGTGCCCTGGCAGGCAGGGCCACGCCCCAGGAAGGCTGCACAGGTTTTGGGAGGATGAGTTCTTGTGTGATGGGGACACACTCTGCTCAACTGGAACTGTTGGCAGTGCTGATAAATGAACCACAACTTATTCCAATAGCCCACAATCTATTCCATGTGCAAGAGCTGTGATACCTCAGAATGTCATGTACTTGAAAATACTTCCCTGTTTTCTTTCATGTCTTCCAGGTGCAAAAAGAGAAGTGGTTGTGTATTTTGTATGGTGCAAAAACCTGCCCTTGATCATCAGTGAAGAAGTTACCACGAGTCTGTCTTTCCCCAGGATCTCAGTATGATGTAAATCGAGTGTTTGTATGTTTTCTACATAAACATTTATATGTTTTCTACACAAACATTAATATGTTTACTAATATAATGTTCTCTGTGAAAACGTACAGTTTCATTTATTTATGTAGTAGAGGGAGGATTTGGGGATTTAATTCATATCAAGATAAGCCTGATTATGAAGTCATTTCCTCTGACATACAACCATTAATTATTGGTCAATGGATTAGGAACTGCAAGCATAGAGTGAGATAAGCAAATTATTCTGTTACCAAAAACCTGCACAGATGGCTCCTCTACATCTGGCCTAGGCTTCTGTTTGTTCTGCCAGTTGCATACGAGGTGACAACTCCCTGTACTGAAAAATCACCTCTGCTGTGGATTTTATCTGCATTTCTCAGATCCTGTGCTGTCATGGACTTTACTCCAGCCCAAGTTCAGCTGTTTCTGCAAAATCTTTACAGTTCATTATATCATCTGTAGCATTTCATGATTCTGTTTTAAGTTTTTCCTCACAGTTCCAGCTTTAAGTTCAGACTTTTCAGACTTCTCCCCAGCAGTTCTGAGGCGTGGAGGTTGGGGTCAGGGAGCTCCTGTTTTGGCTGGGGGGAGTTTGGGGTCAGGGAGCTCCTGTTTTGGCAGGGGGGAGTTTGGGGTCAGGGGAGCTCCTGTTTGGGCAGGAGGGGAGGTTGGAGAGCTCCTGTTTTGGCAGGGGGGGAGTTTGGGGTCAGGGGAGCTCCTGTTTTGGCAGGGGGGAGTTTGGGGAGCTCCTGTTGTGGCAGGTGGAGTTTGGGGAGCTCCTGTTTTGGCAGGGGGGAGTTTGGGGAGCTCCTGTTGTGGCAGGTGGAGGTTGGGGAGCTCCTGTTGTGGCAGGTGGAGTTTGGGGAGCTCCTGTTGTGGCAGGTGGAGGCTGGGGAGCTCCTGTTGTGGCAGGTGGAGTTTGAGGAGCTCCTGTTGTGGCAGGTGGAGGCTGGGGAGCTCCTGTTGTGGCAGGTGGAGTTTGGGGAGCTCCTGTTGTGGCAGGTGGAGGCTGGGGAGCTCCTGTTTTGGCAGGGTGGAGGTTGGGGAGCTCCTGTTGTGGCAGGATGGAGTTTGGGGAGCTCCTGTTGTGGCAGGTGGAGGTTGGGGAGCTCCTGTTTTGGCAGGATGGAGTTTGGGGAGCTCCTGTTGTGGCAGGTGGAGTTTGGGGAGCTCCTGTTGTGGCAGGTGGAGGTTGGGGAGCTCCTGTTGTGGCAGGATGGAGTTTGGGGAGCTCCTGTTGTGGCAGGTGGAGGTTGGGGAGCTCCTGTTTTGACAGGGGGGAGTTTGGGGAGCTCCTGTTGTGGCAGGTGGAGGCTGGGGCAGGGGGACTGCTCTGTTGTTTAAGCTGTCTCGTTTTGCAGGCAGTGGTTCCAGGGTGCTCGTGCTTCACTGCAGGAGTGTTTCTGAAGAAGCTGGTGAAGTTGTGAATGCTCCTCGTGGGTCTGTGCTGCTGCCACCCCCAGTGTGGGCAGGAAGGGGCCGTGCAGTGCTGGGATCTACAGCGGGGTCTGCTCAGAGTCATCCCCCTCGTTCTGCTCCCTGCCCTGTGCCCCGAGCCCCGGCACTGCCCTGTGCTGGCACAGCACGTCCAGCAGGGATTTCCTGAACGATTTGCAAAGGAAAAAGTAAATGAAAGGGTCCAGGCAGGCGTTGAGGGACGTCAGCCACAGCGTGGTCTCCTTCAGGTAGAACAGGGCGTTCTGAGCTGAGCAGTGGAACACGTCTCTCGTTTGGCTCAAGGTGTAGGGGATCCTGGTAAAGTGGAATGGCACAAAACAAATAAAGAACACAGCAATGATGATGAAAACCTTGAGATTGACAGCCTTTTTGGATGCCTTCCCCGTGCTTCGTGTCCTTTTGTAGGATTTGTACAGCTCCTTGCTGATGAGGATGTAACAAACCACGATGACTGCTAAGTTCACCCAGAAGATGAGCTGACAAATGTAGTTCACAATTTCATGCCAGACTAAGCCAAACTCTGATTTGAGGAGAGCACACTTCCTCACGCTCTTGGGTGTTTTCTTCTTATTATTTAAAATCATGTTGGGTAAGGAGAGAGCAAACATTGACACCCAGATGGCCGTGGACAGGACCTTGGCAGCCAGAAGGCTCCGTGGAGTTGATGTTCTGAAGGGTGAGGTGGCTTTCTGATAGCGATCTATGGTGATCAGCCCGAGGAAGAGGATGCTGATGTACATGGTGAAGTAAAACACAACCTGGCTGACCTGGCACACGAACCCTCGCAGCACCCAGGACACCAGCTTGGCGTCACTGAGGATTTTGAAGGGAAAAGTCAAGATCATGAGGAAGTCAGAAATTACAGTGTTCTTGAGGAAGATGATGAAATTGGATTTGCTGGATATTTTAAAGAAGACCCACATGGCCAGGCCATTCATGGTGATCCCCACCAGGAACAGAAATGTGTAGAGCAAAGGGAAGATGACCTGGCTGATCCTGCTGTCGCTGGTGCAGTTGCTTTCATTCCTGGAGGTGCTGAATTGGGCTGTGGCTTTCATTTGCATTGTGGTTTTCACTCTCCCTGGAGAAACAAACAGGAAAAAAAAAGAAGAAATTGAGAGTTTTATCTGTTATGAGGCTTCAGCCTTTTCAGTCAGCTTTGAATTGTTGTGTTGTGAACAAATGCCCTCAGCTGGTGGGGCCCCAGTGGGGCCAGGGCAGCTCTCAGGTGTGCAGGGATGCAGTTTCTGATGTGACTGTGTCTCTGTCAGGGCTCTGCCTGTGTAGAACAGGCACTCAGGGGAGTTGATGTGCTCTCAGCTGATGCCCAAATCCCCCAAAAAGCTTTTTTTCTTCCTAGAAGGTGGAAAAATTTGGCTTTTGCTTTGAAGAATGAGCCAGGTTTGTGTGCCAGGTGCAATGCTGTGGGCACGAGCCCTGGCAGAGCACGGGCTGCAGCCCCAGGTGCCCCAGGCAAGGGCAGAGGCTGCTCTGGGCAGCCCCTCCAGCTCTCCACCGTGGGCAGCAGAGCTGCTGTGGGACCCTCGGGGTGGGCAGAGGCAGCAGCAGCAGCAGCTGAGCATCCCAGGCTGAGGCTCACCCCCTGCTCTGCCTGGGCTGGTGTCTGAGCCAGCTGCAGATCCCAGCTGATGCACTGTCAGCTGCTGCTTCTGTTTTCTCTAGAAAAGAGGGAGAAACGAAATTTGAAGAAATGATTAGCAGTTTGCTTCCTGCCTTTGAGTGTCCCCCAGAGGCACTCTCTGTACAGGGAGCAGGGATTTGTCAGAGTGTGCAGCTCCTCTGAGCACAGAGCTGCCTTCCTGGCTGCCCCTTCTTGGCCTGAGTCCTCAGTGCTATTTCTGCACACAGCTTGTTTCTTAAAACTTCTAAAGCACTTGAAACAAGTAGGGATTTGTTACTTTGGAGAAGGTTATTAGTGAAGGAAATATTTTTTCCATATATGACTTGTAGAGCAGTGCTTCAAGTTTTTAAGTGATGTACAGGATGTCAACATTGTGAGATATACACGTAATTGAATGAATATAAACAGTTACAGTGAAATAAACCACACATCTTCCAATTTCTTTGGGATGTGCAAGACAGAATTTAGGAGCTGCACTGTTTTTTCAGTGGGTTTGTATGTAGTGTCACAGTTTCTGAACATCTGTCTTCTATTTACAGATCTGCTGCAGAGTATTGATCCAGGGGAGTTTGGAGGGGCATCCCTTTGACCCTGTCCTTGTAAATACACACAGAATTCTGAGAGCAGATTGCATTTTCCCTTCTGTGTTTTCTCCCACTCTGCAGTGGTTCCCTTTGGCACTCTTTCCTCCCTGGTGACAGCCACGGGAGAGGGTTTTGTGTCAGAGTTGGCTTCCCCTCAGGTTTCTGCAGGTGATGACAGGGGGACAGGCAAAGAGACTTCACTTCTGTCTGCTCCTTCCAGGATGGATCCTCGAGCCAGGAGTGTGATCAGCACATGATTCTGCTTCATGGTGTGGGTAAGGAGCGTGATGAAGCAAGGCATCAGCTGAAGATTTCCAAGAGCAGAGGTTTCCTGAACAAGAGGAGCACTGCAGAGATGGGTGGTAAGTGCTCCAACCCCACTGCTGGGCTCTGGGAGTGAAGCTGGCAGGAGCTGGGAGCTCAGCACGCTGTCTGGAGCCGTGCACATCAGCCCATAACTTGGTTTTCCTCTGCTTGGCAGTCCCTGGGAGACGGGCTGAGCAGAGCCCTGCCCGTGGTGCCTGGGGATGAGCAGTGGCCACCACAAATCCTGTTTGCCCCTGCAGCAGCTGGCTGCAAACACTGGTGCTGGGGTGCAGCCTGGAAGGTGGGTGCTCCATGTCCCTTCCCCCCTGGCAGCACGGAGTGCAGCTCCCCTGGAGGGTCACCTCCTCTGGAGGGTCACCTCTGTGCCCTGGGGTAACCAACCTCTCAGTGCTTTGACAGGGTTCCTGCTCTGCTCTGTCTGTCCCAATTACAATGGAAAACGGGGGCAGGCAGGGTTTGTCTGGTCATGAGTAGACTAACTAAAACTTACTAAGATTTTTACTGCCTGTTGAATCAGTAACAATGGAAACCTGCTAGGGCTCCATTAAATATAAAATACTGAGGTAACCTTTTATATCTGTTCAGTTATAAACTGAAGGGTGAAGGACAGAAGGCCAGGAAGAGCAAACCAGAGGCATTTCTGACCCTGGAGACCATGTTCACAAAAAGTGCAGCAGTTGTCCTCTTTTGGTCAGCAGCAGGTGACCTCTCAGGGGGTGTGGCAGGTGTGACCTTCAGAGTGCTGCTGTCCCTGGGCCGAACCCGGGACGGTTCTGTTTGCAGTCGTGTGGGTGTGAGGCGCCTTGTGAGCCCCTCCGAGCGTTCCTCTCCTCTCCTCTCCGGTGCGTTCTACCTGTGCGCGCTGTCCGTGCCCTGCGGCGGCCCGAGGAGCGGCTCTGGAGGCTGCTCAGGTGGGTGTGAGGGGATCGCTGTCACCCGGCTCGGACCGGGGCGGGCTGCTGGGGCTTCCCTTCGCTTGGCATCCCCGTGAAATCGCTGTGGCCCTCGCAGCCTTCGCTTCACCGCTGCCGCTCCTCTGCCCGCGCCAGGGCGGCGTGCGGGGCCGGGGGATGCTCGGTACCGGGGGAATGTTCGGTTCTGGGAGACGTTCGGTCCCGGGGGATGTTCGGTCCCTGGGGGGTGTTCGGTTCTGAGGGATGCTCGGTTCTGGGCGATGTTCAGTCCCGGAGGATGGTCAGTCCCGGGGGCCGTGCGGTGCCGGGGCCATGCGGTGCCGGGGCCATGCGGTGCCGGGGGATGTTCGGTCCCCGGGGGATGTTCGGTTCTGGGGGATGTTCAGTCCCCGAGGGATGTTCGGTCCCCGGAGGATGGTCCGTCCCGGAGGATGGTCAGTCCCGGGGGCCGTGCGGTGCCGGAGGATGCTCAGTCCCCGAGGGATGTTCGGTCCCGGGGGATGTTCGGTCCCGGGGGATGGTCAGTCCCGGGGGCCGTGCGGTGCCGGGGGATGTTCGGTCCCCGGAGGATGGTCAGTCCCGGGGGCCGTGCGGTGCCGGGGGATGTTCGGTCCCCGAGGGATGTTCGGTCTCCGAGGGATGTTCGGTCCCGGGGGATGTTCGGTCCCCGGAGGATGGTCAGTCCCGGGGGATGTCCAGTCCCGGGGGCCGTGCGGTGCCGGGGGATGCTCGGTTCTGGGGGATGGTCAGTCCCGGAGGATGGTCAGTCCCAGGGACCGTGCGGTGCCGGAGGATGTTCAGTCCCCGAGGGATGTTCGGTCCCGGGGGATGTTCGGTCCCGGAGGATGGTCAGTCCCGGGGGATGTCCAGTCCTGGGGGCCGTGCGGTGCCGGGGCTGAGGCCGCTCCCGGCTGGGTCAGCCCGGGGCTGCTCTGCTCTGCGCCCTCCCGTGCAGCCGTGCCCGCGGCACCGCGCCCCCTCACCCGCTGCCTCCCAGGGCTGGGGGTGCCCGGCTCGGTTCTGGGGCGCCTCGGCTGCAGGACAGGCAGTGCTGCGTGGAAAACCCGCAAAACTTCAGCTGCCGCAGCTGCCGTGCTCTGTGAAGGTTTCCTTTGGTGTGGGAAGAGGCACAAACGCCTTTGAGTTTGTGAAGTTTTATGCTTGAATGTTCAGTTCCTTCGTTTTTAAATTAAAAATTAATTAGGTTCCCGTGTGCCGTATTTTGGGCTTTTACTCTGTAAAGGAGGAGTGGAAACCTTTCAGATGCAGATCCACGCCCTGTGGTACTCACAGACTGCCCCAGTCTGTTTCCCCTCCTGCTTGTTTGGGGCTGCAGAGTTCAGATTTGTGGTTTCATTTCGTAGAGAACAGGAAAGTATTTCTCAGTATTTAAATAGGTTTACAGACACCTGGCAGCAGTACCATTGAGTCAGAAACAGTGGGAAAAAGAAATAGGAAATATAGGAGAACTACACAAGTATCTGAGCTCTGTGTTAATTTCTTCTGCTTACAAGCTAAAGTTCAATAACACAAAGAAAAAACAAGTTTTTTAACGTTAATCTACAACAACAAGGCAAAACTGTGTCTAGTAATAATACAAGGTATTAAATAATTGGTTAAAGAAATGTGCACTGAACTTGTTTGGAAACACCTTTTTTAATCAAGTGGAGTTAGAAATTCCTGCAAGCTTAATGCAATTTATGTATACATTCTGAAGCAGCTGTATTTAAGGTAATAACACTGCATTCATGCTCTCCTGGCTGCATTCAGAACACCCAAGCCCACTGCATGTTCTCAGTAACATTTCAGCTCCTTTCTAGGCTGCTGCCAGCCCGGCTCTTTCTCTCAGCCAGTTTGAAGCAATAATAAATTACAGCTCACAAATGCCCCGGGTAGAGACTCACCCTCTGTGGGTTGCTGTGCTCTGGTCTCTGCAGTGTGTGTCACTGAGGGGGGTGTGCTTGGGCTTGTGTGCCTGGAACTGTTACTTATCTTCCCTAAACTTCCTCTTTTTAAATAATTCTTTCACTTTTAAAAAAAATCCTGTCTCCTGACCACTCCTTCAGCCTTGCTTCTGGTGCAGTGCTGTCTCAGGGTGGAACACTCCCTGGGTTTCTGCCTTTGCCTTTGCACTGGCTGTCAGAGCAGGGTTACCTGGCTGAGCAGAGCAGAGTGCCCTGAAGGGACGCCTGGTGTCCCAGGAAGATGCTGGGGAGGAGGATGTTGGGCCTTACCCAGCTGCTGCTCACAATTCCAGCCCCAGAAATGTCCAAGAAGTGATGTGGAAATTCAAGACTTCGCAGGAAAACTTGAACAAACTGGGTGTATCAGCCTTATTATCTGCTAGATGCTGCTTATCCAAAGTGAGTTTGGAAACGTGTATGAAAAGCTAACCCAGCCAGGATTTTGGAGATGTCTGTGCAGTGCTAACCCAGCCAGGATTTTGTCATGCCAGCAGCTTTCCTGCACGTGCATTTGGAGGCAGCTCTCTCTCTGTTCCTGCCCCTCAGCAGTGCCTGTTCCCAGCTGATCTACAGCAACATTCAGCCTTCCAACCCTGCTCACTCTGGGGTTCCTGCTGGATCCCCTGGGGAGCCCCTGAGCTCCCAGCATGGGCTGCTCGGTGCTGGGCAGGTCCTGAGGGGAGGGCAGCAGCTGGGTGGGCAGTGCCCCAGTGCTTGGGGCAGCAGGCTGGGCCAGGTGAGCACACCTGGGGCCTCAGGGGCTCTGCACACCTTGGCTCTCCCCTCTGCTCCGTGCCTGTGCCTCTCCCCTCTGCTCTGTGCCTGTGCCTCTCCCCTCTGCTCTGTGCCCTCTGCTCTGCAGGGGCTGTCATTCCCATCCCTGTTGCTGGAAAGGTGTTGAGCACTCTGAGTTCTGCTGAAGCAGTCTGTGCAGCTCAGCAGAAGGGAGCGAGCAGCAGGCACTCGCTGCCAGTCAGGAATTGGCATCAGCAGCTGTGCTGCTCCAGACTGAACAGCTCAGGACAGTCTCTGCTGGTTTGAGGTCTGGAAATGAGGGAAGGTTCTGCTTTAGGTCATTGCTTCCTGTTATGGTGGGTGTTTCATTTATTAAATCTGTAATTTATAGATTATGGATTTTTGAATAATCTGTTTTTTCAAAGCATTAAGAGTTCTTATTGGCAGAATGACCAAACTGACAGAGACTAGATTTATATTGGATATGAGGAAGAAATTCTTTCCTGGCAGGGTGGGCAGGGCTGGCACAGGGTGCCCAGAGCAGCTGTGGCTGCCCCTGGATCCCTGGCAGTGCCCAGGGCCAGGCTGGACACTGGGGCTGGGAGCAGCCTGGGACAGTGGGAGGTGTCCCTGCCATGGCAGGGGTGGGATGGGATGAACTTTAAAGTTCCTTCCAACCCAAACCAGCCTGTGATCCTCGGGAGTGTGGGGCATCCCTGGCAGGGCAGAGCAGCTGAGAGGAAGCAGTTTTGTAAGAGCACAAAAGGGAACATTAAATGCAGCCAAACGAGTTTCACTCTGGAACAGGGAGAAAATAACTTGCACTGAGGTGAGTCACCTCTGCTGTTTCTTGAACTGTTACATAACCCTGAATCATGCCCCAAATCCCACATTGCACCCTATGGGGTCTCTGAAGTGAAATCCTTTAGTGCCACTTGACTTTGTGGCTGGGCTCCCTCCTGGTGGCAGTGCTGGCTGGGCAGAGGGGAGGGCCCAGCAGTGACTGCCAGAGCAGCTCTGAGCTGAGAGGGGTCACACTGAGCTGGGAGGGGTCACACTGGGCTGGGAGGGGTCACACTGAGCTGAGAGGGGTCACACTGGGCTGGGAGGGGTCACACTGGGCTGGGAGGGGTCACACTGAGCTGAGAGGGGTCACACTGGGCTGGGAGGGGTCACACTGAGCTGGGAGGGGTCACACTGGGCTGAGAGGGGTCACACTGAGCTGAGAGGGGTCACACTGAGCTGAGAGGGGTCACACTGGGCTGGGAGGGGTCACACTGGGCTGGGAGGGGTCACACTGAGCTGGGAGGGGTCACACTGGGCTGAGAGGGGTCACACTGGGCTGAGAGGGGTCACACTGGGCTGGGAGGGGTCACACTGGGCTGGGAGGGGTCACACTGAGCTGAGAGGGGTCACACTGAGCTGGGAGGGGTCACACTGGGCTGGGAGGGGTCACACTGGGCTCAGAGGGGTCACACTGGGCTGGGAGGGGTCACACTGAGCTGGGAGGGGTCACACTGGGCTGGGAGGGGTCACACTGGGCTGGGAGGGGTCACACTGGGCTGAGAGGGGTCACACTGGGCTGGGAGGGGTCACACTGGGCTGAGAGGGGTCACACTGAGCTGGGAGGGGTCACACTGAGCTGGGAGGGGTCACACTGGGCTGAGAGGGGTCACACTGAGCTGGGAGGGGTCACACTGAGCTGAGAGGGGTCACACCGGGCTGAGAGGGGTCACACTGAGCTGGGAGGTGTCACACTGAGCTGAGAGGGGTCACACTGGGCTGGAGGGGTCACACTGGGCTGAGAGGGGTCACACTGGGCTGGGAGGGGTCACACTGGGCTGAGAGGGGTCACACTGGGCTGGGAGGGGTCACACTGGGCTGAGAGGGGTCACACTGGGCTCAGAGGGGTCACACTGGGCTGGGAGGGGTCACACTGAGCTGAGAGGGGTCACACTGGGCTGGGAGGGGTCACACTGGGCTGAGAGGGGTCACACTGAGCTGGGAGGGGTCACACTGGGCTGGGAGGGGTCACACTGGGCTGGGAGGGGTCACACTGGGCTGGGAGGGGTCACACTGGGCTGAGAGGGGTCACACTGAGCTGGGAGGGGTCACACTGGGCTCAGAGGGGTCACACTGGGCTGGGAGGGGTCACACTGGGCTGAGAGGGGTCACACTGAGCTGGGAGGGGTCACACTGAGCTGGGAGGGGTCACACTGGGCTGGGAGGGGTCACACTGAGCTGGGAGGGGTCACACTGGGCTGGGAGGGGTCACACTGGGCTGGGAGGGGTCACACTGGGCTGGGAGGGGTCACACTGGGCTGAGAGGGGTCACACTGGGCTGAGAGGGGTCACACTGGGCTGGGAGGGGTCACACTGGGCTGGGAGGGGTCACACTGGGCTCAGAGGGGTCACACTGGGCTGAGAGGGGTCACACTGAGCTGAGAGGGGTCACACTGGGCTGGGAGGGGTCACACTGGGCTGAGAGGGGTCACACAGGGCTGAGAGGGGTCACACTGAGCTGGGAGGGGTCACACTGGGCTGGGAGGGGTCACACTGGGCTGAGAGGGGTCACACAGGGCTGAGAGGGGTCACACTGAGCTGAGAGGGGTCACACTGGGCTGGGAGGGGTCACACTGGGCTGAGAGGGGTCACACTGAGCTGGGAGGGGTCACACTGAGCTGGAAGGGGTCACACTGAGCTGGAAGGGGTCACACTGAGCTGGGAGGGGTCACACTGAGCTGGGAGGGGTCACACTGGGCTGGGAGGGGTCACACTGGGCTGAGAGGGGTCACACTGAGCTGAGAGGGGTCACACTGAGCTGGGAGGGGTCACACTGAGCTGGGAGGGGTCACACTGAGCTGGGAGGGGTCACACTGGGCTGAGAGGGGTCACACTGGGCTGGGAGGGGTCACACTGAGCTGGGAGGGGTCACACTGGGCTGGGAGGGGTCACACTGAGCTGGGAGGGGTCACACTGGGCTGGGAGGGGTCACACTGGGCTGGGAGGGGTCACACTGAGCTGGGAGGGGTCACACTGGGCTGGGAGGGGTCACACTGGGCTGAGAGGGGTCACACTGAGCTGAGAGGGGTCACACTGAGCTGGGAGGGGTCACACTGGGCTGAGAGGGGTCACACTGGGCTGAGAGGGGTCACACTGAGCTGAGAGGGGTCACACTGAGCTGAGAGGGGTCACACTGGGCTGGGAGGGGTCACACTGGGCTGGGAGGGGTCACACTGGGCTGGGAGGGGTCACACTGAGCTGAGAGGGGTCACACTGGGCTGGGAGGGGTCACACTGAGCTGGGAGGGGTCACACTGGGCTGGGAGGGGTCACACTGGGCTGAGAGGGGTCACACTGGGCTGGGAGGGGTCACACTGAGCTGAGAGGGGTCACACTGGGCTGAGAGGGGTCACACTGGGCTGGGAGGGGTCACACTGGGCTGGGAGGGGTCACACTGGGCTGGGAGGGGTCACACTGGGCTGAGAGGGGTCACACTGGGCTGGGAGGGGTCACACTGGGCTGAGAGGGGTCACACTGGGCTGGGAGGGGTCACACTGGGCTGGGAGGGGTCACACTGAGCTGGGAGGGGTCACACTGGGCTGGGAGGGGTCACACTGGGCTGAGAGGGGTCACACTGAGCTGGGAGGGGTCACACTGAGCTGAGAGGGGTCACACTGAGCTGAGAGGGGTCACACTGGGCTGAGAGGGGTCACACTGGGCTGGGAGGGGTCACACTGAGCTGGGAGGGGTCACACTGGGCTGAGAGGGGTCACACTGCTCTGTCCCTGATGCTGCAGGAGAGGAGTTCCCAGGTGCTGGTTGCTCACCATGGAGCTGCCCTGGGGTGTTTGAGCAGTGACCTGATCACACTGGACACAAACACCCCCTGAGTAAGGACACCCCCCTGCTGCCAAGCACTGCTCTGCTTTCACCTAAATATCTATTGCTTACCAGATCTGGGATCTGGGGGGTGCTGCTGTCCCTGCCAGGGTCAGTGCCAGCAGGAGCTGTGTGTGGAGCTGCACGCTGCTCAGCTCCAGTGCCTGGGGGTCCTGAGGGCTCTGTGCTGCTCCTCAAAGCACGCCTGGGGCTCCAGCCTTCTGCTCTGCAGTGTGGGTGTGAGTCCAGTGCCTTCTGAACACCTGCCACACCTCTTTACCCCAGGTCTCCTTGGGGGGGTAGCTGGGCTCCCACCCTACCTGTGCCTCTGCCCCCACACAGCTGAGCTGCCAGCTGCCTGACCCTTCCACTGCAGAAAGGGAGCCCAGAGTTGGTTTGTGGTGGCTGCAGATCTCCATGGGTGAAAATATCCATAGTGCAAGTTCAAAACTGCAGATGTTTCACTACTGAGGAGCTGACACCAATCATTTTAATTATTTGGGAAATGGTTTGGAGGCAGGTAAAACTACAGGAATTTGCTGAAACTTATGAATTCTCTACACCTGGCAGTGCTGAGGAGGGCAGTGGCAGAGGCCCTAGCAGGGACACACACTCTGCTGTTTGGGAGCCTTACATGGAAATGGAGAGTGAGTGTGATCCCAAGCATTTACAGCACTTAATTCTGCCTCGTTTGCATGCAGGTGAGGTAAGGGAAGTAATTTCCTAAATCTGTGATGTCAAAACCAACACAGGCTTCAGTGTCTCACTGTGGTTCACCGCTCACGTGGACACAGTGAACCAACAGGCTCCTTCTCCTATTTCAGTGCCCACAGCTTATTTTGATATTGATCCACCATAACCACATTCCCCAGCTGGATTAATCACTTACCTGCTAGGCTGCAGTTCCAATGGCAGAGGATTCAGTTCTTTCTTCAGTTCTTGTGCTTCTGTAGCTGTTCCAGCTGAGAGGGATTTCGTGCAAAAGAAATGTTAGCTGGTAAATAACACCCATTTTTGACAAGATTTCCTCTTCTTGCCACAGAGAAATTATTCCCTGGAATTTGTTCTTCTTGTGATGGTCACCCCTTGGCTGCTGCTCACAACAGCAGCGAGGTGGGAGCTGTGTGTGCAGTCCTGAGAGCAGTTCTGGTGCTTGGTAGGGGTGTGCAGGGTGCTGTGGATGTGCTTGTGCCAGGTTTGTGTGGGAAACAGCTCCTGCTGGGTCATTCCAGGGGAATGCTCCTGGGAGGGAAAACCCTGGGAACAAGGGAGGAATGTGGCTGCTGTCCCTGCTCCTGCAGCACGCGGGGAGTGCAGGCTCCAGGTCAAGGGCTGATCTCTCCCTGGTGAGCCAGCCCCAGTGCAGAGGCTTCAGGCACTTTAGTGACTATTTCAGATGTTGACCCCGACCTCCACCCCTGAGCCCCAGGACATTTAACTCAGGCAAGTCCCTCTCAAATACAGACAGGAAATAGGGTCTCAGATGAGCTTTCTGTGTTTTGCCACAAATCCTGTGTCTCTGCCACTGTGGAGGCTGCAGGAGCATCACTCTGAGCAGCTCTCCAGCAATGGGGAGTGTTGTTTTCCAAACAAGTAACTGCCTTTGGTTTGGCACAAGCACAGCTTGTAGGCACCCTGCATTAGTAGGTGAAAAGTTTGACTTGCTTTGCTGAAGAAAAGCATCAGATAAATGGCAGCTGTTGCAGTTCTGTGCTGAGGAAGCAGCTCCAGAGCGGGATGGCTTTAGGTTCACGTGGCCTTGGTGCACTCTCTTTGCTGTGTTATCTCCCTGCCAGGTCCTTCCCTCTCACCCTGCCTGGATGAGCAGGGAGGAGTGTGGCTGATGGCAGAGCTGCCCACCTCGCTTCCAGCTGGGGCCTTGAAAGCTGCAGCAGAGGAGCTGGAGAAAGGGCAGCACTTGGGGTCATCCAAGGAGAGCCAGAGAGAGCCAGAGGAGGTGACACTGGGGAACCCCTGCAGACAGAGCTGAAGGCTGTTTGTGGAGCAGGAGTTTACTTGGGGAACCCCTGCAGACAGAGCTGAAGGCTGTTTGTGGAGCAGGAGTTTACTTGGGGAACCCCTGCAGACAGAGCTGAAGGCTGTTTGTGGAGCAGGAGTTTACTTGGGGAACCCCTGCAGACAGAGCTGAAGGGTGTTTGTGGAGCAGGAGTTTACTGGGGTCTGGATCCTGGCCACACAAAACGTTACCAGCCCCAGAGGAGGCTCAGATGTCACTTGGCCTGACAAAATACCCTTGGTTTCAGAGGAGGAAATGTGGCAGCTCTGTCACCCACCTGGCAGGGCTGCTTTGCAGCTTGGTGATGGGAAGGGTTGGGGGTTTGAGGGAGCAGTCAGAGCACTTGTTGTCTCTTCCCTTCTGTGTCTGTAGGAGGTTTCCCTGCTATTGACATCCCACCATTGTCAGTCACTTGCTTCCTGTTGGGAATTAAGCTCATCTCTAGCTCCAAATGTATGAGGATTTTAATGACTAATGGTTGTTGGTTTTCCTTCAGTAAAATATTCTTCCATGATGGCTGAAATGTGTTTGTACTTTCTTGTGGTTCTGCTAGACATTCTGCTGATTAAGTCCATGCTGGAATTTAGAGCAAGTCTGGCAGCTCTTGTTCTCATCAGAGCCTTCAGGGGAAACTTCCTGGGACCTACTTCAGACCACTACACGGATCAGAATCTTCAGCTGCCTTATCTCCACCAGAAGGACATCCCTGGTTAGGCAGAGCAGCCCTGCACGGAGCTGCTGTGCTCCTGGGCCAGGTCTCCAGGTGTGTGGGCAGTTCTTGCTGCCCCAGGGCCCCCCAGCTGGGGATCTGGGTGCCAGCTGGTGCAGCTGGGCTGCTGGGGCTCTGCCCTCCTGCAGAAGGGTCTCCAGTGCCTGCCAAGGCTTCAAGTGACTCAAACAGAAACAGACACAGATGCAGCAGTGCCGCTTAAGGGAAAAAGTGCAGACAAAACAGGGAAGGGACTGAGGATGGGAAGTATCAAAATAACTTCCCTAATGAAGTGCTGTGTTTGCTTCTCCTAAAGCAGGTCCTGCTGAGCCAGCAGCCCTTCCTGTCGCTGGAGCTCACTTGCCTTAAGGGCAGGATGAGCAAAGGGAAGGGCTCCTTCCATCCCTGCAGAATCAAGTTACTCAGGTAGGGCAGGCACAGAACCGCGAGCCTCTTTGTCAGTGGGGGTGTGTCAGCAGCTTTTGTGTGCGTGATGCTGCAAACCCAGGGAAATCACAGTGCTGTGCCAAAAGGAGCAGTCCCAGGAGGGGAAAA
The DNA here is from genome assembly GCA_017589585.1 of Phylloscopus whistleri. Classification (NCBI taxonomy): domain Eukaryota; kingdom Metazoa; phylum Chordata; class Aves; order Passeriformes; family Phylloscopidae; genus Phylloscopus; species Phylloscopus whistleri. The sequence continues at coordinate 443,486 of JADMLD010000285.1, forward strand.
TGGGGAGGTCCTGTTTCCGTTTCTGGGAGTGGATACATCTTTTCTCCTAAATTTGTTCCAGAGAAATGTAGTGAACTGAAGCCTGATTTCAGTTCTTTCTAGGAAAAACAATGAAGGTGTTAGGCCCAAGAGCATGTCTTCCCAGTCCCTAGCTGGGTCCTGGAAAGTTTTTGTAGGTTTAAACCTGTCCTTCTTTAGGGAAACCTGTCACCCTCTCCAGCTGGCAGAGATGAAGGGTTTTGCATGTTGTAAAAAGCAACATTCCTGGTCCCAGAGTGGCTCCTGCCTGCAGCTCCCCTTGGGGTCTCTGGAGCTTTCTCTCTCTCCATGAGCCTCTGCTCACCGTGCTCCAAACCCCTGCTGCCCCACTCTGCCCCAGCCCCAGCAGCTCCCCCAGGCTGAGCATTCCCAGGGCCAGAGCAGTGAGCTCTGCCTCCTTCTCCTCTTTGGCTTCCATCGGCTGCTGTGTGCCACCTTGGGCACAGAGCCCTGGTGCCAGCTGTGTGCCACCTTGGGCACAGAGCCCTGCTGCCAGCTGTGTGCCACCTTGGGCACAGAGCCCTGGTGCCAGCTGTGTGCCACCTTGGGCACAGAGCCCTGGTGCCACCTGTGTGTCACCTTGGGCACAGAGCCTGGTGCCACCTGTGTGCCACCTTGGGCACAGAGCCCTGGTGCCAGCTGTGTGCCACCTTGGGCACAGAGCCCTGCTGCCACCTGTGTGCCACCTTGGGCACAGAGCCCTGGTGCCACCTGTGTGTCACCTTGGGCACAGAGCCTGGTGCCACCTGTGTGCCACCTTGGGCACAGAGCCCTGGTGCCAGCTGTGTGCCACCTTGGGCACAGAGCCCCGGTGCCAGCTGTGTGCCACCTTGGGCACAGAGCCCTGGTGCCAGCTGTGTGCCACCTTGGGCACAGAGCCCTGGTGCCAGCTGTGTGCCACCTTGGGCACAGAGCCCTGGTGCCAGCTGTGTGCCACCTTGGGCACAGAGCCCTGGTGCCAGCTGTGTGCCACCTTGGGCACAGAGCCCTGCTGCCAGCTGTGTGCCACCTTGGGCACAGAGCCCTGGTGCCAGCTGTGTGCATTTTGCACGTCTGACACGGGGCAGAGGAGCTCCCCGTGCCCCAAGGGCTGGCCCCTGCTGCTCCTGCAGACCATCACCCCAGGCTGTGGATCTGCAGGCCAGCAGGCACACCTGCACTGCCCCGAGAGCTCCTGCTCTAGGCTGAGGCTGTGTGTGTGCAATTGTTTTTGGGATTTCGAGGTTCCCTGCTGGCCTGGGGTGGGTGCCTCCAGCTGGGAAGGCACTGGAGCTGTGTTCTCCCTCCTCCCCAGCTGACCATTTTCCTGGGGTGGCACTAGCTCTCTGCTGGCAGTGTGTGCTGCCCTGGGGCCCTGCCACGGCTCAGAGCCCTGGAGCTGCTGCAGGCAGAGCTGCTCCCCGGGGTGACACTTGTCTGTACCCCCAGGAATTGTTCTCCACTCTGCTGGGCGTGCTGGGCTCCTCACCAATGGGACACCCACCTCCCAAGGAGGGCCTGAGGGGAGCAAAAGGGCTTGCATGGATTTAGGGAAGAAATTAAAAGTGTCATGTATGTAATTTTCAGCATTTCCTTTGAGCTGCTTTCTGTTCTCAGCTTTTAACCCTGTCATTCCCAGTGTCTGGGAGGGCCTCTTGGAAAAAGAGGAGACTGAGACATTCCCAGTGATAACAAGGAAAAATAGAAAAAACCAAAATACAGGCATGTGGGCATGGGAAGAGATTTCTAGGATGTTCATCATATTCAATTAAAACGGGGAACCCTGCAAGACACTTCATTTCTTTTATCCCTGTTTGGGGCACTGGACTTGTGTTAGGTACTTTCTGTGCTGCTTTTAGAGAAGAGATGAGGAGAAAACTTGTGTTCCTGAAACAAAGAAAAACCCAAGAACCTTGCAAAGCCAGTTGCTTAAATTTAGTAGAAGTACAGGGAAATGATTCATGCAGAAAGTGGATGTTTTCTAATAGTGAAAGCAGGGTGCTGCTGTGCCCGTGTCTGTCTGTCTGTCTGTCTGTCTGTCTGGCGGGTGTGTTTGCTCCCCGGGAGCAGCAGGGGGACGAGGGCTCCGAGAGCATCGAGAGCAACGCCAGGGCCCGGCTGCTGCTGCTGCCACTGCCCGCCTGGGGCACCTGGGACACCTGGGACACCTGGGACACCTGGGACACCTGGGACACCTGGGACATGGACACCTGTGGGACACGGGCACCTGGGACACCTGGGACACCTGGGACACCTGGGACACGGACACCTGGGACATGGACACCTGGGACACCTGGGACACCTGGGACACCTGGGACATGGACACCTGGGACACCTGGGACACCTGGGACACCTGGGACACCTGGGACACCTGGGACATGGACACCTGTGGGACACAGGCACCTGGGACACCTGGGACACCTGGGACACCTGGGACACCTGGGACACCTGGGACACGGACACCTGTGGGACACAGGCACCTGGGACACCTGGGACACCTGGGACACCTGGGACACCTGGGACACCTGGGACACGGACACCTGGGACATGGACACCTGGGACACCTGGGACACCTGGGACACGGACACCTGGGACATGGACACCTGTGGGGCATCATCACCTGTGGGACACGGGCACCTGGGACACCTGGGACACCTGGGACACGGACACCTGGGACATGGACACCTGTGGGGCATCATCACCTGTGGGACACGGGCACCTGGGACACCTGGGACACCTGGGACACCTGGGACACCTGGGACACGGACACCTGGGACATGGACACCTGTGGGACACGGGCACCTGGGACACCTGGGACACCTGGGACACCTGGGACATGGACACCTGGGACACCTGGGACACCTGGGACATTGTCACTGTGGAACATGGACACCTGTGGGACATGGACACCTGGGACACTGTCACCTGTGGGACACAGACACCTGTGGGGTTGGGAGGCCCTAGGGCTGCTTGCTCAGAGAAGCTGCGGATGCCCCATCCCTGGATAATTTTTAAATGTAAATCTGTTTAAAAGAGAAGGCTGGAGCTCAGGGCCAGAGCTTTTCATTCTGCAGACTGGGCAGCTGTGTTTTGGCCATACAGTGCCGAGGCTTCCTCCCCTGCTTTCAGTGTGTTAGCTTTTAGCAAGAGATGTAAACTTTGATTCTCACATCAGCAGTTTCTGACAGATATTTGTCTTTTCTGCCAAAATATCATCAATAGAGATTTTTAGCATGTCTGTAAGCAAATGCTACTATAAAAATTTATTTTTATTTTGTGTGGGATTGTCTTGTTTCTCCTGGTTAGTGAAGTACAGTTTTACAGCCATTTCCTGGCTCCAGGGGGCAGCAGCACTTTGGGATGATGGCAGAAACGTTACCGTGACTTCTCCGAGCAGCAGTTTAAAAGTTTGGTTCCAGTTATAAATGTTAAATATTTATTTCTGAAGCTCCAAATCTATATTACAACTAATCTGTATTACAACTGCCTGAAGTCTTCAGAATATACCAGAGAGTGGCTGAAAAGTTTAAGGAAATGCTGCTTTTGAAAACAAATGTGTAAGATTACCTTTGAAGTCTGACAGAGATACACAGTTTTTATCAAATTGCAGAGTGCATAAACTGTTGCCATCTCATAAAATTGACTTGAGATATCAAGGTTCATGTCATGTCATGCTTTTGATCTGAGATGCAACTTTTGTTCAGCAGTAGTAGCTGGTGGGGCAGTGCCTGGTGGGGCTGTGCCTTGCAGGGTTTGTGCAGAGCCAGGCTCTGCAGCTGTGGGGCTGTCCCTGTGGGGTTTGTGCAGAGCCAGGCTCTGCAGCTGTGGGGCTGTGCCTGTGGGGCTGTGCCTGGTGGGGTTTGTGCAGAGCCAGGCTCTGCAGCTGTGGGGCTGTGCCTGTGGGGCTGTGCCTGGTGGGGTTTGTGCAGAGCCAGGCTCTGCAGCTGTGGGTCTGTGCCTGTGGGGCTGTGCCTGGTGGGGTTTGTGCAGAGCCAGGCTCTGCAGCTGTGGGGCTGTGCCTGTGGGGCTGTGCCTTGCAGGGTTTGTGCAGAGCCAGGCTCTGCAGCTGTGGGGCTGTGCCTGTGGGGCTGTGCCTGTGGGGTTTGTGCAGAGCCAGGCTCTGCAGCTGTGGGGCTGTGCCTTGCAGGGTTTGTGCAGAGCCAGGCTCTGCAGCTGTGGGTCTGTGCCTGTGGGGCTGTGCCTGTGGGGCTGTGCCTGGTGGGGTTTGTGCAGAGCCAGGCTCTGCAGCTGTGGGGCTGTGCCTTGCAGGGTTTGTGCAGAGCCAGGCTCTGCAGCTGTGGGTCTGTGCCTGTGGGGCTGTGCCTGTGGGGCTGTGCCTGGTGGGGTTTGTGCAGAGCCAGGCTCTGCAGCTGTGGGGCTGTGCCTTGCAGGGTTTGTGCAGAGCCAGGCTCTGCAGCTGTGGGGCTGTGCCTGTGGGGTTTGTGCAGAGCCAGGCTCTGCAGCTGTGGGGCTGTGCCTGTGGGGTTTGTGCAGAGCCAGGCTCTGCAGCTGCGGGGCTGTGCCTGTGGGGCTGTGCCTTGCAGGGTTTGTGCAGAGCCAGGCTCTGCAGCTGCGGGGCTGTGCCTGTGGGGTTTGTGCAGAGCCAGGCTCTGCAGCTGTGGGTCTGTCCCTGGTGGGGCTGTGCCTTGCAGGGCCAGGCCATGGACCGAGCCACTGCAGAGCCAAAGGTGCTGTGGGTTGGCTTTATGTTCCCAAACACCCCGGTGTGCCGGTTGGTGCCTTTGCCCAACCTCAGCAGTTACAACAGCCCCGCAGCCAGGAGATTACACAACATGGTTTAAGTGAAGGATTTGGTTTCAGAAAGGGAAAAGATGCTGAAGTCTTGTAAAACACTGAAACTGCCTTCAGTAAGCAGCAGGTTCTGCTGAGCAAAGCTCGGGCAGTTTCTGCAGCACCCACGGAGTTGTCAGGGTGCAGGATTACTCCAGTTCCATTCAGCATCTCGGGCTTCCAAAGAATCATTTTGGAATCACTCCAAAGCATTAAAATATTTAGTATTTTAATTAAATAATTAAAAGCATTAGAAGCCCATGCATTTTCACTGGGTCTAATGAGAAAAACAAGGGGGGTTTATGAGGGAGATCTGTACAGCTGAGAGAGCAGAGATGGGTGGCAGGAGCTGAGCTCGGGGTGCCAATCCCGTTGTGCTCAGTGCCACAGCCACAGTGGGGCCTCCCTGGAGCCTCCTGTGCTGCAGGCTGAGCACCCTGCTGGGAGACTGCAGGGAAGGAAGGGACCAGAGGTTCTGAGAGTTCTCAGAGTGCTCCCTGTGTCCTTGCAACCACAGCTGTGCTGTTAAAAATACTTCACTACTTGTTACATCATTGAATATTTATTTTAAAAACATACTAAGTATTAGAAGACATGAAGCAGGTAATCTGCATCCCAATAAAGCTGCTCTTGGGTTCCCAGGTGTCCTTGCCCTCTCTGATCCGTGCCTGTGACAGTCGAGGTGGGCAGGATTGAACTGATGAGAACTGTGTCTGTACAGGAGCTCTGGGCACATTTCCAGACAGTTACCACGTTTGATAGTCAGTCTTTGCTATTATGTGCAGAGCAGAAGTGCCTGAATTCTGCTTTCATTTAAAATCCCCTGGCCATGGAGAGAACCAATGCCAACGAGTGCTGCTGGGGCTGATTTCCCCTTCCTCCCTCCTTCTGCCCATCCGCGGCAGACTGAGCGCTGTGGCTGCGTTCAGGCACTCGTGCTGGTGGCTGCCTTTGACTGAAGCCATTCAGGGATGCCCCAGCCCGGCTGCAGCCCGTGTCCCCGTTCCCGTGTGTCTGGGGCTCAGATGACGTGCAGGTAGGTGAGGGCGGTGTCGGTGCCGAGGGGGTTCCTGGCCGTGCACCTGTACGAGCCCGAGCTGGCGGGCTGCGGGTCCTGCAGGAGCAGCGTCCCCGTGGGGTGGAGCAGCTCGCCCGCAGAGCCCCGGCCCCGGCGGGCCGTGGAGAGTGTGGAGCCGTCAGGTAACTGCCAGGTGATTTCTGGTGTGGGGATGCCCAGCACCACGCAGTGCAGCTGAACCGCTGCCCCCGGGGCGCTGCGGATGGCCGGGGGGGGCCTGCCCACGATCCGCGGGGCGTAGGCTGCCACCACCACCGGGGTGGTGAGGGAGGAGTCCCCGGCGGCGTTGTGGGCCCTGCACACGTAGTCCCCCGCGTCCTGGGCCGAGGCTGCCCGGATGAGCAGGGTGCCGTTCTCCAGCAGCACGAACCGCCCGCTCAGCTGCGGCCGCTCCAGAACGCGGCCCCCGGGCAGCGCCCACGCCACCCGGGGCTTGGGGCTCCCCTCGGCCAGGCAGTGCAGGGACAGGGGCTCCCCGCTGACCGCCCGCACCAGCCCCGCGGGCCGGCTGAGGATGCTGGGCTTCTGGGCCACCTCCAGGAGCATCAGCTTCTCGATGTAGCCCACCTGGTTCCGGGCAGCGCAGCGGTAGCGCCCGGCGTGCTGTCTCTCGGGGCTGGGGATGGTCAGGGTCCCGTTGCTGCCTGTGAAAAACTGGGATGTCCTGATGCTGCTGGGAAACCAGGTGCCATTGGGCAGCATCCAGCTTATATCCGGGGCAGGGTTTCCATCCACTGAGCAGTTCAGTGTGACAGCTTTCCCGGGCTTTGCTATGATTTTCTCGTTGAAAGGGTTTTTGAACATTGGTCTCCGTAGCATTTCTGTGACCTCCAGCTGCACCACCAGCACGGCCTCTCCCCCATCGTTCCGTGCCACGCAGATGAAATCCGCTGCGTCCGAGGGCCTGACGTTCCGAATCTCGAGTGTCCCGTTCCTGTGCACCACAACCCTGCTCCCGTGGTACGGGGCTGTCAGGAAGATGTTATCAGGCATGATCCACATCACCTGGGGGGGAGGTGTCCCCTCTGCCCGGCAGTCAATGTGCTTCTTGGAGTGCCTCACCGCCGTCACCCTCACCATGGTTTTGTTCCTGTTCACGCCATTGATGATGGGGGGCTTAGCGGCCACAGCCAGCCTGTAGAGCTTGCTGTCATCCCCGCCGGGGTTCCGGGCCAGGCACAGGTACTCCCCAGCGTCCCGCAGCCCGGCGGGGCTGATGGACAGCGAGCCGTTGGCGTGCAGCCGGTGCCGGGCTGTGGACGAGGAGATCACCTCCCTGGAGGGCAGCAGCCAGGAGATCTGAGCCCTGGGCTCCCCGGCAGCCTGGCAGTCCAGCAGGGCTGCGTCTCCAGCTGTCACGGTAACCTGTGTCTCGTGGTTGTGCTTGATCTGAGGGGCTGCCACAACCACCGTGACGTGGACCTTCATCTCATCCCTCCCCAGAGAGTTTTGGGCGTAGCAGGTGTAATCTCCCCCCTCTGCCGCTCCGGCTTGGGTGAGGTACAGCGTGCCGTTGTCGAAGAGGACGTACCGGCGCGCCCCGTGCCCGCCGTCACCCGCCAGCATCGCGCTGGTCACCACCGTCCCGTCGGGCAGGCCCCAGGAGATCTCTGGGCTGGGCGAGCCCGAGGCCTTGCAGTCCACTCTGAAATCCTTCCCGTAGGGCACCAGCTTCTTGAACTGCTGCTTGTGGTCAATCTTGGCCGGTTTCATGGTGACACTGACTCTCATCAGTATCAGGTCGTCCCCGATTCTGTTTCTGGCCACGCACAGATAATCACCTGCATCCTTCTCTGTGACTGCCTCAATAGCCAAGGAGCCATTGGGGTACACCTGGATCCGACTTCCCATTCTGTCGTGGGGAGAGAGAGAGGAAAAGAATTATGGAAACGAGTGCTGGGGGTGAGTACTGAGCACAGGAAGGGACTGGCTGTGTTAGCAGCACTGTACAACACAGAAACCCTTTCCACAGGCACTGTGCCCACCCCGTGTGTCCTGCCCTGATGTCACTGCCAGTTTTGGTGGTGTGGGGATGTGAGCAGTGCTGGCTCTGCTGGGAACACCCTGACTGGGGATTGTCTCTCCCAAGGTGGGGTTGAAGTGTTACTGTGGGAGGGGGTGTGGGGGCACCCCCAAAAGCGGACAGGGCAGAGATGTCTGAAACCCCTCCCTTCACAAATCTGTTACAGGTAACTTCCCCTCCTCTAAACTGACAGCTGCCAGCCAGTGCATCCTGACAGTGTCACCTTAACTCAAACATGACTTGTTCCTCTTTTGAAACCTCCCCCACTCGTGGCAATTAATGTGATCTGTTACTAGGTCTGCTGTTAGATATAGATGCCATTAGAACAGATGTTTCACCACTGTTAAATGCTCAGAAATTGGTTTAGCTCACAGTGTTTTAGTGCTGTAACAGGCTCCTACGTGAGTGTTTGAAGCTCCAAAGAGGTGGAGGAAAAAAGGGTCATACCTGTGCCACTGGTCCACAAGAGCCTTGGAGGGCAGCCTCCAGATGATCCTGGGCTCGGGCTCCCCACTGGCTGTACAGTTCAGAAGCAGCCTGTCCCCAAAGCTCAGCCGAGTCAGCTCTTGGGAGGCGGTGGCTATTTTGGGCAGCGCGTCCCTGCGCTGCACGGCGAGGGTGACCACCCTCCTGTCCGAGCCCGTGGAGCTGGTGGCGATGCACTCGTAGCTGCCGCTGTGGGCAGGGGCCGTGCCGTCCAGGCGCAGGGTGCCGTTGGGGAACACGAACAGCCCGGGGCGCACCGGCTGCAGCGGCTGCACCGCCGTGCCGTCGGGGAGCACCCAGTGCACGCTGGGCTCGGGCTTCCCCTGCACCGTGCAGGGCAGCCTCAGGCTCTCCCCCGCCGTGGCCGCCACGCTTTGTCTCTTCTCCTCCAGGACGGTGGGAGGGGCGGCGACCACCTGCAGCCTGACGGCCAGCGCGTCCGTGCCCGCGGGGCTCTCGGCCAGGCAGGTGTAGAGGCCCCTGTCGTACACGGAGACCGCCCGGATCACCAGCGTGCCGTCCGCCTGCACGCCGGCCCTGCCGCCGCCCGCCGGGGAGTGCCGGAGGCGGCTGCCGTTCGGCAGGAGCCAGGAGATGCTGGGAGCCGGGCTGCCCCGGGCCCTGCAGGGCAGCGCCGCGCTGCCCCCGGAGTGCGCGGTCAGCGGGCGGCCGCGGCCGCCGGAGATGCGGGGCGGCTCGGCCAGCACGGCCAGGGTGACCAGGAGCCGAGCGGCGCCGAGCGCGTTGTGCGCCGTGCACAGGTACTGCCCGCCGTGCTGCGGCCCGGCCCGCGGGATGGACAGAGTCCCGTTGGGCAGCACGGACCAGCGGCCGGCACCGCCGCGCCCCGCGGCATCGCTCCCTGCGGGACAGGGGACAGCGTGTCACAGCCCGTCACAGCCTGCCTTGTCTCCGTCCGACACAGCCCGTCACAGCCCGTCACAGCCTGTCACAGCCTGCAGCCCCCCTGTCCCTGTCACAGCCTGCCGCCCCCCTGTCCGACACAGCCCGACACAGCCTGTCACAGCCTGCAGCCTCCCTGTCCCTGTCACAGCCTGCCGCCCCCCTGTCCGACACAGCCCGACACAGCCTGTCCCCCTGTCCGACACAGCCCGTCACAGCCTGACACAGCCTGCAGCCTCCCTGTCCCTGTCACAGCCTGCCGCCCCCCTGTCCGACACAGCCCGTCACAGCCCGTCACAGCCCGTCACAGCCTGCAGCCTCCCTGTCCCTGTCACAGCCTGCCGCCCCCCTGTCCGACACAGCCCGTCACAGCCTGTCACAGCCTGTCACAGCCTGCCGCCCCCCTGTCCGACACAGCCCGTCACAGCCTGCCCCCCTGTCCCTGTCACAGCCTGCCCCCCTGTCAGACACAGCCCGTCACAGCCTGTCACAGCCTGCCTTGTCCCTGTCCGACACAGCCCGTCACAGCCTGCCCCCCTGTCCCTGTCACAGCCTGCCGCCCCCCTGTCCGACACAGCCCGTCACAGCCTGCCCCCTGTCCGACACAGCCCGTCACAGCCTGTCACAGCCTGCAGCCTCCCTGTCCCTGTCACAGCCTGCAGCCTCCCTGTCCGACACAGCCCGTCACAGCCTGTCCCCCTGTCCCTGTCACAGCCTGCCCCCCTGTCCGACACAGCCCGACACAGCCCGTCACAGCCCGTCACAGCCTGCCCCCCTGTCCCTGTCACAGCCTGCCGCCCCCCTGTCCGACACAGCCTGTCACAGCCTGTCCCCCTGTCCGACACAGCCTGTCACAGCCTGTCCCCCTGTCCGACACAGCCCGTCACAGCCTGTCACAGCCTGCAGCCTCCCTGTCCCTGTCACAGCCTGCAGCCTCCCTGTCCGACACAGCCCGTCACAGCCTGTCCCCCTGTCCCTGTCACAGCCTGCCCCCCTGTCCGACACAGCCCGACACAGCCCGTCACAGCCCGTCACAGCCTGCCCCCCTGTCCCTGTCACAGCCTGCCGCCCCCCTGTCCGACACAGCCTGTCACAGCCTGTCCCCCTGTCCGACACAGCCTGTCACAGCCTGTCCCCCTGTCCGACACAGCCCGTCACAGCCTGTCACAGCCTGCAGCCTCCCTGTCCCTGTCACAGCGTGTCACAGCCTGCCTTGTCCCTGTCCGACACAGCCCGTCACAGCCTGCCGCCTCCCCGTCCCAAACACCCTGTCCTGCTCTGCCCCAATAACCGAGACGACAGATAAACCGGAAAGAAAACAGAGAATTTTGCATCTAGAGTGGCAAAGCTTCAAAGCAAGAACGAAGCTGAATCTCCAGCAGAGACAAGGTTTGGATGAAGCGGATGGGGCTTTGCAATCCAAACCTGGCACAGCTGTAACTCGATTTGAGGGGGTTTGACCACATTTTCCTTTTCGCTTGTCTCACTGTGCTGGAATAGCAGGTGATGTACAATAAATACTGAATTCTTCCCACAATAAGCAAGGAATTATTATTAAACATAGATTTGATTTTTAAAATCATTTCACTGAAGAGCTGTTCCACAATCAGCACTAAGGTGATGCTCCAGTGAGTCTCTGTCACTGTTTCCAAGTTCACCTTTCACTAATATTTCACAGCACCCTGACATGAAGCAATGCTTGAGTTTGGCACTCAGAAGAGGTGCCGAGTTACAGGACTAACGGAAGGTAAATTCTGGAGAGGTTTATCAAGCTCACCTGACGGTATCCTGGTCCACTGTACTGTTGGAGGGGGGTTCCCAGTCGCCTCACAAGGGATGAGAGCATCAGAGTTCGCCAGCAGAGTGAAAGCAGCCAGTGTCCCTCCGGCTATTCTGGGCTTGGAAAGATGATTTCTGCTTGCAGAAGCGAAGGTGATGGGACTGGGGAGGGTGGTGGTGTCTCGGTCTTGTCTCCTTTCAGACCAGGCACGGACAGAGCTGTCCTTGTCCCTTCCCCACGGAGATGCGATGTGTGGTGACGGCAGCGTGCTGCCCCTCTCTGTGCCCCGGGGGGGTGGCCTGGGCTGGAGCTGCCCCTGTCCCCGAGGGGGAGGGGGCACTCCCGGGGTGGCTGCGGGCGCAGGGGAGGGGTGCGGGGGGCTGGGAGCAGCGGCTGCAGCGGGAGCCCCCGTGGGCTGTGCTGCCTGCTGTCCCCGGACAGCTGCCTGCCCCGGGCTCAGGCGGCGTTCGTCTCCTGCCGTGGCGGGGGCTGGGATGGGCTGAGCGGGCCCTGGCCCTGGCGTGGCACCCACTGCAGCGGGTGGGGCACGCCTGGCACCGGGGGGCTCCTCCAGCCCTGCTGAGGTTTGGAGAGCCGTGGTGGGGGTCTGGGCAGGAGCAGCAGCTGGCGAGGTGGCCAGCTGGGTGTTTCCCTGTGTGACTGGGGAGGTTTGGGGTGCCCTGGGGGGGCTCTGAGCGGTCACACTGCCAGGCAGGGCTGTGGCTGCCTGGGTGCTCCTGCAGGTGCCCGGGGTGGCTGCAGTGGGGCTGTGCTGAGCTGTTGTGGGGCTGTGCTGAGCTGCCGTGGGGCTGTGCTGAGCTGTTGTGGGGCTGTGCTGAGCTGCTGTGGGGCTGTGCTGAGCTGTTGTGGGGCTGTGCTGAGCTGCTGTGGGGCTGTGCTGAGCTGTTGTGGGGCTGTGCTGAGCTGCCGTGGGGCTGTGCTGAGCTGCCGTGGGGCTGTGCTGAGCTGCAGTGGGGCTGTGCTGAGCTGCCCTGGGGCTGTGCTGAGCTGCAGTGGGGCTGTGCTGAGCTGCCCTGGGGCTGTGCTGAGCTGCCGTGGGGCTGTGCTGAGCTGCTGTGGGGCTGTGCTGAGCTGCCGTGGGGCTGTGCTGAGCTGTTGTGGGGCTGTGCTGAGCTGCAGTGGGGCTGTGCTGAGCTGTTGTGGGGCTGTGCTGAGCTGCAGTGGGGCTGTGCTGAGCTGCAGTGGGGCTGTGCTGAGCTGCCCTGGGGCTGTGCTGAGCTGCAGTGGGGCTGTGCTGAGCTGCAGTGGGGCTGTGCTGAGCTGCTGTGGGGCTGTGCTGAGCTGCCCTGGGGCTGTGCTGAGCTGCAGTGGGGCTGTGCTGAGCTGCAGTGGGGCTGTGCTGAGCTGCTGTGGGGCTGTGCTGAGCTGCCCTGGGGCTGTGCTGAGCTGCAGTGGGGCTGTGCTGAGCTGCAGTGGGGCTGTGCTGAGCTGCTGTGGGGCTGTGCTGAGCTGCCCTGGGGCTGTGCTGAGCTGCAGTGGGGCTGTGCTGAGCTGCAGTGGGGCTGTGCTGAGCTGCAGTGGGGCTGTCAGGGATCCCCAGTGCTGCTGTTCTGGTCCTGGGCTCTGCAGTGACGCTCCCAGGGAGAGGTCTGGCAGGTGCAAGGCTTGGAGGCACAGCTGGTGATGGGAGAGCTGTGGGGGTGGCTGTGCTCGCTGCAGGGGTGGCTGCAGTGCTGTGGGCTGCAGCCACACGCTGTGGGGCAGGAGTTTTAGGAGGCCTCTTCTTCCCCTGACCTCTCCTTCCTCCCACTCTGAGTATTTTACTTTTGGTGGCTCTGGTGTCTGTTTGAGGAGTGTTGACAAGTGCAGCTGTTGGCTTCAGACCCATGGCCCCCAGCCCAGCGGCTGCAGAAGTGGCAGTGTCCCTTGCAGTGACAGGTGGGACTGGGGTAGCAGCTTTTTGCCTCGCACTGTGTTTCCTTTCCTCTTCCCTGAGGAATGCTGTGTTTTGACTGTGCTCCAGTGGCAGATTCACGGTGGAGGGGGAAGACTGGGATGCTTCTGGGCTAACTGGGTCAGTGGAGCTGCTGAAGTTATTTAGGGTTGGTGCATTTGACACATGGTTCCTGTTCAGCTGGACACCTGTAGCCACAGCTGTGCTGCCTCTGGCAGACCCTGGCCTCCCCAAACGGTGCTCCCTCACCCTCGGGACATGTCCTGGCCTGACAATTCGGCTCTGGCCAGGAATCTTCCTTCGTCTTCCATGGTGCTGCTGGAGCTGGGGTGGGTGAGTTGGAGTGTCCTGGATAACCCAAATTTGCTGATGAGCAGCAGAAGTTGAGGCCAGTGGTGGATTAGGGGTTCCTCCTTTCCAGGCACTGTGAAAATAAATGGGGCCAAATTCAGAGCTTGGTGCAGTGGCTGTCACCACAGGGCCCTGGTGATCTGTTTTGGTGGAAACACTCTCGACAGGCTCAGTTACAATAGGTAACTTGTCTGCTGTGTTTTGGGGAGTCCCAGCCTTGCTGCTGCCTGGAGCTTCTGTCACAGGTGTCACGGATGCAGACTTTGCATGCTGGTTATTACTTTCCCCAGAATACATTGGCTTTTGCCCAGCAGGGTAGAGTGTGGATGTTCCACTTGGTAGAGCTGATTGTTTTACACCATTTGCTAATGTTTGACTCGAATCAGATCTTTGCCATGAGTCTGTAGGTTTTGGGAATGTTTGTGGCCTTTTGCTGGCAGGTGCCACGGCGTGTGGAGGAGGTGAGGGTGGGGGAGACAATGGCCCTGTGAGCAGGAGGGAGGTGTTCCAGGCAGGGCTGGGGTGTGTGGTCTCCTCGGGCCCTGCAGTGATTGTGAGTTCTGTGGCTCTCCCCAGAGCAGGCACGGGGGATCTCTGTGCTGCTGGTATCATGAATTCTTCTTCTGGAGATATGAGATCACCAGATGTCTCCTCCTCATCCTCGGGTACCTCGGAGAGCTTATGGACTTGAATGGGTGGTCCTGTTGGAACTTCTCCCCGTTTGTCTGTCACTGTCAAGTTCCTCTTTGTTCTCTCCAGCAGGGCTGCCCAGCGCTGTGGATCAGCTCTCCTGCCTGAGGAAACAAACTGCCTCCTGTGTCCCCTGAGCCGCCTGCCCGTCCTGTCTCCGTAGGGCCGCTGGGGCATTTTCCCGTGGCTGTTCCTGTGGCGTGGGCTCTGTGCGCCCTGGCTGCCGGCTGCGGGGGCAGCAGGCTCCCCGGGAGCTGTCGGGGCGGCTGGGGTGGCCGGGGGATGTCTCTGTGCTGCCGCGGAGAGCAGCAGTTCATCGCCAGAGCCCTCCTCCCCCTCTCCCAGAGCTCCGCGCTTTTCCTCCAGAGCGCTCCCATCCCGTCTCACCAGCACTCGGAACACCGCGACATCCACCCCGTAGCGGTTGGCAGCGACACATCGGAAGGAGCCCTCGTCCCGCTCCGTCACCCCCCGTATCCTCAGGGTGCCGTTGGCGAGAACGTGTTTGTTCCCCCGGGAGCGGCGGAGCACCGTGCGCTGGGGCAGCACCCAGGCCAGGGCGGGCTGCGGGGCGGCCGCGGCGGGGCAGGGCAGGTGCAGCGTGCCGCCGGGAGCCGCGGGCAGCCGCTGCCCCTGGCCGTGCCCCGCCGCCGCCTCCAGCACGGTCACCCGGAAGGTCAGCACGTCGGCGTCCCTGCGGTTGGTGCCGATGCAGTGGTAGAGCCCCGTGTCGAACACGTCGGCCGCCCGCAGGCTCAGCGCCCCGCCCGCCCGCACCAGCAGCCGCCCGTCCTGGCTGCGGTGCGGGGCCCGCACCCTGCTGCCGTCGGCCAGCAGCCACTCCACGGCCGGGGCCGGCTGCCCGGCCGCCCGGCACGGCAGCTGCACGGAGCCCCCGGCCAGCACGGTGTGCTCGCTGCGGGTGCCGTTGTCCCTGGCGATGAGCGCCCAGGGCTGTCCCCGCCGGGCCGTGTCCCCGCCGGGCACGGCGATGCGGGCGCGGCTGGAGTAGCGCAGGTGCAGCGCGCTGAGCGTGGTGGCCGTCCTGTCCAGCTGCAGGGACACCCTGCTCTGCGCCAGCCAGCCCGGCTCGGCCCGCAGCTCAGCCTCCACGCCCGTGAAGAGCTCATCCTTCTCGCTGTAGGTCTGCTTGTACTTGTAGCTAACCAAAGGCCCGTCAGCTGTCTGCACAGCCTGCTCCAGTTCCAGAGGAGAGCTGCTGTACAGCGCCAGGATGCTCCAGAGCTGCTGGATGTGCCCAGAGTCCACAGCGCACACCAGGGGTGCTGAGAACGAGGTCTGGAGCACCGTGCTGGGGCCGCTTGTGTCAAAGGAGATGGGAGACATTTCTTCAGGCTTCTGGACATTGCAAACCAGGTTGCCTCGATTCCCTGCTTGGTCAGTCATGTTCAACACCACGGAGCCTATCGGGGCTAAAAAGTCCTTGGGAGACACGAAACTGAAATCCCCATCGTCTGGCACCTCGAGGTCTCTGGATTTCAGGGAGCCATGGATGACTGGCTTAGAGCAGGTAAAAGATGCAGAAGGAAGATCCACTAAACTTTTCCCGTGGTGATTTTTGGGACTAGCACAGACTGGGCATTGCTGGACACCAGAACTTCTCTCTTTTCTGCACTTGATAACATCTGAAGGGAAGAAAACTTCAGTAAGCTGCTGTGCTACAGGTTTTAATATTAAAAATGACATATAGCAACTAACAAGTGCTTCTTCTGAATAAAATAAAACCAAAGCTTGAAGTGACATGTGAAAGGCAGCAGCAGAGGAAGTCCTAGAATCCCTTGAGTTCTTTATTTGCTTTTTCAAGAATCAAGTTCAATGTGGCTCTTGCTCTTGCCAATGCCATAAAAGTTAGCTTGTTCCCTGTGGATTCTCCTGGTGCACAGAAGCTTTGGACTGGGCAAGGAGAACTCTCCATCAAGGAAAGCTGCACTTGGGAATGTGTTAAGGGCACCAGATTCACTTTGTCAGAGAGGTACCGAGCTCTTTATCCTGATTACACACACCTACAAAAATCCTGTCTTCCAGTCTGTGCTGGGGAATAAATAGATGAATGAAGGGCAATTACCTGGATCAGGAGGAGCAAGGTGCTACAGGAGGATTACAGAGCAGCAAGAAATCCCTCAGCTCACCTGGTCTCTGCTGGGCCCACTCTGCAAAGCCCTGCAGGCTGCAGTCACAGGCCCAAGGGTTCCCATGGAGGTAAAGGCTCTCCAGCTCTGACATGTAGGAAAACATCTCTTGTGGCAGTGAAGTCAGCACGTTGTCAGACAGAGAGATGTGCCTCAGGAAGGATGTTCTGAACACCTGACTGTAGCGCAAGGTGACAAAAGTGTCTGGGTGCAGCTGCTGAAGGAAATTTCCATCCAGGTGGACCAACCTCAAGGAAGTGAGCCCATAGAAAACATTGGGATTCACAAATTCGATCTGATTGTGGTCCATATGCAGCCGTACCAAGCTGTTCAGGCCATAAAACACATCCTGCTGAAGCTCTCTGACCTTGTTGTAACTCATTTTTAACACCTGTTCATGAAAAAGTGACAAATGCATGATATTAAGCCATGTTGGAGTTATAGGACCCCTAATAAATGCTGCTGGAGGTTGCTCTGTGCAGTGAAAGCTCCTCACCAGACCAGGAATGCCCGGGAACTGGAGTTCCTTTAAAGAACTGAAGTGTTTATATGCAGTGTGTGAAGTTTCTGCAGAGTCTGGCCTTTTTTCACAAAGGGTAGAAAGGGAGAGGATTGCAGTGAAGGGAAAGGGAAATCTCAACGGAAAACAACCCTCAAAAAGCCCCAGACTGACTGACAAATTAACACTGACAGGTTTCCTTTTGCACACACAGTAGCTGGAGCTTTGCAATCTTCCTCCTCCGCAGAAAGAGAGTTTTGGCTGCTAAGATACAGCTGAGAGACACCTGCCAGTGTGTTTGTCATGCTCCTTACCCTGTACCTGAGTGCCTACCTGGGAAGGAAAGACATTTCCCATTAGGATACTGGACTGTGAAGACTGTGGACTTTCATGTGAATAAGGTGAGAAACAGGAAACTGGAATGCTGCAGGAGGCTGCTCTGGGGCTGCTCACCACGGTCACTGCAAGTTAAATCATAACCAAGAGTAACACTGGGTCATTCAGTTCTTACCTGTAGTGAACGTAGATCACTGAACACCCTCTCAGGGATCACGCTGATCTCGTTGCTGTGCAGCATCAGTAGCTCCAGTTTCTCCAGGCCAGCAAAGTCCGTGGGGCTGAGTTTTCTCAGGCTGTTGTAGCTGCACAGGATGGGTTTAGTCAGCCCCAGCTCACAGCTTTTAAATCCAACCAACCCAAAACAAAGGAACCACTCTCTGGGAACGGCTAAAGGTAAGCAGCACTTCCCCTGGCCAAGAGGAAACCATATCATTCCTTCATGTTAGCACAAAAGGTGGTGACTTTGCCAGGACAGGGGTCTGAGGGTGAATTCCCAGTGCCTGGGGTGAGTGACTGGGTTCACTGTGACAGATAAAACACATCTGGCTGTGCTCACTTCAGTGAAAAGCTCCTGGTACACTTTCTGCATACACATCTGGATGGTTCAAAGGTGGTGTATCAAAAGGGACACACGGACCCGACAAATATTGCTGGTGGGTCTCATGGTTTGATTTCAGAGCGAGGACACTTGCTGGAAGCTGCATGAAGAGGCCAGACAAGCCTGGCTGTGATCTGTTCCCTGCTCCTTTAGGCACACAGAGAATGGAACCCCCATGGAGGCTGACATGGCCAGACAAGTGAAACTTCCCTTGAGCTCGGCAGATGAAAGCAGAGCCCCTAACGGGCCATTTCAAGGGACAGAATCACACAACAGGCTCAGTGGGAAGGGACCCAGAGGGATCATCCAGTCCAGCCCTTGAGCGAGTGGCTCACATGGGGCTCTAACCCCCGGCCTTGGTGTTACATCACAGCGACCTCTCTGCAGATTTGAATACGTGTGCACTTCTCCAGTGCACTTTCTGAGCTCTGAACTATCCTTTCCCGGAGAGAAATCTATTTCAGACTTCTTCCAGGTTCCAAGCCACAGGCACAGCACGTTCAGGTGATACAAAGGGAAGCCAAGCTCACAGCTGGCTGCAGTTCTCATGTGCCCTGTGCTAGAGCCCCCAAACCTCTCCTTGCTGTGGGTGGTCTTGGGCTTTGCTGGCTGTGGCTGCAGCCACCGCTGAGCGCTGCAGAACACGAAACTGCATGGACTTACCTGTTGCTTTGGGTAATTTCTAGCCCCGAATCGGGAAGGTTAATTACTGCAAAGTGCCGGGAGGCGAGCGGAGTGAGCGCTGGAAGCCCGAGCCGCACGTACCCCAGGTTGATGCGCTGCATGTCCGGCGGGATGCGCGGCGGGACGGCGCTGAAGTAGCGGAAGGTGCAGTGGAGCTCGGCGGAGCCGTGGCAGGCGCAGGGCCGGGGACAGGCGCTGATGCCCGGGAGGGTGGCCAGGCAGGCGGCCAGGAGGGTCCCCAGCCAGCGGGGCCGCTCCCTGCGCGGGTCTCCCATCCTGCGGGGCTCCTACGCTGCCATCCCGGCGGCGGCGGAGGGGATCCTGCGGGGGAGGCGGAACAGCGGGCAGCCGAGCCGAGCCGCTCGGGTCTAAGCCAGAAGCAAAAAAGAATTCTTAACTTGAAAGAAAAACCCGCCCCCGAACCAGCCCCCAAGCTCTCGGGTTTCCCCTCAGCGACGGATCCGTGTCACGACCGAAGGCGCTGTCGTTTGACAGCTGTCCCCCCGTGCCGTGTCCGGCGCGAAGTGCCGGCGGCTGCCGCTCCCGGGAGAGGCTGGAACGGGCAGGGAGCGGCCGGGGGGCTGCAGGCGGTGTGTCCCGGCTGCGGACCCGGCCCGGCTCTGCGCGGCGCTCCCGGCTCCGCCGCCGGCTCATCCCCCGGAGGCGTCGCCACACGTCAGCTCCTTCCCCGCCAGGAACTATTCCAAGCAAAATTAATTCCTCTCGCACGGCTCGCAAAAACCCCCGGCGCCTCCCCGGCACCGGCAGCGGCCGCACGTTCCCACCTGCGCTCCCTCACCTGCGGGGCCGGGCAGGGCAGCGACAAACCCGCCACCGGCTCCTGCTCCCGGGGACTCTGCCGGGCTCCCCGCAGCCCCATCGGCACCGCCGGCTGCCGGGCGGGGAGGGGAGAAGCGCCCGCCGCCGCCGCCGCCTCCCCCGGGGATGGACCGGGACCGGCACCGCCGCTCGCCCGCGGCCCCGCACGGGAACCAGCCCCGAACAGGGAAACGGCACGGGAACCAGCCCCGAACAGGGAAACGGCACGGGAACCAGCCCCGAACAGGGAAACTGCACGGGAACCAACCCCGAACAGGGAAACTGCACGGGAACCAACCCCGAACAGGGAAACTGCACGGGAACCAGCCCCGAACAGGGAAACTGCACGGGAACCAACCCCGAACAGGGAAACGGCACGGGAACCAGCCCCGAACAGGGAAACTGCACGGGAACCAACCCCGAACAGGGAAACGGCACGGGAACCAACCCCGCAGGGGATCCCCGCCTTCCCCGCCCCGCAGGGGATCCCCGCATCCCCCGGCCCCGCACGGGATCCCCGCATCCCCCGGCCCCACACGGGATCCCCGCATCCCCGGCCCCACACGGGATCCCCGCATCCCCGGCCCCACACGGGATCCCCGCATCCCCGGCCCCGCACGGGATCCCCGCATCCCCGGCCCCGCACGGGATCCCCGCATCCCCCGGCCCCGCACGGGATCCCCGCATCCCCTGCCCGCCCCGCCGGGGCTCGGCTGCCCTGGCAGACCAGGAGCGTTCGCTGTCTGGGGGCAGTTGGTGCACGACCCCTCCCCGCACCGGCCGCTGACACCTTCAGGTGGGTTTTGGAGGGACAAGGCTCCTCTGTGGAGGCGTCAGTCAGCGCTGCAGGTCCTTCTGCTCGGCTCGGAGGTGTCGGGAGCAGCCACGAACTCCACTGGCAGCACCTCTCTGCTCGAAGGGTCGTTCTAGGGCAAACCTCCTGCTGGGAGGGCTTCGACTGGAGATGGAAAGGCAACACAAAACTTTAAAGATAAGATAAAGCCTCAAATACATTATTAAAGGTTCTGAAGTTGTCCAGACGAGTTCAGAATCGAATGTGAGCTGTGGCAGCTTTGGGGGGCTGGCAGGGCTGGGATGTTCTGTGTAGACAGAACTTTACCCGTGGGATTGGCTGGCTGGTGTTTGTTCTCATCTCAGGGGCTGCCCCAGCGGAACACGGATGGTCTCACCTTGATTCAGCACGGCAGCTGGGGCCAGGAAACACCGATCCTCTCGTGGGACTGCCACTTTGGGTCTCAGGGAAAAGAGCAACGCTCAGCTGAGCCCTGCACTGAATCCTGAGGGGGCATTTTCGGGTGCTACCCCGAGAACAGGGAAAACCTGAATTCTGTTCCCCTGAGTGCTAGGGAAGGTGGGAAGGCTGTTGTTAGGTGTGTTTTCCCCATCTGAATTACTGTCTGAAAAGCAAAGCATCAATTGCTTTCTTTCAGTTCATCCAATTTTTTCTTCTGGATGGCTGAGGTCAGGCCTCTGGAGTGACCCATTCCAATGCTGGGCTGCTGTGAGTTTAAACATGAGGTAAAAGACATTTTAAATGATTTGTACCAGTTCCCATAATTAATAGACACAGCAGACAAGGAACTGGAGTCACTTTTGAGAACGTTTTCAAAAATCTTGTATCTGAAAATCTGCATTAAAATAAAAGCAAATATCTAAATGTACATGGACCTTGTCAATATTTTGAGAACAGGGTTTTCATCTCAGGATTTGCTGTCTGCTGTCCTTAAGCTGCAGCTCTCTCTTCTGAGAGGCAGAGCATTGAATTACAAGAGATACAAAGTTCTCCCCCCGGAGGGTGGCTGAGGAACATGTGGAATATTTTATTCTGATGTGGCTGGGCTTTCCCGGGGCGGTCTGATGGGGAGCACGATGGTTGTACAAACCCTGCTGAGCTCGCTGCTTTGCTGGCAATTCTGGCCCTGTCTGACTCGAAGACATTGCTTTAGCTGGAATTCATTACTCGGGAGAATGAAGGGAGCTGTTTGTGAAGTGAAACTGTATTTTGGCAAGAAGGTGTGACTGAGCGTGAGCTCAGGAGTGCTGGGAAGGGGAAAGCTGAGCGGAGGAAGTGTTTGTGACCTGGATCTGCACAGCAAATCGTACATATCAGAACTGGAGCACAATTTCAGCTCATTTCTCAGCACTGCAGCTCCTGACACACCTTTCTGTGGGATAAGCTGGCTTTGTGCAAGCCAGGAGGGAAGGCAGAGCTGCACCTCAGCTCGTCCTTGTGGGGTTTGTGCTCCTGGGGACACGGGCAGGTCACCAAGGGCAGGTGACCGTGGGCAGGGCTCAGGGGACAGGTCACAGTGGGCAGGTCACCAAGGGCAGGTGTCAGTGGGCAGGGCTCAGGGAACAGGTCTCAGTGGGCAGGTCTCAGTGGGCAGGTGTCAGTGGGCAGGTCACTGTGGGCAAGTCACAGTAGGTAGGTCACGGTGGGCAGGTCACTGTGGGCAGGTCACCACGGGCAGGTGGCAGTGGGCAGGTGTCAGTGGGCAGGGCTCAGGGGACAGGTCACCATGGGCAGGTCTCAGTGGGCAGGTGACTGTGGGTAGGTCACCATGGGTGAGTCGCCATGGGCAGGTGACCATGGGCAGGTCTCAGTGGGCAGGTCACCATGGGCAGGTCAGCAGGAGACCTGTGCAGGTGTGCACAAACACCTGAGGTGGCATGAGGGAGGGCACAGCCCGGCTCTCCCGAGCCCTGGGTCAGGCTCTCAGGGTAACAGTGGTGCTCTAAAGCTCAGCACTGAGATCCTTACCCAGCAAACCCACCAGCTCTGAGCACCCTGTGCTCTGTCACACAGCCCAGCCTCGCTCCCAGCTCTGAACACGGCCCAGAGCTGGGCACAGCCAGACCTCCCCAGCACACACCCTCACCCGGCCCTGCCAGAGCCTCCACGGGGATCCAGCTTTGCTTTGCTGCTTCTCTGTTGATTCTTCAAATGAGTGTTTTCTTTTTCTCCTTCCTCAGTGTGAAAGAGTCAGTGGGAAAAGGCTCAAGCTTCAGGGAATGCAGTCATAGAAAGCAAATGATGTATGGGAGGAATGATCCTTTCCTTCCCTGGAGATGGAAACAGCCTCACTTTTCAGGCAGGGACTCTGCATCTCCAGTGGGCAGCCTGCTCGTTAGTCTGGTGTTGCTGATGATGCTGGTACCCCTGGGGCAGCAGCAGGGCCCAGCAGGGGGAAGCTGGATGCAGTTCATGCCCCTCAGGGGCTGCTGTGTGAATCAGGGGCTGCTGTGTGAGGCTCTGGATCTTCAGGGGATCTTCAGCTTCCTTCAGGAAAATTGTGGTGGGGCTGATCCACAGCCCTGGGACCTTGACAGAAATAATGGGTGATCTCTTCATTTACAGGAGCCAATGGAAATTATCTTAAGGAGGCAGAACACAGCTTTGGAGAACACCACCCTGATGTGTTCCATGCATCACTGTCAGCAAAAGGGGGGGTTTATGCAACTCTAACCTTAATTAGGTGCCTGAATTGTGTATCTGGGTTTTGTTTGATGATGTTTGGTTTTTAATTTGTTCTTCCCCTGCAGACATTGCCTGGTCCCTCCCTCACCCCACATGTCCCTTGTGCTGCAGCCACGGCTGTTTGCCAGGCCAGCACTGCAGGTGCCTCTGCTCCTGCAGCTCAGCATTCCCACCCTGCCTGTTTATCCCTCCTCAGGCTCTCTCTTCTCTCTACGTTGTGCCAATTCTCCTGAAAAGCCCTTTGCAAGATATTTTCATGTTGTTCTTTTCCTTCTCAGCTTCTCGCTGGCCAAATTCCTTCAGTGCCTCGGTGGGTTGCTGGATGCCTTGCAAAGGGTGACATGACCCTCCAAGGGCCTTGGTGGGAATTTTCACAATAACACACGGAGGTGCAGCTCTCCTGTGGCTCAAGGCCACAGTCAGACATTTCAGTGCCCTTGTAACCAGCTGGACAAGCTCCCAGCAAAGCAGGGCCGGGCTGTGGGGCAGGGTCAGCGTGTGTTTGTGCAGATATTGGTGCGCAGCCAGGGCTGTCTGTGTGTGCTGGGCACAGGGAACTGAGTGCTGTGCTCCAGGGAACCAAGCAGCACATCAGAGGAGTGTGTCCTGTGAAGGGACTGCCTGCCTTCCTGTCCCCTCCTGTCCCCTCCTGTCCCCAGCAGTGCCTGCAGCTCTGTGCTCCTTCTGTCCCCCCTCAGCGGGCTGGGCTGCAGGCAATCCATCCTCTCCTGAGCTGCTGCTGATGTGCACACCGGGTGTGGAGGGGCAGGGACCCCCGTGCTGCTGCTTTGAACTGCATGCACACGGATGAGCTGGGGCAGCCAGAGCAGGAGCTCCTGCTGGGAGCCCCTCACCCCAGCACACCAG
The DNA here is from genome assembly GCA_017589585.1 of Phylloscopus whistleri. Lineage (NCBI taxonomy): Eukaryota > Metazoa > Chordata > Aves > Passeriformes > Phylloscopidae > Phylloscopus > Phylloscopus whistleri. The sequence goes on from JADMLD010000285.1 coordinate 466,976, forward strand.
AACCTGCTGAGCTGAGGAGGGTCTGGATTTTGTTGTCTGGGAAGCTGTGACACCTTTCCCTTTCAGATGGGCAGTTGTCAGAGGTGGGTGTGAAGGGAGGGGGTGTCTGGCACTCCAGTTCAGAGGAAAAGCCTGTTTAACACTCGCTGTGCTGAGGAGGATCTGCTCTCCTCATTACTGGAGCAGATCCTCAGCCAGGGCAATTCCGTGTTTGATCAGCAGTGACAGCTCCATTGGTGGTTCCTGTGCTCTCAAGGAGATCTTTAATCTCCTGTCAGCCACCTCACAGGTGGCACCTGCAAATCCCCTCCAGCACTCCTGCTAAAGCACTTCTGCAGGTGCAGGCTGGCTGTTTTCAGCACACAAACATTAGCTGGAGTGGTTTTTTCATGGTTTGAATTGCAAAAGCAGCACTGAACCAGAGTTTGGAGGTCTCTGTCTTGCTCTCTGGAGTTATTTTGTGAGGGTGATTAATCAGGCACGTTCCTGTCTCCTGATGGCCACCACACATCATGGATTTACATCCACAGGATGAGGCACCAAGCTGACAAACCTACAGCCCCATAACCTGTGGGTCTAAGGCAGTAGTGGAAGGAAAATGTTCTGCAGTTCATTAACAAGAACATGAACACCTCCCAGCCAACTGCAAGCAAACCAAAAGCAGATCTTTGCTGCACAATTTTTGCTTGTCCTGCAATAACAATTTGTCATCTGCTGAAGGTGGCCCTGCACACTGGTCTTGAATGCAGGTTTTAAAGTTTTGAAAAAACCAACAGCCTGTGTGGCTGGGCTCAGTGTTCCCTGTTGTGACTCAGGCCCTGTTTTAACCTTGTGCCTGAAAACCAGCAACAGCAGCGTGTGAGGAGCCTCATGAAGGTAGGAATTACTACCTGAGCCTTTAAAGTCAGGACTAGAAGATGTGAGTTCCTCTGGGCTGAGCTGGGGAGAAGGGAAGCACAGATGCCTGTCCTGCAGGTAAGGAACCTGGGTGCCACCCTGGGGTCTCCATGCTGGCAACACGGGCAGTAAGAGTGCTTTTCACCTAGGAAATGTGGTTTACTGCCTGAACCTGCATATGGGTCACATGGAATTGGACTGCACTCTCCTGAGTAAGTTTAACTTGCATTAGAAGACTTTCCTGCTAAAACTATGCCAGCAAAAAGTAAATGTGTGGGTTCTGGGGCTGTGTGTGCTGAATGGAGCAGTGCTGGGTGTGTGGAGAGCTGGTGCTGAGAAGCTGATGGAGGCAGAGGGGATGGGCACTTGCTGGGCCATTTAAAAACCTTTGGCTCTAGAGGGAATCATTTCTCTCTGCAATAGCATGTGAAGAATTGTTTGGGGGGAGAAGGCATGTGAAAGTGTGATATGAATTAAAAGGTAAAAAGTGGAGAGTTCAAACTTGTCATTTTCTCCTTTTTCTCCATTTGTATGTTCATCAGAGTAATTCTCCACCACTTTCAAGTAGCTGTGAATATCTAATTAAAAATCCTTTAAAAATTGCAATTCTCCTAATTGAAACCATGAGGTCATAGCTGAATAATGATCTCCCACTGTCTCTTCTGCTGCTTTTCTCTTAACAATATTTTCCTATGGCTTCTTTAATGGCTCCCAGGGACTGCAGTGTGGCTGCTGGCTTTCCAAAGCTCTGCCAGTGGCTGTGTCCTATGGCAGATTAAACACTCATGAAATGCTCTGCTTTGAGCTGTGGGTGTGGGCTGCTTCAACATCTAAACCACACCAAAGCTGTGGGGTCACTTATTAGACTTAATAAGTTTATTTGTGTTATGGTTTAAAGTGGATCACCACAGGCAAAATCAAGGTCTAGTCAAAACCCCACCTCACAAACATCTCCAGATGAGGTTTCTGAAGTCTGTGTTGGCCAATTATGCTCCAGCACTGAGAAATGTTGTGCAGTTTCATTCTCTGTGCTCTGCAGACTGATTGTCCAGGTTCAGTTTAACCTCATCCTCGTGCAGAGAAGGCTCTGAGCTGCTGTACAAAGTGCATTTTTTAGAAATGGATGTTTTTAAGTGTAATGCTAAGAAGTGTCTGAGGTCTGCTGGAGCACATGAAGCAGTTCCCTGTGACAGTGACACCATTTGAGGGTCTCCAGCAGGAGGGATCTGGGTGAGGTGAGGGGGGTGAGCAGGAGCAGCCCTGCTGACCTGGAGTGACCACCTGTGGCATCCCCAGTGACCCAGGGAAGGTGCTGTGCTGCTGCCTCACTGATACAAGGAAAGGGTGATTCTGAATCAATTACATCACTGAAGGTATTTCTGGAACCTTTGGAGCTTTATCTTGGTGTGGCAGCTCTAAGCTCTGGGTGTGCTGGTAATGGCATGGATCTGGGTCCCCTGGGCCCAGAGGTTCCTACAAACTTCTTTTTATCAGTGAAGTGAACTCCCCTCCAATTCCAGGAAAGCAGAGTCCAATCTGACACAGCAAAGCAGTTTCTAGGCTTGGCTTTGTGACAGCATTTCTTTACCTGGGGAATGCCTTTGGTGCTTGCCACTGCCCTGCCAGGAGTGGCACAGGGCCCTGCCTGACCCTGGGCTGCCAGCTGTGACCCTGCCCTGGGCTCTGGCTGCATGTCTGGTGCTTTCTGGGGTGGGGGAATGGGGGGAAGTGCCAGCCCTGAGCAGCCCTGCTGGCACCTCCTGCTCACCCTGGGCTGGCGGATGGGCCTGGCACCCCCCAGCAGCACTGGAGGAAACAAAAGCTTTCTGTCAGGGGCAGTGCAGAGCAGGCAGGGGCTGCTGAGGGGCAGAGCATTTCCTCCCTGGTTCCTGGCGGTGTGTTCTCACGTTCCCTTTGTTTGGGAAGTGTTTCAGGCTCTGCTGTGTGTTGGGCTGTGTCGGGGCTGCAGGATGGATGGAATATCCTTTCCATTCCTGAACATGACAAACTCTGCAGGGATGAGTGCTGCAAACTATTCCAAAACACCCTTTTCTGCCATGGAAGCCTCCCATGGAACATCCAGCTGCTGTGCTGAACGTCAGGAAATCTGATGCTTTGGTGCATATCAAAACACAATAAGCCCCCATTTACTCACCCACATCTCACTCTGGTTTCTTGTCTCCCTGTTGCTGTTGGCACAGCTCCTGCTGCAAATTCCATCACTTTGGGGAGCAGGGGGCAGGGGCTGGGACAGAGCCTGGTGCCAGCCTGGGGGAGCACTGGGCTCCTCACCTGCAGCCCTGCCTGGCATTTCCAGGGCCAGCAGAGGCTGCAGGGTCCCCTGGGACACCTGGGCAAGCAGGGATCCTCCCAGGAGCCAGGCCCTGGGGCTTGGGATCCCTTGCACTCAGCCCAGCATGGTCTGGTTTTATTTATCCTGTGGGGGATGTGGGATAGAGAGCACTTGGAAGCAACTCGACAGCCACTAAAATAAATGTTCTTTTCTGTTTATTCCTTGGCTTGCATCTGGAAATTAAATGTGCTGAATTAGGAATCTCAAACTTTGACTGAGTCTTTAATTGAACACAGGTCAAACCCCAAAGCATGACTGACTCCTGTTGCTGCACCAGGAAAAATCACTGATTTTAGGGAGGGTATAACACGTTGCTGCTGTAGGTACAATACATCCCTGCTGTGCAAAAACCCTTTACTTCCATCAGGACAGGGCAATGGCTCTGGGTTTGAGTGGTTCAATCAAGCAACAGGAAACAATCAGATCAATAAAGGCTTTAATGCTGCTCTTGGGTAAACCTACAGCAAGTTGTGAATGCAGGCTGAGAGCTCTCTGTTTAAAGCTGCTCAGTCTCTGCTGAACACTGGTTCATTTTCCACAACAGTCAGCTAAATGCTGCACTCTTTACATAAAGAAAGTTGTTGAATCAAGCTGAAAGGAATGTGTCCTTAATTCTTTCAGCAGTTCTTGAGCCACACGTTCAGCACCTCTGTTCACAAACCCCAGCAATGTTGTTCTTATTCCTACAACATTGGACTCAATTTCCTGTTTTCCAGCATTTTTTTGTTACGAAGAGAAAATGACGTTTTTGCTCAGGGCTGGAGGTGCCTGTCGTGTGCAGCAGTGGTTCCAGGGGAGCTCAGCCCTGCCAGGTGCTCGGGGTGTGAGCAGAACCCTGTGGCCAGAGGCTGGTGCAGATCCAAGTCCAGCTGGTTTGTCCTGCTGAGTTGTCCCTGCCAGCCCTGAGCCAGCGGCGACTTGTGTAATTAAACAGTTTTTAAACCTCTGCCAGCATGCTAATGCAGCCTTGTTTATGTGCAGAGCACTTGGAAAACAGCTCTAAACACCGGATTTATCTGCAGCAAATGATGTAGCTCACCACGGAATGTTTTCGTTTGAATTTGCAGACCTGATGCACATGTTGTGCTTTGTTCCCTAGCAGAGGACAGGGCAGTGGGTCCTGTTGGAAGGAGGGAGTGGGTGGGTGGGTGGCTCTGGAGCAGCCTCCTGCCCCTCCTGCTCTGTGTCTGGAGCAGCTCGGTGCAGCCATGGCAGCATCCGATGGCAGCAGCCTCCCAGCAGGGCTGACCTTCCCTCTTCTCCAAGCAGGGGCTGTGTCCCTCACAGCAGCTGGGGAAGGGAGGTTTCCCACTCACTGTCAACAGATTAAAGCACCCAAACTGCACCTGGGCAATATTTTTGGGTATCCAGCATTTGAACAAAATGTTCCCTTTCCTTTTATGGAAAAGGACTCTCAGAATTCCTTTCTGACTATAAGAATGAAACAGGACAACTTGGCTTCTTTCCTTTTCTAAAAGACAGCTCATTTCTGAGTCCTTCCTGGAAAAACATTTTGTGATGTTGAAATTAGCCAAGACCAGAGTGGCTGCCTGGGAGTACTTAGCTGTAAATTCACATGCTCTTGGCCTCTGCTTTGTTCTGTCTCCCGTGTGTTTAGCAGAAAGCCTCTGGCTTTGTTCTGCTTTTGCTGACCATGTGAGGTCCAAAGTGTCTTCCTGAGCAGGGTGTTCCAGTCCTGAGACTAACACCGTGTGTGCTGGGCAGAGCTGGCAGCACCTGAGCCACACTGACTGTGTGATGGCAGGATGTGTGAGTGCAAACAGCATTTTATTGCAGCTCAGCCCTGTGCCAGTCCCAGAGCAGTACCAGGCATCTGTAGGATTCCCACTGGGAGCTGAAATTCCTGGGTGGGGAGGACCAGGGACAAGGTGGGGGGCTCGGGGAGAAGGTGGGGAGGACCAGGGACAAGGTGGGGGGCTTGGGGACAAGGTGGGGGGCTAGGGGACAAGGTGGGGGATTGGGGACAAGGTGGGGGATTGGGGACAAGGTGGGGGGTTCAGGGACAAGGTGGGGGGCTCAGGGACAAGGTGGGGGGCTCGGGGACAAGGTGGGGGATTGGGGACAAGGTGGGGGGCTCAGGGACAAGGTGGGGGGACCAGGGACAAGGTGGGGGGCTCGGGGACAAGGTGGGGAGCTGCTGCAGAGCCCATCCCTTGGCAGGGCTCAGGCAGCCCTGGGGGTACAGGGGTCCCTCCTGCCCACGCCCCCAGCTGCTCTCCTCTCCTCTCCTGTCCGTGTGTGCCCGCGGGGGTTTGCACACCCCGCCGGTGCCTCGCAGGGACAGCCCCGGCTCTGCTGCTGCCCAGGCAGAGGGAAATGCTCCCGGGGGAGCTGGGGCAGCCCCGCGGGGCTGCAGGGGAGGCTGCCGGGCTGTGCCAGGCTCCCAGCTCAGGCTGCTCCCGGCAGGCAGGTTCCGAGGGGCTGCTCTGACCCAGGAGCACGCTGCTGCCTCCATCCATCTCTATGTTGGAAGAACAAGAAACATCTGGCAGAGAGGCCACGTAGCTCAAATCTTTTAAGTGCAGATGCTCTGGAGAGTTGTGTACAAATACGGGGCTTGAGTTCTCTTTGTTGTTGGAGCATCTGACACTTTCCCCGTGCTGAGCCTCTGCTCTACCTGGCGTTCTTCTGGGGAGGGTCTCCTGCTGGCTTCTCCCTCTCCCCTGGTGATACTGGCTCGAGTATCAGCCAGGCTGCGAGTGCCACAGGGCACACTCTGCTCCTGCTGGCAAGCTTTCCCTTGTGACTACGTGTAGAAAATACCTGGCTGGTTGTGTAGGAGCTGGATTTAATCTCTAGGCCGTGGTAAGCAGCGATGAGGGCCAAATTCTGATCCAGTGATGACATGGGTAAACTCCCACTGATTTCCAAAGGCTGAATTGGCTGTCGAGGGCTGGGCTTTGCAAATCCAAGTGCCTCTGACAAACACATTTGGCTCACTTTCAGCCAGCACTCCATTATTTTTTCCCCAGTTCAGATGTTTATGTGAGTGCCTGCTGGCTTGAGGGGCTGAATGTGCCTGGATACATTTGAGGGTACAAATGAAACTAAACATGTCTAGCAAATGCCATCAGCACTGCTCAGGCAGAGGAGCCTTACAGAGCTGCTGTCCCTTGTCCCACAGCTCTGCTCCTCAGGTCTCTCCTGGCTGGGAGGAGGCAGGTTTCTTGTAGCAGTTCCCACAGCTGCCACCTCCCAGAGCTGCACAAGGGCTTGGTCCCCCCGGCCTGGGGTCCCAGCTGAGCCTGAAATGGCAACCAGCTTGTCACAATGGCACTGAAATTTATGGTGGGCAGAAATGTCAGGGACAAACCCCTCTTATGTCGTGTGCATTGATGATTTTTGAAGCATGAGAAGTACTGATGTCAGTGGCACGTGTCTGTAATGAGCACTGCAAAACAACTTTGGGGCCAGAACCTTTCCTGCAGGTGCTGCACTGCAGTGCTGAGCCACTGTGGTTTGTTTATCCTGATCCTGAGATAAGCAACTGTTGTGGTTTAAGCCCCAGCCAAAGCCAGCACAGCAGTGTGTGTACAACAGTTTTGCAACTTTATTCCATATTAAATGGAATTTTCAACTTAATTCCATGTATTAAAAAGACAATAGAATGTATCAATGTGGCTGTGAGAGGAGCAGTCAGCTCAGAGCAACGTGCTTTCAGCAGCAGGAGTGACACAAACCCGTGTTCTGTGGGAGAACACAAACCCATGAACAGCCTCCCCAGGCAGGGTGTTCAGGGAGCTCCTGGAAGAGCAGAGCTCTGATGTGTGAGTGCCAGAGCAGCCCCTGACAGGGGCACACACCTGGGAGGGGTCTGCACCAAAACCTTCCCAGGTCTCCTCCTTCAGCCGTGGCCAGCAGCTCTGGTGCTCACAGAGGGAATGTTTTACCTCCCTGACAGAGGGGATGTTCAGCCCTCATTTCCTTTCTGGCCTGGCCTGGCTGGGGCTGTGGGGATTGTCCTTCTGGATGTACACACTGTTCTTTGCTGTTTTCTGCTCACCAGTGTGATGAGCTGTAATTCTGAGTTGAACCCAAAACCCTGCACGGAAGCAGCAGGGAGCCCAGGAGTGCTGGATGTGACACTTCCACAGTGGTTAAGCCACTGCACTGAGCAGTTTGACTCGTGGATGCCTCCTCCTCTCCACATCCTTGGATACCAGATGCTGTCCTGGTTTTCCTGTGTAGCTCCCTGGGAGGTTTTTGCTGTAGTTCCCTCCTGTGGTCACTGCCACCTGTGCAGCACCCTGGGAGTGCCAGTGAGCACCAGGTGCCTCTGCAGGGGCCTCTCCTGGGGCTCTGATCCTGCAGACCCACGCCCCACTGCCCTCCCCTTGCACCTGCAGGGAAAGCCCAGAATAGCCCAGGAAGTTTTTCCTTCCTGAGCTGGAGGGAGTGGGTGGAAGGAGGGAGCCTCTTCCACCTGCAGCAACAGGCTGTGTTTAATTGGTCACAGTGTCATGAGGAGGCTGTGATACTTTTCCAGGTGTGGTTTTTGAAATACTTTTATTTCAAGACCAAGACAAGCCAGAGAGCCTGAATAACTTCTAACTCATGGGCCCATTCCCAGAGACAGTGATTTCCTTGGCCTGGGCAGCTGCCTGGGATCCAGCTCTCATTTCTGACTCCTGAGGCTCTGACCAGGGGAGTGCTGGCCTTGCTGAGGTCCCACAGGGGATGAGGAAGGGTCAGACACCAGGGCTGGGTCTCTTGGCCTGTGGCAGGAGCTGAGACCCTTCTCCCCTCCCTGCAGGAGCCAGGCCCCTGCCTGGGGGAGCTGTGGCTCCTCTCCCAGAGGGAGCAGTCCCTGCCTGGGCAGCTCCCCCCAGGGCACTGTGCGTGGGGAGTTCAGCCACGTTTTCCCTGAGGCTCCTGGAGTGTCAGTGCTGGCTTGTGAACCCCTCTGGGATAAACTGCCTCTGGGAGCTAAAGCCAGGATCTGTTTCTAGCCAGAAAGAATGCAGTCCATGGAAAAACCATAAAAGTTTCTGGTTGTGGCAGGCTGACAGTGAAAGTTCCTGCTTGGAGCAGGATTACAGCAGGAATGAAATTTCTCAGGAACTCAGAGTTTCCCCTCAAATGCAGACATTGATAATTTTATATTCGCCTCTTTGTGGCTCGAAGTCAGCCTCCTCCTGAAGTTGATTCTTCTGTTTTGTAGAAGCTCAATCTTCTGTACTGCATTTTATAATTTAAAAAATATCCTTTTTGTTATAAAACTGTCTGCCCTCCGTGTGTCCCAGTGCCTGGGTGGGCGTGCAGCTCCTGCAGCACCCAGGGATGCAGGCTGGGGATAACTGGGTGCTGTGGCTCAATTAAATGCCACAGGGAGGCTGCCAAGGCCACGGGGCTGTGATGGGCTGGGGCAGGAACCACTGGCTGGTGCTTGTTTAAAGAGTAGGGGCTGTGGGGTTTTGCTCTGGCACCACTCACATTCTGAGGCTGTTTCTAGGAAGTTCTGATCGACCCTTCTGGCCAGCCCCTGGACAGATCCCAGCAGAAATCCTGGTCCTGTTGATATTCTAATTGTTTTCCTCATCTCCATTGGTTGTTGGCAGAGGCTGTGGGTCCTCTTGCAGCTTTTTAATGATTTTACACATGAGAAAATGATGGGATGCACTTTCCAAAGTGCTTTTGTAAGTGATGGGGCCACAGAGGGAGGCTTGCCAGGGCGCCTGCAGGCACCAGCAGCCAGGTTTGCCTCTGTCCCTTGGACTGTGCAAAGCCATGAGTCACTTTCCACCCCTGCCTTCACCTTCCCACAGGCAGAGCACGGCCTTGGAGCTGAGTTCATATTTAGAGAAGTGGTTTGAGAGCTATTTGCTTAGCTTGCACTATTATTATTAAAGACAGAAATGGGTTTCTAAAGGTTTTAGTGAGCAATAATTGTAGATGGTTTTCACTTCAAATCACCCACTGGGAGCACTGGGACTGGCTCTGCACAATGGGGAAACCTGAGCAGCAGCAGTGATGAGCCTCAGGGGCTTGGTTATTCCATTGCAAGTCCACTGCAGTTTCTTCAGAATCACTGAGGCTGGGAAATAACTCTGAGATCATAAAGTGCAACCTTTGCCCAATCCCCACCCTGTCCCCAGCCCAGAGCACTGAGTGCCACATCCAATCTTTCCTTGGACACCTCCAGGGCTGGGGATCCAAACCTCCCTGGGCAGCCCCTGCCAAGGTTTAACTGGGTTTAACTTTCCATTCACTGAGGAAATTCTCCTGATGTCCCACCTGAGCCTCTGCAGCACAGCTTGAGGCCACCTCCCCTTGTCCTGTCACCTGTTGCCTGGGAGCAGAGGCTGACCCCCACCTGGCACAGCCTCCTGGGGTAGAAATGTCAGCTGCAACCTGAGAACCTCCAGTCCTTTGCTGGAGCTGAGCACCATCCTGCAGCAGCAGCTCTGCAACCCACTGGGCACTGCAGGTGCCCCACAGCCTAATCAGCCTCTGTAATGAGCCCTCAGTTAACAAATGCTAACAATCCCTTGTTGCAAAATCATGTCCTTGACGCTTATTAGAAGTGTTTGACATTGCAACACTCCTCAGAACTCCTGGGAGCCAAACCCTGTGTGTCCATCCTCAGAACCCCTGAGGGTGAAGAACAAACTGCAGTGAGCACAGGTGCTGCTCACCTGCCCTGGGGAGGAGAGAGGGCAGGGACAGGACCCTGCTCACACAGAGGGATCTCCCCCTCACTGGGCACTTCTGGAGCCATGGATCTTCTGCCTTGGTTGGAACAGTTTCCCTTTTCACATCAACCAAATACTTTCTGCAACATTTCCTTCTAGTTCTGTACAACTTTGTGAATTGAGAGCTGGAGGTACACGGTCCTGGCTGGAATCCTCCTCCTCAGAGCTTGCGTGGTGAGATTGTTCCAGGAGGATTTCTGCTGGCTCAGCTCTGGGCAGGCAGAGGGCACCCAGCGTCCCAGGTGCTTTGCAGGGTGATCTGAGCAGACACTTTGGTGGTACCTGGAGTGACCACAGACATCCAGCTCTTCTGAGGAGCTGCTCAGCACCACCCCTGTCCCCTGCATGGCCCATCCTGCTGGGACAGGGTCAGCTGGCTGCTTTGAGCAGCCAGCATTCCCTCAAAGCCCTGTGGCCTGGACCTCCCTGAGATTTCCAGAGCTCCTCAGCTCCAGCCTGGCCACAGATGCTGGGAGGACACTGCTTCAGGTGTCTGGGTCTGGCTGAGAATGGGGGTGAGAAGCAGGGGGAGAAAATGTGTCCCCAGACGAGGATATTGGGAGTTCAAGTTTTCAGGTCTGAGTTTGATTTTAGCCTGATTTTGTTACACACTGAGAGAATGAAAGCTAGGATGAGTCTGAGGCTGCCTTTAAAATGCATTACTGAGAACTGGCCTTTCACTCTGATCTTTGTGGAAACAAGATGAAAGCTGCGGGTTTGCCAGTTCTCACTGCACTGCAGGTGGGAGATGCACTGGACTCGTGGCTGCTGCTCGAGTTCTGGTGCTTCTGAGTGCAATTCTTGCTGCAGGGGAGCAGCAGCCAGCAGGGTACAGCTCCAGGCACAGAGCTGCTGCTGAACCAGCCCCACGGGCAGGGAAGCAGCCCAGGACCCCTGAGAGCCCCTCCATGGTCCCACAGTGGCACAGGTGGGGTGGGCCCTGTGTTTCCCCAGAGCATTCAGACCTTCCAAAGGTCAGAAAGGTGATTTTGTACCCACCTGAGCTGGGTAACTGACCCTGGCTGAGCCCCCTTTTCCAGGGGGAACAGGAAGGGTTTGCATCCATCCTCCTGGCACTGCTGCAGGGGATGGGCACCTGGTGGCACAAGGGTTCCAGATTAACCTTTCCCTGACAAATACACAGGCCAAGCACTTTGGCCAAACCTCCTCTTGCACAAAGCAATGTCCCTGGGGTCTTTTGTGCTGGTGTTTCCAGCAGCTGGTGAGAATTACCCCTGCTTGTTTCCTTTCCCTCTCCTATTCACAAAAGGAACAAATTAAGAAAGTCGAGATTTTCTGCTTACAAAACGAAAGAAAAAGCTTTGTAGAAATGAGGTCTGGGCAGCAGTGGGGGCTTTGTTTTGTGCAGCAGGACCTGCTTATGCAAGGGAGAGCCTTTGGCAGGGCCCTGCAGGGAGGTGGGCGTGGGGCACCTCTCCTGTGGTGCTGAGGAACAGCTCTGGGGAGAAACAGAGAGAGAGGGGAGACCTGTGCAGGGGGAAACATGGAACACACCTGAGGGGACAGGTGTGTCCCAGGAGCCCACCCTTTCCCAGGACACTGTACTCATCCAGCACAAGCCTGGCATTATCTCCTTGCCAGTGAAACTCCCAGTACCACTGCAGATTTGGTTTATTAAAGATGAGATCCAGTGCAAGTGGTTGCCTCCTGCCACTCCTGTTCACCAGGGCTTCACTCCCAGCACCCCCATCCTTGCTTTCCTTTTGTCCTGATCCTGGAGAAAGGAGTGGGAGCAGCACGGAGCTGTGCAGCTGGGGCTGCCTGACCCAGCAGGGCTGCAGGAGCTGGGCTGCTCCCAGCAGCCCTGAGGGGGCCCTGGAGCACAGGCTGTGTCTCTGGGCAGTCCCACATCCCACAGCCCCATCCAGTGACTCCTGCCCCCTGGGTCTGTGTGGGTCAGGAGCTGCCCTCCCTCAGTTTGGAGCCCACACTCTCAGGATCAAACCTGCAGTCACTGCCCTGACCTCGGGTGTAGCCAGGATTAGTGGGGCTGCCCTGGAGCAGTGGGGCAGAGCTGCTCCCCTGCACCCAGAGCAGATGGAACTCTGTATAATTTCATATATACTCTTCAAAAACCTCTCCAAGTGTTCATTTGGCAAGATAAACAGCAAAAGTAACTAAATCCTGGCCTAAATTATGCTTTTTCTCATTTGCTATTGCAATCCCATTTCAGAGCTCTGTTGCTTTAGCAGCAGCTTAATCCCCCCAGTGCCACTGCAGCTCAACTGGAGAAGCTGTGCCCCCTGTCCCTTCTGTTCCTCATCCTTGGCATGTCTGGTGACCCTGCAATTCCAAAGTGTCACTGATTGCAGAATTCAGCCTCCAGCATGTGCTCCTGCTTGTGTACATATGTGCATTCACAAAGCCAGAGACGTGTTTGAGCAAACAAACCCAACCCCCCTGCTGCAAACATTTCCCAAATGCTCTTTCCTCTCTCTGGTCTTTCAGGTGGCCATTCCCCTTCCCCAGTGACTGCCTTGGGCTTCAGTTTTAGCAATTTTTTTTTTTTTTAATTTTACTGCTTTAACAATGTGTAAGGTTCCTGCTGATTGCCCCTCGGGTTCCTTCTCTGCCTCATCTGTTCCCCCAGGATGGCAAATCCAGAATTCAGGAATTGTGCTTATTTTTATAAAAATGGGAAGCTGTATGAGGACTGGATGGACACTGAGAAGCTGGCAGTGGGAGGTGTGAGCTGGATGAAATCCTTGTTATGAGCTCGGGTTTCTTGAATTACTTTGAGCCAGAAACTTTAGCGTAGAAGAGAAGCTCAGTGGAGGTGGCTGGGAGCAGCTCCTGGTTCTGGGTGTGCTCAGTGAGGGGTTCCTGCCCTGATCTGCCTCCAAACAGGAGCTGTGTTGGCTCAGAGAGATGCTCTTGTGCACCCAGGGAGCAGCTCTGAGCTCTTGCTTCACGTGGGATAGAAAGAGTAAAAGCAAAAGTGTTGCTGCCTTCCTGCCAAGCAGTGAAAATTGCATGTTTGAAAACGAGATTGGTGTTTGAAAGCACCAAAGCAAAACAGTGACTTATTTGAAAACCCCTGTTACCTTATCCTGACAATAATGTTCTTTTTAGACAGAGCTGGAAGATATTTTGCTGGCTACTCTAATGCCTTCATGAACACAGAACGTTTCTGAAGCTGCTGCTTTGTCTTGTGCTCAGAAATACTGCATGTGCTGAACTCCTGCTTGCTAAAGTTTCAGAGAATTGCTTTTTTCAGTTCAGGGAATGAACAGATTGTCAAATAAGACATTTGTTTCCATTTATACAACTTGCAATTTGGTAATAAGCAACAGATGAAGAAGCAGTACCCAAATTCTCCTGTATAAAATTTCCTGTGATTGCCGTCCCTTCATTTCACAGAAACGGGGCAGTTCTCAGTCCTGAGAGCAGCATTAAAAAGTACAGACACTAACAGTGAAGGAGGGAAGCAGAATGGCTGAAGCTTAGTGAAGTGGCACAAAATCCAGCAGTGAATATCAACCCAGAGCTGCTCCCAGCCTCGGGGGTGTCAGTGCTGCTCTGCCTGCCCTGGCTGCTCAGTGGGTGCCCATCAGAGCCGTTCAAGGCAGAAAAGCCTTTTTGCTTTTTACTGCAAGGTTGTGACTTAATCATCTGAAGGCAGAAGTGGGCAGCATTCCGCGGCTCCGGGGCTGTGCTGAGCACCTCTTCCCCGTCTGGAGCCACCAGGTTCCTGTCTCAGCCTGTCCCTGTCCCTGTCCCTGTCCCTGTCCCTGCCCCTGCTCCTGTCCCTGCTCCTGTCCCTGTCCCTGTCCCTGTCCCTGTCCCTGCCCCTGCTTCTGTCCCTGTCCCTGTCCCTGTCCCTGCCCCTGCCCCTGTCCCTGTCCCATCCCTGTCCCTGTCCCTGTCCCTGTCCCTGTCCCTGTCCCTGTCCCTGTCCCTGTCCCGTCCCTGTCCCTGTCCTTGCCCCTGTCCCTGTCCCTGTCCCTGTCCCTGTCCCTGTCCCTGTCCCATCCCTGTCCCTGTCCCGTCCCTGTCCCTGTCCTTGCCCCTGTCCCTGTTCCTGTCCCTGTCCCTGTCCCATCCCTGTCCCTGCCCCTGCCCCTGTCCCTGTCCCTGTCCTTGCCCCTGTCCCTGTCCCTGTCCCTGTCCCGTCCCTGTCCCTGTCCTTGCCCCTGTCCCTGTCCCTGTCCCTGTCCCTGTCCCTGTCCCATCCCTGTCCCTGTCCCGTCCCTGTCCCTGTCCTTGCCCCTGTCCCCGTCCCTGTCCCTGTTCCTGTCCCTGTCCCATCCCTGTCCCTGTCCCTGTCCCTGTCCCTGTCCCTGTCCCATCCCTGTCCCTGTCCCTGTCCCATCCCTGTCCCTGTCCCTGTCCCTGTCCCTGTCCCTGTCCCTGTCCCGCCAGCAGGGAAGGACCCCAGGACTGCTGCTCCTGTTCCTGGCGGGTTTGAGGTCGCTCGGGTGGAAGGGAGAGCGTCTGCAGGGCTGCACTGCCTCCCGGTGGCTTCTCCCTTCCTTTCCTAAACTCCTTTGGTTGAAGCCCATCGCTGTGGTGGCAGCTGCACTGGTGACACCCGCAGCGTTTCTGCCTCCCCCTCACCCCGTGCGGTGGCTGCAGCCGCCAGCCCCGGGCTCTTGGGACATCTGTCCCCGCTCTGAGGTTTCTGCACGGTCCCTGCGGCTGTGGTGTTATTTCCCCACACCCCTTTCAACACCCCGGTGTCCATCCCTCACCCCACACCCTGCTGGGGGATTGGGCACGAGGGCTGGCTGTCCCCAGCCCGACACCTCCGTCCCCAGCAGGGACCCCTCTGTCCCCAGCCCGACACCTCTGTCCCCAGCCCGACACCTCTGTCCCCAGCCCAACACCTCTGTCCCCAGCAGAGACACCTCTGTCCCCATCCTGACCCCTCTGTCCCCAGCCCGACCCCTCTGTCCCCAGCCCAACACCTCTGTCCCCAGCCAGACACCTCTGTCCCCAGCCCAACACCTCTGTCCCCAGCAGAGACACCTCTGTCCCCAGCCCGACCCCTCTGTCTCCAGCCCGACCCCTCTGTCCCCATCCTGACCCCTCTGTCCCCAGCAGGGACCCCTCTGTCCCCATCCCAACACCTCTGTCCCCAGCAGGGACCCCTCTGTCCCCAGCCCGACCCCTCTGTCCCCAGCCCGACCCCTCTGTCCCCAGCCTGACACCTCTGTCCCCAGCAGGGACCCCTCTGTCCCCAGCCCAACACCTCTGTCCCCATCCTGACCCCTCTGTCCCCAGCAGGGACCCCTCTGTCCCCATCCCAACACCTCTGTCCCCATCCCGACCCCTCTGTCCCCATCCTGACCCCTCTGTCCCCAGCAGGGACCCCTCTGTCCCCAGCCTGACCCCTCTGTCCCCATCCTGACCCCTCTGTCCCCAGCCTGACCCCTCTGTCCCCAGCAGGGACCCCTCTGTCCCCATCCTGACCCCTCTGTCCCCAGCCTGACCCCTCTGTCCCCATCCTGACACCTCTGTCCCCATCCTGACCCCTCTGTCCCCAGCCTGACCCCTCTGTCCCCAGCAGGGACCCCTCTGTCCCCATCCTGACCCCTCTGTCCCCAGCCTGACCCCTCTGTCCCCAGCCTGACACCTCTGTCCCCATCCTGACCCCTCTGTCCCCAGCCCGACCCCTCTGTCCCCATCCTGACCCCTCTGTCCCCAGCCTGACCCCTCTGTCCCCATCCTGACCCCTCTGTCCCCAGCCCGACCCCTCTGTCCCCATCCCGACCCCTCTGTCCCCAGCCCGACCCCTCTGTCCCCAGCCCTCATGTAACTACAGAATGGTTTGGGTTGGGGGGTGCCTGAACATCTCATTCCACCCACGTGCCATGGCAGGGGCACCCTCCACTTGGCCAATGGCTCCAGGCTCCATCCAACCTCATCTAATGAAATAAATAAGGAGGACAAAGACCAAAGCAGATGTTTGTTTGCTTTAGGGGGCTGTGAGCAGTGGGGGAGCAGGTGAAGCACAGCAGTGCTGGGTGCTGCTGCGGGCTCTGGAGTGTTGGCAGTGCAGAGCCTGGCGTTGGGGTGAGGTGTGAAGGGTGATCACTGGATGGGATTGATCTGGGTTTTAACATCCACGTGTGCCACCTCACCCCTGCCTGAGACAGGCCTTGTGCTGTGCCAGCTGGTCCCTGTGACTGAAAGGGCTCTAAAGGAACTGGCACAGGGGCATTTCCATATTGCAGCTGATGCTGTGCGCTTCCTTTGGTAAATCAGTTCACAATTCCCTTTATCTGGGAGTGCTGTGGGTTCAGGCAGCTTGCTGGGGTGGTTCACTGGAGGGCAGGGGAGTGGCTCTGCCACGAGATGAGACATTGGTCTTTCAAGGTTAAGCACTGTGAGCTCTCTCCCTAAGCCAAGGGTACCTCAGGGCAGGAACGGAGCAGAGCCCAGGCTGTGGCTGCACAGCCACGCTTCCACCCAGAGACCAGCATGGAAGGAGGCTGGGAAACCTTCCTCCAGTGCAACAAAATAAAGCACCAGTGCTCTGGTGGTTCCAGGTCTGGCCTCATCTTCCTGTGTGCTGTTTGCCCGTGCCAGAGCTGTCCTGGGAGTGCCCATTGCTCCTGGAGAGGGACAGGGCAGGAGAGGGCTTTGTCCTGCACTCCCCATCACTCAGCTGTGCCTTATCTTCCCGTGCCACTTGAAAACTGGTTTCTCTACCTATGAAATCTGACTTCTCTACCTGTGAAATCTGGCTTCTCTACCTATGAAATCTGGCTTCTCTACCTATGAAATCTGGCTTCTCTATCTATGAAATCTGGCTTCTCTACCTATGAAATCTGGCTTCTCCATCTATGAAATCTGGCTTCTCCATCTATGAAATCTGACTTCTCTACCTGTGAAATC
This sequence comes from Phylloscopus whistleri, assembly GCA_017589585.1. Classification (NCBI taxonomy): domain Eukaryota; kingdom Metazoa; phylum Chordata; class Aves; order Passeriformes; family Phylloscopidae; genus Phylloscopus; species Phylloscopus whistleri. The sequence goes on from JADMLD010000285.1 coordinate 483,800, forward strand.
TGGCTTCTCTACCTATGAAATCTGGCTTCTCTATCTATGAAATCTGGCTTCTCTACCTGTGAAATCTGGCTTCTCCATCTATGAAATCTGACTTCTCTACCTGTGAAATCTGGCTTCTCTACCTATGAAATCTGGCTTCTCTACCTATGTTTTACCTCTCAGCCCCTGGTAAGACGTGAGCAGTGCAGAAGAGGGGATGGGTTTGCAGGTCTGTGCCAGCCCTGCGTGTGCACATGTCACCGTGCGGGACCCACTGCTGCCGCCGCGTCCCCACCGCCGGGCCCTGGGGACGTGGGGCCGGGGCTGGGGCTCGGTGCGGGGCTCGGTGCGGAGCTCGGTGCAGTGTTTGGTGCAGGGCTCGGTGCAGGGCTCGGTGCGGGGCTCGGTGCAGGGCTCGGTGCGGGGCTGGCCGGCTGGGCTGGTCCCGGCGGCTGCACGCCCTGCAGGGCGAACGTGTTGTTTTGGAAGCTGCACGGTGGAGCAACCTCTGCCCCGCGTGATACGAGAAGAAATCACCTCCTGGCCGGGACCCAAGCAAAACACGGGATTAACTTTGCCCTGTGCTGGCAGGCGCCGAGAGCGGCTCCCAGCAGCGCCGGAGCGCAGCCCGTGAGGATGGGGGCCAGGCTGCTGTGCCTGGGCCTCCTGGCAGCCCTCCTGGGCTACTACATCTACAGCCCGATCCCCGAGGAGCTGGCCGAGCCCTGGACGGTGATGCTGGTCTCGGCTGCCCTGAGGGCCCTGGGGCACCTGGTGAGGCGGTGCGGGCTGGGAGGGCAGAGCTGGGGGCGCGGGTCCCTGGGGCTCCGGGACAGGGCAGTGCGTGTGTGCCGGGCTGGGTATGCTCCAGGGAACGGTGTGACACCAGCTGCGGCAGGAGCAGCTGAAAGGAGGCACCAGACCGACTGTGACTGCGGTACAAAGCAGCGAGGGAAAGGTTTGACCTGGCAGCCGTGAGAAAGGGCCGTTCAGAGCAAGGAGTGAGGTGTGGGATGTGAGTGTGCACCGGCAAGCACAGACAGGCTCCTCTCGCCGTGCAGATAAAGCCCTGCTGCTCGAATCGGTCCTGATTCCTGCGTACCCGGCTCCCCCGGCAGCGCCGGGTGCCAGGGGAGGGAAGACGAGAGCAGCTCTGACATTCTGTTAATTTTTGTGGTTTCATGGAAATCCACTGACAAAACGGGCCTGAAAACAACACCTCTGTGTGGGACGGCCCTTGCTGGCAGGGAGAACCTTTTCAGGGCTGTCCAGTCTGCAGCGGGAGGGAGGATGTGGAGTTTTGTGTGTGTGTCAGGGACTCCTGTTTTGATTTCGGGGGTTGAGGTGGTGGAAGATGAGAGTGGTGAGAAAGAAAGAAACTGCAGTCTGCAGCGTTGGTGTGCTGCCTTGCTGTGGTTTCCAGGCCATTATCAATAAAAGGATCCCTCGATCCCCTGCTGGAGGGAGCCTGCCAGCAGCGGGCACGGGCAGCTCACGGCCCGGCACGCCCGGTGCCTGCCCGGTCACACTGTCACCTCTGTCACCTCAGCACGGCACTGCCGGCAGCAGCAGCGTCCTCTCTGCGGGAGGATCGCGTGTTTTCCCCGAGGATGGGGCTGTGCCCGTGGTGCCTGGGAGCAGCGGGGCTGTGGCAGGCATTCTGCCACTGGGCTCTCATCTCCTGTGAAACCACAATCCCCGGGGATGGGCCCAGCCACGGCTCCCTGGAGCTGCACCCGTGCAGATCGGATTTAGGTGGCTCTAAATTGTCCTGAGTATATCCTGAATATACAATATATCCATAGCCAGTCCCAGGGCAGTGGCTCAGGGCAGGGCTGCCTTTGCAGAGGGGACCCTGTTTCAGCCTGTCTGTTGGTTTGAACAAAAGGAACAAAGCGCCACCCTCGAGCACTCCTGAGCAGTAGAATCCGCCCCGAGCTCCCCAAAGGGTGTGCCAAGAGCACGGTGACACGGTGACCTGCATCCCCTCGGCCGTGGCAGGTCCTGGGGAGCCCCAGCTCGGCAGCCCTGCTGGGTGTGCTCAGAGCCCCTCGGTGCCCCCCTCTGCAGCTGGGAACGCCTCCCTTGCCTGCTGATGCTCATGTCCTGTGTCCCTGTGCTGGGGAACAGCCTCTGAGAACAAACCTGCCACTTTGCTGTGGTGTTTGAGCCCCAAATCCCTCAGGTATTTCGGGAAGTGCCCCACGCCCTTCATCTGAAACACCTGAAGAAAGCACAAAACACAACACGATGTTTTTGCTGTCCTTGTGCCCAAAGCACAAGGATCCCAACCCCAAAGAGGCTGGCTTTCCTGTTACTCCAGAACACCCAAAAATCTTACACTGGGACAATGAGGGGTTTTCACTTCCTTTTATTGATAATGGCCTGGAAACCACAGGCAGCAGCCCAGTGGTTTTCCACAATGTAAATTGTCCACTTGTGGAAACACACAGCTCTGAGAGCGCTGGAAATCCTCAGTGCTGGGGCTCAGGGAATTCCTCCCACCACGGGGCTTTCACAGGCTCATCGGAGTCACAGCAGGACTCACTTTGACTGAGATATTTGTTTTTTCAAGATGTTAATCCTTGGGGAAAAGCAACAACCGAGAGATGTTTATGTAAACTGTGTCAGTGTTGTGGCTAACACGGCAGCTCTGGCACGTGGATGTGTGTTTGTTTGTTTGTTTTCATGGAGCTGATGGCAGGGACCTGTGATTCCCTTTGCAGAGTGCCAGGGCCTGCCCACTCATCTCCATCCCAATTCCAGCACTCTGGGCTTGGCAGGGCTCCTCCTGGCACCCCCCGCTCCGAGCCTTCAGAGAGAGGTGACTCAGAACCGTGGTGACAATCACTGCCAAGGGCTGCCAGCAAGGGCTGGGCTGTGTGCTGCTCCAGCTCCCGAAAGAGAAGGTTATGTCATGGAATCTCAGGATCACAGACTGGTTTGGGTTGGAGAAGATCTTAAATTTCATCTCATGCCACCTTCCTGCCAGGGTCAGGGACATCTTCCACTAGACCAGGCTGCTCAAAACCTGGTTACATGTACATGATGATTAAAGAGTTGATTTAAATACAAATCTAAGAAAAATAAATACACCAAGCAGGGTCAGACTGTATGGCTGAACACTGTCACAGTCTGGGGTCAGCAGGTGATCACTTACAGTGGGGGGGTTTCACACTCTTCCTGGGGACAATAAAGCATCTCTTGGAAGCCAAACTTCAAGCAGGTTCTGCACCAGGCTTGGCTATTTTCTTGCTTTTAAAACTCAGACCTGCTCTGATTTTCGCCTGTTTTCACATGTAACAGATGTAAGAACTTGGCTTTATTTCTTATTGCTCCAATTGTGGTATGATGAGATTGGGGTGGGAGAGGGTCATGTCCTATTGCTGGGGATGGTGGTGGGGGAGCCATGGTGCTGGTGCCAGCAGCAGTGCAGGAGCTGTGGGTGGCTCTGCAGTGTCCCCTGGGCTGTCCCTGTGCCACAGCAGTGCCACAGCAGTGCAGGAGCTGTGGGTGGCTGTGGTGTGTCCCCTGGGCTGTCCCTGTGCCACAGCAGTGCAGGAGCCGTGGGTGGCTCTGCAGTGTCCCCTGGGCTGTCCCCGTGTCACAGCAGTGCCACAGCAGTGCAGGAGCTGTGGGTGGCTGTGCTGTGTCCCCTGGGCTGTCCCTGTGCCACAGCAGTGCCACAGCAGTGCAGGAGCCGTGGGTGGCTCTGCAGTGTCCCCTGGGCTGTCCCTGTGCCACAGCAGTGCCAGCAGCAGTGCCACAGCAGTGCAGGAGCTGTGGGTGGCTGTGCTGTGTCCCCTGGGCTGTCTCTGTGCCACAGCAGTGCCACAGCAGTGCAGGAGCTGTGGGTGGCTGTGCTGTGTCCCCTGGGCTGTCCCTGTGCCACAGCAGTGCAGGAGCCGTGGGTGGCTGTGCTGTGTCCCCTGGGCTGTCCCCGTGTCACAGCAGTGCCACAGCAGTGCAGGAGCTGTGGGTGGCTGTGCTGTGTCCCCTGGGCTGTCTCTGTGCCACAGCAGTGCAGGAGCTGTGGGTGGCTGTGCTGTGTCCCCTGGGCTGTCCCCGTGTCACAGCAGTGCCACAGCAGTGCAGGAGCCGTGGGTGGCTGTGCTGTGTCCCCTGGGCTGTCCCCGTGTCACAGCAGTGCCAGCAGCAGTGCCACAGCAGTGCAGGAGCTGTGGGTGGCTGTGGTGTGTCCCCTGGGCTGTCCCCGTGCCACAGCAGTGCCACAGCAGTGCAGGAGCCGTGGGTGGCTGTCGGTGGCTCTCTGTGGCACGGTGCCCGCGCTGGTGCTGTGTCACTGAGCTGGACACGGGGCTGTGTGGGTGGGCACATACCAGCGAGCAGGGCTCTGGCTTGGGCACAGAGCAGCAGCCCTGGGCTGGGCTGGGCTGGGCTGGGCTGGGCAGCTGGTGGCAGTGTCAGCGTGTCACACAGAGCACTCACTCCTTGCACTGCCGGCTTCAGAGGGAGGCACTCGGCCCCTTGTGCCGACTCCCACAGCAGCTCCACACCTTCGTACCGAGCAGCAAGTGTCTCCACGGGAATTGAGGGTGAACAGGGCGGCACCTGACAGAGTCTCCCTTGTTTGTGCTTCAGTCGGAGGCGGCCGAGCTGCTGGGGCTGCTGCACTACATGGAGGGCCTGAGGCTGATCACGGTGGTCGAGCTCGTCCCTCCCACGTCCGATGCAAACGTCACCGTGACAGACACGGAGCTCAGCAACGTCCCCGTCCGCCTGTACCTGCCCAGGAGGGCACCCGGCGGCCTCAGGAGGGCCGTGCTCTACTTCCACGGCGGGGGATGGTGCCTGGGAGATGCAGGTGAGCTCCGCTGCATCACTGCTTGCTGCACCGCTGCCTGCTGCATCGCTGCCTGCTGCATCCCTGCCCGCTGCATCGCTGCCGTGGGTCTGTGGGAAAGATCTCGACAGCCCCGTCAAGTGCTGCCTTTTGTTTCGTGGGAGTTGCCACAGGGAGGGGCAGGGGACTGGTGTGTCAGCGGTTACAAGCAGGGGGAGGTTTGGGAAAGTCAGATGAAAGCTGCTGGACAAGAGGAACAGGCAGCTCTGAGTGTCTGTGTGTCCATTCCCAGCAGCTCTGGGTGTCTGTGTGTCCATTCCCAGCAGGAACAGGCAGCTCTGGGTGTCTGTGTGTCCATTCCCAGCAGGAACAGGCAGCTCTGAGTGTCTGTGTGTCCATTCCCAGCAGCTCTGGGTGTCTGTGTGTCCATTCCCAGCAGGAACAGGCAGCTCTGGGTGTCTGTGTGTCCATTCCCAGCAGGAACAGGCAGCTCTGGGTGTCTGTGTGTCCATTCCCAGCAGGAACAGGCAGCTCTGAGTGTCTGTGTGTCCATTCCCAGCAGCTCTGGGTGTCTGTGTGTCCATTCCCAGCAGGAACAGGCAGCTCTGGGTGTCTGTGTGTCCATTCCCAGCAGCTCTGGGTGTCTGTGTGTCCATTCCCAGCAGGAACAGGCAGCTCTGAGTGTCTGTGTGTCCATTCCCACACGCACTGGGCTTCCCTTTCAGGCATGCATGGCTACGACCTCATGGCACGGCGGTTTTCAAACGAGCTCAATGCTGTCGTGGTGTCAGTCAAGTAAGAGATATTCTCCTTTCCGTTGGGATGAGGGTTTGGAGTAAATTAACCTGCCTCAATTAATCTGATTTTTCAGTGTTTCTGTATTTGGTCCCGTGCTTTCCTGCTGCCCTATAAACATTTGTGAATGGAGGCTGCCAGGGTGGCAGTGGAGAGTTGTGGCTCTTTTGGCTTTATGAAGAAGGGTGGGTAATAAAGTGAATCCTCTGGGACAGACAGTTCCCACTTCTCCGGGCACAGAAATAAACACCCCTCAGCGGGGAGACACGAGCAAGCCCTCCTCTTTATTAGCAGCAGGTACTAACGCGCCTCTCTTGCCTCCCCCAGCTACAGGTTGGCCCCTCCTCACCGTTTCCCCGCCCAGTTTGAAGATGTGTACTCGGTCACCAAGTTCTTCCTGCAGGCCGAGGTGCTGTCCCGCTACGGGGTGGATCCTGAGCGGGTCTGCGTGGCCGGGGACAGCGCCGGGGGCAACCTGGCTGCAGCCGTGGCACAGCAGGTACGCCCGGGCTGGCCTGCAAGCTGCAAATCTGCACCTGGGCGGTTTCACCAGCACTGAGAAAGGCTCAGCGGGCAGCTGCTCTGGGGGCCTGTGCACGCAGGATGTCACAGGGGTTGTCACAGAGCTCCGGGGACCGGGCAAGGCTGTGCCCGAGCCACCCAGCGCCATCGGAGTGGCTCCCAGACATCTGTCCCTAGAAAAGGCTCCCTGCCTCCAGCTGGGCACACTCTGACCTTGGGCTCATGTTCACTGCTTTAGGCAGGATGTTTGGGAAGGGAATTCTAACAACGTGACTCACAAAGGTGCAAACAGCAGGGAAAACAAGAAAACAAATCCTCACTAAGCGTTGCAGTGTCTGATCATACAGTTTGGTGCCTTTTGCACTTCTCCTTCAGCTGCATTAAATAAAGTCAGCACCATGTTGTTGCTCTCTGGAGAAGTTGTTTGGGCTGTAATGAAACACCGGGAACGGTGGTGAATTTGCTGTGGATGCTGGAGGCAGAAGATGAGGGGAAAAAATGGAAAATTTATTAGTGAAGCGAGGAAAAGTTTGACATATAAGAAATGTCAGTGTTCAATTCATCACATTTTATTTGTTACATCTCATAGAATTGCAACTGCTTGAGTTGTAGCATCTCAGGGTTAAAAGCCAAACAGAGGAACATGCTCTAAATTGCATGAAATGATACGGAGACCCAGAAAGTTTCAAGATGTAAGAATTGAAATTTTCTGTAGCCGTAGAAAATCTTTTGTCAATATTTCAGAAAGCATCAAAATTTCAAAAAGACCATTACCCAAAAATCATTATCCTTCAATATAAGAAATAAAATGAAATTGTATTTGATGTTTGAGAATTTTTGTTACAGCGTGCTGTTTTAGACGACCTGCCTATAGATTCAGAATTTCTTTATCCCGGTTTTATTGATAATCTTATTTTGCTCATGTTGCGAAATCCGTGTCTTAATTCTTCCCCTCAGATGACCTGTCAGTGTGGGAGAATCGACACCTTTACTGATCCTTTGCCTCGGTTTCTGGTTTTTTTGTACAGCTGTTGGAGGACCCTGAAGTCAAAACCAAGCTGAAAGCTCAGGTTCTGATCTACCCTGCTCTGCAGGCGCTGGACCTGGACCTGCCGTCGTACCGGGACAACGCCGACAAGCCGCTGCTGAGCCGCTCGCTGATGGTGCGCTTCTGGAGCGAGTACTTCACCTCGGAGCCGGCGCTCAGGGAGGCCATGGCCTCCAACAGCCACGTCCCGGCCGGCTCCGGCCACCTGCTGCAGTTGGTGGACTGGAGGCGCTGGCTGCCGGCGGAGCTGCGGGGGGCTCACGAGTACCGCAGGCCCGGGGCGGGCGGCGCGGGGCCGGCACGGAGCTACCCCGGCCTGCTGGACCCGCGCGCGGCGCCGCTGCTGGCGGCCGAGGCCCGGCTGCGCGGCCTGCCCGCGGCCTACATCCTGACCTGCCAGCACGACGTGCTGCGCGACGACGGGGTCATGTACGCGGGCAGGCTGCGCGCCGCCGGCGTGCCCGTCACACACCACCACGCCAAGGACGCCTTCCACGGCGCCATGACCTTCCTGGCCGGGCCGCTGGAGCTGGCCCTGGGCCGCCGGCTCTTCGACGCCTGCCTGCAGTGGCTGAGGGAGAACCTGTGAGGGGAAAGGGGCTCTGGGGGCCTCCTCAGGGCGTGAGCGGGGCCGAGGGGCCGCGCTGGCTCCGGCCGTGGTTGCCAGATTGCAGACCCCTCAGTGCTGGGGCTGGAGCGCTGCCCTCCTCCTCCGGCAGGGAATCAGTCTGATCCTAACCCGCACATTCCTCCAGTGCTATCACCCCAGCCCCAAACCCCCAGACTGCCAGGGCTGCCCTGGGGTTCCTCTTCTGGCCCCGCAGCCTCGGGGATTTGGTATCTTGTCCCTGTTGCTGCTCCTTTCTCCCCATCACATCTCCGGAGCGGGCAGTGCCAAGGGGCCAGCTGGCTGTGGGCACACGGGACGTGCTCCGTGGCTGCTCTCTTCCTGCCCCCTTGGCTCCGTGGGATGTGGCAGCACGGCCCCACTGCTGCCGGGGTGATGGGGTGAACGGGAGCACCGGGGGCTGCAGGGACCTGCCCTCTGCAGCCTGGCCTGGGGCTGCTGTTCCTGCCCTGCACAGCCTGAGGGGAGCACTTGGAAACCCAGGGGGATGGCTGAAAAACTGTGCAAGTGTTCTGGGCTTTGTTTGTTTGGGGGTTTGTTTTGTTTCTTTGTTTGTCTATGGTTTTTGTTTTTTGTTTTAAAGCACATATCTTACTCCTACTTCCCCTCTTTCCTCCTTGAACTGGCAGGAACTAGTGAAACAAACCAGCACTGGATAGTCACTGGAACAAGGAAGCTGTGAAGGTCCCAGCCTTACGATAACACTGCTGCATGGCCTGTGCTCTACTTATCTCTTAAGTCGTGTCCTAGGTGTTCTAATTGTCCTTAAAATTGTTTATCAGATTTCACATACGATTTCTTAAGAGTACAATTAGCTTAGTAGCTTTATAGGCTTGAAAAAGAAATGTGGTTCAGCTGGGTGTGTGGAACAAATAACCTCTGAGTAAATGTCTCATGTGTTAAATATAAACCCTAAAAGTTTTGACTGAAGCATGAATGCAGGGGTTGGCTGTTGGTTTAGGCAAATCAAACACTGAGCAGGTACTTCATGTGTGCTGCTTTTCTTTTGCATAAAGGGCACTGAATCTTCAATAATTCTGGGTTATTTTTCCTGAGCGTGTGTGGCCCCTTCAGATGGAATGTGCACGGGGTGGTGGCTGTTTTCCATCTTTATGAAGCTGAATATGAGCATTAAAGTTGTTTTTGATTCCAGTGCAGTGTGTTTTGTCACTCGTGCCCCGTTGATGGGGAAGCAGTGGCGGGGGAGCTGCAGCCAGCCCCAGGTGCCAGGTCTGCTCTCACGTGGCTGGGGATGGGGCAGGGCTGCCCAGGAGGGAAGGGGCAGTGGCCGAGCAGGGCTCTCTCTGCACCTTTGCACACCCTCTGGATGCACATCTGTGCTCACCTGCTCCATCCCAGAGCCTTTGGGGTTTTTCCTGGGGCCTCCCTGCAGCACTGCCAGCACATCCCAGCGCTCACCCACAGACTGGGCTCCTGTCTGCTGCCAGAGGCACTTCCACTGCAGTTTTATTCCACCCACACTTGGAATTAATTAACAGTGTTCCTGAGGAACTGTTCCTTAGTGTTCCTGAGGAAGTTGGGCTTTGGGGTTTTGCTCAGTAACAGCTTTGGTCTGATTTTCTGTACAGTTTTATGGTCATGTTCACAAGAATGCCCTGGGATGGGCATTTCTGGGCAGTGAATGCAGTGGAATGAGCCCCTTTGGGGTTTCCAGGAATCCAGCCTTGCTTTAGGGCCTGCTTAGGGAGGGTGGTTGTGTTTTTGGCTGGGAGGGGACATGCCCATGTCACACCCCTCAGCAGTGGTGCTGTGACCCAGCCTGGCTGGGGTTGTTCCCTGGCCTGCAGCACTGGGGGAAGGGTTGGGGTCCGTTGGCTTTGCCTCCTCCAGGGGTGCTGGGGGTGCCTGTGCCAGCCCAGCTGGAGCCACCCTGGGCCATCCTCCCTGCCCATGCTGCCACCAGTGCTGTGTTTCCTCCACGGTGGCTCAGCCATCAGCTGTCTCAGGGACACTGGGTGCCTGCCTCTAAGGCAGAAGAAAAATTTATGTTCTAAGAAACAATGCCAGCCAAAATTGCCAACCTTCCCTTGTGTGTTCTTACAGGACTCTCTTGGAACCAGAAGTAAATGGCTTTTAAGCACCAGCACCTAAATATGGAGTCATGATGGATTGGGCTGTATGTTTTTGTTTAAGTTCCTAAAATAGACTTTTGGGATTGGAAATGCCTGGTGAGGCACAAAACGAGACAGTGAAAGCTGCACTATTGGTGCTGCTGGCAGGAGAGGCTGGAGCTGCAGTGAGCAACCCATTTATCCACACCAGAAAACAAGACAAACCACCACAACGGCAGGCTTTGGTACATCTCCAAAGGGGATGTACATCTCCTTGAAGGGAGGATGGGATTTGGTGGTTGACAGTCAGGGACAAAGCTCAGGCTCACAGCCCTGTTTGCAGCCAGCTCTGGGTGCAGAGATCAAACCCTGCAAGGATGCCCACGCACAGGGGGGCTGATCACAGACTCTCCTCCCACAGGGCAGTGGTAGGTGTGTGGGGAGAGTTGGTTCATGCTTGCGAGTGAGTCAAGGAGGAAAGGAAGCATCCTCAAAGTATCCCACCAACCCGGGCTTCCCCATCGCCCAGCTCTTAAGAACCCGTAACTTTTTGTTGAAGTACTACACCAGACAGAAAAACCCCAAAAATCCCCAACAAACCACCCAGCCCCCAGAACCTGACAACACTCGTGGGTTCCTGGTATTTTTGGAGGTGCTGGCTGAGTTGTTCCCGGGGTGCTCAGCAGGGCCCTTGTTCCCATGGAGGGCTCAGGCTGCCGTCACCCCACCCAGCTCTCGGGTTTCCTTCTGCTTCCTCACCCGAGCTGGGCTGAGCCCGGGGTGAGCTTCCCCAGCAGGGGCCAGCAGGGCTCCAGCCTGCCGTGCCAGGAGCTGCTGGCCTGGGCTGCCAGCACCAAATGCTCCAGCAGCCACAGGGCCTGCACTCAGACCCCAGCTCAGGTGTTCCTTGTGGATCCAGCCCAGCAGGTATGGACTGCTGAAAGGCCATGGAATCACAGGTGCCAGCACCAAATGCTCCAGCAGCCACAGGGCCTGCACTCAGACCCCAGCTCAGGTGTTCCTTGTGGATGGGGCTGCTGAAAGGCAATGGCATCACAGTGCCAGCATGTGTGACTAGGGACAGCCTCAAAATAACTAAGGGTTAGAAAACTGCTTGGAAGTACAATCAACTGATGCAATAGCCACAGAGCTGTAAAGCAGGGACCAATCTAAGCCTCCTGAAATGACATTGAGGAGCAGTTCTTGCTCCCTCACCAGTTTTCTGAGGAGTTACTGCAGCAGGAAGGAAGAAATGCTCCATTTGTTCAGCCCTATTTTATCCTTCAGTGCAACAGCAGTTGCTTGAACGAACAAAATAAAAGCTGGTAAATGAGAAGCCAGTGTTGGTTATTAGCCATGGGGGAAATTTTAAATCAGCTTCTGTAATGCCTAAATATGAGCTGATTTATTGGCCTTGTCCACGGAGAAAAGCCAGAATAGCTGTTTATATATGCTGATAGGGTTAGTATTTGCTAACTGTGAAGTACATCACAGTGAAGGGGAGGTGGAGGAAAAGGTGGAGAAGCTGTGGCTGCCCCGTGGCTGAGGATGTTCAGGGCTGGGTTGGATGGGGCCTGGAGCAGCCTGCTCTGGTGGAAGTGTCCCTGCCCATGGCAGAGGGGTGGAATCAGTCACCGTGGGGTTTGCTCATTCTGCATTAGCAGCATTCACTGTGTTTTTATCTTTGCCAGTAATTGATACAGCCATGCTGAGCAGAGCAGCCAGCCTCGGGGGTGATGTGCTGCTCTCTGCAAACCAAGAGCTCTGCCCGGGCAGCCCGGCTCCCTCAGGGCTGGGATGGGGACACTGGGCGCCCTCTCCCTCCGTGGCGCCCGGCGGGTTTCCCAGTGGGTTCCCGTGAAGGGGAAGTGTTGTTCGTATCTCGGCAGCTCAGCCCGGCAGATCCCGCCTTCGCCTCCACTCGTTAATGATTGAATCCTGCGCAAACGCGGCGGCGGCGGCGGGGCTGCACCCCGGGACCCCACAGCTCTGCCGGGATCCCACAGCTCTGCCACCATCCCGCAGCTCTGCCAGGACCTGCAGCACTGCCAGGATCTCACAGCTCTGCCGGGATCCCACAGCTCTGCCACGATCCCGCAGCTCTGCTCAGACCCCACAGCTCTGCCAGGACCTGCAGCACTGCCAGGATCCCACAGCTCTGCCAGGACCTGCAGCACTGCCGGGATCCCACAGCTCTGCTCAGACCCCACAGCTCTGCCAGGACCTGCAGCACTGCCAGGATCCCACAGCTCTGCTCAGACCCCACAGCTCTGCCAGGACCCCACAGCTCTGCCAGGACCTGCAGCACCACAGCCCTGGGCATGGTAAGGGTTCCAGTGCTGGGCAGCCTCTCCTGTTCCTGGCCCATTTCTGAGTGGGCTTCTAACTGCTTTACCTTCTTACCTTAAAAGTGATCCATCAGGGTTTTTTACCCTTTTCCTAACAACTTGCTAAACCAATGTATCCGTCCATATCAATTATTATTGCCATTTAAAGTGCCAATGTCTGTGATGTGCTTTCTGATTTAGAATCTCACTAAGGTGTGGAGTTTCTCCTCAAGAGAAACAGGTGCAGCAGGTGAGGTCTGAGCAGAGTGAGCTCTCTGTAGCATTTCTGTCTCCTGGGGGGCACAGAGTGAGTAAGTATGCAGAGACTTGATGGAAACAGCTTTGTGAAGTTTTTGTTCTGCCTCATGAACTCCCTTCGAAATTAAATACAGTACTTTGAGGGCAGAGACCTGTGAGTGAGTTCTTCACACCAAAACATCTTTGGAAATGCTTAATCTTAGCTTGAGTTCAGTTTTCATCTATATCCCAGTTTCTGGCATTTGGTTTTCCCTGCTTTCCAATTGTTTGCTGAGGCTTTATCCATGGCTCTCACCAAAAGCTGTCTGTGTCCTACAGGGGCAGGTGGCTTTGCTGAGGAGAGGAGTAAACACTTGAGATCCTGCTCTCTTTCCTTCCCTGGACCTGAAAGCGTTTTTTTAACCAGCCTCTAGAAAGCAAGCCAGCTCATGTGTGATGCAGCTTCAAAGAAAGCTTTGGCAGGATGCCCAGGAGATGTGCTCCATCCTCCGTGCAGTCCTGGTACCCAGTGACCAGCCCCGTGCACTGAGTGCTGGATGAAGGGCTGGGCTCATTTACCAAGCACATCTCTCCTGGCTCCCTAACGAGCTCCCAGCAGCGCTGGTGCCTTCCTCCCTGCCCAGCCTTGTCAGCAGAGCTCTGCCTCAGTGGTGAGGGAGCACCCACGGGACTGGCGTTGGGTAACAGGGGCAGATGACTCCACGAGGCACTGACAGGGCACCCAGGGGCTGGTTTCACTTTCCTGGCCCCTGGCTCTGCCCTGGGTTTGGCACCTTGTGACTGACGCCTTCACTCAGGTGATGCTCCCACTTTGAGTTCCTCACACAGGTCTTTGCTGGGGCGAGTTTTCACCTTGTTCTGTAGCTCTGATCAGTGTCTGCAAGTACCAGCCCCATGTGAGAGACATTGTTTGAGGTCACTTATCTGCTTGCCCTGTAGCCTGGAAGGAAATTGCAGGCTGCAGTCACTGATTCCAGCCACGATACATCAATAACTGTGTAATGATCTTTCACTTGGGTTTGCTGTTTATTTTTTCCTTTTGATTTTCTAGGCTGTGAACGAGACCAGTGACTGTTTTCTGATGAATAGAGTACTAGAAAAGTATTATCTCTCCACCATGTACAGCCTTGAGTTCATTTTAGGTGTCACTGGAAACACCATCGTGGTGTTTGGCTATATCTTCTGCCTGAAAAAATGGAAAAGCGGCAACATCTACCTGTTCAATTTATCCGTATCAGATCTGTTATTTCTGTGCACCCTGCCAATACTGGTGAACAGCTACTCCCACGATCAGTGGGCAAAGGAGAGCATCCTGTGCCACAGCAACAGATTCCTGCTGCATGCCAACCTGTACAGCAGCATCCTGTTCCTGACGGCCATCAGCGCTGACCGGTACCTGCTGATGAGGCACCCCTTCAGGGACCACGCCCTGCAGAGGAGGAGAACGGCTCTCGTGGTGTCTGTTGCCATCTGGATCGGGGTGGTGCTGGAGCTGCTGCCACTGCTGCACTTCCTGGAGCCTCTAAACCCCAGCAACAATTACAAGTGTCTTGACTACGCCAGCTCTGGGGACCCCGCCAAGAACCTCATCTACAGCATGTTCCTGACTGTCTTCGGCTTCCTCATCCCTCTCCTGACCATGTGCTGCTTCTACGTGAAGATGGTTCGTTTCCTTAAAAACAGGAGCGAGCTGAGCAGCTCTGCCCTGACCCTGGAGAAGCCCCTTGCCCTGGTGATCCTCACCATGGTGATCTTCTCCCTGCTCTTCACTCCCTACCACGTCATGCGCAACGTCCGGCTGGCGTCCCGGATCCCGGCCCTGAACGTCTCGGAGTGCACGCAGGGGATCATCAGCACCATCTACGTCATCACCAGGCCCTTTGCCTTTCTGAACAGTGCCATCAATCCCGTGTTTTATTTCCTCATGGGTGACCACTTCAGGGACATGCTGACGGCCAAAACAAGACAGCTCTTGGGCAGGCTGACCAGCACTGGGAAGTGAACGAGTTAAGGAGACCCCTCGTAGTGGGGGAGGTCTGGGAGGAAACTCTCAGGGACAGCATTCAACCATGTGCCATTTTTTCTAGATAAGCTTATTTATGCAATAGAATAAGTATGAGCTGATTGTGTTCCTCTAAATGTTACCTTATTGTACAGGAGGCTTCTGCTGAGCTGCCTCCAGCAAACCAGGAGGGATGCTCTGCTCGCTGCCAGCAGGACAGCAGGGCCCTGCTCTGGGGCTGGGATACCCCACAGCCCATCAATACTGCAGTCAAAAGTCCATCAGGCCAGCTCTTGGAGGGAAAACACCCTGCTCTCAGACAGCTGCTGTGTGAGCAGCAACGTGGGCCTGGGCTGGGACAAAACCTCCACACGTCACCAGGACAGCCAGGCACGCTCACCTGGGCACTCACACTGCCCCTGCTCAGGTGTGCAGTTAACTGCCTGCAGTATTACTGTCTGGAAGTGCCCCTGGGATCTACAGCCTCGGAGTTCAAACTCCATTAGCAGTTCTACTAATGAACCAGGAGCTAATGAGGAGCCAGTCCCTGCCTGATCCCTGCAGGATCGATTGGCAGCACAAGTTCCTCTCCAGTGGACTGACCCCACTTCAGACAGACAGGGGAAGGATGGATGGAGTAAGAAACTGCTGTGAGCTTGGGCTGGGCCAGGGTTGCTGGGAGGGTGGGCAGCGTGTGGGCAGGGCGTGGGCAGCCCCCTCCCCTGCTGCACTCCTGCAGGCCCTGCCCAGGGACTCAGTGCTGGCACAGCCATCAGGTCCCCCCAGCTCATCTTGGGCTCTGCTCCCAGGTGTGCCAGTCACCTGCAACATGCTTCACTGTGCTGGTGGCACCACCCCCCAATAATAAACTGCTTTAAAAACCAGAGAAAGGCTCCTCTGTGTTGTTTTACTTTATTTTCTGATCCATAAAACCTCAGCACCTGCCCTGGTGCGTGTGCTGTGCCTTGACACAGCCCTGTGACAGTGTTATCAAGGCAGGGTCTGGTTCCCAGCCCCACACAGCAGCGGCACTTCTGGCCCTGTTCTCCTCACAGAAATGCAGAAGAGACTTACTTGCTTTGGGGGTTTTTAGCACACAAACAGCCACGCAGAGGCCCCAGGTGCTTTGTCAGTTTAGATTTCCTCCTCGAAGGTGGATTCCCTGGAAGAGGAGGCACTGCCAGCCCAACAGCATCCAGGAGTCACTGCCCTGGTCTTGCCGGGGTCCTGCTCCACTGTGCTGCCCAAGGAGCCCAGGCCAAGCCCCGAGGCAGGGCTGGAGCACGGGCACCCTGGGTGGGTGCCACTGCCCTCTCCAGAGAGGTGTCTGCGCAGCACGTGGCACCCCACGCCCACGTCGATGGCCAGGAGTGGTTTCTCCTTGGAAACGATGTGTAGGGACAGTTTTTATGGATTAATATGCTCAATTATTTGTTCTGCTGTGTCCACTGAGGGGAGCAGGGTCATCTGCTCCTTCTGAGTGACTGAGTCACTGCCTGGGCACACCCTGGCATGGCATTTACCCACGGGTAACCATCAGCCTCAAATGCAGGCTCTTTCTGTCCATCTGCACCACGGATCCAGCACCAGAAAGCTGCAGAGGCAGCACTTGTGCCTGTGTCCTGGGATCCCAACGTTCTGTCACCTGCTGCCATCACAGGGATGCTGGGTTTGCCCCAGCAGCTGCCTGGTCACCTGTGACCTGCACTGCTCACAGCAGGCTCTCCTCAGCTGGGGAGCTCCAGGCAGGGCCCAGGCACCTCAAAGGGACTCAGAGACCTGCTGGGCCCCGGTCCTTCCCCCTTCTGGGACAGCCTGCTTGTACCTTTGAGTTAGTGGCAATCTCTAAAGTCTCCATGAATTCCATTTCCCTAAATTAATGAGAGAAACTTCTGATCATTACACAGTTTACTGTGATGCTGCTGGTCCTGCAACTAAAAACATGATAAAAAAGAGAATAAAAACCACTACGTTCAAGCTTCACATACATGTTCCTCTCTGCTTAACTCTTCTACTCCTGAGTAGTACACAGAAAAAATTAAATTAATAAAGCTCCAAAGCACTACCTGGCTCACCTGAGCTGGGCTAGGCAGGGCTGAGGTGGGTGCAGGTGTGGGTGCAGGTGATGGGCAGTGGGTTGTGGGCTCCCCCAGGCAGAGCCACACCCGGGCTGCAGGCACTGGCATCAGCACAGCTGGACACGGGCTCTGCTTCTGATTCAGACAGGGGTTTTTTAGTTTCATTTTGTTTTGTCTTCCCTTATTTTGGGTGTGGGCTGAAAATGCCTCCAGAACAGGAATTCAGCTGTGAGTCAGCCTGAAAACAGTCCAAGTATGTTTCAGTGGCGGTAAGTGACCTAAAAATAGCTGCTCCTGGGAGAGTGGAGAGGGCAGGGCTGGGGCTGGGGGCTGCCCCGCTCTGCCAGCCCAGCTTTCCCAGGCACACCAGGGCCACGGCACTGGGCTGCTCTCAGTCTCCTCTGCAGCTGCAGGAACCTCTCTGCAGGGAATCCACAGCCAGCTCCACACCCATGAGGAAACACATGGATCAGTTTCTCATTCCTTCCAAACCCAACCAAACCTCAGGTCCTCTGCAGCTGGGAACGTGTAAAACGTCCTGCCAGGTTTTTCCTGGCATTTAGAGGGAATTTCCCGGGTTTGCCTTTGTTCCCATCACCTTTTGCCCCCCAGTGCCCAGGCAGTGCTGCTGTGGGGTCAGGTGCCCCTGCTGCTTCCCCCAGCTCTCTGCAGTGCTCTGTGCCACTGCAGCTCCTGCTCTGCATCATTTTAATAAGGATTTACAAGGACATGGCCCCAGCAGAGCAAGACTGCCCACAGAGGCTGCCCAGGGGCCGTGGGCTCAGCGCTGAGCTTGGGAGGGTGGGTGGCTGCCTGGCCAGCCCTGGACACCTGCAACGAGCTGACACCCTCTGTGGGGATCCCACCAGTGTGTCCTGACCATGCCACTGCCACACTGGCAACTCAGAGTTTAACTGCTCGTGTTGGCAGGAATGAAGATACGAATTCAGCTGACTTCTGCTTGGTTTCAATTTGGTTTTCACTTTCTAAATATATTTCAGCTAAAGATAGTCTTCCTGGAGCCCTTTGTGCAGTGTGTGCACCAGCCCAGCACTCTCCTTTGGCTGCTGGGGGGTGGTCACCCCTCTGGGCAGCATCCCAGGTGTGCAGCAGCACTCATGGGAACACCCACAGCTTCACCTGTTTGCTCAAAGCAGCTTTTGGAGCAGCAGCACCAGGGTCTGCCCTGAGCACACCAGCACCTGGGGGCAGGGCGCTGCAGGGATCTGATGTCAGAGCAAGGTGCCTGCAAGACTCATCTTCCTTTCAGTTTCCTGTGTCTTATCAAGACTTTGACCCACATAAGTGAAGTGGAACATTTAACTGCTGCTTTGTTCATTCTTGCACTCTTGCCTCACTTCCTGACACAGCCACACAAGAGTCACAGGATGGAAGGTCTCACAAATAACTGTCCAGATGAAATTATTAAATTATTTGATGAATAAAGCAATCCAGCAGCTTGCCTGCTGCCTTCTGAAATAAATCCTGTGCTCTCAGCTGCTCCAAGGCTCGGTCTGAGGAATTCTTGTTCCTTCCCAGAGCCCTGCTCTGTTTGGGGAATGCTGCTCAGGGGCAGACACAGCCCACTTGCTGTTGGCCCAATTCCTTCTTTCTGGTGGGAAAGGTGGGGACTGAGCCTGGCACAGCCCAGCTTTCCAAACACCCTGGGGGAAAGAGTGAGGGAGCTGTGAGCCCACCCAGCCAGGGGCTGGGCAGGAGCAGTGGGCAGCGCTGCTGAGGAGGAGGGGATGGACCCCACCTGCCCCAGGAGCTCCATCAGACAGGGTGTGGGACCCAAAGGGGTTAAAGAGGAGCCTGTGCTGTGTCTGTGCTGTGCTGGTGGGGGCACAGGTGCACAGGGAAGGAGCAAGCTGAACAGTAAGAATGAGATGACAGTTCTCAAAGATCTCTTTTATAACTAAATAAGTTACAGCAGCAAAATTTGGTGCTGCATGTGGCACCTCTTGGGGAGGCCTGGTTAGGCTGCAGGGAGAGCCTGTGTGTGCCCTGTGGTGCTGGGCTGTGGTGGGACAGGCAGATGGAATCAGGAGCTGCTGCAGAGCAATGAAGTGACCCAGATTGGTTTATCTAGCAGAGGAAATGTGTGTTCAGAGTTTGTGCAGCAGCCTGAGGGGGAGCTGCTCTGTGCTGAGGCAGGGGGTGAAGGGTGGCATGCAGCAGCAGGGCTGTGCCTCCTGCAGGTGCAGTAACTGGGAGGCAGAGTGCACAAACCCAGTCCTTAGAGCTGGGCTGCAAGTGCAACCACTCAGAAATACCCCTGTGAGTGCAAGTACCAGGAGCAGCTGTAAGCCAAGGCACAGCCTGGAGCTGCCCCTGGCTCTGCAGGGACACAGGGCACTGCTGCCTCAGCTGGCTGGGAAAGGGCTCGGGGTGTGGGAGCCATTCCAGTGGGCTCCCTCCATCCTTGGAATGCTCATTTTAAAAACAATTTGTAGTTTCCTTCTTTTTCTTTAAACAGTGCCAGCATCTCCTTTCCCCTGATCAGCCCCTGGAGAGTCTCAGGACAAACATGACATTACCTGCTGGACCTCGGGCCACCACATCTGCTTTGTTACTGAGCAGCTCCTGGCACTCCGGGGGTTTTCCATTCTCCTGAAGAAATACAGCTCCTGGGATGCCTGGTTGTGTTCCCCTGGCAGGTTTACTAGAGGAAATCCTCCTCCTGCAGGAGCACAATGGCTGGGGGCTCTCCAGGGTGAGCAGCAGCCAGGGAAAACAAACATCATCCTGTTGGAGCACATTTCTACAGAGGCCCGAATTTAAAAACCTCATGTATGAGGTTCAATTGCCATGATTTTATACCTAGCAATATATTTTTGACAGGAGGGGAAGTACTTTATCACCCTGATGTTTATTTTTCTTTATGGTGAATGGGGATATTCTAGTTTCTCTGTATTTCAACCCAATGTTTTTGCAGGGAATGCTTTAGCTATCGACTGCCCTAAGAAATGCTGGCTTCTCTGAGGCTTGTGTCTGTAGTTCTGTCACAGAGAAATTAGCTTTCCCTGAGCTGGGAGCAAATTATTTTCAGTGTCCGTTTGTCTTTCAGGGTGTTTTTTCTTATTTCCTTCTAATCAGTTGTTGTGCATTTCAGGGCAATCATTACAAAATGGTGGTGCTTCACAAAATGCTGCTCATTCTGCTTCGTGCAGAGAAGTGTCACAGGAGGCTCCAGAGAGCTCGATTTCCATGAAACCCCCTTGAATTTGGGGTTGGTTGTGTTTCAGGAGGGGTGCTGTGACCCCAGGTGCCTGTCCCAGCCTCATCCCTGCCTCCCCTCAGGAGCAGTGCACGTCCTTCGTCCTCATCCTGTGCATGGAGCTGGAGCTGATGAGCAGATGCTCTCTCCTCTGCTTTGATTTCTGTTATTTCCTAGAAGGATTTCAGTAGTAACCTCAAAGGATCCCAAAATGACTTTTCCTGCTCCCATCAGGGATTAATTCAGTCTTTGTTTTCTCCTGCCTGCAACACCTTTGGGCAGAGTGTTTGGTATAACTTGGCAGGGGAAGAAATAACATCAGAGTTGACCTTGTACCAAAATAAATAGAGAGGAATTAATGTTTAGTTACAATTATCCTGTTCTCATTAACAGTTCCTCTGCTCACTGTGACATACCAAGTGCCAAAGGGTTTGGTGTGACTTTTGCTGTATTTATGAAAGCAGCTTTTCCAGGCCTGCTGCCTGTGTGAGGAGGAATAAGCCTGCTTACCTCCTGAAATGCTTTTCAGACCACTCTGTGTAGCACCCAGTATTGCTTTACACAGATAAAGATACAAATAAAGAGAGTTAAATGGTTCCTCTTAGCTGCTTTATTCCTGTATTGAATTATATCAGAGAAATCCGTTTTTCTTAAAGCTGCTGCCTGTCATTACAGGGATCCAGCCTGTGTTCTGGTAGCATTGAATGTAAGTTTTCCCAACACTATTTCTTAGCCTGACAGGCTTGATTTTGATTCCTTAGGCTCCTTAAATCTTATTTTAAAGCAGGTTCCTGCTTCATGCCTGTAACATGCAGACTGTAAATCTGTTGAATGGACTCACTGTCTGGACGTGCCACTTCTTATTTATTTTTCTCTCCTTCTGTAATAGTATCTTTCATATTTCTTTATATCCCCTTCAAAAGCACAAGAGACAAAGGATACCTTTTTCACTAAAAAAACCAATTAAAATATGACCTAATGATTAGTTACTTGCAATCTGATTTTTTATGACACGTAGCTACAGTCACTGCTAAATTGGGAAGAGTACAACTTTAAATTCCGAGTTAGAGAGTCCAGCTGGTGTTGACAGAATGAGCTGATCATTAACCCTGGCTCTGGGGATGTCACCCTCCACCCCAGTATGCCCATGGCACCCACTGGTCTGTACTGGGTGAGCACTGCTCTGCTTCCCTGTCCGTGGCAGGGCTGTGCCTCACTGGGTAGGGCCAGGAGCCTGGACACTGACACACGGGAGGGATGTTCTAGGAACAGATGTGTCAGAGAAAAGCAGATCATGGCAGGTTGTGGTTTGTGTCAGAGTGAAGTGGGTGGTGTGTTCTGTCTGTCTGTCTGTCTGTGGGGTCTGTGCTTGTCACCACACTTTGGTTACCTGGGGGTCCAGCATCCTCTTTGCAGTTCTTGAGCAATGTGTGGTTACAGAAGAAAACCCTGAAACTGTTTTTTTTTGACATGGCCTCGATGAGAGCAAGACAGAAACAACACTCTTGTCATCTTCCTACATTTTCATTCTGATTACTTTGCTTTGGGCATGGCAGGGTGGGGCTGGTGCACCCCACGAGGGCTGCCAGCCACTGAAGTTGTTCCAGTGAAGTAATGTGGCCTCTCCTGCGCTGTGAACCCAAATACTCCCCAAAACACTTTCTGTGTGTTGGTTAATTCCTCAGGCTTGGAAAAGGTGTGCTAGAAAATGCTGTGTGGAGGGTGTCTCATGGCAGATGATGTGTCTGAAAGTAGGTCTCAGCTAGACCCGTGTGAATTAGCAGAGTCTTCTGCAGGAACCGAGGACTGTGGTTTCCTGAATAGACAGAAAGATAGATAGATAGGACTGTTTGCAAGGCTGGGGGAGACCTTTAGGCGTCTCAGGCAGGGACATGAAGGTCTTGGCTGTCCCACGCCGCCTGAGCACCCTCAGCTCCCCGGCGTGCCCCGAGCCGCGCTCCCGCGGGGGTGGCTGCGCTCAGAGCGGGAGCTGCAGTGTGCTAACCAGCTAACCTGGCCAGATAACCAGATAACCTGGCCGGATAACCAGATAACCTGGCCAGATAACCAGCTAACCTGGCCAGCTGACCAGCTAACCCCGGGCCGGGTCAGGGCAGTCCTGCCGCCGCTCCCGAGCGCGCTGGCCGGGCCCGTCCTGGCCGGAGCGTTGGTGGCGATGCCCCGAGCAGAGCTCCCAAGCCCTGGGGCTGCGGCACCTTCGGGTTCAGCACCAGGCACAGGCACGGACCGGCAGGGACACCATGGGTCCCACACCCCTGTCCCACACCCCGGTCCCACAGCCCTGTCCCACAGCCCGGTCCCACAGCCCGGTCCCACAACCCGGTCCCACACCCCTGTCCCACAGCCCGGTCCCACAGCCCTGTCCCCACAGCCCTGTCCCACAGCCCTGTCCCACAGCCCTGTCCCCACAGCCCTGTCCCACAGCCCTGTCCCACAGCCCTGTCCCACAGCCCGGTCCCACAGCCCTGTCCCACAGCCCGGTCCCACACCCCTGTCCCACAGCCCTGTCCCACAACCCGGTCCCACACCCCTGTCCCACAGCCCTGTCCCACAGCCCTGTCCCACACCCCTGTCCCACAGCCCTGTCCCACAGCCCTGTCCCACACCCCGGTCCCACAGCCCTGTCCCACAGCCCGGTCCCACAGCCCTGTCCCACACCCCGGTCCCACAGCCCGGTCCCACAGCCCTGTCCCACAGCCCTGTCCCACAGCCCTGTCCCACAGCCCTGTCCCCACAGCCCTGTCCCACAGCCCTGTCCCACACCCCGGTCCCACAGCCCTGTCCCACAGCCCTGTCCCACAGCCCTGTCCCCACAGCCCTGTCCCACAGCCCTGTCCCACAGCCCTGTCCCACAGCCCTGTCCCCACAGCCCTGTCCCACAGCCCGGTCCCACAGCCCTGTCCCACAGCCCGGTCCCACAGCCCGGTCCCACAGCCCTGTCCCCACACCCCGGTCCCACAGCCCTGTCCCACAGCCCGGTCCCACAGCCCGGTCCCACAGCCCTGTCCCACAGCCCTGTCCCACACCCCGGTCCCACAGCCCTGTCCCACAGCCCGGTCCCACAGCCCGGTCCCACAGCCCTGTCCCCACAGCCCTGTCCCACAGCCCTGTCCCACAGCCCTGTCCCACAGCCCG
The DNA here is from genome assembly GCA_017589585.1 of Phylloscopus whistleri. Taxonomy (NCBI): domain Eukaryota; kingdom Metazoa; phylum Chordata; class Aves; order Passeriformes; family Phylloscopidae; genus Phylloscopus; species Phylloscopus whistleri. Next base: position 506,689 of record JADMLD010000285.1, read on the forward strand.
GTCCCACATCCCGGTCCCACAGCTCGGTCCCACAGCCCGGTCCCACAGCCCTGTCCCACAGCCCGGTCCCACAGCCCGGTCCCACAGCCCGGTCCCACAGCCCTGTCCCACAGCTCGGTCCCACAGCCCGGTCCCACACCCCTGTCCCACAGCCCTGTCCCCACAGCCCTGTCCCACAGCCCTGTCCCACAGCCCTGTCCCACAGCCCTGTCCCACACCCCTGTCCCACAGCCCGGTGCCCCCGCATCCCTGTCCCCACAGCCGTGTCCCCCCACAGCCCGGTCCCACAGCCCTGTCCCACAGCCCTGTCCCACAGCCCTGTCCCACACCCCTGTCCCACAGCCCGGTCCCCCCGCATCCCTGTCCCCACAGCCGTGTCCCCCCACAGCCGTGTCCCCGGTCCCCGGCGCCCATCAGGCGGGGCCGGGCAGGGCGCTCCCCGGCGCTCGGCTGTCTGCGGGCGGGTTTATGACACCGTGTCCCTGGTAGGTGCCGGAGAGGCTCCGCGCCGCTCCCGCAGAGCCCTGGCTGCTTTGCCTTCCTGCCGTGCTCCTGGCGCTGCCCCTGGCCAGCCCGGCACGGGCCGGGAGCGGCGTTTCCCTCCCGGCACAGCAGCCCGGCGCCCCGGGAGGGGAGCGGCACGGCCGGGGCTGCCGGGCAGGGTGTGACACTGACACCGACACCGGTGTGCAAGCATGCACGGGGGGCTGTCAGGCTGCAGCCGGGCCCTGCTGGGCCAGTGCTGGCTGACACACGGGAAAACAGAGCATCCTTGTTATTCGGCTGCAGGCGTGGGGGCACTAAGTCCCCTCTGCCTCGCTCCTCACACCCTGATGTTTCAGGGCATGCATAGGCCAAGTAGCAGCAAAGCTCCACAATCACACAGCAATGAAACCAGAGTTTGAGATGTGATTTTAATGTCCTTGCTTGGCAGGAGGGGACTGCTGCTCCCCGTCACTGCCTGCTGGTCTGTGCATGCTGGAGCATGGCTGGGTTGTACAGTGTGGGGCTTGTGTGCATTATTGTGTCCTTTAGAAACACCTCCCTGTCTGGAATTGCTGTGTTCTGTGTGAAGGCAGGCTCACCTTGTGCTTCCACTCGTGCCCCTTGGCAGTTTCACAGCAGAACACTTTCAAACGTGGCTCTTTTGGGTCACAGATGCACAAATCCTCTGGGAGCAAAAGGGACACCTTGGTAAAACCCCACAGCTTTCACCAGAGCAGCGTTTCCTGCTCAGCAGCAGCCTTGCTTTCAGTTGAATATTGAGAGTAACAAATAAGTAGGTGGCTGTGGCTTTTCCCTGAAGAATTTCTTTGTTTCTAAATTGATGCCTCTGTCACCCGGGGGACAGGCAATGCCCCCCGAGCTGGGCAGCTCAGATTTGCAAAGGTAGGTTTGGAGATGGGATCAAAGTGCCTGAAGTGCTGGTTGCACAGGGTCTGGAGGTGCTGCTGTGTGCTGGGGGCAGCAGGAGCAGTGGGTGCAGCACCCACCTGCACCCTGCTCCGGGATGGGAAGGCTCTCCTCTGGAATGTGCCCCAGCATCACAGGCACCACGTCCCTGCCAGCCTCAGAGCAGGGGAGCCTCGCCCAGCTGACGTGAGAGAAGTGAGGAGCACTTCCAGGAGTTAATGTTTAATTTGGCTGCACCGGTGCAGGCAGGAATGTGCCATGGCTCTGGGAGCCCAGGGAGGCTCTGAAAGGCAGGGAAGGAGGGGAGTTCCACTGGCTCTTTGCCAGGCACCGGGATGATAGCATGTAGGATTGAAAAAGAAAATTAAATGAACTCCTAGGCCTGAAAATCTGCAAACTTCTTAAAACTGGCTTTTCTTTTATACCTGGATGCATTCAGTAAAGAAGAAAAAGAGGAAGAAAAGGCAAAGAATACAGCAGGAATGCCTTTAGTAGCATCACTTGTTTGGGATCTACCTTTTGAAAGGGAAAAAATGCCAAACAAAGCAAGTAAGTGTCTGTTGTTTTACCTGGTGCACTTTGCATTTACATATGAATTTCATTTTTGGGAATTACGTGTTTTACTTTTTGAGCCAACCCCCTCCTCCCTTATGGCTGGACTCCAACAATCCTGTGTGGGATGGAGCTCAGGGATGTTGAGATGCTCCCACTCCTGCCCAGTGCCCCCGGCACAGGTCTGCCCTGGTTACACAGTTCCTCACAGAAAATACAAAAGCTGCCTAACAACACAAGAAGGCACAACAGGGTCAGTTTGTTATTATTTCACACTGGGGTTTAATATAAAAACATGAGGATCCTGCTCCTGGTTCCCATATCAGGGAAGAGACCTTTGTTTCCAATCTGGATCTGTTTGACACGATATCCAGCAGGAAGGCAAAGCTGTTATCTCCCACACGGGGATGAAAATGAGGAGCAACGACTCTTTATCTCCTAATGAGGGAGAGACGAGATTGTCCATATGTTTCCCACACTTCCTCTGATTCAGATAATCTCTTACAGATTAACCAGGGGCTCCTTGTTCTTTGCAAACAAAACAAAATGCTCCTGCCCCTGAAAACTTTTGCAGTCGTTATTTTTCAAAACAAAGATGTGACCAAAGTTTGGAAAAATAATAAGAAGGATGGAGTTGGGTGATTTCAGCCACGGTTTTCAGACTAGACCAGGGCCCCTCTCCATGGAGGCCTCTTTTCTGATGGAGGCCTTGAGGACGTTGGGTTCCTGCTGACAGCCAAGGGGATTTTTATCTGTTGTATCTCTCTGGGTGAAATTTCTGGGTACCTTTCACCCTCACTGGGGATTTTACTCTGACCAGGCTGCTGAGCCTCTGGAAAGCCCAGAGAAGTAACCAGGGTTCCTGTGCTCTGCTTCCAAAGAGGCTTCAGGGTGGGAAGAGATCCCCAGTCCAGAGCATCCCTCTGCCTGCCAAAACACACCAAACTCTGTAAGAGGAATGGATGTTTCTCAGGTGACTATTCCAAAGCCTAGTAAAATCAAAGCAGTGTATCATTTACTCTCTGTGACTGATTTTAATATTTATGAGTGATTGAAATCAGGACTCAGGGTTTGTCTTTCTCCCCACGGGGCAGTTCTTGTGGCAGCCCCAGCGAGGCTCTGTGCAGACGCAGGGCCGTGCTCCCCCCGCTGCTGCCGGTGCCGCGGCCGAGCTGGGGCCGTGCCAGGCTCGGGGACTCACGGAAAGCTGTTCCCTAAACCCCTGCAGCAGCCCGCAGGCTGGGCGGTGAATCCAGCAGCGCTCCAGGGCAGGAGCAGAGGGGGACACCGGCGGAGGAGCGGAAAGAAATGCCAGGAAATCCTGTGCAGGGCCGTGCTGGCTGCAGCGTCCCTCGGCAGCGCTCCCAGGCTGCTCGGCCGCCTGTGCAGCTCCGGCTGCACCTGCGGCACGGCCCCGGCCCTGCGGGGCACTGCGGGGCCCGCGGGGCAGCTCCGCTCCCGGCACGGGGCCCGAGCGCTCCTGCCCCGGTGCTGGCACAGCCGGCACAGCTGGGGCACAGCTGGCACAGCCGGCACAGCCGAGCGGGCCCACACGGCCTTCGCACCGCCGCGCTGCCCACGCCGGGCTCTCGGCTGCTGCCAGGCACCCCTGCCCGGGGCCGTGCCCACCACGGGCGCTGCCGGAGCTTTTGGCTTCGGCTTCACCAAAGCTGGCACGGCCAGTGGAGATGGGGCACCGCGGCCTTTGCCCCCGGGGCTGAGCGAGGGACGTTTCCAGCCGGCTCTGAGTGCAGCAGAGCTTTGGGCGGAAGGGCTGCTGGCTTGGGAAGCCTGGAGATGGTGGTAACCCCAGCAGGAATAGCAAAAACGGGCCCGAAAGGCGCTGGCTGGCTGCGGGTGCCGGCCCGGCAGCCGTTATCTGCGGCTTGCAGCAGGAAGGAGTCCCGGGCACCGCCCCAGCCATTGCCCCATTTCCAGGGGCCGTGTCAGCCCCCAGCCCGGTTCCCCGGCAGCTGCCCCCGGGCAGATTAATGGGTCACAGGGAGCGTCCGAACCGGCCCGCTCCCATCGGCGTGTCCGCGCCCTGGGCCGAGCTCCCCGGCACCGAGCGGGGCTGCGGCCGCCATGCAAAGCGCTTCCTCTGCCGTGCCCGTTTTTACTAGCAGAAAGTAAGTTTTGCTTCCTTAAGAAAACAGATATGCAAAGCGCAGCCCGCGGCCGCGGTTACCGCCGCACGTAGGGCTGGCTCGGTCCCTCGGCCCCACAGGTTTGGTGTCACCCTCGGGCCTGTCACCGCTTCCCGTGGCGCGGTCCCGGGAGCGGCAGCAGCAGCAGCAGCAGCAGCAGCAGCAGCACGCTGTCATTGGCCCCGGGCAGCGGGAGGCGGTGGCGGTGCCAGCAGCGCCCCGCGCACCCCCGGGAGCCCCAGGTGCGGCTGAGCCCAGCGCGGGGCCCGGAGCGCCCCGGGACAGCGGCCGGCCCTGACGGACGGTGAGTTGTTGGCAAAGCCGGGCGGTTTATTCTCGTCTTTCCTCGTGCTGCTCTCGCATAGGCGTCTCGCTGTCTTGAGTTGGTGAAGGCTTGAATGATTTATTAGAAAAATGAACACTAAATGCAAGATGTTTTTATGCAAGGCAAAAAAGTAACAAAACTCTGTGGTTCTGAAGAGCATTAAAAGTCGCAGTCAGACCCACCACAGACCCTCCGTGGTGCGTGCTGGGGGTCCACTGGGACCCCCGTGGTGTGGAGCTGCAGCATGAGTGAGCAGCAGCCTGGTCCCAGGGACATGTGGGACAAACAGGGACAAACAGGGACAAACAGGGAGCAGCCTGCTCCCGGGGCCATGTGGGACAAACAGGGACAAACAGGGACAAACAGGGAGCAGCCTGCTCCCGGGGCCATGTGGGACAAACAGGGCGCGGGAGCCACCGCCATGGTGCCGGCATGTGCATCTTCTCTTCTCTTCTGCTTTCGCTGGTTTTATCCGTTCATCACCTGTGGTGCTTACGGTGCTGCAGGAGTTGGGAGAGAGGTTTTCACGTGCTTGCAGGAGCCCTGTGAGCTGGTTTAACCCGGGCTGAGCTGTGGCGGGAGGGCAGAGACAGCCCCGGGAGGCGCCCCCGCCATGGCCGTGCTGCGCTTTGGGTGGGGTGCATCTCCCAACGGGGCCGGGCGCTGCTCCTCCTGCCAGCCCTGGGTGTCCATCCCCGGAGCATCGCTCCTCGGCCCCGCTCTGCCACTCTGGGTGTCACCCTCGGGCCTGAGGTTGGTTAAGCCCGTGGGAGATTAAAATGACATTAATCCTCTGAGAGCCACCCTCAGCTCCCTGCCGTGAAATCCGTGAAGGTCCCGCCGGTTTTCCGTGTCTGAGCACCACGTTGGATGGTGCAGCAGCCACCGGGCTGAGCACCCACACTGCTCCCGTGGGCTGGGGGAGCAGCCAGGCGCTGCTGCAGGGGCTCCAGCACGAGCCGCAGGGAAGGGAAGAAATGGCCTTTGCAGAAAGTGCAAAAGCTGTAATGTGTATCACAGCTATTTGCTGGGAATTGCACTGTGGATTTTGCTCATTTATGTACTTGTAGACTAGGAGAAATTATAAGTATTTTCTCGCTTTCAACAAAAATACTATCACGTAGTGGTTGCAGGAGGCTTTAAAATAAAAGGACAAAACGGTGTAAGGGCCAAGTCATAAACTTGTGTGTTATATTTACAGAAATGCACACGCAGATGAGATCACTAAAGCAGGAATGTTTCCATGTCTCTGGCCTGGCCGCGTGTGCCGTGCAGCAGCCACGGGAGCAGGTCTGGAAGAGCAGGAGGCAGCAGGGCCTTCTGTGGCGGCAGCACTGGGGCTTGTGTCAGACCTTTTTGGGGAACTCGAGCTTCAGCAGTGTTGCACAAATAAGGGCATCAGGAAGCAAACGGCTTCTCCGGGGTTGCAGTCATGTTCAGTCCGGGTTTGAAGCAACTCGTGTGTCTGCCTTTAATAAAGGCTCAGGGAGGGAAGGAAATCAGAGTATTGCTTGATTCAGGGGCTGCTGTGTTGCAGCTATTTGGGGAGATAAAATGAAGACACGGGACATACTTGGTGCTCTGGGGAGTTGCACTGTGGTTTCTGTCTGTGTGTGAAGCCAGGTATGGAGCCCCCGTGGCCCTCATGGGTGGGAGCCCTGCAGGGAGGAAGGGTTTTTGTTCTGCTCGAGGTGCAGCTGTGAAGAGGATGCTCACAGCCACCCTCAGGCTCTGGGACACACTGGTCCCAGTGCCCTGCCCTGAGTGACCAGTGGCCCTGCCGGGCTCAGAGGGAAGGGCAGCGCCTTGGCACCATTTTCACAGGTCAGCCTCCACCTCAGCAGCACCAGGGCTGCACTGACTCAGCCAGGAGAGCTCCTCTGTCTTGCTCCAGTTGCAACAGCACATGGGGACTCTAAACCACAAAATATCTCTCACACACAATGTTTCTCTTTGTCCTCAAGCACTGGTTTATGTCTTCCGGGCTGAGCAGCACAGCATGCTGAGTGTGCAATGACATTTCTTCACCTTTGCTGTGCGACAGTCAGTCTGTTAGAATGGTGGTGATTAGGTGGTGACTGTTGCTGGTAGTGGAGGATGGCCTGGGAGGGCCCTGGCTCTGAGATCCCTTTACGGTTTCCCCTTTACCCTGCCCTGCCTGGGCATTTTGTCATGGCAGAGCTCGTGCCTGACATCTCTGCCCTAGGGTTTGATCCCCTGTAACCGGCACGAGCTGACGAGAATGGAAGGCATTCCCTTCACGGGATACAGTGAGAAATGCCGTCACTGTGCCCAGGACACTGCTCCAGTCTCCAGGACACTGTCCTACGCCATTATTTAAGAAGAATTCGGCCAGGGAGGAGTCGTACAGCAACTCTGTGACCAGAACAAGTGCTTTGGTGATGTCGGTTCTCGGGGAGGAAATGGCCCACGGAGCCCTTTGTGCTTGAAAGGGAACAGGAAGAGCACAAATGGCCCGGTACAATGGGCACTCCCAGGGCTGTGCAGCCAGGGCTGCTGTGTCAGGGGACATCTGCACTGCACCACAGCGAGGCAGATAAATGGAAAATATGGGATACCACTTGTCATGGATTCTGTTCTGATCTGGATTAAAGGTCATTGAAACACAAGTGTAAGAACACGACATTTTTCTGAAAGAAAATGGAATGCTTCTTTGTCCTTCTTTGTCCTTTCAGTCTCCAGTTTCTAGGATAAAGCCATCAGAGCTAACCAGCGGGTATCAGAAAGCTCTCCCAGCCTGTGGGGTGCCTGCACTCCCTCGGGCATGCGGCTCACCTGCGGCTCCTGAGGCTGGGCAGCTCTGGGGAGGGATGCTCACTAAACCCATTCTGTTTCCAAAGTGCTGCCTGCTCTGTTGCAGGGGTGATTAGAGCACAAGAAAAGCAAAGTTAATTATATCCCCTCCAGGCTGTGTCATAGAACAAAAAGCCTCGTGAAGGAAGGGGCTGGAGTTAGAGCTCAAGACCAGGTGACAAGATCTGTCTCCCAAAGTCAAGTGAGGAATTATTCGTTATTACTTCATCTCACAAAAGATAACCCTCTGCTTCGGTGTCCGTGTTAAAAGATGTTTAACACTACCAGACACTGGAGATAAACTCTGTCTCTTTCCCTGTCTCTTTTCTCGTCTCTTTCCTTGTCTCTTTCCCTGTCTCTTTTCTCATCTCTTTCCTCGTCTCTTTCCTTGTCTCTTTTCAGTTTGTTTATGCCTTTCCTGAACTGTGGTTAGCACCTCAGCGGTTTGAGGAGCCCTTTGCACATGGCCTTGGTGCGTGTCCTGGGACACACTGACACACACACCTCTGGCTAACCTGGACTATAGTGTTTCCTTTTCTGCACTCTGCTGTCAGTGTCACCCCCGCGGCAGGACCGAGACCTGCCCTGTGACACGGGGCAGAGCCGCTCCGCTGCCTCTGCGCTGGGGCAGCATGCTGCTCGGGAGGGGAGTGGGAGGGGAGCGGCCGCTCATGGGGGCCGGGAGCCCCTGCCAGCCCCCGCGGCAGCCCGCAAACCAACCCCTCTGCGAAGGCTGCTCTCGCCAAGATGAGGGAAGAGCGGGAACCGGGAGGGAAGCAGGGTCCTTCTACCTGCTTTGGGCAGCAAATCTTTAGAGGAGCGTGTCCCGGGGAAGGGCGTTAGGGGGTGCGGAGCGGTGGCGCGGGCGCGGTGCGGGCACGGCCGGGCCGCGGAGCGCTGCCCGCCCCCGGGCCGCCGCTGCCGTCCCTCCCCCGGCCGGAGGCGGCGGGGCCGGGCACGTGTGCGGGCCCGGGCTGGGTGACTCATGAGGCGCCGGCCGCTCCGCCGCGGGGAGGATGAGGGAGGGCGGCCCCGGGGGAGGGCAGCCCGCCGCGCCGCCGCCCCGCGCCTTCCCCTCGCTCCCGCCGTGCCCGGAGCGCCGAGGCCGCGCCGGGATTAGGTGAGCGCGGCCGGGGCCGGGGCCGGGGCCGGGCAGGGCTCCCCGCGGGCCCGGGGCTGCCGGCGGGGCCGGGGCCGGGTGGCGCTTCCGGGCGGGGCGGGGGCGGCGGCGGAAGCGGGGCCGGGGCCGGCGCGGGGAGCCCGGGCCGCCGCTGCCTCCGCCCGCCGCGCCGGCGGCACCGTCGGCATGAGGCGCTGAGCCGGGCGGGCCGCGCCGGCAGGGCCCCGCCGGCAGGCCCGCGGTGAGTGCGGCGCCCGGGCCCGGGCCCGGCGGCGGGGGGAGGCGGGCGGCGGCCCTGCCGGGGCGGCTCCGCGGGGAAGGGGGGGAGCTCGGCGGGCCGGGGACGGGCAGCGTTCTCCGCCGGGGACCGGGGCGCGGCCCCGCCGGGCGCGGGGCTCCCCACGCGTGTCCCCGCCCGGAGCTCCGAGCCCCCCGGCCGCGGGGCGAGCGGCGGTGCCGCCGGGCCGGGCCGGGCCGGGGTCGGGGTGCCCCGGGAGGCGGTGGGTGGGTGGGTGTGTGGGTGTCCTGCGGGCCGTACCGCGGTGCCGGTTCGGGGCGGGCGGCAGCGCCCTGTGCGCACTCACCGCACGGCCTGGGCCCGCCGGCCGCCGCCGCGCCGTGACCGAGAGACAGCTTTCTGTTTTCCTTTTAGAGAAAGTTCTTGAATTCACAACTTCGGGTTGCAGGTGCGAACAAGTCCGTTTGTTAAGACGTTGGTATAGCGGAAGAGAAAAATACAGGAATGTTTGTGTAAAGTGATTGTCTTGGAAAAATATGTGACTGTTTCTTTTAGAAAGAAATAATTTCTTTTGGTGATTTTCTTGAGGTGGGGAATATATGCCCCAGAGCAAGGGAGAAGCAGGACACGGGTGACAGAGATAATGAAGTGCAGCAGAGCAGGGAAGGGATGTAACGGGAAAGAGGGATGGGAGTAATGAATAGTAATGGCAAATAACTGGGTTATGTCTTTTTTTGGCACTACGGAGAAAGGGCTCTAATGAAATGACAACACATTCCAAAGTGACAGGGAAACGATTTGCATAATGAATAATTAACCTGTGGCACTTGTTGCTTCAGGGGAAGTTTGGGGTAGAGCTGAGGAGAGGTTGGAGGCTCCCCTCGGGCTGGCTGCATGCGACACCGACCCTGAGCAGGCCCAGTGGCACAGAACAGTGTTATGATAATTTCAAGGAGATAAAAGAGGAAGAAATGAAAGGCTTGGCAGCCCCGTGCTCACTGCAATGGTGACAGGGCTGCTGCATGGGGAAGGCTGGGATGTGCCACTGCAGGAACCAGAGGTGTTGGAGTCTGTCTGCTTTGGGCTGAAAGCCGGCGTGGGTGATGGCCAGTTTGGGTGGTAATGGCCAGTTTGGGTGGTAATGGCCAGTTTGGGTGGTAATGGCCAGTTTGGGTGTATCCCGCAGTTCCTCCAGCCTCGTCTCCCCGGGGAGGTGTCTGACAGCCCTGGGGACAATCTCTCCAGCACTCCTGCAGTCTGCCCTCCGCGGGCTCTGTGCAGGGCAGGTGAGTGTCCCATCCCTTGGGGCCGTGTCCCAGCCGTGTCCCGCTGCATCCCTGTGTCAGGTGCTGCTCTGGCTTCCCTGTCCTTGGAGCCGCCTGTGCTGGAGGCCTGGAGTATCACAGTGCAGTCCAGGAGATGGTGATGGGCGCCAGCAAGGAGCTCACGCTGGCCTTGGGAAGGGTGCTGCCCCACAGGGCTGGGGTTTGGCTGCCCGGAGCACACAGGCTGTCAAGGCCAGTGGTTTCGGCCTCCCTGTCCAGGAGGGTTTCTGTGGTCACAGGAACATTCTTACACGTGTGGTGTAGATGAAGATCTGATGGCCGGCTCAGATTAAATCATAGGCTTCCCTCTGTGTTTTTATTTCCTTCAAGTACTTGTTTTATTCTGCTGCTTCTGCGTCAGTGGGGCGGTGGTAGTGGCACAGGGATGCCTGTAATTAGGGGGGTGAGCCTCAGCACCTCTTGATTCCTAAAGAGTGGATGATTTCTGCTCGGGATGATTCCTGCTCAGGAACTGGTGGATAATCTGCAGACATCATTTTCTGACACTGAGGAAGTCAGGCGTGTTGGGATGTAAAAGGCCTTGTGGTAACTCTGTTACGTTCAGAGGCTTAATGGGTGTTTTCCTTAGGCATATTTTCGATGGGAATGCTGTAAACAGCGTGTTAGCTAAGGCCAGCTCGTTAAGGTGAAACTGCAGGAAAAGTTCAGATCCCATTCGTTATGATTTATGTTCATGCCAAGGATGATTTTTGCAACTGAGTTTATCAGCAGATTCCTGCTACTACTCCTGTCTGGAGGGAAGGGAGAGGGAGGATCTGGCAGGGTTCAGTGGCTTCCCTGGGAATTCCTACCCTCCAGTGTGTACTGCTGTGCCCAGCCCCACACAGGGGGCTCTCCTTTCCCTTGCATGACTGGTGGTCTCCACTGTTTGTGTGCCTTAAGGATTAGAGCAGTTGCCTACGATTATTATTTTTTAATTTAATTTTATTAACAATTATATCCTGTAAACTTAGTTTCCCAAGTTATGCAGCAAAATAAACAACATTTCTTTCCTCCTAGCCCACAGTTATTTACCAAAAGGATAAACATGTAAATATGTTTGAATGCTGTCCTCAGTGACATTTGGAGCCTGCTCTGCCGAGAATATGTGCAATTGCAAATCCATTAGTGTCAAAAGAGTTCCCAGCAATTAACAAGGAAAGAGAAGGGACCATTAAAACCCTGTTGTAGTTGTGATGAAACTTCGATACATCCTAAGATAAGAAATACAGTAACAAGAGAATAGAGCAAGGTGAAGGCTTTGTGTGGTTCCTGTGAGGAAACCGCTCTCCCTTCAGCAGTCCGTGCACGGGACGTGTCCTCGTCAGTGTTTGCTCAGAGAAAAAAGCCAGTGACAAATGTTGGTTTACCCTGATGTGTGCATTCAGAACCAGCAGTAATTTCTGCTGCTCTGAGGATGCTCTGAAGTCTCTCCAACAGCTTCAGAGGCAGCGACAGGAGAGCCAGCAGCACCCTGAGCTGGGGCAGGCTGGCAGGTACGAGCCTTCCTGTGCCCATTGGGCAGTTTGGGGCTGGGTTGGATGTGTGCTCACCTCAGGGTGAAATCCCACTATTTGTCGGAAGAATTGCTTTTCCTAAAGGATCAATTAATTTTTTTAAGTGTCTACTTTCTGTCAACTCCTACCCTGTGAAATAGTCCATGTTTCAGATTATGTGAATTTAATTGTTACAGAAGAATACTTTTATCCAAAACATCTTTATTTTAAATAGCTGGGAAGAAAAAAAGATTGTAATAGGTATAATTTATCCTCAGTAAAATCTGACTTGAGTTCTCATAATTCAGCTTGATTAATCTTGAGTTTTTGAAGGTAGAATTGCTGTTGGTACAAATTAGTAAGAGCAGCAGCGGTGTGTAAGGTGGCAGCACTTCTGTCACAAGGGTGCACAATCCTGCAGGTTGAGTTCATTTTGGTTGTACAGGAAAACTGAGGCAGCTGGGCCTGAGTTTTGTGTAGCCAGATTAAAACTCCCATAAGGCAAGTGCATGAGCAGCATTAGCCCAGCCTGGCCAGCTCAGCTTGTGTCTGTCTGTCCTTCCACAGCCCCACTGCCTCCTGGAGCTGCCCTGGTCTGAGCACTGGGATAAAACGTAGGAATCCTGTGTGCTCGTGGGACCTCTGCTTTGGGCAAATAGGCCAAATACTTGTTGTCTCAGAAAAATATTTTGGTACATAAATCTGCAGGGTGTATGTGAGTAGCTGAATGGAGTGAACTTCTGCAGAATAAAAAGCAATAAGTACTGGGCAGGTTGAAATCTGTCCAGTGCTTGGGTGTTTTGAGCAGAGCTGCACAGCCCGCCGTGGTTGGCCTGGCTCCTTTGGTCAGTCCTTGTCAATGCACAGGTGGCAGCTCCGGGCTGCAGTGGCCAGGTTTTCCTGTGGGAAGTGTACCCCGCTGTCCGCCCTGGGGCAGGCTGAAATTGGAAAAGGAATTTCTTTTCCCTTATGTAACTTGTTGGTGTTACATCCAGAGTCGGCTCTTGCAAAAGCGCCTCAGTCTTGCTCGCAGTGGCACCGAAAAAACTTAGCAGAGCGTGCACTGAATTCCCCCTTATCTCTCTATAGCACATTTTATGTATCTTGTAGTGAGATGTTTTGTTTCTACAGTTTCAGACTTTGTGTTTCAGAGATTAATAGACTTAGCAGCCCTGTTTGCTCAGCTTAGCAGCGATAACAATGTAATAAGTCATGAGACGGTCGCAGATCATCTGGCAAGGCGAAATATGCTTTGGACTTGAACTTGGAGCAGGTATTATTTGCAGAGAAAAGTGAAATGTTGAAAGCATTATAAATAGCGTGTCCTGACTTGGGTGGCTGTGGGTTCAGGTCTGCCTGCAGAGCCTGCACAGGAGGCAGCTGATGGCATCTGCATTCCCCCTGGGTCGGCCCGGGGAGGGCCAGGGCAGCGTTTGTACCGTACATGGCTGGCATTTACTGCAGCACGTACCCAGCCCTGGCTGGGATGGGCGCGGGCTGGAGCGGCAGGGCTGGGCCCCGGCTCCCAAATCCTCCCGCAGCAGCTCCGTGCATTCCTGCTGCGCTGCTGTCTCCCGCGCCGGCCAGCCCAACTGCAGGCGGTGAGTAAGGACTTGGGAACCCAGAGCATTTTTGGGCTCTGGGCCCAATCCTGCTTCCAGAGAAGTTAACTGGAATTTTTTCCTTCTAAAAAAGGGAGAGCAGTCAGAGCTGCGCGGCCCCGTCCTGCGCGGCCCTGGGCGCTGCCCGTGTGCGGTGTGCGAGCCGGGCAGGGATGGGCTGCGGGCCGGCAGAGCCCCCGCGGGATGGATGTGCTCCCGAGGCTGCTGGAGCCGCGGCGCTGCAGCGGCGTTATCTGCACTGCAGTGACAGTACCCAGCGCTCCGGGAGAGCAGCCTTTCCTCGGAATGTCAGGGAATTGCTGCGGGAGCACGCGGAGTTTGCCGTGCCATTGGGTCTGGATGTACCCGCACTCTGGAGCCTTTGAGCCCCGCGCTCCCCGGGCAGGCTGCGGAGCACGCTGCACCAGGCACGGCTGTCAGCTTTTCCGAGCAGGTTGCCAAGCCCAAGGCACAGCAGCGGCCCCGGCTTGGCCATATAAAGGAGGTGTCGGGGTGTGCGCAGGCGCTGGGGCCGCTGGCAGGGGTGCTGTGCGGGGCCACCCGCCCTTCCTCTTCCTCGCCGCTCCCCGGGGCCGCTGTTCCAGGGCTGCCTGTGCCTCCGGCTGCCGGGGAAGGAAGGTCCCGTCAGCTGCAGGCGCTGATAAACGCGGCAGCGCTTTCTGGGGAGAAATAAACTCTCCATTTTTTCTTCTGTGGCTCTCCGAAGCTTGGAATAAAATCCGAACAAAACGTTCATTCCGGTGTGTGGAAGAGTTTTTTATTAGTGCCTGGGCAGCGTTCTTGACTTTGTGTGGCCACCTCTGGTTTGCAGTGAGGTCTGGTGCTCTATCTGTAATTTTATATGGCAGTCCTTCCGTGCTCCAAACATAGGCACAACTTCAGTGGACTTTGAGTCTTCTTTCAAGCAGTGAAAAATCAAAGGTAGTGAGTCCGTGATCCTGATAATGTAATTATGTATTTTTCAGCTTTTTGATGTTAGCAGTTAAAAATGTTGTTTGGGGAGTGCGGGCGCTTGCTGTGGTGCTGGAGCTTTGCAGGCTGCTGGGAAGGAAGTCCCTGGGCAGATATCTTGTTTGCTGCTTATCAACGTTTTATTGAGCTCCTGTATTTATGTGCAAATATATTCAATAAATAAATCTTTAATGATGTGATGTTTGTTGTGAAAAGTAGACACAGCTCTGTTCAATTCTTCAAATTAAATACAGCTAATGGCGAACAGAAATACAAGCACTTGAACTTCATTCACTCATTTTTCTGCATGAGTGACAAAATTATTGCTTTGGCTTTGGTTTGTTTTCTACAACTTTTGAGCATTCTGTCTTTAATCACCATTTTTATAAAAGCTAGGCTTTCTTAAGCCATTTCAGAAGCTGGTTTCCATATATCCCATAATTTTTGTGTAAGACTAGAAATTTAAACTTTCATTATTGGTATTTTAAAATGGCTTTTAGAGGTAGGAGGGAAAATACAAGGAAAACAGTCATCTTCTGAGGTTTTTCCAAAATTCCTTCATTGCATTTAATTTGGGTAGCTTGCTATGTTAATGAAAGAGGGGACACACTGAGGGGAACCCAAGCAGAGGATCGGGTATTCCTGTGAGAAATGCTGTGGGGCAGTGTCAGTGGCAGCACTGCTGTCACATGCACGGGACCAGCCCAGCTCAGGAGCCCTGTGTGACCTGTCCCCTGGGTGGTGGAAGCTCTGCTGGCTGGGGTGGTGTGCAGCAGAGGCTGTTCTGAGCGGGGGCTGTTAGGGGCTTGTTTCTCATGGTTATTGTCAGCTGCGGACATATCATGATTGAAAATGAACAAGGGTAACAATATACTACAGCAAATACTGATTAAAAACTTGTCTCCAAGATATCTTCCACTTCTTTCCTAAAATAAAAGTCATGCAGTTTTTATTACTTCTTTTTAATACCAGTGACTAATTGGGAGCTTTTGCTTGGTGTCTGAAGACACATGTATTTGTTTAGTTTGCGTGAGATTGGTCACGATCCAAAATTAATCACATCAGTAAGTGTTTCTGTGCTGCTGAGCACTGTTTATGTGGGGAGCTCTGTTAAGTCAAGGAAAGCGTCTCCTAAACTGCTTTAGTTTTGCTGTGTATGGAAGAATCATTTTGTATTTAATGTATAAGTCATCTCTGGTACCTCAGATGGTGACAGAGCATAGAGAATGAAAAATCCCACTCTCTGTGCTTTAGATTCTTATGTAACTAATGAAATAGATTGCATAGATTGGTTGTATTTTCTGAGAAGTTGTACAAGTTTTTATTATCCTGGAAGGCTGTGATTATAAATAAATTAAATGTAAGGCCAGAATGAATCAAAGCATGGAAAGTGCTCTATTTTGGGTCTGAGATTCCCTGAGAAGCAGACAGCTGTGAATGCAAATGCAGTCGGCTGTGTCTCCTGTCTCACAGCAGATGCTGGAGTGTTTTCCAGGACTGTCCTTGCCGCGTGATTCATCTTGCAGCCCGGCGTCGGGCAGTGCTGCCATGGCACCGAGCTGGCAGTGCCTCCCTGCTCCAGGTGTCCCCAGCACGGCAGCGCTGCCGCTCGGCGATGCTGCCGTGGCTGCAGAGGGCTGGGAGCCCGCTCCTGCCTCGGGGGGCTGTGCTGCAGAGCCAGGCAAAGAGCTGCTTTGCCACCCCAGCAGCTGTCCTTCAGTCCAGACTGACTGCACTGAGGGCTCTGCTGTCCCTCACTCCCGTGTCGTTTTCCTGGGGAGAAGCATGTGATGATTGTCCCTGCATTGCCATAGCTGGCCGTGGCTGAGCTGAGGTGACAGTTCTGAGAGCTCTGCAAGCAGAGCTGGGTGTAAGGAGTTCCTCATGAGCTGGGCTCAGGTCCCTTTTTGGTTGCCCTGAAGTCAGATGCAAGATGAAGCAATCCATAATGAGCATGGCTGCGCTGGGCCTGGCTGGCACTGGTACGCAGCAGGCAGAGAGCAGCGAGGTGTCTGTCCCCCATGGAATGGTGCCCTGCTGTGGACAGTGTCCCCTCAGGGCCAGGAGAGCTGCTGGCATTGTCACCGGCAGCGGGACAATGCACCAGCCTGGAGCAGGTGACACCAATGGCCTGCTCTGTTCCTGGTAATTAGGTTCAGATTTAATCTCGCTAGTTAATTTGATGTGTGCAGGGATGTGGTGGCTGCATCCAGAGTCCTGACTCGGAGTTATTGTCCTGACAAAGTGGTTGTCACGTGAATGGGCAAGAACTTTGGAATCTGGAGTTTTTGCTGTGGGTGGAGGTGGGAGGGGTGGCCCAGCCAGGGGTGAGTTAGTGAGGCCGAGGGGAGGAGCACTGTCTGGGGGCAGTGCTGCTATTAATAAATTAGTGATGTTCGTAGTGACTGTGTGTGGGTCCTGATCCATCAGGTGCTGACTGCAGTGGTCTCTCAGGACTCCTTTTCCCCACTGCTTTATCTAGCTGTCTCTGGGCAAGGAAAAGCCACCCTTTGCACCAGGGCCCCACGGCACTGCATTAGGGAGGGAGGTGGAAACCTGAGCAGTACGAGGTGCTGCTCTGTTTTCCCTTGCAGCACGGGAGGTGCTCAGCCATCAGAGCCACGGGAAGCCAGGGTTGGTGTCTGCTGCACCTCTCACCACTGAGAGCTCCTCTGGGTCACTTCTCCCTGAAACCTTCAGCATCAGCTGAATTTGGTGTCACAGGGAAGTGGTTCCTTCCCTTGCTGAGTCATGGACATGGCTTTTCTTTCCTGTAAGGATTCTTAATATGGATGCTGCTAATCATCGTGTTTTATATAAATTCACACACTCGTGTGCAGTTAGAAATCACCTGTCACCGTGGGACAGTTTCTGCCTCTTTGCTACTGCTGCAGGTGCCTCCCAGCTTTGAATCTGGGCTGGGGGACTCCTCCTGGGCTTTGCCATGTGGCTGTTCTTGGGGACAGCACCCAGCACCTGCTCCCACTGAGACAGGCGTGATGATGAGCACGAGTCACACCCGTGGTGCAGAGCAGGGGAGGTTTTACAGGGGCAGTGGTCTGTTCATGCACCCTGTGCTGCCCTGGGGTCCTGGGCTGACCCCGCTGCCGTGGGTCATCCTGCTGCTCTCCTGCCTTGCTTGGCTTGTGTACATTTGCAGTTAATCAAACAAAATGTGCAAGAGTTGGATTAATAAATAGCTTGTAGTTTTTGGAAGGGTGCATAGCTGATTTTTTATGGTCTCTCAAATATCTTTGTATAGAAATAACATGCTTAAAATTACTATTAGAACAAAAAAATAAAACTGATTTTAATAAAGCAGGTTTTATTTTTCAATTCAGTTTGTTATTACTTGGATTTTTAACTTAAATTAGTAGATAGATTACTGTTATTTTTAAAGAGAAACAACTTCTTTTTAGACTTGCTTGTGCAATGTCACTTCTTTTTTGGTGGAATCCCCTATGCCAGGATAATAGAGAACTTCCCATTTCTAAAATACATTATGTGAATGTTATGGCAAAGGAATTACAGTGTGAATATGTTTTTATTACCAGAAACAGTATTTGCAGCTTCGGTGGTGGGTGGGGGTGGATATGTAAATGCTTTGTAATACATACATTGATGAAAAATGGATTAAAGGCAGAGTAGTCCTTCCCCATTTTGTGTCTGTGGCGTAAAGTTGCAAGAACAGAATAACAGCTTGTGTGCTACGTCCTCCTCCAGAGACAGGGACTGGCCTGTTCCTCTTCTTGCTCTTAAATACACATCCAGTGCTGTCAGACTCTGAATGCCGTGTGTCCCTGAAGGCTCAAATTTTGTAACAGAGATTGATGTATACCCCAGGGTATTAAGAAAAAAAACCAACAGGCATGTTTCTTGACTTTAATATTTTTCAAATTACAGCAAGAGCAGTTAATCCGTAACCGTCTGCTCCTTAAAGGAAAGAGGGTTTATGGAATTTGCAGTGTAACTTTCTGACTTGAAAATAGCATTACTGTAATCTGAAGTACGAGAGGATTGTGCTGTGGGATTTGTGTCAGTGCCCATGCGCTGCTGGTGGGAATTGGTTCACGGTTTGGTTGGGGAAATCTTGGAGCAATGCCTGATTTCTGCACGTGCTTGGGGCACCCAGGGTACATCATGTTGCTTCTTTTTTCATTGTTTATCAAATTCTCATGGACCGAGTACACTTGGGTGTCTTAAATTCAGATGGAATGTCACAGTTAGGTGGTTCTGCTAAAACAGTTTCAGAAACTGTGAAATAGACTCAAGACAAAACCACCTCTGATGGGGATGTGCTGGAGGAGCCACTGAAGTCAGTGGGAGGTTGCACCAGGCAAGTCTGTCAGAGCTAAAACAGTACCGAAAAAAACCCTTTTAAATACTAGTAGTAGTAGTAGCAGTAGTACCAAAACTATGTATATCATGCAAAATATCTGGGTCACAGAAGGAGTGTTGGCAGTTTTTTTAGGAATCTGGTGTGGCACTTCGTAGCTCAAAGCTAACATGTGCTTGTAGTTTTACCAGGCTCCAGGTTGCTGGGCTGGGGAGCTGTGAAATCCAGCCCAGGGTACAGTACCCTGGCAGTCCTGCTCTAGAGCTGGCTGCTCTCTGCTCCTGCCTTTGCACTCCCATTTTTTCCTGAAATACACAAAAGTACAAAATTGAAAGAGGACTCATCTTGCTTTTCCGTGCTGTCCTACGGGAGCAGCGGGTGCAGCCCAGGGTGTGAGACAATTGGGTTCTTCAGCTGTAGTTTACTAAAGAATATTTTCCTTTATCCAATCCTATACTGTTATGTGACAAGATGTTAATTAGCTCATTGTTTCAGCCTAATTTTGTGACAGTGCTATAATTATATCCCTCAGCTGTGCCATGGAGTAATTGCTGTATCTCTTCCAAATTTTCTATTGAGATATGTTATTAGTAAACTTTAAGTTTGGCAGAGGTGTTTTGAAAATACTGTAAGGAGTCAGTAATTTTGTGTTCCTTGATTTAAAAGACAGACATTTGGCAATTTCAAGCTTTGAGACTGCCCTGTCAGTGTAAATAGAATATTGATTTTATTCCATTTCCTATCTCATTAGAGTCATTGTCATGAGGATGAATTCACGTTGTGTAATTATCTGTTCTTGCTGACAGTTCTCATGTCATTGAGACTGGTGTTTTCAGCTTCCACTTTCTCTAAGCATAAAAATAGCATTCTTCCCTGCCATCTTCTCCCTTAGTGTTGGGCTTTTTGCCTGCCCAGCTTTCGACATCTTTCTTTGAGAGATGTGTGTGAACTGAGATAGAGAAAGCAGGGATGTCCAGCAGACCCAGTTACAGAACAGTGAAAACAGTGCCTCTCTGGGAGCAATTCTCAGTGCAGGGAGAGACCTTATTTTTGTGTCAAAGACTGTAATTGGAGGAAAAATGCATCGTTAATCTGTCTGTACATTTCTTTATAGCAGTAAGGGGAAGTCACAGGAGTCTCTTCTGTGTCAGATTCACTTTCTTGGACATTTCCAGATAACCTTTCCATTGATTTGTGAGGCTGTTTCTTAATCATTTTCATTGACCCAGTTCAGGAGACAACTAACCCTCCTAAGAAATGACTTCTCAGTGTTATTCCTCTCTTCTGTCTCTTCTGAGAATCACTTTTTAATTTGTTTTCAATCCTTGTATCCTGATATTCAGTGAAGGCAAGGTTCTGCTTTGGCCAAACCAATGCTGCAATATTCCCAAGACAAGTAGCAAATGCTTCCAAATTTCAAAAGGTGAACTTTAAAGCTCACCTGTGGATCACAGGAGTCTTTAGTACTGACTGCTCTGCTAGGTGGGGTCTAGAAACCATCAACCCCTAAATCAGTTTTAATTAAATGAAAAAGTTCAGTCCTTTTCCTGTCCTGTCCCTATGGTTCTCCCTCTGGATGTGTTGCAGTCGTTCCCATCTTGTCAGGGCCAGCCCGAAGGAGACATGACATGTATCAGCTGGGTTTCACAGACAGTGTATCTTCCAGCAGCAGAAGCTTACTGAGGGCTCCTTAGTGACTGAGTATCACCAGAGAATTCCAAAGTGATGGGAAAATAGTTTATGCAGATAAAAAGGGATAATTCTATGCTAACATCTTCCTTTATTTAGTGGAGATATTGAAGATAAACCTCTGATCTGAGGCGTTATTTCTGCTCAAAGGCTATTTTTAAAGCTGACACTTCTGGCTGTTTTCAGGTAGACAACAAACTATGACAAAACAGTTATTCTTCAAGTAACTGTTCATACAAACTACACATCCAGTGTTTCTTCGTGTTCTGAACATTTACCTTCGAGGCATCAGCTCCTCAGAGTAACACTTTTCTTTTTGTGGCTGGCAGCCTGAAGGAAGGGTGGAATTCAGGCTCAGTTAGTGCAGTCACAAGCGTGTCACTGACCTCAGCAGGAGCAGGATTTCCCTCTGAGTGGGTGATTGTCCAAATCCTAACAGAAAACTTACTACAAACCTGGGAGTAAAACATAGTTCAGGGAGTCTTACCAGGAACATTTCTCCTGTCAGTACAAGGGAGCACAAAAGCTAGTTTTCATCTGCTTTCATTTTGGGTGCTGCCTTCATGCTCTCTTTCATTTCTTGTTAGGGGTGACTACTTGTGTAATGAGAGTGAAATATCTTCTTTGGAAATGGTGGCCTTCAACTTGCATTGGCTTTAGTGTATAAAATGCATCAATTTGCTGCTCTAACTCTTCTTGGTGTTTGGAAAAATCAATGCTTGGTATGGATTGGTTACCAAGCTGATGAACAGGAGAAAACCCTGCTTAGAGCTGTTCCACAGCTTTGTGACAGAGCCCTTCTTGCTGGCGTTGGCAGCACCCTGTCCTGAGGGTCTCACAGGGAACAAATGTTCCTAACAGAGTCACACAAGTCATTGTGTGCAGTGCAGGAGCGACGGTGGGAGGAGGCAGATCCAGCTCCTGCCTGTGGAGGACAAGTTGCAGTGCACCCTGACTGAAGGCTGGGGATGTGTTTGGCTCCCAGAAGCGCTCTGCTGTGCTGGTGTGGGGCTGCAGGGGTGCCTGCTGGAGCTGGTGGGCCGGTTGGCACGCAGCCCCAGCAGCAGCTCTCTGCTTCCAGATCTCCCAGTGCTAATCCATCGTGGCTGGGAACCACGGCTCCAGTGCAACAACCAACTGGTTTGCCTGGACACTTGTTACAGAGCACGTTTTCAAGATCTAAGGATTCAGTGTCCCAAGCACTGAGGAGCAGTGACTGCTAGTGCAGGATGACCCCAAACCTCAGAGTTTCAGGCAGTTGAAGCAAATGAGTATCTGTGTTTACCACAAGACTTAGTTGTTAACCACACAGACTTAGTTGTTAACTTAGTTAACTTGTGCTTGCAAGTAATTATGTAGTTGTTTGTCTCTTGCTAGCAGGGATTAAAAATGTGGCATGTTTTCAAGTGTCCTGGCGAAGAACCCACGGTGCCTGTTGTAATCTCATTAGCTCTGTTAGGTGTGTTTTCCTTCCCCTGGAGTTGGTTGTTTTGATCACTGTGTCCCTAGAAAAAGACTGTAGCTTTCTCTCATCTGTTGGTTTGCATCCACGCTGACAGCATCGCTTCCCAGGGTGTGATTCTGGAGGCTGTGTCAGTGACCTGCATTGGAGGGTGGTGGGAAATAGGAAGATGATGAAGCAGCACCTTGAGGAAGACAGGGATGGGAATAGTGCTCCCCTCAGTGCAGGCGGAGGATGCTGTTGGGGTTGCAGTGCTGGTAGAATCCCGTCCTTGGTGTTGTCAGGGTGTCCCAGGCAGTGCCACGAGGATCCATCCCTCTGCCCCGTTCTCTGGGCTGAGAGCCTCAGGTGGGACAGGAGCCGGAGTTCCTGATACCGGATTTGTGTTTGCAGGTGCTACCGGGCTGCTGTGGCAGAGCCGGGCATCTGAGGCGCGGCGTGAAGGGAAACCCACCCACGCCAGCTCGGCAGCGAGGGGAAGGTTTGCCCTCGTTCCCGGGTGGGTTTGCGGTGGCGGGTGGCGCTCCCGCAGCTCGGTGCCGGGCAGGGCGCTCCTCCCTCCGCTCGGGCAGGGCCGGCGGGCGCGCCGGTGTCCCCCGGCGTGGGACCCGGTGCCGGTGGCCGTGTCCGAGCGGGCGGGCGGGCGCCGCCGGGGTCAGCGTGTCTCGGCTGTGGCCTCACGCCGGGCGGGCCGACGGGGCGGTGCCGGTCCCGTTCGGCCCCCGCGTTCCGCACGCCGGTACGGCCGGGCCGCACCCGGGGAGCCGCGGCGGGCGGTCAGGCGGCGCCGGGCCCGAGGCGCACGGAGGGCCGGCGGGCGGTGCGGTGCCGGTGCCGTTCCCGGCGCCGTTCCCGGCCGGGTTCGCACGCCGGTAGCGCCGGGCCGCGCGCGCGTCCCCCGGCGGGCGCGCTCGGGGCAGCGCGGCGCGGCCGGCGTCTGACAGGCGCGACCTTTCATAAGACGGCCCCCGCCATTGGCTCCCTGCCCGGAGTGTCGCTGCAACGCTCGCCGCGATTGGCCCGCGGCGGTGCTGCCGCCCGGCCCCGCGCGGGGACGCGGCCCCGCCGCCCGCAGCCGTGAGTGCCCTGCGCGGGGCGGCGGCTCGCGGGGCGCCCGCGCCGCCCGCTCGTAACGTGTCTCTTCTCTCCACAGGTTGGTACTAAGAAGTGCCTTTCCTGACGTCGCTGCTGCTTGGGACCGCTTCTAGAGCAGCCGCTGCTTTTGCCTTGCTTGCTGCCAGCTAGACTGCGACGACAGCGCTCCGCCGCTGCCAGCCCCGCGCCCGCCGGGAGGAGGGTCCGGCGCTGCTCCCCCGCCGCCGCTGCACTGTGCACTAAAGTGTGCCCCGAAGGTCAGAGCTCTGCTGCCCGAAAGCCGAGGAGAGGAGGAGAAAAGCCCCGGCCCAAACCCGGTGTCGGTCGTTGCTCTAAACTGCTGCATCTGTCTATGCCAAACTAATCGATCCCGATTGCACCGCAGAGCCCGCTGCGAGCCCGCTGCCTGGAGGCACCTGCCAGCCACCGTCCCCGGGAGCAGCTGGGGACTCGCAGCCGGAGCCCGCCACCTTCCCATGCTTGCGGCGGCCGCACTCAGGACGGGATGCTGAGCGCGCGGGGCTAGTCCCGGCCACGCTCCCTCCCGCAGGCGCACCTGCCTGGCGCTCCCGGCCTTCCCCGAGCCCGCTAACGGTGCCACGCTCTCAACTCTGGTGACACAGCTCTTCCTCGAGATTGCAGCCCCCCCCGGTTTTACACGTACTTATTTTAAATTAGGGAGCGGGGGAAAAAAGTGTTCTGGAGGTGGCACTTTCATTATTTCCCGTTTTATCAGTTCAGCTACTCGTTTGCCCGTTTTTATTGGAAATTTTAACTACCTGTAAAATCTAAAGATGGCTGTTAGCGTCACACCGATCCGGGACACAAAATGGCTAACGCTGGAAGTGTGTAGGGAGTTCCAAAGGGGGACTTGCTCACGACCAGACACGGAATGTAAATTTGCACACCCATCGAAAAGCTGCCAAGTTGAGAACGGACGCGTAATCGCCTGCTTTGACTCATTGAAAGTGAGTAAATATTACATTATTTTCAAGGATACGTGGTTAATGAAAGAAGCAGTTGTAGCCAGAGAAATCCTGCAGCCGAACAGGAGCAAGTGCTGGCTGCCAGCAGTGGAGTGTTTTGCTGCTTTTATTTTATTGATGCTTGTCGATTTGTGCCGCTGCTTTCCTCAGGGGAAGGGGAAAGATATAGGGAACGAAGGGAAAATACGTCTGGCAGGGCTCAAATCCTCCAGTATGGCTACAGGGGCTCATTCTTCGCCTCCAAATTATTCCCTGCCTGTAGCTGGAATAAAGGGCACTTCACGTAGAAACAGCAAAGTCACTGTGAGGATTCTTTGTTTTTAATAGCACAAACCACGTAAGCAATATGAGGATTTGTTTCCAGCTCGTAACTACCAGCGGGTTGTTGGTGTCCCTGGACAGCTGATGGTGAACCTTAGAAGAGTGTTTTCCTCCCTGGCTTACTCAGGTGTCTGTGAGCACTCTGCTAGCTTTCTGTGGTTGGCACTGGTGTGTTATCCCATCTTTTTCCCAAGTGCACTCGCTTAAGGGAAGGACAGCACTTAGCAGAAGGCAAGGCCTCTGGACATGCAAGTATGGCAGGAGCAGAGAGGGGTTTTCAGGAGGCACGGCCCAGCTGGGCACCATAAACATAGGGCTGTTGTTTCACTGTAGCTGTCGTGTCAGTGATAGGTGTTAAATGTGCGGATCCCAGCTCCTTCCCTTGGCTTTCTGTGATTTAAATAACCTAACATGTAAAATACTCGTACCACAAACAGTACAGAACTAATCCAGCGGAGTCATGAAAAAAAATGAAAACTTGGGAAGCAGAAATTAGTCTGTCAGTTTTTTCCAGAGGGTGGTTTTCTCTTCCTGGGCCCGGCTCCCGGCAGTGGAGCTGGCTGCTGGCACAGCCCTGCTGGGGAGGGAGCTGGAGCAGCTCCTGCAGGTCGCGGCCCAGCCGGGCCCAGGAAGTGCCTTACAGCGGGTCTGTAAATCCTCAGCAGCCCCAGCTTCAAAATGTGCCTGCTCTGCCCTCAGGGGTAGAGCTGAGCCGTGCTCTCAGGCCTGAAATGCCCGCTCCATCACGCCCAGCCGTGGCTGAACTCGCTGAACTGAAAGGATTTGTTTCTGTGTTGTCCCGTTTATTTTTAAATGCAGCGGTTACAATGCATGCAGGGTATTAATTTTAAAATGTGGAAATAGGATGTTTTTATGCATTAACGATGTGCTGGAGGTAGGAGCAGAGCCAGGGCTGCCGGTGCCAGCGGGGAGTCCCAGCCCTGCGGTGTCATCACGAGGACATGGTGCCACTGCGTGTCGGCGTGGCCGTCGGTGGCTGCACGCTGTCACCGTGGGGATGGCAGAGCACGGGCCTGGCCTCAGAGCCTCTGAGCTCTTCCTGAGTGAGGGGCTGTGACAGCCCCGATGGGATTGCTGGTGCAGCAACACCCGCAGTGGCCCCGGGTTGGTTTCCCAGCAACGTGTGTCTGGCCACCGCGGGCTGACCCCACTGGCCTTGCGCTCTCAGCGCGAGGATCCGGCCGAAAGGCTGGCAGCCAGCCCCCAGAGTGACCCGGACATGATGTCAGTGCTCGCTGGAAGTGCCCTAAAATCCCAGTGCTGCTCGGGGACGCTGGTGGAGCTGGAGCCAGGCGGCAGCGTGAGCTGGTGTCTGTGCAAGAGGGGATGGACCAGGACCTGGCCTGGTTTCCCCAGCCCTGGCAGTGGGATTGGCCCTTCTGCTGCCATCAGCAGGGCTCTTGGCTTCCTTTTTAAAGGCAGGAGCTGAGGCTGACCTTTGCCAGGCACTGCAAGGTCCGTGGGTGACAGCCGTGGGTAACGTTACAGCGTTGCTGCGGATGCTCGGAGGAGAGGAGTGTGCTGTGCCCTGTGGAGTCAGCGCAGGGGCCGAGCTGGGAGCTGGGAAAGAATCTGCTGTTTAAAAATACACTGCTGACCAGAGCTGTTTACTTGTGCTCATGCTGAAAGGTTTGCCAGTGGCTGAGCTGCTGTGTGCTGGAGAGGCTCCCGGGGATGGGGCCGTCCCCCCGCTGCAGCCCGGGGCAGGATCCCGCGGTGGCCCGGCCTGGCCCGGCCCCTCTGGCTGCCAGCGGCTCCCCAGCCCCTGGGCAGGGCTGGGCAGCTCAGTAGCTGTACCATCTAGGAGAATACCTTGGGTTAACAGGAAATGGAGTATGCCCCTCTGGGGAATTCCTAGTCCCTTCCCCATTGCTGAAGCCATTGCTCAGTTTTGGTTTTGTTTCAGCTCTGTGTCAGTTTTGGTGTGTGCTGAGCTCAACCAGCGCTAGTCATTGAGTTACCTTGTCTGCAATATCCCAAACTTTGGATGTTCTGCAAAAGCAATTTATGGAAATGCTGCACCAGCTGTCTCTGGACCTTATAAGGTCAGTCAATACTTTAGTACAGATTAAAAAAGATTTTTGGTTAGGACATTCAAAAGTAATTTTTAATTTTTCAGTAATTCAATACGGATGTAATGTCCTTGTTCTTTACTAAAATAGCAGTACGCTGAAAATTTGACCTTAATGTTAAAATATTTGATTTCTTATTAATGTATATAGTACTAGTATTAATTAGACAGCTATTCTTGCATTGTCTCTTGAACATAAGACAGATACTTAGTCACTGAATTTTCCTCTACAAACTCCTGCATCTTGGCAGGAGTTGAGATGAGGTGACCTTTAAGGTCCCTTGCAGCCCAGCCCAGTGTGCTGCTGTGATCTGTCCCTCCCAGGGTTGGTGTGTGTGTGCCTTCGGAGTGACTGCTGTGTGGAGCTGACGTCAGGCAGGTGTGAGTGCTGCAGAGCTGCAGCCCCTGGGCAGCACTTCTCCTGCTGGAGATGGCCTGTGTGCTCTGCTATACTTAGAACATAAACAGGCAGAGCAGATCCTGGGAGGGGACCCTGTGCAGTGGCAGTGCCCTTTGGCTCTGGCCCCGGCCCAGGTGTCCTCTGCGGGCGCAGGAGGAGCACACCGAGTGCGCAGCCGCCGCGGCCAAACTGCCCTGCCCTGCCCTACCCTGCCGGGAGGAGGCAAAAATAGATACCAGAAGTGAAACTTGCAGCTTGGGTAAAACACTTCTTTTTTAAAAAAAATTTATTATTTCCCCTTCCTGTGACATGAAGGCACAAGCTCTGTGTAGGGCTAGAGCAAGGAAGGCAGTGTTGCCTCCCGAGGTGCTCTCCCATGCTGTGTGGGAGCAGTGGCACCGGGCTCTGGACACCGTCCCTGGCTGGGAAGCACATCCTGTGGGTGCACCTGGCAGCTCCTCCTCACCTGTGAGCACAACCAGCAGCTGCTGGCCCGTGTTCATTGAAGCGTGGGGAGCAAAAGGCAGCCAGGCCCGTGGCTGTGACCTCTGAGGTGCTGCAGGAGGTCAGGGCTGGGACAGCCCCAGCCAGATGTTATCGTCCTGCTGCCTAATTAGCGCTAATGAAACCTGCGAGGCTGGCCTAGGGGAGCGCATGAATCAAGATGAACGTGTGTGGGATAATCTGGCCCTTAGATATTAGGAGGATAATTTTAAACCAAGAATGATTATGTAGTGTATTCAAATTATGCGCTGGAGCGGCTGAGTCAGCTCCAGCTCTGGCTCTGCCTTGTTTAAATGCCGTAGGATTTTTTTCCTAAATTTGGATGCCTAAAAGCCTGTTAGACTGTCTACAGCAAAAATAAGCTCGAGTTCCTAAATCAGGAAACTGGTTTGCAACAGAAATTTGATTTTTACCATAATTTCGAAACATTTTTCTTCTTCTTTTTTTTTTTTTCTTGGAAAAATAAGCCTAAGTAGGACTCGTTTTTGAAATTACGTTAGCTTCGTCAGATGTTCCGATAGATGAGTCATCCGCGTTTCCTGAAAGCCGAGATAAAGATGTCTGAACAATGGGGGGATGGATGTCAAATGCAAATCTTGTGGGAGCTGCAGATGCGCCGAGGACACCCCGCGGCCGGGCGGGCCCTGCGCTGGGGACAGTGTCACACCGCGGCAGGGGCAGCGCCTGTGCACAGCCCCGCACGGCTCCCTGCCTTCCCAAACCTGCTGCTTCCCGAACCTGCTGCCTTCCCGAACCTGCTGCCTTTCCCCAAACCTGCTGCCTTTCCCAAACCTGCTGCCTTTCCCCAAACCTGCTGCCTTTTCCCAAACCTGCTGCCTTTTCCCGAACCTGCTGCCTTTCCCAAACCTGCTGCCTTTTCCCAAACCTGCTGCCTTCCCGAACCTGCTGCCTTTTCCCGAACCTGCTGCCTTTTCCCGAACCTGCTGCCTTTCCCCAAACCTGCTGCCTTTTCCCAAACCTGCTGCCTTTTCCCAAACCTGCTGCCTTCCCAAACCTGCTGCCTTCCCAAACCTGCTGCCTTTCCCCAAACCTGCTGCCTTTTCCCGAACCTGCTGCCTTTCCCCAAACCTGCTGCCTTTTCCCAAACCTGCTGCCTTTTCCCAAACCTGCTGCCTTCCCAAACCTGCTGCCTTTCCCCAAACCTGCTGCCTTTCCCCAAACCTGCTGCCTTTTCCCGAACCTGCTGCCTTTTCCCGAACCTGCTGCCTTTTCCCAAACCTGCTGCCTTTTCCCAAACCTGCTGCCTTTCCCCGAACCTGCTGCCTTTCCCCAAACCTGCTGCCTTTCCCCAAACCTGCTGCCTTTCCCCAAACCTGCTGCCTTCCCGAACCTGCTGCCTTTTCCCAAACCTGCTGCCTTTTCCCAAACCTGCTGCCTTTTCCCAAACCTGCTGCCTTTTCCCGAACCTGCTGCCTTTTCCCAAACCTGCTGCCTTTTCCCAAACCTGCTGCCTTTTCCCAAACCTGCTGCTTCCCAAACCTGCTGCCTTTCCCAAACCTGCTGCCTTTCCCCAAACCTGCTGCCTTTTCCCAAACCTGCTGCCTTTTCCCAAACCTGCTGCCTTTTCCCAAACCTGCTGCCTTTCCCCAAACCTGCTGCCTTCCCAAACCTGCTGCCTCTGGCTGAGCTGAGCTCCCCGTGGCTCGGTGCCGTGGGGAGCAGGGTCACAGCCGTGCTCTGGGGATGAGGTGCACCGCAGGCACTGCAGCTCCCAACTCTGCTTTTGGTCTCTGGAGTTACGCTCCCGCTAAGGTGGCTCCTTCGTCTTCCAGCTGGGTGTCCCAATGAAGTGTAAAAGCTTTTTCTACTCTTTTTTCAGCAGCTGAAAAGTCTTAAACTTCCACATTTCTGTGCTTTTTTTTTTTAAATTCTAAGAAAAAGCTGGAAACCAGAAGTGTCAGTCACTTCAGCGATGATGTTGGAGGTTGAAGCTCTGGTGCCTTGTGTCTGAGACCCACCAGTGCTTCTTATGATGATATTTTATCTTCTGATGTAGAAGTGTTCATTTTTTTTTAACAGAACACCTGAACTCTGTAAAAGTGACTGCCGTTTTTTACCAAAAAGGCTTAAAAATATATAAATGTAGCATTATTATTATTATTATTATTGCTGAAATTGGTAAGCATCTTATTTCTTTTACCTCAGAGATGTAATGGTTAGTTGTTCAAGTCTCTCTACTTTGTCACTGCTTAAAAAAATACTGATTTTTTGACTTGTTGATCCCCTTTGTGTGACGCTTATCTAAGGATGTAGAATAAGAACCTTATTTCATTTAATACAAGGACAGAAAATCCTGTAAGCCTATTGCACTAATCATGTTGAGAATGGCAGGCAGATCATGGGTCTGATTCTTCTTCAGTGAAGGCGAAAGAAGAAACCCAGAACACTTGAGCAGGTGATTCTTGGGTTATGTTACCTGTGTGGTGTCTGGCATCCCCAGGGTCCAGGGCAGTGACAGGACTGGGTGCAGAGATGAGGTGAGGCTCAGGGCCGGGAGGCACATGGACACAGAATCACAGAATGTGTAGGTTGGAAGAGACCTTCGAGATCATCAGACACATGGCTGATTCCAAGGAAGCTCGTAAAGCAGTAACCCTTGGCAAAAAATGAAAACATAAACAATGTTCAAATTCCTAAGGTCTGATTTGCCATTTTTCTCCTCTCCAGCCTGTGTGTCTGCCAGCAGGCTGAGCTCCAGAGGAGGAAGCAAAGGGAAGAGTGGCAAACACATCGGGAAAATGGGGCAATTGTTAGGCGGAGTGGCAAATAGTCCATTAGCAAACCAAACAATTGAAAGCGTGTGTTCCTCTGTGGGAAGATAGATGGTGTTTTGAAATCTTATCAGGTCTTTGGACAGAAGAGTTGCAACTAGCTACAGCCTTCGCAGCTCATTTTACAGCTTAGCTCTGCCTCGGCAGAAAGAAATTAAGTAGAAATTAAAACATTGCACTGCAGCATTTGCGCTATCATTTTTTAAAGGCTGTGCATAATAGAAACCAGCGTGGGCTTCTGTTACAGTCAGGAACTCTGCTGGGCATACTCAAAATCAGAAAAATTCTGAACTGGTTGGCAGGGAAGATGTAAGGAGACATAAAATAAGAAAACCTCATGTCGGAACGTTCAGCCATTTGTCTCAAGTCTTAACTGAGTGATCAGGAGCAGCCTGTGAGGCCTGTCTCCTTCCCAGGATGACCCCAAGTGTCTGTTTTTCCAAATACAGATGCCTTGTTGCCAAGGCTCACTGAAATTTGTTGGAAGCAACAAATTACATTCAAGACCGAACGATCACATCTGGTTTTTGACTTTGGAGAAATGCTGGTGTTTCTTTGTTGGGACTGCAGAGCCGTGTTAGTCCAGCTGGGTGTTATTTAGGAACTACTGCCCCGGGTGCTGCTCAGGAGTCTGCGCTCCCTGTCAGGAGCTGCTCCCCTGTGCCGTGCCTGAGAACAGCCTCTCCTCCAGGTGAGCAGCCAAAGCCAGGCCACAGCCCTCCCTGCAGAGTGCTCAGGTCCAGACACCCCACAGAGAGAGAGCCAGCAGGGTTTGTGCTTTGTCAGTCTGGGGCACCTCTCTGATGTGCTGGGCTGTGCTCCCAGCGGGGCTGCCCCTGCCTCGGGCACCGGGGCTCGGGGTGCTCCTCCAGCAGGGCTGCACAGCAGCACTCAAACCAGCCCCTGCAGGAAAGAACAGCAGCTGCTTTCACCCTGATCCACAGGTCTGTCCTGTCCCCCATTTCACGGTGCCGCTAGCAGGATTACTGCTGTTGAAATGAGATTTAAGTTGACACTGAATTGTCAGGTCCTGAACACAGGATTATGCAAGTAAGAAAAACTTCAGGTTCATGGTTGAATTTATTGAAATACTTATGACTTATCCTCTTCATTAGGAAACATCTCAGGATTTAAGTGATGTAGAACACACATTGAGGTAGTTGAATGCAACTGCAATGTTTTCTCAAATAAAGGAAAATACATCTGATGAAGTGGATTTTTAAAGAAGACGAAGAAATCCAGTGTAGTGCTGCTGGAGGGCTTCACCCTGGCACTAGCAAGCTGCTTCCTCAGACTGCCTTTTTGTTATACTCCACTCACTGGATAAACTTCTCAGCTGTCAGCCCTGGAGATCTCCAGAAGTTCTCTGTGCTTTCAGAGGGGATGGTGGGCACAGGTAGCGTGGCTCCGATGGAGAATGCTGATGGTTCTGAAGTTTGCTAGCTAGGAGAGGGGAAGGGGCCAGCTGGGGGAACAGGTTTGGATCCAGCGTCGTCTCAGAGCACTTCAAGTCCTGTCAAGTTCCTGGAAAGACTCTCTTCAGCTCCAGATTTCTCTGGACTATTCCTAACTTGGCAAAACAGTACAGAGAGTTAGCAAAAAGAGAGAGAGTGCTGTTTGAAAAGAGGTGTTCTGGGAGGAAGCAAAGCTGGCTACTTTTTGTTGGTGTGGTGTCACTGAATTTGCATGGGTTAATTCCAGGCTTACACAGAGACATGAATGGTTGTGCAACTGACATTTAAATTTGAAAGAGAGGAACTGCAAAGTTTGGGAATTGTCTTTACATGTGTGCACACTGCCCACCCTGCTGTGCAGGCTGCAAGGGAGGGCATGTGTCCAGTGTGCCCAGGGGGCCAGGAGGCAGCTGACACAGAGGATGTGGAAGGTGGCTGGCTTCGAGGACACCTCTGTTGGGGAGACATAGCTGTGGGACCAGGAGGAGCAAACATTCCATTGGCTCTGAGATGGAACGGGGCAGTTTGTGGTTGGGGCGGCTCAGGCCCCAGGGGTCATTTGTGTGGACATGCTGGAAAACCCTGCAATCCAGGAGCAGCCAGCAAAGCCAGGGTAGCTGCAAGTGTAGTAGGTGACTCCCACTTTGCAGGAGTAAAACTCCTTGTTTTCCGCCCTTTCTTTATCCTGGTGGGATTCAGTCTAAAAACCTATACAGGTTCAGTGCTGGTATTCAATAATGGGTGAGGAGGATGTTGTGTTTTTTTTAATTTGAGAGCATCTTTCCAGCCTTGTCTGGCGCAGGAAGAGGTTCTCACTCCCCAGGAGCCTGGCAGGTTTTTAGGTGTGCAGTAGCCACCACAGCAGTGTTAGGAACAGCACAGTTTTTCTTACTTTGTTCTTTTATATAGGAACAAGAGTGTGCACATTTAACTGAAGTCTTCTGAAAAGAATAGGCAGAATGAAATGTTTCTGGGTCCTTGGGGTTCACTGTAAACTGACATTGGTGAAGCAGATACTCATGAAAAGAAAGAGTCCATTGGTTGGGCTCTCTGTGCAGAATTGGCCATCAGCGGGCAGCAGCTGGGAGCACATTGTGCCACCAGACACAGGGCGAGCTGCAGCTGGACAGGCTGCTGGTTCTGCTGTCCTTTCCCATTTTTTACAGTGCAGTCAGTGTTCTGAGCCAGCTGTAGATGGGAAATTGTGCCTGGAGTTCAGCTTTCTGGTTGTAGGGTGTGTTTAGAAAATCATCTGCATTGACATACCGTTGCTTGTCTGGTGCCCTGGTAAAATCTTCCCTGCAGTGAGCTGAGTCAGGAGGCAGCCTGGATGTCTGCAGTGACTGTAACCAAATAAAAATGCAGGTGAGCTGGGACAGCCCCTGACTGGGCAAACTGGAGGGTTAAAGAGTTCACCTCACTAACCATTCCTTAGGGGAAACAGAAGAGTCAGTTCTTTGTATCTGCGTTGTTATTTACTCCTGTTGTTGGTTGAGCACTGGCTGCACCTCGTGTCTGTGGAGCAGGGTGAGGTGCTTCCCTTGCACAGGGCATGCAGGGGATGGATGGATGGATGGATGGATGGATATGTATGGCAGCTTTAGTTCCAAGTAAAGTACCTTACAATGCAAAGCTCTCGTTGACAGTGGAGCACAAGGAATTGTTTCATAGAAAAAAAATAACTAATTTGTGATTTAAATATTTCCAGGTGATAGTGGAGGGGTGTGGTGGGGTTGGTCAGTCCAGGGAGCACCCAACCAGGCTGGGCATTTGTTGCAAAGAAGTGATGGTGTGTGGAGCTGCAACTGGCAGAACTGACATGCAGCACAGACTGAGCTCACCGCAGCCAGGACCAGCGGTTGGGGTTTTTTCCTGTGGCTGCACTGAACAGGAGCAAACAGGGGATTTTTTGTGACAGTGTAAAGGTGATTAAGTCTCTAACTAGAGAAGACAAGGCAGAAGAGAGGAAGAAATTAAAGGGAAGGACAGAAGAGAGACAAAAGGCTGAAGGGGTCAGATGCTGTTACACCACCTGGCAGATAACACAGGAGAGAGGGCTCTGTCTGAACTGTGAGCAGGTGGGAGGGGAAGGGGAAGGGGAAGCAAGAGTAGAGCACAAGACAGGAGATCAGGAGATATTGGAAGATGTAGTGTGCAGGCAAGCCCTGAGATTCCTTGACAAAAGGTGTTTGTTCCCAGGTTCTTCCAGCTTTTTGCAACAGATCTTTTGCACTTACTTCCAAACATGGTTACTGCTGTGACTAAATACATCTGAAGAGAAAAATTACACTTGCTGATGGATGTATTTTTTTTTTTTTTTACCATGGAGGAAAGCACACCTAGTTTTGCCTTGTTGGAATCCTTTAGCATTTGGCTTCATGAAGTACGGCATTGAAAATCAGAAGGGAAGTGAGGTCTCCTGTTCATGTGTAGTCTATTGGCTGAAGACACTGCTAATGTCTGTAACAATGTAAAATAATTCTACACAATATTTGTCACATGTTTGTGATTTAGATGTTTCTGGTGATTTTAGATACCTGAGGAATTAGACACTGAAAAAGTAGCAGCAGTGGAGGGTTGAAGTTACTTGTTATACTTGTCACCAGCTGTTTTGCTCTGGGCTATGCACACACTGTAGACTGTTTGTGTGTGTATGTGTGCTCATTGTATACTATATATAGTATATGTCTGTGTGTGTATGACTCCAGGTTTTTTTCAGGCTGTGTGTTTTGTGTGTTGACTTTGGGTTTGTACCCAAAAAGGAGCCTCCAGGAGCTGCAATACCTTTTGTGAATTAAGAAGCTACTTTATGCTTAAAAAAATTTAAAATAGTAGTTGCTAAAAATACGCTCATATTTAATATTTAAAATTTGGAAAGCATTGCTGGATTTTATCATTGTCTGGAGTGCAGCCATGGGTCAGTTGTCCAGCACCATCTGTAGTTGTTCCATCCTTTCCTCTCTGTTCTGCTTAAATGACAAATAATTAAGTGTTACTGAGTGACTGCTCAAGTTCTGTTTTGATCACCTGACAAATTACTTGGTTCAGCTTCTGCTCCATAACGTTGTGTAGCAGCTGTCTGAGCCCTGGGAGCTGCAGAGGGCAGGGATTCCCAGTGGGGCTGGTGCTGCAGCAGGAGGCAGGGACTCCCAGAGGCTGTGGGGCTGTGGCAGGCAGGGATTCCCAGTGGCAGTGGTGCCATGGAGGAGCAGGATCAGCTGTTGGGAACAGCACATCTCCAGGTCCCCTGCAACCCTGGGGCTCTGAGCTCTTGGGCGTAATGGTGAGCAAAGCTGTCACCGTGAACTTGTTTCCTTGTAGGGAGGTTGTGGGGTAGAAAGTTCTCATTCTCTATTTCACTACTTTGCTGGTTTACTACTTTTAGAGTGAGTCAGGTCTCACATTAAAAAAAAAAAAAAAGGATCATGGAAAAGAGAGAAATTCAGTATTTGTTTTATTTCCTTTTAATACAGAAATAAGTTGTTTCCTCTCATAGATCTAAGTGAAATATATTAAAAGAGAATTTAGGTTTTTGAAGAGCGAGCACCTGTAAGGCAGCCCTGCAACCCAGCCCCGAGGCTGATACTCTCATCTCTGGAGCTCTGATTCTGCCTCACACATGCTGAACTTGGGGAAAAAGTGCTTCTGCAATGAGATCATGATAGGCCAGTCCTCCCTCTGAATGTTCCTGTTTGTTTCATCAGCTCGGTTGGCTCCCACACATGGAAAGTTTTTCATTTCCCACCAGCTATGTGGCTGAACACTTGAAGCGAGAGCGTTTGAGTCTTCAGGTCGTGGACATGTGTTTGAGCTGACACACACAGAGATAGGATCTGCAGAGGTGGCATTTCCTGCAGCTCAGCGTGTGTGCCAAGGGTAGTGACACTGCCGAAATGTCCTACAACGGCATCACACTGCCAGCAGCAGAAACCACAGAGTCAGTCAGCTTGGAAAACACCTCCAGGGTCAGTGAGTCCAGGCTGTGCCCCATCCCCACCTTGTCACCCAGCCCAGAGCACTGAGTGCCACATGCAGTCATTCCTTGGACACCTCCAGGGCTGGGGGCTCCATCACCTTCCAGTGCCTGACCACCCTTCCTGTAAAGAAATTCTTCCTGAAAATGCTGCTTCCTACAGAAAGTCTGCATCTGTGAAACAAATACTGCTCTTTGCTTTTCACCATTGGGTTGGGGTTTTGTGTCTTCCTCCTGGGTAACCTCCTGCAGGGATGGGCCCAGGAGCCGAGCTTCCCTCCGGAGGAGCGGAGCGCTGCCGCTGCCCTCTGCACAGCTCTGCTTTGGGACTGGCATGGCAGCTGTCAGTGCCCACGTGAAAATAAACAGTCAAAGGGAATTCTGACCGCAGAGCAGTGTGTGGCATGTTTGGTGATTATTTAGCTTTATAAAAATAAATCCTGGCACCTGTGTTTCCCGCTAGTCTGTGTGCACTGACCTGCCCTGCTCACAGCGAGGCAGCATGGCGAGGGCAGATGGATCTGCACCTCATGGTGTTCCTCCATGCCCACGTGCCCTGCGAGGCCTTACAGACACTGAAAAACAACTTCTGCTGTTCACATGTTCTTTCTGCTCCTCTGGTCTCATTGTCACGTATTTCATAAGCTTTTCTGAGCATTTTTCCTCTCAGTGTGTGACTGACAGAGTTGAACTTTTCCAGACTTTTGCATCAAGTATTCACCCTGCAGCCGCATTTCTGAGTACACAGAGGCTCACCTGGTCCCACTGTGCGAGTATTTGTTCTAACAAGGAGTTGCATTTTTAAAACTAAAGCCTGTGCAGAGGCCTTAACAGAGAGAGGCTGGGGAGCTCCTGAGAGCAAGCAGTGTTTCCTGGTAGCTGTAATTATATTTGCACTGCACTGGTGCGGACAGAGCAGATAGATGCTGTCTTTATTTGCACACTGCCTTACAGTGGGTCTTTTGTTCTCTCATTTTACTGTCATTTTGTTTCATGTGGAAAGTGAGCAAGGCCAAACCTCTGGGGTAGAAGGTAGCAGGGGTGCAGAGTGTGTGATTACAGCAGCGCTGCCTGTTAGAGAAGCTTAAATGAGTGCATACATCCATCAGGCAGCTTTGTCTTTGTGAAATATTGATCTGCAATATCAATGTTAAGAGGCCTGGAAAGCACTTAGTGCAGGAAATTATTCCTGACCTGTATGAGAAAAAAAAAACCCCGAGACTGATACAGGGCCTGTTGAGCCGTCTGTCCTGCCTTGCCCCCGTTAGCAGTGCAACACAGAGCTGAGCAAGGAATTCAGCGTTGGTACGGGCTGAAACTTCCAGTTTTGGTTGGTGCTTCCATGTGCAGTGTTAATGATTATTGGATCGTGTCGTGGGCGTGTCCGTGGTGGGGCTGGACACTGCCCCAGGGCCCTGGACACTGCACTGCCTGGTTACTGCTGGGGGTGGCGAGGCCCAGCTGCCCCCCCAAATGAGAAATTCAGCAGAGAGTGCTCTGCCTGCTCCCTCCGTGCCCTGTGCTGTGCTGACTTCCACAGGACACCCCTGCCTCCAGCGGGGATGTCCTCTGCTCCTTCCTGCTTTGCCATGGAGCTGTTAATGCTCAGGGCTGGGTTTGGTTTGGTTTTTTCTAAAGACACATGCCAGGTGTGTCCCAGAGGCACAGTGGAAGTGGTGCTGCATGTGAGGGCCCAGTGCTGCTCCAGGGCCCCCAGCCCTACCCTCGTTCCCGGGGTGGTTCCCGCAGGGACTGCAGGGGTGTTTATTTGGTTAGGAACCTTTTACTGTGCCTCAGCGCACACTTGCAAGGTAGAACAAACCTGGTGTGTCAGCCTTTGTTTGCCCACGACACTTTCCCTTTCCTACCCTTGATTGCTTCAATTCGTTCTTTGTTAAGACCTTTAACTCTCTCTTTGCCTTCTGATGTCGAATATATGAACATTTTGTGGTGTCATTTTTTTTTGATCCTGAGGTCTGAATTACTTAGATTGATCCTCCCTGTAAGAATTTTTGAACTATAAACTTCGTTTAAGTTTCTTAATTTCTCTGCTGCTGTCACCTTGGTTATTTATATCCTTTTCTTCCCTCATTTGCCTAAGCAGTAAAAAACTGTTACTCAAGCTTGTCATCAGTTGGCCATGGTTTGGTGGCTTTCTTTATCTAGCTTCTAATTACTGCAGATTTGTCTTTTCTTTTGCCTGTCTGGATGATGTAAAATCTTGAGTTTGTGTTTTTTTAGTCCCTTTACTAACACCCAGTGCTGTTATCCCCTCATCAGTGATGGGGCAGACCATATTTCAACAGTAAATGGGTACTTTCGTTGCCATCAGTGAAATCTGATCTCCCTTTCAGCTTTCCTCCCTACTCCCGAGGCTTCTGCAAAGTGCCTCTAGGATCTGAATAGCAACTGGCTTGGGAGCCACCAGAGCCTGGTAATTCCACCCCAGCACGGTGTTCTCCAGGGGGCTGCTGCTGCCGGTGTTTCCTTGCCCACCCCAAGCTGAGCAGTTCTCCGTGCTGAGGGAGGCAGAGGAGGAGCTGGGTGTGAGGGTTACCGGCTCACAGTGACCCTGGGGGGCCCGTGCAGGGCCCTGCCGTGTCCGTGCAGGGTTTGGTGCAGCGGGGCACACCGAGCACTGCTCTGGCCGTGCGGTGCCCAGGGCAGCGTGGCTGTGCCTGCCCTGCCCTCCCTGCCATCCCTGCCCTGCCCTCCCTGCCATCCCTGCCCTGCCTCCCATCCCTGCCCTGCCTTGCCCTGCCTCCCATCCCTCCCTGCCTCCCATCCCTGCCCTCCCTGCCATCCCTGCCCTGCCCTCCCTGCCATCCCTGCCCTGCCCTCCCTGCCCTGCCCTCCCTGCCATCCCTGCCCTGCCCTCCCATCCCTGCCCTCCCTGCCCTCCCTGCCATCCCATCCCTGCCCTGCCCTCCCTGCCATCCCTGCCCTGCCCTCCCTGCCCTGCCCTGCCCTCCCATCCCTGCCCTGCCATCCCTGCCATCCCTGCCCTGCCCTGCCATCCCTGCCCTCCCTCCCATCCCATCCCATCCCCGCCGGTGTTCCGGCCGCCCGCTCCCTCCGCCCCGCTCGCACGCTCGCCGTTTTTGTCCAGAAGTGACTAAGCTTCCTGTTATTCCACTCTGTCAGTTTTTCCCCAATCCTGCTGCCGTGTTGGGCAATATTTACTTGCCAGCAGCTTCCTCTGTGCTGTCCTGCTCCGCTCTGTCCTGTTCCCCCACACCTCTGGGTTTGTTACTTGCGGCCCTCAGGGATGTTCACGTTCCCTCCGTTGGACTGATTTCCGCTACAGCCAGGATTTATAAGGAGCTGTGAACCCCAGGAGGATGCTAACTGGGTGCTGCAGGAATAATGCGG
Organism: Phylloscopus whistleri; assembly: GCA_017589585.1. Classification (NCBI taxonomy): domain Eukaryota; kingdom Metazoa; phylum Chordata; class Aves; order Passeriformes; family Phylloscopidae; genus Phylloscopus; species Phylloscopus whistleri. The sequence continues at coordinate 545,168 of JADMLD010000285.1, forward strand.
TGTGGACTGTGTTTGGTCTGTGGAGGGGCAGCTGTGCTTGGGTTGGTGATGTGAGCCCCCCTGGCATAGGCATTGTCCTGAGCTCTCCCTGCTGATGGCTGTGTTCCTGTGTACAGAGCAATTGTTCTGCCTCTCTGAAACCACAGGCACACTTTGATTTAGCAGGGCTTTCCTTCAGATGATGGGAAATCGAAGGAGCTGCTCAGGAGAGGGTTTTCCCTCTGGAGCTCCAGGGGCAGCCTGGAGGCATTGGCAAGTGCTGTGGGCAGGTGGAGGGTGACTCTCCCTGGGTGCTGGGCACGGCTGGCAGGGTGGGCAGTGGCTGAAGGTGTCTCTCATGGACCCCCTGAGCCCAAGGACCTCTCCCAGCCCTGGGGCAGGGTGGGCAGGTGGGGTGGGGACGTCCCCGGTGCAGCACCCTGCAGGCTCATGCACCTGGCCCCCACCACGTGCCTTCACTGGGACCAGCAGCAGCAAACAGCCACGGCGAGCTAGTGCTGCTGGTGTAAAAATAATACCTCAGGAGGAATAAACAAGCTATTTTTGTCTATTAGGGCTGGCCATGCAGAGCTGACTCAGGGCCTGGCCTTGCGCTGCCACCGAGGGCTTATTCAGACATGCTGAGCATTTCCACCAGCTTGAGGCACTTCCCGTGGTGCTGGGAGGGTGGGATGGTGCCAGGGGGGCCTGGGAGGTGTCCCTGCCCGAGGGGGGCTGCTGGCTGCCCGGCAGTGCTGCTGTCACAGAGCAGGGGACACCCAAGGGCCAGGTCCTCAGGTCCCCAGCAGCGAGGGCAGGTCCTGCTGGAGCTGCTGCTGGCTCGGGTGGTGCTTGTGCCCAGGTACAATTAATTACATGGAATTTCAACAAGTGGGGAGGGAAACTTTATCTGGAAGCAAATAGGGACAGAGCTTGTAGGAAATGAATAGTGCCTGGCAGAGATTGAGTGTGAAAACTGACACATAAATGTCACAGCATGAAAAATAGTTTCTCATACATAGAATTAAACCACGTGTGACCCCCAGGCTACAGCAGGGCAGGGTATGCCAGGTAAAGAGCATCTCTCTTTTGTTTTACTTTTTTATGGCACTTTATCACTACAGCAAGTATTAATTTTAGTTGTTTTACTTTTTATAGCACGTGGCTATACCCATTAGGCTCCATTTTTAGGTTTTATGGTGGTGACACATGCAGAAACAAAGGCCAAGGCTAATGATTCTCTTCTGTGATAATTATGATATGATAGAGAGGAAAAGGAGAAGAGCAGTGTTTGGTCTGTCTTGCACATTTAAGGAAAGATGCAAGGCTAGTTTTCTGTCAACCTAATCTTTATCTTTTAATGGTTGTTCTTTGATTTTCACTTCAAACCAGACAGGATGAGCTTAAAAAAAAATTCAAAGTGACTAGGACTACTTAATTGCTAGCCAACAGAAGGAAGGAGGAAAGGTGTGGGATAGGAGGGTGCCTTGGGGTGGGATGTGGTGGTCCCTGGCAGGGGCACACAGCAGTGCCCTTTGAGGGGGGAGCTGGGCAGTGTCTCAGGGCTGTGGTGGTGCCCTGGGGAGGGACATGGCAGTGCCCGTGGCAGGGGTAATGTGGCAGAGCCCTGGGGTGGGCACACGGTGCCGGGGCTGTTGCTGATCTGGGGGTGCCTGTGGGCACGAGGCTGTGTGCTGCCTCATAGGTGAGTGTGGCTGGGTTCATGAACTCCTGAATTGCTGGTTAAGGGGCTCCTTTCTGCCACTGCTCCTGGGAAGCTGCACTGACTGATTTTAAAGGGGTGTTTTGTAGGAAATCACTGTCTTGTCAAAAGTTCCCTCTTGTGGAAAACAGGTGGAATTTTTTTCTTAGAAGTTGTTAAAGATTCCCTGGTTTGGGTTTGTTTGTTTTTTTTTTTTTTTAAGAGAAATTCTTCAACTTTATTTAGTTCCTAAAATTCTTGTTGGACAGTGGCAGTGCTTTCTGCCTTACTCAAGTGCATTTGTGGGTTTGTTCTTTCAGTCACAGTGGGAATCTGGCTGGAAGAGGCGTCCACTGGCATGATGTGTCCTGTTACTGGAAGCTCTGAGTGGTTTTCCTTCCATTCCTGTGTGAACTTCTCTTGTTCTTTGGGCTTGCAAGGCAGGGCAGCACTGGCTGGTTCCCCACACACCTCCAGTCAGTGGCACTGTGGTGGTGACAGCCATGAGCTTTCACTGTCAGACCTGGTGTCATGCCATGCTGTTCTAAGGGGCTCCATGTCCACCTTCACCTGCTGGGACAGACCTTAGTGGTCCATCAGCCCCCTGTGCAGATTCATCTCCAGGCTTAAGTGTTGTGTGGTGCAGCGACATCAGACTAAACTGCTTTGGAGCTCCGGTGCCATGAGGGTGGCGTGCACCCTGCCTCCTGCAGCAGCCTCTCCTGGCTGCCAAGTCTGCTAAATTTGCCCCTTTTTTGTTTTATTGCTGAGTGGAATGAATGGCCTTAATTTGTTTATCATGTAAGCAAACTGCACAGGAATGCCAGCAGTGTCAAATGTTTTGTTGCCAGAGGCAGAAGTTGTTGTCAGCTGCCAAAGGCAGCCTGTCTGTGGGTATGGCACCCACTCCCTGCTGCTCTGAAAGGCTGTGGGGTCTGTAATGCCCAAGAACCTGTGTCCCAGTCTGACAGCTCTCCCATCGCCTCCATAGCCACTGCTCTGGGCTGTTCTTGGCAGTACAGGAGGTGTCAGTAATTAAGTAGGAGGTTTGGATGTGATCAAGCAGTATGTTTCCATCTTGGGCAGTTTATTGTGCTGTAAAATGTCTCTTGCACGTGTGTGGTCAGGGACCTGGAGCTGTTTGCTTTCCTGAAAATCAGGTCACTCCTGCGTGCTCCTTTCAAGGGTTGCAGAGGATGCCCTGGGTTTTCCAGCAGTGGGATGTGCCAGGTTTGTGTTGCCAGGTGCCAGGCAGCCCTTGCAGAGCCACACGTGGCAGCAGAGCGCGCGGCTCCGCGGAGGTTTCCGTGTGGCACTGCTGAAACAGAGTCAAGATCAGTTCTCATGCTGCTAATAAAAACCTGTGATCCTTTTTACACTCTGGGGGAAAGTTCCTCACGCTGAGAAAGCAGCTGTTGGCTTTTCCAGGTGCAAACAGCCACTGCTTCCCTCAGTGCATGAACGCTCTCTGTACCTGTGCACAGGTACCTGTGCTGTTGCTGTCCACCTGGGCAGGGTGCACTGTCTGCTTTCCACAGGCTGAGAAAAGTGGCACCTCAGAGCAGAGCTCAGGGGATTAATTTAAAATCATATCTCCAGGCTTTGGTGTTGATCAGTTCCATTTGAGTGGCTGACCTTGGTTTCAGGGAAATGTTTCATTTATCTATAAGAAAGGTCTGGGCAAATTTCTTCTTTCAGCAGAAATTCTTCTCTGTGAGGGTGGTGAGTCTGGTGAGGCCCTGGCACAGGGTGCCCAAAGCAGCTGTGGCTGCCCCTGAATCCCTGGAAGTGCCCAAGGGTGGGTAGGACAGGGCTTAGAGCAACCTGGGATAGTGGAAGGTGTCCCTGCCCATGGCAGGAGGGTTGGAACTGGGTGATCTTTGAGGTCACTTTCAACCCTAACAAGTCTGTGATTCTGTGATGCTATGAAATTTCCCACTTAGAGCTTTTCCTCTCTGAGTGCTTTGTTTCACCTGTGCTCAGTTGTAAACTCAAATCCCATTTTGAAATGAAGTTTAATAAACTTCCCAAATTTCAGTCAGAATTTATCGTTTGACTTTGCTTGAATAAAATAATACTTTAATAATTACTTTCCCCACTAATGTTGGGGAATTAATTATTTTTCAGTCAATAATATATTTGCCTGACAAATGTATTCTAATCGTATTTAAATTGTATTTAAAACAGCATGTCAAGATGCTGTACTTGCTAAAAACAAGGGAAAAATACAATTAAAAGATAACAAGAAAATAGGGAAAGCTATAATTCTTGTGTAAACTCTGCCAATCAAAGCCCCAAACATGTGGCTGTGTTGGCATTTCAGGACACGGTTCCAGCAGTGATTTCCAGTGTCTGGGGTGTGGGGCTGCAGTTGTCAGCAGTGCTTTTAGAGCAGCCTCTCTCCCATAAAAACCCAGCCATAAAACCCACAGGCACTGACCTTCAGGCTGTTGGCGAGGCGCTGCTGTGCTGCTGGGCAGCAGAGAGCAGCTCATCCCTGTGACGCTGGGTTTGTGTTACTCAGCACTGCCCCCGGCCAGAACCGCGCTGACGTCTGCACGGGAGCACTGCGGTCCTGTCCTCACCTCACCTGCAGCTGCAGCCCAGGTGTGTGTGGGGAGAGCCTCCCCAGAGTGCCCTGTGCCCTGAGCCCGGGCACAGCCCTGCCAGGGAACAGCAGGAGCTGCAGAGCTTACACACCAGCACTGGGAAAACACACCGGGGAGAGTCCTGCCTGCTGGGAGGGGTGAGAGTGCATCAGGGCCAAGGGATTGCTGCTCTTTCCCCCTCTTCCCCCTAGGCCTTGTGTTGGGGCTTCTGTACCCCAAGCCCTTGTACACATCTGGAAGGGTCGCTGGTGACATCCAGCTGCAGGAGGGGGATGCAGGTGCTCTCAGAAGGGTGTCTTGTCTGTGGGGCAGGGGCGTGCCAGGCTGGGGGCACGCTGTGGCTGTGGGCACCTCTGGGAGCCAAAGGAGCCATCAGGGGTGCCCAGGCTGTGGGTGCCCGTGGTGGGCTCAGTCCTGAGCTCTGTGCAGGAGGATCAGCACAGTGGTGCTGCCTCCCCCCTCTCCTGCTGCTCACTTGCTTTGTCTATTCCAGGGCAAATTCCTTGTGAAGGTTCTGTGCAGTGCTCTGTGTTGTGGCAGTCGTGTCACTCTCAGGGGATTACAGCTGTGAGCAGGAGTGGGGATCACAGGAATCCTGCTCAGCATCCCACTGTTGTGGCCACTTGGTGCTGGGCACCACAGGAATCTGCACCAATAAACAGATTAAATCTCCTGTGTGCGTTACTTGATCTGGACATAAAGTCATTCATTCTCCTCTCAAATTGTGAGTTATTACACGCCTGAGTGAGGATCATATGGATTACCAGAGATTGCTCTAAAAGGATTTGGCAGCGTTGGAAGTTCAAGGAGCAGCTGGAGCTCTCGCTGGGAGGAGCTCGTGGTTCCCCGTGGTGCTGTGACCCACGTCCCCTCCTTGGGGGGCACAGCCCCTCAGGCTCAGGGAGGCTGCTCTTTCTGTACCCACCTGGAAAAACGTCGTTCCCTCGTGTCCTGGGCTATACAGCACTGGCTGGGGGCAGGTGGAGGGGTGCCTGGGGGGAATGAAGTGTTGCTCAGTGTCAGGCTGCAGTTTGTGTGTCCTGGGAGTGTCAGTATAAATACTGATGGATTGATACATACCTTGTGTCTATACAGACACGGGGATATACTAACATTTGTAGTAATACCAAGATCAACCAGAAATTGTATTGAACATTTACATAGATTTTAAAAATGTGTGAATTTTTAAATACATAAATATAAATAAAATTTATAAAAAATTAAAGAATTTATATAAGTACTTGTACGTCCATATGTGGTTGATGCATTTGCTGATGCATTATGAAATGAGAATTGGGGTCATTTGGGGGTATCCCAGCAGCCACCATACCCAGGGTCAGAGTGGCAGGGACTGGATAGGTGCTCAGTTGGCATCACTGTGGGTGCAGAGAAAAGTGGCACAGGTGTGAATGTCCCCATCTGAGTCCCTGTCCCCATCCCTGACCTCATGTCACTGTTGTGGCACTGGGGATCATTCTGTGCTTCCTCGGGCCTGAGGAGGAGAGGGACCCACAGACAGCAGGAGCAGCAGGGAGGGTTTTGCTGCTGAGCTGATGGCTTTCCTTCTGTTTTGTGCTGGCAGTCTGCTTGCTCTGTTTGCTTTTTTCTTTCTTTTTTTAAATCCTGTTGTATTTCATGGCAGTAGGACAACTCCCGTAGGAGTGCTATTAGCTGTGCAAGCCAAATGATCCATTAGAGGGGTTGAGGCTTTTATGTACAAGAATCACACACAAAGACGTCATTAAGTGGTCACTTTGGTGTGTTCTCACATGAAAGGATTCACTTTAAAAAGTGTCTGCAGAGTGCTGCCATCAGTCTGCCTGTGCCACAGCAGCAGCCCAGGGCTGCTATTTTTAAAAGGGAAACCGTAGCCTACATGGAGTTAAATGTTTTCCTGTAAAACACATGGGCATCAGGATAAATAGTTTTACCATTTACAGGCAATAGCTGATGGTATGTAGCAGCCATCCTCCTGCTCGCTTCAAACGCGCCGGGTCAGGAGGAATTTGTACTCCCTGACAGAGGGAGGTGTTTGTGTGTTTGTTTTGGATCACAAGTGCTCCGTGTGTTCCAGCTGCACTGTGGAGCCGTGGCTGCTGGTTCTGCAGCTTTGGCATCCTCAGCAGGAGGAAGCAGCCCCAGACAGAACCATCAGAACATCCAGAAGGGCCCAAGTGACTGAAAATTATGTCAGTCATTAGTAATTGTGCAGTAGGGATGGGGTGGTGTGTGTTCATGCAGGGCAGGAGGGATGTGCAGCACTCACTGGAGTCTCTGTTGGCCACAAGGAGATTTTTCTTCTGTCTTTAGGAGGTAGCCTGTTAAATGTTAGAGCATTGTAGGTCTGACCATGAATACCTACTTAAAATTACACAGTCACAGACTCAGCGAGTAAAGGAGCTTGCAGTCTCAGAAGGGAATCCCAAGAAAGCTTTTCTGTTATTAAATATGCAGTCAGGATGTTTTCTGGAAGGAGATTATTATCAGAGAGCAAAAATTGCAGTTGTATTCCTGACATTTAGTGGGATGTTAAAAGCAGGGTGTGCTGTGCTTCCCAGAAAACTGGTGTTGTGGGGAAGAGCCTGGTGGTGACCACACAGAAATGGGCACACTCCTGTTCACCTGTGTGCAGGTCTGAAAAACCCAGGTGCACTGTCATGATCCAACACACCTGTCAGAGGATCCAAGTCTTCTAGAAATACCCTGTATTTTCAGAATGTAGAATTTTGGGAGTGATTTGTTTCAGGACATGATTGGTCACTTTCTTTTGTCTGAGTTTGGCATGTTTTCCACAATCCTGTAAGTGTTCACACAAAGTGCTCTGTGGGGAGTAAAGCCATGGTGTGCAGCTGGGGGTGCCTCTGCCCTGTGGGAAGGTGCCTGGGGACAGGTACGTGTTCCTGCTCCCCTGAAGGCAAGGTGAAAAATCCTCCCAATCCAGCTCCTGATCACCAGACCGTGCTGAGCCTGTGCTGCACCTGATGAGGTGTTGCAGGAGGCTGAGCACAGCAAGGTCAGGCACATCCTGCTCCCATCCGGAGTGCATGGCAGCTCCTCGTTTATGACAATGGAAGTGAACTCTACAGAGTAGGAAATAAATCTGTGTATTAAACACCAAAAAAAGAAATGGAGAGGCAGCATGAGATCAAATGATTTACTGCTGCGAGGAGAGCAAAGCAAATGTGTGCTTGCTGCCATGCTTGAGATAGGAGTGAGGGGTTTGTGTGGCAGCTGCTGTGGACACGGTGCTGTCCGAGTGGTCAGAGGGGCTGCACTGAGCTCAGCTGGGCACTGCCTGTCACTGCTGAGCTCAGAGCTGGGGCAGAGCACCACCTGAGAGTGCCTGGGACACTGAGGGGCGTGCTGGGGAGCCTTGGGAGCATTTGTCCTGAGTTGTAGTCCAGCAGGATTGGGTTAATCCCCCAGTGTGCTGGAGTGGCCCATCAGGGCACTGCAGCATCCACAGCCACCTCTGAATTTACTCACTTACAGTATTCCTTTTGTAATGATTAGAAGAGAGTTCAGAAGAGGTTCAGAGAGATGAAAATGTGCCTTGAGCTCTGCTGACTGCAGGATCCAGTGACGGGGTACCTGGGAGCTGCTGGCTGCAGGGTCAGGGCATGAATGCTGCCCGTGTTCTGATCAGGGGGGATCCCTGGCAGTGCCTTCCAGCCTGTGGTTTCCAGCTCCTGGGCGCTCTGTGGACCATTTGTAAAGGTCCATGGAATAAAAGTGAGACAAAAACTGCTGCTCCCAGACAGACAAGTCTGCATTTCTTTTGGGAAATTCGCTAAGATCTGTAAATTAAAGAAGATTGAAGGTTAAAGGTGCCCTGGGCCCCAGAGCTCTGTGCAAACAAGGAGGATGTAAGTGTTTTGATAGCAGCTGGTGATAGCTAAGCATAAGCACAATTTACCTGGGGCTAAATATTCTGGTAGTCTTTAACTCTGAGTAAATAGCTTTCCTTAAAGACCATCTCCTAGGTGGATAGAAGTGCTGGTCTCAGTGGGGAAGCAGCAAGGCTCCTTGTTTCCTGGGAGCCAGAGGACATTGCATTAGATCACAGGAATGGTTTTTTATGGCTTTAAAGCATTTGAGTGTATGAAGTACATTAAGTGGTTGGGGTGTACAACACGTACTGCCAGGCTTTGGATCTCATCCAAAGAGTTGTGGAACAGCCTAAACCCCAGCACTGAAATGAGGACATTGAGTTTAATCTGCATTTCAGAATCAGGTTTGTTAACTGCTCCTCTGATTCCAGCAACACATGTTGTAGTTCCATGTTACCCATTCAGCAGTAATTGGCTCTGACTGTTACACTGTACTCATGCAAGATCTCATTTCCAGGTATCTGGTAAATGTGTCTGCACTCTGCTTGTGTTTGCTTTAGCCCGTGGCATAAAGAACAAAACTGCAGCTTCTGATCCTGCTGTGCCCATTCTCTTCTTCAGGGTCGATGTTCAAGGGAAAACTGCAAATATCTCCACCCACCACCACACTTGAAAACGCAGCTGGAGATCAATGGCCGCAATAACCTGATCCAGCAGAAGAACATGGCCATGCTGGCCCAGCAGATGCAGCTGGCCAATGCCATGATGCCCGGAGCCCCGCTGCAGCCCGTGGTACGTGCACCCAGCCCTCCCTCAGCAGTGCAGGCAGCCAGGCCTCCACACCAGGGAAATAAATCCCACTGAGGTCAGGAGTGGGAGAGGAATCAACTGCGCTGAAATGGCCCTCTCTGTGTCCCTGTGTTGCTTAAGTGTTCTGCCTTGCCTGGAGTAATATTTTTAATTCGTTTCAGTAATCTTGGGTTCATTTAATTTATTAAATTAATAAATTAATTTAATTTGCAACTTAATTCTCAAAGTTTGGAAAGCGAGTGATCTGCATGAGATTTTTGTTTCCTTTGCAATATCATGTGCTCTAGGAAGCTCTTGGCTTTGAGAAGATGCCCACTGGGTGTTTTCCCTTCACTCAAGAGAACTTTCCCAGAGAACTGCTTGCTGGAATTGAGCTTTGGTTTAGGGGGAGTTAGGCTCAGCATCAGTCAGTGTGAGCCCATGGGGCAGCAGGGAGCTGGGGGGGCTCTGTGCCCTGATGTGGCTGTGGGACAGGAGGTGTCCCCCTTAGACCTGTGCAGCACATCACAATGTACCTGTGAGCTTCAGAGCAATGCCAGGTGGCTCTGATAACATGCTGTTACTCCTCTCTGGTCAAAAGGCTGCAGGATATTTATATTGCTATGAAATAAGCACAGTAGAAAATAAATGGGAAAGTCTTATTTGCTGTACAGTGGACACACAGGTGTCTGCTTGGGTGTATTGGGCTGAAATCAAACATCAACATCTCTTAAGTTACACACTAACAGCCTGGTTCTGTTTTAAAGTTCATTATTACATAGCTGATAACCCAGTAATGAAAAGTGCAGTTAATTAATAGTGTATTTAAGAGTAATATTTAATTTCCTGTAATATTTGCCAGGTTGTTTTTCATTCACGTGGGTGAAGAATCATTCATTACAGAAATTATACCCATTTATACAACTCTCATTCTGTTTTCACCAGTAATCCCTGCATGTTTTTGTTCATTATTTCCAATGTCTCTTGCTTCCAAACAATTCAGTCATTTCCTCAGGAATACAGAAACATGTGCTGTTCTCCACTGTCTGTCTTAAACTGATATGAAACAGAGGAGTTGTGTTCACTCTGTAGTTGTTTTTCCCTCTGAAAATTAGTTGGGGAAGAAGCCTAAATGCCTTGAGTAACTGCTTTATTTAGATAGTGAAAGACAAACACTCCTGGCTGAATTTTATTTGGCAGTTACACTGCATTTGGGGCCAGGAGAGTTATTTAATCCTTGCTGCAGTGTAGCAGCTCTGTGTTGGGTTTTCACAGCATTATTTGGGCTCTACACCCAATTATCTTCACACCCACAAGGGCACTTGACTCTTTTGTGAAAACATGCAAACAAACAATAGAAAATCATATTTGCATGTGCTCTTTCTTCCACTGGTTTAATGTTTTAGCCTAACTAAAGCATCTCCCTGGTGCAGTCAGTGTCTGAGTATCTGCATGGACAGCCTGTTGAATTCTGTAAAACAGAAGGGCTGTGGCTGTGTGAAACCCCAGGAGTTCCTGAGCCAGCTCTAGCTGCACCAGGGTCAGAAAAGCTTTGCCTGTGCCTGAAGCTGAGTGTGGTTGATGCTTTGTCAGGGCTGTCAGATGCCTTCTCCCCAAGAGCCAGCATTGTACCTGCTGTGGCCATGTCCCCCTGGTAGCCCCAGACTCTCTGTGACCCCACAGAGGGTCTCTCATTCCTTATGGCATTGCTGGAGTGTGGATCCACTGGGAGTTGGCTCCAGGAGCTCCACGTGCTGTGTGTGTGCAGGGCAGCTGGAGGAGCAGCAGCAGAGGCTGGTGGGGTTACCTGGCCCCTGCTCTTGCTCACGTGCAGCAACTGCACAGGTGTTCCCTGTGACCCACTAACACAAGTGCTCCTTTCCAGCCAGCAGCAGAAGCTCACCTCCTTCAGCTCGAGGGGATGGCCAGAGAGTTGCTTTGGTGCCGGCACGGCAAGCACACACGTTCAGTGTCTCTTTCCCTGTCTCCATTTGCAGCCAATGTTTTCTGTCGCACCGAGCTTAGCCACCAACGCGTCAGCCGCCTTCAACCCCTACCTGGGCCCGGTGTCCCCAGGCCTGGTCCCCGCCGAGATCCTGCCCACGGCGCCCATGCTGGTGACAGGGAACCCCGGGGTGCCGGTCCCTGCCGCCGCCGCCGCCGCCGCCCAGAAGCTGATGAGGACAGACAGGCTGGAGGTAGGAGCTGGGGGGTGGAACTTACTCTCACCAGTGCTATCATTTATTATGTCTTCTAGATACGAAGTACTTTTCTTGTGAAAGCAAATAATGTGGGTTTTGCTTGGGCTGGTCATGTGCTATCTTTGTGACGGTAAGAACGAGGAGTGACGAGGAGTACTGATTGTGCAGTAAGTTCAGGCTGCCACTCTGCTTCTGACCCTCCCTTGCAGAAGGAAATGGGAATATTTAGGAATGATCATGGCAGCAGCAGGAGTGCCAGGAAGCTGTTAGTGTGTGCCCAGAAGGCATTAGCATGGTGGGGGCACAGCCCCTGAGCGCTGGGCAGAGGGGCAGAGCTGCAGCTGCTGGGGTGCAGATGACTGGGCCTCCTGGCTCTGGGCAGACGGTGCCACGCTCCCCTGCTGGCCTCCCGCACCCGGCTTATCACCCTGGCCACAGCCCTGACAAGTGCTGCTGCTCTCGAGCTGCTGCTCTCCCTTGCTTCCAATCTTTCTTATCTGAAAAGCCTGACAGTGTTTTCGGCACCTTATCGGTGCTGCTGCAGCTTGGGCAGGGAGCCAGGGACGTGCTGCCAGCTGCTGTGAGCTTGGGGCACAGCCCGTGGGCACAGCCTGGGAGCACAGCCTGGGGGCACAGCCTGAGAGCATGGAGAACAGCCTGGGAGCATGGAGAACAACCTGAGAGCATGGAGAGCAGCCTGTGGGAGCATGGAGAACAACCTGAGAGCATGGAGCACAGCCTGAGAGCATGGAGCACAGCCTGAGAGCATGGAGAACAGCCTGAGAGCATGGAGAACAGCCTGAGAGCATGGAGCACAGCCTGAGAGCATGGAGAACAGCCTGAGAGCATGGAGCACAGCCTGAGAGCATGGAGCACAGCCTGAGAGCATGGAGAACAGCCTGGGGGCACAGCCTGAGAGCATGGAGAACAGCCTGAGAGCATGGATCAGCCTGAGAGCACAGCCTGACAGCATGGAGAACAGCCTGAGAGCACAGCCTGAGAGCATGGAGAACAGCCTGAGAGCACAGCCTGAGAGCATGGAGCACAGCCTGAGAGCATGGAGAACAGCCCATGGGCACAGCCTGAGAGCATGGAGCACAGCCTGACAGCATGGAGAACAGCCTGAGAGCACAGCCTGAGAGCATGGAGAACAGCCTGAGAGCATGGAGAACAGCCTGTGGGAGCATGGAGAACAGCCTGAGAGCATGGAGCACAGCCTGAGAGCATGGAGAACAGCCTGAGAGGACAGCCTAACAGCATGGAGAACAGCCTGAGAGGACAGCCTGAGAGCATGGAGAACAGCCCATGGGCACAGCCTGAGAGCATGGAGCACAGCCTGAGAGCATGGAGAACAGCCTGAGAGCATGGAGAACAGCCCATGGGCACAGCCTGAGAGCATGGAGCACAGCCTGAGAACATAGATCTCAGCCCATGGGCACAGCCTGAGAGCAGGTGCTTGGCAGCCCTGGTTGGGGCTGGTGGTTAAAAGGCAGCCAGGGGGAGGCTGAGCAGCCAGGTTGCCCTGCTGTCACCCTGGTGTGTGCTGGACGTGGCAGGGTGTCAGGGCACAAGCCACTGTCTCCTGGCAGGGCTGCTGCTGGTCTCCCTTGTGGCAGTGGATCTGGTCACTGAGCTCAGGGAGCACGCTGGGAGGAGCAAGAAGGATCTCTGTTTTATGCAGCCTACTGTATTTGTAACTGTTCTTTCTGCCTGTGCGTCTGCACTAGCAGGGATTTACTCTCCTTCCAAGGGAAATTAATTCCTTTTCCTTAGCTGCATCCCTGAGTGATGAGCTGCTGCTCAGAAGGGGGAGCTGGGAGGACTGTGGAGGGTCATCTGGCAGCCAGCGTTTCCCGCTGCTGCTGTCACTATTCTCAGATCACCACAGGTCACCCTCCTGTGGGATCACATCATTTCCCTGTTTAGAGATGTTTTCCCCGAGGGAAGCGTTCCCCAAAGCACGCTCAGGTTGCAGAGGAGGCAGCCGTGCCGAGCTCTGAGCTGGCACGCAGGTGCTTGGAATCACCCAGGGATGTTTTTCCCTTGAGGACTCTGTTTCATGATGGGCACCTGCCAGAGGTGGATTAAAACCAAAATGCAATTAGGTAAATTCATAAATAAATCATAATGGATTTGGAAATGAGTATGGAGAGGAGGATGCCTGTGGAGGAACCCTTTGGGTTGTGCTGCCAAGATCAGCTGCTGTGTTTGATTGTGCTTCCAGCCCTGCAGTGCCCATGGGCTGCTCAGGGTGGGACATGAGGGTTCAAAAGCATCCTGGTCATAAGCAGGATGTACCTATTGTCCCCAGGGAAGCAGGGACACCCCTTTGTGTGCCCCTCCAGGGCAGCCCTGGTGCTGACTGCGGGCTGTGACCGCTGTGCACAGGGAGCTGATGATGGCTGGGACCTCAGTGTGCAGGATTTGGCCATCCAGCCACTGCATGCTCTTGATACTGCTCCTCAGAGAAGTGATGCACTGCTGAGCCAAACTCCTCTGCATGAGAGGGAGATGCTAGAGTAGCACTCTCAGGGTCCCAGTACTGTTTTCCCTTCTGCAAATCCAGTTTAAACAGTGAAACGTGTAGGTGAGAACATAATTTACAAATGCTTTCCAGCACAGTCATCATCTGATCTGGAGTATCCAAATTTAGTATCCAAACACTAAACAAGCATGTCATTTTTATGAACACCAAGATTTATTTGAATGTACTTTATAGGCTACAGAAATGCAGAATGGATTTTGGAGATTCTGCATGATCTGGCTATTACCTCCCAGAGGAGCCAGCAGTGTCTACCTGCTTTTCCAGGGAGCTGCAGTTGTGACATTGCCATTTGTTATGGTGTGATCAGAGCTTTATAAGGCTCCACTCACTCTCCCTTGGAATGAACTGTCCTGGAGAAAAATAACCACAATGATGTTAGCATCTAATCTTGGAGTATGATTGGTTCTGCTTAGAATTTTAAATATTTATTTTCAAGAGTGATGTACACTGACAGGAATTAAGTCAGCACACGTTCTGGCACACAGACCCAGGCTGTTCCCAAGCTGAAAGCTCTCAGTAGGCACACCTGGGGTTTTCAGGGATGCAGGCAGACTGTCGGGCAGCGCTGTGTCTGCTGAATTAATGTGAGCCATGGTTGGCGACTGCTGCTAGCAGTGGGATTGCTTTCATCTGCATTTCATACCCACAGCATGCAGCTGTTGGGTGTCCAGTGCTTTCAGCCACCCCTGTAAGGAATCTGCATCTGAGGATGGAAATGTCACGGCTTGAGGTTTTTCCACAGCTTTCCTCACACTCCTCCCCTGCGGGAAATATCTTGAACAAAGTGTGGTTCTTCAGTGAACTAGAGAAGATTCAAGAAGGACAAGGAAGTGAGAGAGAAAGGAATTGCCTAACACTTTATCAAAACCAGCTGTTTCTGTTGGAACACAATCATTTCACTTTCTATTAGAAGTGTTCCGAAGTCAGGAATGTGCACAGCCAGGCTGCTGTTTCTTGCTTGGTTCTTATATGCCATATTTTGCCAGAAAGAAGCAACTTAGAGGTTCTTGGAGGTGGTCAGCTCTGGGTGATCAGGGCTGTTGTGCTGGCTGGCATGTGCCACTGCAAGGGACTGGACCAGGGAAGGGATCTGGCTACAGGATGGCCTGGCAGGCCTGTGGTTCTTTTCCAGCCCAGGAATTTGTCTGAGCTGTTCCCAGCACGCTGCAGAATCCGTTCTGCTCTGAGCTCTGAGCAAAAGGGCACGGGATGAGCACATGAGGGGCTGGGCCTGGCTCATGGGGCTGCGCTGCAAATACACCCCCAGACAAAATCTGTCACCACGTGACAAAAGCCTGTAAACAGGGCCATGCAGGAATGACCCTGGACAAATGTTTGCACACCCAACCTGGTCCTGGTCCTGGTCCTGCAGGGGGATCAGTTCATAACCACAGAGGATGGGCAGGTGGCACTGGCAGTGGCCAGTGGGTTAAACATCAGCCAGAGGACTGGTGTGAAGGGAAACCAAACCACCACCAAATCTGGGTTGTTGCAGGGATTGGAGCCAAGGTCCTTGAGGAAATACTGAGGATCCAAGCTCACAGGCACACACCTTGAACAGGAAATTCCATCCACTAAAGGGTTTTATTTTTATGCAGCTCTGTTTGCTTTTGTCCCTTTGTTTCCTATGGCCTTTGGAAAACTGGAATGCTAAGTGTGTTTTGTTGGCAGTTTGGGGAGAACTGACCATGACGGGAGCCCACGTCACTGTCAGACACAGGATTTGCACGTGTAGGGGAGGCTGGTGTTTGTCACACTGGTGACACAGTCATGTCTGCGGTGCTGGGGTGGCCAGGACCTGGGGGTCTCTGTGGGCTGGAGCCCTCGGGGACACTGCAGGGACTGTCACCCAAGCAGCTGCAGTGTCTGAGCCCTCCAGCTCCATCTGGCTGCCGGCGTGTGCAGCAGGAGCAGGGGCTGCTCGGCTGTGGCCACTGCTGTTCCCCACCTGCCCTGGCTGCTCAGGGGGATGTGGCAGCACAGGGGCTGTGCCACCACCATGGGCTGTGGGTTGCTGTCTCCTGGCAGGCACCTGGATGTGGGGGCACATGGTCACAGAGTGCCCACCCGGTGGGGCTCCCTGGGGGTGACCACACACCCTCCACTCACCTTAGTGAGCACACTGAGCACAGCCAGCTCACAGCAGGGCATGGCCGAGCACCTTGGGGTGCTTGGGTGGTGCCCGAGAGCAGCCACGGCACATTTCAGGAGACAGAAACAGCCCCAAGGGCAGCTAAGTGGGAGCTAAAATGACACCTGCTGTGTGCTTGGCTCTGACCACGGTGGGGTTTCATGCTCCTCGACATCAGAAGTGGCTCTGGAGAAGCCAGCCTCTGCTGCCAGGTCCCTGAGCCCTCCATCCCGCTGTAGTGCACTGCCTGGGCAGGCCCCCTTCCTCATGGTGCTCTCGCAGGCTTTCAGACAGCTTGTCTCTGCTCCGAGCCGTGCCTGCAACACCCCTCAGCAAATCTAAGTGGCTTTCTTCCCCTGGTGTCACAGGTATGTCGAGAGTACCAGCGTGGGAACTGCAACAGGGGAGAGAACGACTGCCGGTTCGCTCACCCCGCCGACAGCGCCATGATCGACACCAACGACAACACGGTCACCGTCTGCATGGATTACATCAAAGGGAGGTGCTCCCGGGAAAAGTGCAAATATTTTCACCCTCCTGCACACCTGCAAGCCAAGATCAAGGCTGCCCAGTACCAGGTTAACCAAGCTGCAGCTGCCCAAGCAGCAGCGACTGCAGCTGCCATGGTGAGTGTGGGAACACTTCTGGATGTAGATGCACATTGAGGAGAGGCAGTGTTGGATGTGTGTTTGTCCTTGCTGAGGAGGGTGCGTGTGCTGGGGACCCCGGTCACTACGTGGTGTGGTGAGCTTTCTCAGCATGTGGTTCCAGATCTGCTCTGAAGTAGTTCCAGACCATTGAGGTGTTTAATTTTGCCTGCTGGTGTACGGAGTACCTGTGTGTGCCTCTGTGCGTGCCTACGTGCGTGTGTGTCTGTACTTGTGGGCTACTTGTGTCTCTGGTGGGCTGTGTGTCTGCGTGTGGGCAGATGTGTGTCTGTCCAGCTGCACAGCCAGATAAATCCGTGTTCAGTTTCTCTAAGTCTGTTTGTAGAGGTGTAGTTGGAAGTGGATCTGACCGTGTTTCTGCTGTCCCCGTCCCGTGTCCCCGGGGGCTGGCGGTGGCTGTCCCGGGTGCTGGTGGGCCCGTAGCTGTAGCAGCCAGGTCTGGGCCCCCCGAGCAGCTGGTTTGGTGGCGAGGCGAGGGCAGCACTGGGGGGCTGTGGTGGCAGAGGGTCCCGCCTGCGCTGAGCCCGTGGGTGTGGGAAGCGGAGCGCAGCGGGGGCGGCAGGGCCGGCGGGGCCAGGCGGTGGCCGCGGGCCCCCGGCGGGGTCCGGCACGGGCGGGGAGCCCGGCACGGGCGGGGTGCCCGGTTCTGCGTGGCCGTGAGCCCCGCGCCCCGCCGGCTGCCCCGCCGCCCTGCCCCTCGGGCCCGTGCATGCCTAGTCTTGTTACCGTTGTACACGGCATCCGGTGATTTGTTTTTATTTGTTTTTTCTCACCTCCCCAAATGCACTGCTGCCCCCATGACGCACCTCTGCTTGCTGTTTATGTTAATGCGCTTGACCCCACTGGCCATTGCCATCATGTGCTCGCTGCCTGCTAATTAAGACTCAGTCGGCTGTCAAATCACTGAAGCGACCCCTCGAGGCAACCTTTGACCTGGTACTATGACCTTTCACCTTTTAGCTTGGCATGTAGCTGTATCTTAGAGTCGAGTTTGGGGTTAATGTGTAGAAACGGAACGTCCCGGTTTCCCTCCCCGTGTCCCCGGCAAAGGGCGTGCGGGCGGCCGGGCCGGGCTGGGCGCTGTCCCTGCAGCCCCCGCCGCCCCCGCAGCCCGCCGGCCCCTTCCCGTGCCCTCCCCTGCCCTCGTGTCCCGTGTCCCCTCCTGTCCCTCCCGGGGCCGGCGCAGGGGCGTTGGCATGGCTTGGCGGCGCGGAGGCGGCCGGGCCGGCATGCGGCGCGCTCTGCATGCCCGGGCAGCGCTGGGGGACTGGGGTGTCACCCGCCGGCCGCCCGCTCCGGACGGTGACAGTTATTAACATGGCTGCTACGTGTGGTCCTCATGGAGCTAGCAGTGCTGCTTGCCCCAGAGCCTGGCTCCCGGCCCAGCCCGAAGCTTTCCCGTGGTGTGGTACTGCTGCCGGTGCCCGGAGCGGCTGTCCCGCCGGTCCCTGTGCCGCTCTAGTGGTAGGCAAGTGGTGCTCCCTGGAAAGCTGTTCCCTCGCCTTTTATTTGGTAGTTCAGTCTGCTATGCCGCTTGCTTGCTCATGGAGAAACATGGTGCTGCCTGGTTATTTTGCCTTCTACTGATTTTTCTTTTTTCCTTTTTCTCTCTCCTTTTCTCCTCCCTTCTTCCCTCCCTCCCACCCTCCTCCATATCCTCCTCCACATCCCACCCACCCACTCCCCTTTTTTTTTTTTTTCTTTTTGTTACTGGACTTTATTTTTATACCCATCCACCATTCAGGGAATTCCTCAAGCTGTACTTCCCCCCTTACCAAAGAGGCCTGCGCTTGAAAAAACCAATGGTGCCACCGCAGTCTTTAACACTGGTATCTTCCAATACCAGCAAGCTCTTGCCAACATGCAGTTACAGCAGCATACAGCCTTTCTCCCACCAGGTAAGTGCTTCTCTGGCACCTTTTCAGGGGAGGGAGAGGGGGGACTCCTGAGCACAGCACAGCAGGAGGCAGCTGTTGGTTGCTGGTGGCAGAGGCGGTGTGTGCTGGAGGCGGCGGGTGCCAGGCACAGGCAGCCCCTCCAGCCATGGCACAGCAGTGCCCCGTGCCCGTGGGCACAGGAGGGGCTGCCTGTGGGAGCACTGGCTTCTCTCTGCTCCTTGCAGAAGCTTGGGTGGGTGTTTTCCAGTCTAACACAAAATCAGCATCGTGGTCTGTCACCCCAAATCAGAATTCGAAATCTCCTCTCTCGTTCCTCTTTCCCTGGATTAACTGCTCTTCCTTCCACATCCCTCAGCTGTTGTGCTTGTTTCCCTGTCAGACCCCTTGGCCTTGGCAGTGGTGGCTCAGAGTCACATGCACAGAGGGGTTTTTAATGAGGTTTTAATGAGGTGCAGTGATCCCAGGCAGCACGGGCAGTCTCACAGGTGGAGAATCACAAACCTACACAACAAGTCACAGTTTGGGCCTCCACCACTCAGGGCTGGTCTTGGACTGAGTAAAGCCAAGGGCTTGTTCTCAGCCAAGAGCTCTACACTTGTCCTGGTGTAATTGCTGTGGAGTTCATGCCTGTACTATGGACCAAGCAGAAATCCCTTCACAGGAGTGGTGATGGGACATAGAGTGCTTTGGTTCTGCTGATGGCATGAATGAGAAATGATCTCTGGTATGTCCCGTGAGCTTCTGCCCCTAGTTACACAGCTGAGGTAGTTCATTACACCTGAACCCACACTAAAGCAGCACCATCATTCCAGGAGGTGTGCAGAGCCCAGCTGGTAGATCTGTTCTCAGAAATGGGAAAGAGTCTGTGAGGACAGCCCTTCATAGTGCAGACTGGGGAGGGGAAGAAATACAGCCAATCAGTCTTTACCCAGAAATTTAAAGGATTTTATCCTAAACATCTTCGGCAAGTATGTTCCCAGGAGATCAGTATAATGCCCTTACTGTTCTGTCTTGATCTGGCATACAACCAACACATGTACTTTAAATGGCAAGAAAATCAGTTTCTTGATCTAGTGCATTTTAATAATGCAGAAGTGCATTGCAGTCACTGAAATGTATCAGTAAGTGTTGCAAAGCATGCTGGAGTCAATAGAGGATGGGTTGATTGAGCTGCAGGTCAGATCCCTAGCCCACATACTAAAATCCATATAAAAATGCATATGCAGTGATAGACTCATGGAACCACAGAAGGGTTTGTGTTGGGAAGAACCTTAAAAAACACCTCATTGCAAACCCCCTGCCATGGGGGAACACCTTCCAATAGACCAGGTTGCTCAGAGCCCCATCCAGACAGACTCAGTATCCTTCCTATGAATGTTGAACAGTTCACAGATCTCTTTTGGCACAGCATAACCAGTGGAATCTGTGAACTGCAATTTTCCAGCTTCCATGAAAGCAGCGAGAGGCTGGATGGTTTCTGGAAATGCTGGAGCTGTATTTCCCCTTTGAACTCATGAGCTGGGGTTGTGGTTTGTGTGTGCCAGACCCCATTTGCACCTCATCATGGACTGGGGTCTTTCCCACTGGCTCTTGACACACTTTACCTCAGCTCTTCCTCCAGCAGATCCACACTGAAACTTCCAGGAGCTTGGCAGTGGTTCCTGAGCTTCATTAGACCTTTCCTGACCACTGAAGTTTAGTATATGTTACACAAGAAAAGTAAGGGAGTTTTTAGCCTGAGCTATTATAAATTCTCTCTTTATATTTTTCAGATAGCGGCAGTTTGAGCTTTCCAGTAATCCAGTACTTTCCAAAAAGTTTGAAAAATGTCTTTGGCACCTTGCCCTTTTTAGTTTTTCCCACTTCAAATGAACTGGGATCAGTTCCTGTTTGGCACAGTCACCTGGAAACAGAGTTTCTCCATCTGTCCCTACGAAGCCACGAAGAGCACAGAGCGTGGGTGCCCCCAGCTCCACAGCCACGGAGCAGGGCCAGGGCAGCTCAGTTGGATCTGAATTAAAGTGACATTTTTCAGGTTCAGACAGCCAGGTGTAAGTGCTCATTTGTGTTCATAGTTGCTCCAGGCAGAGTATGCAGGAGGGCTGGAGGGCAGGACACCTGCAGAGCCTGCACAGGGTGGGTGTGCCCAGGGTTGGTCCCCTGTGGGCAATCTGGGTAGGACCCTCCTCTCCGCAGGGCACTTCACTCCTGATGTTACATTGGGACTCACTGGTGTTCCAGAGAACCTCAGGTACCTCTTCTGACCTGTAAGGCATTGTTCTGGCTGGCTGTGTGCCAGGGATGTGCAGCACATCCGGGGAACATCCATGCCTGGGAGTGGACACCGCACTCCAGCATGCCTTAAGTGATTCAATGTTCTTCAGACATTCATGTCACCTCTCTCAACTGAAGCTCCCTCTGTGCACAGCTCCCCTCTTGAGGTGTCCCCAAAACCTTGGCTGCTGGAAGCTGTCCCCAGACTGAGAGGGGAGTTTAGGGGTGTTGCAAGAAAGAACCAGGAACATTGATGCTGTGGAAATAAAGGGAGCTAGTCTGCTTAGTCAGGAGGCTCTGCATGCCTTGGTGGTGTTCACAGCCTGGTTTGGTCCCTGGTCCTGGCTGCCAGCTTGGGACACCTCGGCAGACATGGGTGACCCTCCTGCTGTGAATGTGCAGAGCTCCAGGTCCTCAGGCCATCACCTGCTCCATGTCCTGCAGCCACTGGGAGCTGGCTGGGGAGTGCTCCTGTGGGCAGCTGAGTGCCATCCTGACCCTGAGCCTGTGCCCATCCTGTGCCTCAGCTCCTCAGGAGGGCAAGTGCAGCTCTTCTGCCCCAGGTGTGTCCCCCAGGTGACCAGAGTGTCCTTAAGAAGTGAGATCCTCCCAGAGGAAGGGCTCAGGATGCTCCCAGGAGTTGATGTCGTGGTGCAGCTGCAAGGGGCAGGATTGCAGCTGGCAGCTGAACCCCAGAGCCAGCAAGGAAAGGCTGCAGCTACCTCTGCCTCGTGTTAACCCGTTGTGTATTGGTTCAATTGCTGCAGCTTCAGCACCAGAGACTCCCTTGTTCCTGGCAGGGACTCAGTGCCCAGAGGCTTTCCTAAAGCCCTTTCCTCCCTGGGAAAAGGCTTGTTCCTCCCAGTGCAAAAGCACTGCTCTCCCCAAAACCTTGGGGAGGGAAAGGTCACACACCACTGCTCACCTCCACGGGAGTGCTTGTGCTGTCTGGAGTGTTGTTTTTAATTAGGCTTTAGTAGATTGGGCAGAAAAAATATACTGAGGGGCATAATATAAGGGAGAAAAGAGAGAAAAATAATTAAAACAACAGTAAACCTGGAATATTCATAAAAGTAGCTTTATTCTGCAGAAATAATCTGGTTGTGAAGTTACGGTCAGTTACGTCAGAACATCCTCAAGTTAAAATTCTGCCTTGTGCCAAACAGCCAGGGAACACTGAAAGTGCACATTCATTATTCATGTGTTCTCATTAGTCAGTCAAAGCTTCTGAAGTCAAGCTGAATATTAAGATCATAGCAAAAATAATTTTTGTTACTGATAAGAGGGTCATGTAGCATAATTTCTGTGTTTGGGCATTGTGCCACCCCAGCAAGTGTTCTACTTTCTGCCTCATGTTCATTTGCTTAAATTCCCTTTCAAAAACTGTGTGCACTGGTCATAATGTTAATGAAGATCATTTAGGCTGAAATTTGGAGCTTTTAACTGGAAAGCTTGACAGGGCTATTTCCGAGTGGTTGTAAACACCCAGCTCACGTGTAGCCTGTGCATGCACTGGTGCAGGGGGTGATGCAGCACTGCAGCTCTGATGGAGCTGCTCAGCCCTGTGAACGGGGCACTTCTGCAGAGCCACAGCTCAGAGCTTCTTCCTGGGACCCAGTAACCCCACGGAGAGCCCAGGAGAGGCACCAAGAAGGCAGTTTTGCTTACTGTTTGTACTTTTTAGCCAAATGCTGCCCCAGTTTTTAATCATGCAAGTGATCTCAGTGGCTCCAGCCGTGATTTGTGCCTGGGAGGTCAGGAGAGGCACCCTTCCTTTACCCTTTCTTTGCCAACGTTCTCAGTCTCTTCCACAGCACAGAGGAGTGATTAGGAAACACGATGATGCCCTTGCCCTTGTTGCCTCACAGATACAGCAGTGACAGAGAATAACCTTGGCCCCTGCAGTAATTAAACTGGTCACTCCTTCCCTGGCCAGTTAAATGCTCCTGAGGCTGTGCACCCCCTGCAGCTCTTGGCAGGGCTGGAGCCATTTCCTGTCCCCAGAACAGTCACGGGATGTCACGGAGGCAGCGTTTCCTGCCTGCCTCTGGCACTCTGCTAGGATGTGTTCCCATTTCGACTGCAATCTCATTCCCAGATTTCAGAGTTTATTTCAGTTTCTGCTGTGTCAGTCATCAGTAACAGTGTTAATGAATGCTATTTGTTAAATTAAAAAGTAATTTATTAAAAATGGATACTCTGGAAGATCGGTATATGTTTAGAATCAGAAATAGAAGATTGTGAGATCAGTCTGGTGGAAGGCATTTTGCTGTGTAACATAAAGAGAATTGCCAACGTGGTGATACTTAAAAATGATGCCAGAATGATCCTAAAACCTTCCTGCTCCTGGCTCTGCTTGCAGGGCAGCATTCTCCAGGTGCTTTGTTGTTGTGTGGTCTGAAGGGAGTTGGGGCTGTGAGCCCAGGCAGCAGCAGCCTAAAATACATCCTGCAGAGTGGGAAAGGAGGCTGGGGAGGTGCTATGAGTGTCACCATGAGCTGCACAGGGCACAGGGCACAGTGAGAGAGGGGAGGAGAGGAGAGGAGAGGAGAGGAGAGGAGAGGAGAGGAGAGGAGAGGAGAGGAGAGGAGAGGAGAGGAGAGGAGAGGAGAGGAGAGGAGAGGAGAGGAGAGGAGAGGAGAGGAGAGGAGAGGAGAGGAGAGGAGAGGAGAGGAGAGGAGAGGAGAGGAGAGGAGAGGAGAGGAGAGGAGAGGAGAGGAGAGGAGAGGAGAGGAGAGGAGAGGAGAGGAGAGGAGAGGAGAGGAGAGGGGCTCTATCACCTCCCACCATCTGTCTGCCTGGCGGGTCCCGCTGGCCTCGCTCTGGGGACCGCAGGCACCAGGCAGGGGGAGTTGGAAGTGTCTCTTTTGATCTGAGAAGAGCAGGGAAAGGACCATGACTTGTGTCAAAGGCAGAAGGGTTTCAGGAGCTGTGAGTTAGGGCTGAGGAGGGTGTTCCTGGCCGTGCTCTGGGCCGGCAGGGTCCCAGCACAGCTGCATCACTGCCCTGTCCCTGAGGCCTCGTTCTAATGGATCACTGTGCTGTTGTATGGTTTGATTGTGCTGACAGTTACATGCCACTGTGCCCATAATAACAATTTTTCTTCTTTGTTCAAATGAAATTTCTAATTACACGTGTGATGGGTTGTTTTAATTCTTTTCCCTTTCCAAATCCACCTTCCTGTTGCAATGCATGATGAGCAGGCTCAATATTGTGCATGACACCCGCTACAAGTGTTGGTAGGTGCCAGCTTTGTTTCTTGATTATCTTAAACCTGTGGTGCAGCTCACAGACCCTCAAAATCCACTGCTAGATTTAATGTACAGCCCTCGTGCCAGTCCATCTCCCCGAGCCCCCTGCACTAACACCTGTCAATTAAATGTGATCATTTTATTTAATTGACATGGACACGTAGATGTTAATTTTGTACAGCAGTTTTTAATTGCACATTGTTCCTTGGTGGATTTTGACTGGACTATGAGTTCCAGTGTTTAGAAACTATCTTGTGTTAACTAAAGACTGTATCTTACCTTAGCCACGTAGCTGCATTCTGTCCTTCTACAAGATTAATTTCTGTTAGCAGTAAATATTTGGGTTGAATTTTTAAAAGGCAAAAGTCTGTAAATATAAGGGCGTTGAAAAAAACTCTCCTGTTGTTTTTCATATTGAAATGGTTAAGCTTGTTTGTGTCGATTTTCTTGATTTGATGGTAACAAGCATTTTCCCCTTTTTTTTCTCTCTCATCTGCCTCCCCTCCCTCCCGGAATGTTGTCCTGCTTTGCTCTGTGGTTGCATGTCACGCGCTGGCAATGATGTCTGGGGCTTTCTGCTGTGGTGACCCATGCTCAATGACCCTCCCACGTCTCGCTCTGGTCCCATTCTGCTACACTCTTCTGTATGTTTGCTTATTTGATTTTCCTTCCGAAAGTTCCCATGGTGCACGGTGCTACGCCAGCCACTGTGTCTGCAGCAACAACATCTGCCACAAGTGTTCCCTTCGCTGCAACAGCCACAGCCAACCAGGTTTGCTAATTTACAGCTTTGTTCCTTACAGACAACTCGAGATCGGTGCTTTAATGAGCATGGGGGTTTGGATCTGACCTCTTGTTGGCCTACACATTCTCTGAGAGGGCTGCAGCACAGCTTAATCAGCCCTTAGCCGTGCTCCAAAGGTGCTGCAGTTCCATTTCTGATGCTAAAAATAATTGACAGTAGAGTTTCTGATTCAGTCCTGACATTTATGGGCCATGCTGCTTATTTCTGCTCTCAGGGATGCAAAGAGCAAGGGATAATACACAAACCCATGATTTATTTCTGTTTCTGTGGAGCCAGCAGCTCCTTTCAGTGCAGAGCTCAGGGAAAGCCAGGGGAGCCTTTGTGCAGAGGGGTTGCAGGTTCTTACAGTCTGAGTTTAGCAGTCCAAACATGTTCTGACTCTCCTCTTCCAAGTGTAAAACAAAACCCTGTGAGCATGGGCCACACAGAAACTTCCTTGAAACCTTTGTTCCAGCCTAGTGATTCTCCTTGGAATGACCCATGGCTTTGAACAGAGCTCAGTTAAGAAAATGCCCATTCGAGTCTGGGTTTGTTTCTCAACAGCCACCCCAGTCATTGCCGTGTTGGGAGGTATTTCAGGAATATGAGAGTAATGCCTTACCATGTAAGTGATTAGAAGTCCTCCCAGGAAAGCCAGAACCAGTGCACTAAAGATGAGTCCCTGGGCCAGAGGAGGGGCTAGAGCTGCACCTGAGCACAGGATGCTGTCAGAAGGGCAGATTTCTGTACAACACCTGGCTGAGAAGTGCAACAATAAAAACGTTTTAAAGAGCCTCCTGTTCCTCTTCTAAAAGCAAGTTATTTTTTGGGATTTACTGGGCAGTTAGTTGTCCCTGCCATGGAGGCATCAGTTCTGGTCTGAAATGCAAGTCTTGCTTCCAGCTCAGTGGGATCACATGTGCCCCTGAGAAAAGGGAACTGCAGGTTCTCCTCAGCATTGTGCAGGTGTGGTCCTGTGTGTGGGACGAGCTGTGCAGGTAAATGTCAGTGTTAAGGCAAGCTTACTGACACACTGGGCTCCTGGCTCAGGACAGGTGACCCCTCAGGACACCCAGAGCTGCAGAGTGAGCCCCAGGGCCTTTGGCTACCAGCCTTTGCACCTTCACCTGTTGAGCACTACCATTGTGTGCTGCCCCAGCTGTACGTCCCTCGTTAACCTGTCTGCTTCCTCATCTCTCAAAAATACAATTCCCAAATGGCATCATTGCAGTGACACCTAGGCGTGCACATCCCGAGCCTCCAAAGGGACCTGGATAATGTAGAATTCCAAAAACAACCCAGGTTAGTCTGCTCAGCAGCCAGCACATTCTTCTCTTGAGAAATGTTTGCTGAATGAACAGCTCGCTCAGGGCTTTAAGCTTGGCCTAAGAATTTGTGCTTTGAAAAGCTAGTTCATAGGCAGGGCTACCTCTGCATATGTGCCACCTCAGCAAGGAACCTGCCCAGAGTCTCTTAATATTGCAGCTTATTGCACCAGATAGTTACTTCCAGTGTGTCCCTGTGTCCTGTGCGTGCCCTGAGGGCTGTGAGAACAAGACAAGCCACAGGAAAAGTCATTATTTTTAAATCATCTCTCTGTTAGTAAACACACACTTCCCAGGTGGATGACAGGGAAAACTGCTGCTGTAGAGTCTGGTCATTTCATGCCTTTCCTCCCCAGAGCCTCATAACACCCTTAGTGCAGTTCTGCAGCCAAACCTGCACATATACATATATAGCCATATATGTATATGCCCTGTGAGCAATGCTGAAGGTATTTAATGCCCCCCAGTGCCGTGTGCCTGCATGCCAAAGGCTACAGATCCGGCCCTTCACCTCCCCGGGCCGCTGGTGAAGGTCCTGGGGCTGTTCTCCAGCACTGCCCCTGATGCTGCTCCAGTCGGGTGCCGCAGCCTGTCCTGCAGCAGTAGGAAAACATGGTATGAGAAGCTTCATTCTGCTCCGAGCCCATTTCTGTGGAGTTGGCAGTGCTGTGGTGTGTGAGCTGCCAGGGGAGGAGAGGGCACGCGGGTGGAAAAGCAACAGCAGGACCTGCCAGTGAGTCAGTTGAGAAGAACCCCCCTGTTCTCTTTCCTGGGCAGATCCACAGGCCAGCCTTGGTGCCCAGCAGGTAAAAGGGTCTTCCCAAGTGCCACAGCCCTTTGGGATTGTGCCAGTCCCTGTTGTTTCCTCAGCCCCCGTGCCTGGGCACAGCTGCTCCCTGGGTGCTGCAGGGCTGCAGTGCCGCTGTGACCCACGCCAGGCTGCAGTGCCAGCTGGTGGTGGCACTGCTGGCAGCTGCCTCCAGGGTAACCCTGCCTTCTTAAACGGGAAACTGAGCTGCTGGGCACTTGAGGGAGCCTCAGCCCTGTTTGTGCAGCCGAGCTGTGGGAGTTGTTTCCTGCCTGGGGAGGCTTTGCTGCCGGCGGCTGTGGGAAGGGCAGAGCTCTCCTCAGCCAGGGGTTTTCACCAGCCATCAGTCAAGCTCAGGGCATCGTAGGTTTGGCATTCAAAACCCAGGACAGTGACAGCAGTCAGCACTTCGCAAAACCACACTGAAACGAGGCCACTGTAGAATCCATCAGCTAAGGCACTGAAAGCACAGAATTTTGTGTAGGCCAACAAAAAGGGCTATTTTCAATTACTGCACTGCATGACTTGTAGATGTTAACTTCTCCTATTTCCTGAACAACCAATGAGACTTATTTATATTTGTCCAGTAGTACTTAACCCAGTGTTTTCCAGTTGTAAGTTGCTGTTGTAGCACTTCAGTTGACTTTAACTTATAGTTATGATATAAAATCCACCAACTCAGAGCTGATGCTCCCTTTCCCAAACTGAAGTTCTGTAGCAAATGCTGTGCCTGTGGGTGGGCTCATTGCAGGTGTCACTCACTGTTTACATTTCTTACCTGTAGATACCCATAATATCTGCCGAACATCTGACTAGCCACAAGTATGTTACACAGATGTAGACATTTGGTCATCAAACAGTAAGTTCCCAATGTGTTGTTGCTGTATTTTTTTTTTTTACTCTTATGTGTGTAATTTGTTGCTTTAAGGGACAGAATGTTTTTATTTTCTTTCTAAGAAAACCAGTAATCCCTGGGGACAGAGGCTCTGACCCCCCTGAGGGGCCATTCCTCTCCAAGGGGGGCTCCCATGGGTGCCAGTGGCCACATCATGTGTTACTTTGTACATGCCCACCCAGCAAAATCAGCGTTCACAGGGGTTTGTGTTCTCTCTGTGGTGGCCTCAGCACTGGCCTGAGCTGAGGGGCAGATCAGGGGGAAAGATGATTCCATCAGGTTCTCTTCAGAAAGAACAGCTTTTGAATCTTAAAATTTGGAACCCCAGCATTTCCTGGGTTTGGAAACTCATAATTCTCCTGTTGTTGTGAGATTCCACCCCCACATCACCACATCTCCTGGATGAGAGGAACTCTGGCACATCCCATCCCAGGATGGCTCCTCCTCTGTGTTACCTTCCTCTCTCCTGTGCTCCATTTCTGCCGTGTTTTTACTGAATTCCTTGGCCGTAATGGAATTATTTCTGAGGGTGAGGATTGACCCTCTGGCCACAGTGGGTTTGTAATCACAGCTGCTCCTTTCAGCTGAGCATGAACACTGCTAAGCTGCTGGGGTGATGCAGGGAGGGTGGGATGCTGTGGGATGGGATGGGTGGAATGGCTCAGGTGGGATGGGACGCTTCTGCTGCTGGAGGGTTCCTGCAGGGACACAGTCCCCTGTGCCACGTCAGGCTGGGGCTGCTGTGGTCTGAGAGCTGTGCCCAGAACAGCCTGTGCTCTTCCTTCCCTCCCCAGATGGTATCGGAGGCGAGGAGGCCGGCTTTGGGAGGGCAGAGGCGGAGTCATTAGCCATAGTGTATGTAAATACTGTCCAGCAGCACGGGGAACCCCTCAGCAGTGACATCACACCTTGCATGTTAACGAGACGGAGCGAGACCGTGGGACTCCACTGCACACTGTTGCCTATCTACTTTGTACATTGAATTGATATTTGTGCTGAGGTGATCTTGTTGTCTAAGCCTGCAGCATCGTCCGCCCTTCCCCTCCCGCTGCCCGGGCCTGCTCCCGCAGCCAGGAAGGGCCGACGATGCTGGAACCACAAACTATTATGTATTGGTACGTCTGTAGACCAAGATATAATTTTTTAAAGTAAGTTTATTTCTTTCAAGGTTTACAAATAACAAAGGTGCACCTTGTATTTAAAATTGCCATTATAGACGAGAGCGTGCATGCACAGTAATTTTTGTTTAAGAGTAATATTTTTAATGTAATAGATTGTAAGAAATGAGAAGAGAGGAATCTGACAGAGATGAATGTGCCAAGCAAAACCACAACTGTGTATATTTTAAAGCACATCAATGGCTTTAAGTACCACGTTGTTAAGGATTCTCATGAAGTGCCATAGACTGTACATCCATCAGAGTATTATTTCCGCAGTGTTACTTTCAGAACCACGTTTTCACTGACTTGATGAGTACTGATCAGTCAAAGGGCACCGTTCTGTTTCAAACCAAAGCTGTCTCAGA
Organism: Phylloscopus whistleri; assembly: GCA_017589585.1. Taxonomy (NCBI): domain Eukaryota; kingdom Metazoa; phylum Chordata; class Aves; order Passeriformes; family Phylloscopidae; genus Phylloscopus; species Phylloscopus whistleri. The sequence continues at coordinate 574,382 of JADMLD010000285.1, forward strand.
AATGGCCAACTGCTCCTCACAGCCAGTGGGCAGCAGCAGAGAGATGCTCCAGCTGTGCACAAGCCTCCCAGCCAATGTAAACTCTCCCGAGGCGTTGTGTGTGGTGTTTGTGCAGGTGTGCTGGGGAAGGTGAGCTGCCAAAGGGAAAAGCCATTTCTGAGACACAGTCACAAATGTTTGAGGAACTTCTTTTGCTCTATTTATAGCCTCTGTCGCCAGTCACAAGGACTATAAATGTTTTGCAGAGATGGGTTTCACTTTAATTCATCAAGTCCCGCGTCGGCGGCGACTCTAAACAAAGACGCAGAAGCACTGAGAGCAGATGCATGACAAACCAAAATAGGACAAACGAGACGTTCAGTAGTGTAGAAATCGGGTGGGTTAATACTCGGGTGAGTTTTATATGTGATTTTTTTTTTTTGTTCAGATTAACTGCTTATAGCCTTAGAAAGCCTTTACAAAATAAAAACAAACAAATAGATGTGCATTCAAGTTTTAAGAATGGATTCATCCAAAGGAATTCCTTTTTGTGGTTTGGATGTTGCAGCCAGTAAAGGATATTTTTGCTCTGTTCAGCCAGGGGCTGCCTGGGGCCAGGCCCCGGGCGGGCAGGAGGGAGAGGCGCGGGTTCGGTTGTAGAACTCGCCATACTCCGAGTTTACTGCGAGTTTTTATGCTTGAGAGAGATGCTTTATAGATAAGAATGATGTGTTGATTTTCCTGATTGTACTGTACATCTATTAAAGCCTTAGATTATTACATTACGGGTTAAAACCCATACCAATGTAATTTCAATCGTGTTAAGAAAGTATAGGTGACTTCACATGTTATTGTAGTGACTTACCATAGAGAATTTACTTATTTTTTTTCCTTGTTAAAAGTGTAGTTTTTATTTCTTACATTTATTAGCTCGTTTTCATTTTCTATTACCAGTTGATACCATTTCAGTTCATAGAATGTTGTTTTATTAGAGTTTACTGATGACTTTTTCAAAAGACAAAAAAAAAAAAAAAGTAGTTTTCTTCATAACATACTCAGTTTGGAATCTACATGTAGTGTCTTATGAGTATTCGTATTATTGTTAACTAAATGATTTCTATTTTACTGATCTAATATGACAATGTAAGAATGTCAGTCATTGTTAGTTCTTGTCTAGTTTTCATTAAAAGAACAAAGATCTTTTATATGGATATCTTATAATTATATAATCATTGCTAAGTAAGAAGTTAAGTTGTTGCTATGGCAACAATCCTGGCAGACAATTGAGTAATATTTTGATGATTTATTTTGTTTGTAATTAGTTATTATGAGAAAAAAAAATCTAGTTCCTAGATATTAGAATAAAATTTATTTTCTACTGTATCCATTTCAAATGTTAAAATATTGTTTAAATATTTTTTGAAATCCCTGAATATCAGGCCTTGTTATAAATAAGCTGCATAATCAATAGATCAAGGGACTTTTTGTTGATAATCCAAATACTCAAAGTTTACGTAACAAGAATTTTAGTGTGTGTGTGCAAACTCTTGAGGGTTGATTATGCTGCAGTTGGGACGTCGAGAGCGAAGGTTGACTTTTTGCACTTCTGTATATAGTCAAAAAAGAGAGAAACCTGTATAATAGTAAGATCTTATTTTGAATAAAAATGTCTATAATTACAAGGAGTTTTGTTAAGGCTAAATAAAATGACAGGCTGAACAAAATTGCTTGCAAAAGTGGCACAGAGTTAGCACTCCATCCCCCTTCCAAAAAGTTGCTTTGCTTTATGTGGACAGCTTGTAGTTTGCCAGGATTTTTTCAGCTGGAAAGATCTGCCATCCTTCCTAGATCTCATGACTGACAGAAGCTCCACTGGGTCAAATCTGCCTGAAAATCATTAAGAAAAAAAATGGAAAAAGGAAAAAAAAAAAATAAAAAAGAAAAAAAAAGCAGGTACTTCAGCCCATCCAGGGAATCATGGCTCAGATATTCCGTACATTATTCAAAATCTACTGCATGTTTAAAGTATCAAAATATATTAAAGATATATGCTATTCAAACCAGTTTCTGACAATTTCAGTGGTTTCTTGTTCACAAAAAAAAAAAAAAAAAAAAGATTCTTCAAAACAAATACTGACGTTCACAGAGTTCAACCATGGACAGGCAAACGGAACAGCACCGTAGGCAGGGGATCCTTCTCTCGCTGTAGTGCTCCTGTTCTTTTAGCAGGTGAGAACAGCCCGGGAGATCTTCCCTTTCCACGGAGAGCGTTGCAGGAACCTGCTCCTCCTGTGCGGGGCCTCTGGGCAATCAGTAATTCATTAACTAACGAGCTGCAGCCCGCGCTGCATCTGCTGGAAGGACGGGCGCGCGTGGGTTTGCTCCTCCGTAACCACAGACTTACTTTGGCTTGTAGTTGCTCCAGTTACGTACTCTGTCCTGGGCTGCAATTTGGGTTTATGCTTATTTTATTATTACTGCTATAGTTGACCTTGCTGTATGGAAAAAATAAAGTGAAATTGCCCTAATGAGAGTTCTCTTCCTTGATTATCTTCTCCTCTACCAGGTTAAAAGTGGCTCCACTGGGTTGTGCAGGTTTGAACATGTCTGAGCACCTGTGGGACCGCCCACAGTTTATTTGGGGCTTTATTTATTCCATTTATTTATTTATACTGGGGCTTTTCTGCACCAGCACGTTCCATCCACAGGATGTGTGTTAAATTGCCAGCTGTTCAGGATACTCCTGTTAGATCAGGAGATAAATACAAAGCACCAGGATGCTCTGGATCAGCTCAGCTGTCGTTACCCTCCTGTGGCAACACTTCTGAGATTCGGGGACACACTGGGACCCCCAGCCCCTCCCTCTGCAGGGAATGGGGGCACAGGGAATGAAGGGAGCTGGGAGGGGAGGTGCAGGACAGGGGGAGCAGGGAATGGGGCACAGGGAATGAAGGGAGCTGGGAGGGGAGGTGCAGGGAGCGGGGCAGCAGGGAATGGGGCACAGTGAAGGGAGCTGGGAGGGGAGGTGCAGGGAGTGGGGCAGCAGGGAGTGGGGCACAGGGAATGAAGGGAGCTGGGAGGGGAGGTGCAGGGAGCGGGGCAGCAGGGAATGGGGCACAGGGAATGAAGGGAGCTGGGAGGGGAGGTGCAGGGAATGGGGCAGCAGGGAATGGGGCACAGGGAATGAAGGGAGCTGGGAGGGGAGGTGCAGGGAGCGGGGCAGCCGGGCCGTGGCTGACATTAGAGGGAGCCCTCTTGCCACGTGCTGCAGTTCCTCCGTCGGTTTCCCACAAATCGCTGGTAATCAAAATGTTCGATCACAACATCTCAGCTTTAATTGATAAAAGGGAACACCGCAGGGCAGCTTTTTTGCAGGGGGGTTCCGGGTGTCTCCTATGACCCCCAGCACGAACTGGCCCTTCCCAGACAGGTCTGTGGACAGCATTTCCCAGCTCGGCACACCTGGACACACCTGGACACACCTGGACACCCCATTCCTGCTGCCGAGCACGCACTCCCCTGCCCTCCCCTTGTCCCCATGCTCAGGGTGACACCAGCATTTCATTTATCCCCGCACTGACTGCCAGGGGACAAACAACGTGCCGAGCAGTGCCGCTGTTCAGCACCGCAAAACCAAGGCGGCTCGGTTTTCCTCTGCGGCCGGGACGGGCTGCGGCGGCTCCCGTGCCCCATCCAGGGCCCCGCGGGTCCCTCCGGCCGGGTCTGCCCGTGCGGGCTCAGCCCAGAGGGGGATGCGGAGCAGCAGCTCTGCCCCGGGGCTGGAGAGAGGAACCAGCGCTGGGATGCCGAGCAGAGCCACGAGAAGGAGCTGCTGCTGCCAAAGCGGCTCGGGAGCTGCGGCTGGGACACCTCAGTGCCCGGGGCACCTCCCGGGGATGTGGCACCTCGCTGTCCCTGCCACCCCTCGGGGATGTGGCACCTCGCTGTCCCTGCCACCCCTCGGGCATGTGGCACCTCGCTGTTCCTCTGCCAGCCGCTGCTGCCTCCAGCTCCTCGGTTCGTGGTTTCTGGTGCAAAAAGGAAAATGATGTGAGCAGATCGTTGCTGCATGAAACCCAGTTCTGAACATCTGTGCTGAAGTGAAAACTTCATCCTAAAATAGATGCACGGATAGAGAGGGAAGAGGGGGCAGCTCACAGGAGAGAGCTGGAGGGGATTCACAAAATCCGAGTTGCCCTGTACAATTCTGGGGGGGTCCCTGAGCCTGTATCAACATTCCCTCTCGAGGGTCACTGCTGCCCGCCTGTGACCTCTCCCCATCGGTCACTCGTGTCTGCTCTCCCGAACGCCTCCCCGCCCTCCGGAGGGTGTGTCTCTGGTGAGATGGGCGTGCTGGCCCTGGTTGCCCTTCCCTGTGGTTCATCCACGTTGTTTTCCTTTGCAGGAGCCTCCCGAGGCCGGTGTTAAACACGGGCAGCAGTGCTGGACCCCTTCAGCACTGAACTGCTGAGCTGTTCCTGTGAGCCCCCCGGCTGTGTCACCGGGCTGGGGCTGGGGCTGGGGGAGGCTGCTGCTCGGGCAGCTCTGGTCCCGGGGGTGCCAAGCCCAGCCCGGGACCCTCGGAATTCCCTGCCCCGGGCAGAGCTCCGGCCAGAGCCGAGCCTGCCGTGCCAATTCTCTGCCGCGGTGAGGGGTCGGTGCCCCAGGGCCGTTCCTGGCTGCCCCCGCGGTGCAGAGGGAGCGTGCCGGGTCTGTGCCTCCTGACTCACCAGCAGGTGCATTGAGCAATCTCCTGTTTCCCAATCTGTTTTCTTACCCGGGAATTCAGTCACCACGGTGCTTTCAGGGCAGCAACAACGCGATCCAGCTGCGAGTTCGCACAGGCGGCTGCGCTGCTGGGCAGGTGCCGGCAGAACCCCTTCGTGGGAGGGGAGGCAGGGCTGAGCCCGGTGCCACTGCTGAGCCCCCCGGGGCTGCCCCCCTGCCCTGGGCCCCTCCTGCAGCCCCACCACCCACCCCGGGCTCCTGCAGCCCTGAGTGACCGGCAGGGGGAACGGGGCAGCTGGGGAGCCACGGCTGGGGCTGCTGGGGCCGAGCACTGCCCCCGTCCTGTGGGGATGGGATAATGGGATGGGATAATGGGATGGGATGGGATGGGATGGGATGGGATGGGGCCAGCCCCATGCCCTGAGATGCCCTAGCACACAGCTGCAAGGCAAAGATGCCCGGGCAGCAGCCCGTGTTGGAAACTCCAGGGCCCTGCTCTGTGTCCCACGTGCCTCTGCCGTGTCACCCCGCACTCACCGCTGCAATGGCCCTTTCCTGTGCCCTGGGGATTCCTGCCTTTTTGCATTCCCCCTGCTGCAGCACCTTGCAGTGCTCCCCTCCCTGGCAGCTGCCAGCCCCACCTGGGGCAGTGCCCACACCCCACTCTGCCCCGTGGGTCGGTGTCCCCCCAGCCTGCAGCAGCCAGGGACCCCCAGCAGGGAAGGGACACTTCCAACCCCCTCCTCCTCTGTCTTTTCTTCCCTCCCTTTCCTCCCCCCCAGTCCTGGGCGATGATTTGTGCTGCTGCAGTTGGAGGGTTCCCACTCACAACAGATGGGCCGCGTGTTCCTGTGCCGGGTTTGTGAATCCTTCCCCGGGGCGGTGGGCACCGATGATCGCACAAAGCGAACCGCTGCTCCGAGCGGCACCGCCTCGGCCGCCCGCAGGCAGGAGAGGCCGGGGAGGGACCCGGGGCCTGTCCGAGCGGGCTGCGACAGCACTCCCGGGCAAACAGAATTTCCTATGAATCTCTTAAACCCTCCCAGCCTCCCCTCCTGAGCCCAAGCCTCGCTCTGGGGAGAAATCTGTTCAACCCGGCCCAGGATTCCTCGCAGCCTTGCCCCGACGCGGTTTTCAATGGGAACAGGAAGAGACGTCTCAGCGGCTTCGTGTCTCTTCTTGCCCGGGGAAAGCTCCCGTGACAGGCCGGGGATGCTTTGGCGGAGCTGCTGCCTGCCCAGCGCATCCCGGCGCTGCTCCCGGCCCCTCGGGATGTGCGGGAGCGCCGGGATCCTCCCCGGGGCCCGAGATCCTCCCCCGGGGCCCGAGATCCTCCCCCGGGGCCCGAGATCCTCCCCGGGGCCCGAGATCCTCCCCCGGGGCCCGAGATCCTCCCCGGGGCCCGAGATCCTCCCCGGGGCCCGGGGCGGGCCGAGCCCCGCGGGTGGGGGGCCCGTGGAGCCCCAGGCGCGGCCGTGCCGCTGCGGGAGCTGAGTCACGCTCGTTCTGCTGCTCCGGAGGAGGCCCAGCTGTCTCCTCGCCAGGCGTGGAGCGGCTCCAGCCTCCGTGCGCTGCCTGCCCACCGCATGCTGCTGTCCTGGGCGGAACAGCGTGTGCCGGGGCTGCCCGGGGCGCTGCGGGATGCTCCGTGTGCCGGGGGATCACCCGGGGCCCTGCGGGATGCTCCGTGTGCCGGGGGATCACCCGGGGCCCTGCGGGATGCTCCGTGTGCCGGGGGATCACCCGGGGCCCTGCGGGATGCTCCGTGTGCCGGGGCCCTGCGGGATGCTCAGTGTGCCGGGGGATCACCCGGGGCCCTGCGGGATGCTCCGTGTGCCGGGGGATCACCCGGGGCACTGCGGGATGCTCCGTGTGCCGGGGCTGCCCGGGGCCCTGCGGGATGCTCCGTGTGCCGGGGCCCTGCGGGATGCTCCGTGTGCCGGGGCTGCCCGGGGCCCTGCGGGATGCTCCGTGTGCCGGGGCTGCCCGGGGCGCTGCGGGATGCTCCGTGTGCCGGGGCTGCCCGGGGCGCTGCGGGATGCTCCGTGTGCCGGGGCTGCCCGGGGCGCTGCGGGATGCTCCGTGTGCCGGGGATCACCCGGGGCCCTGCGGGATGCTCCGTGTGCCGGGGCTCGGGGAGCCGGCACAGCGCGGCTCCACCCTTCCCCAAAAGCGAGAGGAGCATTGGAACCACAGCCGAGCTCGTGCTTTGTCCCGTGCTGGGGCTTCCCGTGCCTCTTCTCCCGGCGGCCTCGCCCCCCGGTTGGGCCGGGGCGGTCCCGGTGCCGGTCCCGGTACCGGCAGGGGTTGGGCTGTGCTCGGGCAGAGCTCCCTGCGGCTCGGCCCCGGCCCGGGGCTGCAGGGGCGGCTTTGGACGCGGCCCTGGCACGGGACGGAGCCGCTCGCACACGGATCCCCCGGCAGAGCCGGGCCCGGGCGGGCCGGGAGCTGCTGCTGCTCCCCGAGCCCCGCAGGTGCTGCTGGGGTTGGGGTCTCTGCGTGTTCGTGCAGGGTAAAACACAACGGAGACCAGAAAGGGAACGCCTGTGCACTCCTGAGCTTTAGAAGAGGATGGGGAACACCACAGCATCGTACAAGTCATTAAAAATATCGTTCTGATGCACTGTAATTAAAAAACAAAAGTTTGCAGATCTCGTGGGGATTTGCTTTAATTAAATGTTCCTTGCCAGCCTGCTGCCGGGTCCCAGAGGCCCTGGGGCAGCGCTGTGCTCGCTCACCGAGGGCTCCCGGCCGGGCCAGCTGAGCAGGAGCTGCTGCCGGCACCGGCACCGGCACCGGCACCGACCCGGCACCGGCACCGGCACCGATACCGACACCGGCACCGGCACCGACACCGACACCGACACCGGCACCGGCACCGGCACCGACACTGACACCGACACCGGCACCGACACCGACACCGGCACCGGCACCGGCACCGGCACCGATACCGACACCGGCACCGACACCGGTACCGACACCGACACCGACACCGACACCGACACCGATACCGACACCGACACTGACACCGACACCGGTACCGGCACCGACACCGGGGGGAATTCGGGGGGAAGAGCAGAGCAGCCCGATCTGCTGTGCCTGCAGGCAGCTGAGGGAGTGAACATTAAACAAATCGCCAAGCCAGCCAAGCATCCCAAGGAGAGTCCCGAGCAGCCCGGGCTGCCGCAGCCGGGCCGGGGTCCCGGGGGGCGCGGGCCGGGCCGGACCCCGCCCGGGGCTGGGGCAGCACCGGAGCCGTGCCTGGCACGGGAGATGCTCGGCAGCCCCCGGCGCTGCCCGGGGCAGCATTCCCGAGCGTGCCTGGCATTGCAGCGGGGCAGGAATTACCGAGATAAGGCAGAAACGTGCGATGCTTTATCGCGGAACAACCAGAACCAGAACCAGAACCGGCCCAGCGGCCGTGCCGGGGGGCTCGGGCTGCTCGGGACGTGCTGGGAGAGGCGGTGGGGACAGCCCAGCCCCCCGAGGGACAGCCCAGCCCCCCGAGGGACAGCCCAGCCCCCCGGGGGACAGCCCAGCCCCCCGAGGGACAGCGGGGACAGCTCCGGCCCGGCAGCAGCGGCTCCGGCTCCACACTGCTTCCCCAGCCAGGCTGAACCAGGTTTGCCACTGTTTGTCAGTGCAGGGGAGCGAATGCAATGAGAGAGGAAAATTCTGTCACTCACGCTGCAAAACGGCACGGAACTGGAACTATTTTAAGAAAAGGGAAAAAAAAAAAAAAAGGTAAACTTTCAAAGGTCTTTTAAAACCAGGGTTAAACAAGGAAAGACTTGGAGATGAGAATTAAAGGGCTTGGATAGGCTTTGCTGAGGAGAGGTTTTCTCCCCTGTTAGTTTTGCTTATGGGTTTCTGTCAGTTTTACAGAGCTGTGCAGTATAATTTATCCAGCCTTTCCTATTTCTGGGTACATTTCAGAGTAGAATGCTGTTAGCAGCTTGAAGCACTGCCATGCTCCAGCACTTCGGGTTTAACACTACTCCATGTGAAAAAAAATTAATATTTCGACTCAAAGTACTGAATAGCAACCACGAATGTAAAAACTTCGCAGCTCCCTTCAAAACATGTCAAAATTGCCCAGGGAAGAGGAACACTGCTGCCTTCGTTTGCAGCAGCAGCTCTGCCGGGTTTGCAGGGAGGGCAGAGCCCGGGGTCTGTGCAGGGACACTCCCGGCCCCTGTGGGGACAGCAAAGGGACAGCAAAGGGACAGCAAAGGGACAGCAAAGGGACAGCAAAGGGGACAGCGAGGGGACAGCAAGGGGACAGCAAAGGGACAGCAAGGGGACAGCAAAGGGACAGCAAAGGGACAGCAAAGGGACAGCAAAGGGACAGCAAGGGGGACAGCAAAGGGACAGCAAGGGGACAGCAAGGGGACAGCAAGGGGACAGCAAAGGGGACAGCAAAGGGACAGCAAGGGGAGAGCGAGGGGACAGCAAAGGGACAGCAAAGGGACAGCAAGGGGACAGCAAGGGGACAGCAAAGGGACAGCAAAGGGACAGCAAGGGGACAGCAAGGGGACAGCAAGGGGACAGCAAAGGGACAGCAAGGGGACAGCAAGGGGACAGCAAAGGGACAGCAAAGGGACAGCAAAGGGACAGCAAGGGGACAGCAAGGGGACAGCAAAGGGACAGCAAGGGGGCGGCAAAGGGACAGCGAGGGGACAGCAAGGGGACAGCAAAGGGACAGCAAGGGGACAGCAAGGGGACAGCAAAGGGACAGCAAAGGGACAGCAAAGGGACAGCAAGGGGACAGCAAAGGGACGGCAAGGGGACGGCAAAGGGACAGCAAGGGGACGGCAAGGGGACAGCAAGGGGACAGCAAGGGGACGGCAAGGGGACGGCAAGGGGACGGCAAAGGGACAGCAAAGGGACAGCAAGGGGACAGCAAAGGGACAGCAAGGGGACAGCAAGGGGACAGCAAGGGGACAGCAAAGGGACAGCAAAGGGACAGCAAGGGGACAGCAAAGGGACAGCAAGGGGACAGCAAAGGGACAGCAAAGGGACAGCAAAGGGACAGCAAGGGGACAGCAAGGGGACAGCAAAGGGACAGCAAAGGGACAGCAAGGGGACAGCAAGGGGACAGCAAGGGGACAGCAAAGGGACAGCAAAGGGACAGCAAGGGGACAGCAAGGGGACAGCAAAGGGACAGCAAGGGGACAGCAAGGGGACAGCAAGGGGACAGCAAAGGGACAGCAAGGGGACAGCAAGGGGACAGCAAAGGGACAGCCAAGAGACAGCAAAGGGACAGCAAGGGGACAGCAAAGGGACAGCAAGGGGACGGCAAGGGGACAGCAAAGGGACAGCAAAGGGACAGCAAGGGGACAGCAAAGGGACAGAAATCACCCCCGGGGTTCTGCTGGGGGCAGCAGGTGTGGCTGTGGCTGTGCCTGTGCCTGGCGTTGCCAGCAGGGGCTGCAGGAGCTGCTGGAATCCCCAGGCTGTGGTGGCTCTGGGGCTCGGTGTCTGTTTCAAACATCCGCTGGCTTTCCGTGGCTGAGAGCTGCTCCCCAGAGCCGCGGGAAGTGGCAATCTTCAAATAAATGTGTGACCTTGCAGCAGGAATGGGAGTTTCCCGGGAGCTGCTCTGCCCCACAGCCAGGACAGAGCACTCAGCCCCCAGCCCTGCCCGGGGCTGGGCACGGGGCTGGGTTCCTGCAGTGCACCAGGGGAATCCACACAACATTCCAGTAAATTTAAAAAGTCGTTAATTATTAAGCAGGCCTGTTATCTGGGGGAAGGATGGTAACTCAGCCCGGGAGACAGAGCAAAGCTGTTTGTGTGCAGCAGCTGGTGGAGGAGGGAAGGAAATTTATAAATAAAAAAGTTACAAAATGTCAACAAAGGCTTTGGCACGAAAGGCCAAAGTTCAGATCAAAGAGGAGCTATTAAAGATCACTCTTCTCAGGCCTTGAAAACCATCGGGGAATTTCCAGGAGTGGAGATTGTTTGGGGAGCCCGTGAGCCCCAGAGAGATCCCAGCCCCGTGTCAGGGGGGCTCTCAGCCCCTGGGGCATTCCCACACCCCCATCCCCTGCCCACAGCCATCCCAGCACCCCCCACCTGTGGGGCAGAGCCTGGCCGTGCCCTCACCCCCTCCAGGTGCCAGGTGTGCCTGTGGGGATGGGGCAGCAGCTCCTGCTCCTTCTCCTGGTGGCACCCCAGCCACCCCATGCAGTGGAACAGAGCTGGGGGTGCTGGGGGGGCTGGGGGGACAGGGAAGGGCTTCCTGGGTGGGCTGAGCAGTGAGCTGAGCTCTTGGCTCTGCCTGCCTGCTGTGCTTGTGCCCGGAGCTTGGCTCATTCACCAGGTGCCTCTGTGCCCTGTGTCCCTGGTGCTGCTGGCCCGGGCAGCGCCTGCCGGGGATTTGTTCTGGCTCCGTGTGGAAATCCCCCACTGAGTTTCCGGGGGATGGGGGGTGTGGGGGTCCCGAGGGGTTTTTGGGTGCCAGCTAGAACAGGAAACAGATGCTGCAGGGGGCCGGGCTCCCTCTGCCCGCCCGCAGCAGAAGCAGCCGGGGTTTGTGGTGGGGCTGCAGCAGAGCAGGGGGAGCAGATAGAGGCAGATGGAGGCAGAGCCCTTTCCTGCCCGCTGCCAGCCGGGGCCTCTCCGGATGCTCTGGAGGGCAGGGAGCAGACGGGAGGGTCTGCCGGTCTCAAAATATCTCAGCAGAGCTGGGTTCTGCCATCTCATCCTGCCGCTCACCCCCAGCAGCAGCGAGGGCACTGACAGCCCGCAGAAAACCCCAAGGATTTGGCTGCACACCCCCTGGGGCAGCCAAGGAGGGGTTGGACGAGCTGACAATGCTCTTCCCTTATTTTCAAACCGGACTGCTGGGGATTTTTCCTCCTCTGCTTCTTCGTGGCTCCTGCTGCTGCTCCTGCCCGAGGAGGGGCGAGCATCGCGCTCTGCCCGGGGCGGGGGAGTGCCCAGCACGGCCCCGCTCGGTGTGTGCAGCTCTGGGGGCAGGAACAGGCACAGTTTTGCTGTTGCCTGCTCCTGCCGCGGCAGATTCAGCTCGTTCACTGCCCCTGCCCGTGTTCCATGTCCGGGGGTTCCACCAGGGAGGTTGGTTTGGAGCATCCCCGCTCGCTCACGGGCAGCTGAAGCAGGGGCAGGAGAGGGGGTTTGCTCCCTGCTGAGGGCCAGGCTCCCCTCCCTGCCCTCCCACCAGCGCTCCCACCCCCGCTTGGATGGCAGCAGCTCCGTCCCAGCCCCGCTGGAACGAGCTCTGCCTTCCAATGAATCACGCTAAGAAATCCACGGTGTGGGAGAGAAAGGATTATTTTGGTTCTGTCACGGATGCTGGCAAAGTGACCCCTGCTGCTCCCACCCCTCAGCACAGCCCGGGGCAGTGAATGCCCGGCTGCCCCGGGGGCTCTGGGGCTGTGGGTGAGCACCCTGGGGTGGGTGAGCACCCAGATCCCAGGGCAGCTCCTCTGGGAGCCCATTCACAGGATCCGTGAGGAGATTTCCTGTTAAACACCGATGGGAGCATTTCCCGAGGTGGCTGCAGGCTGTTGTGGCCAGGCACTGATGCTGTTCACTCCAGGTGTGCCTGCCCCAGGCACAGGGAGCTCCGAGGAGCTGTGGCCAGGGGCAGGACCCGGCACAGCCCTTCCCTCCCTGCAGCCCTGGCACAGCTCAGCAGGAATCACACACGTGTTCAAACCATTGCTCAGCTCTGGAAAGCCACCCCAGCCCCAGGCCCTGCAGGCTGGGATCCTGCTCCCACCAAAGGCTGATCTTCCTGTGGAAACAAAGCCCGACACGCTGCTCCACCCCCGGGCAGGAGCAGCTGTGGAGGTGGCTTGGCTTTGTTTGTTTGTTTGTTTGTTTGTTTGTTTGTTTTTTAGAGAAACCCTGTAAATCAAAACCAGTTGAATCAAACCAAAGATCTGTTTGGAGCCAGTAGATCTCTCTGCTAGGGCAAATGAAGAAAGAGTTGGGTTTTACCCCAGGTCATTGACACTTTGCCCGGGCAGTGTGTTTGTTGCAGGAGGGCACAGCACGGGCTCCTGCCAGCTCTGCCCCTTCCCTGCCCAAATCTCCCTCAGGGCAGGTCAGGAAGGTGCTGCTGGGCATCCCTGCTGCCTCTGTGGCTGCAGCAAAGGTGCCTGGGGGGCAAACAGAGCCAGGTGCAAAGGGAGCTGCTGTGATGAAAAAATGAACTTCTCAGCCTTTCCTGGCAGCAGCACTGAAGGGAGGAAGGGAATGCACTGGTGAGTGGAGTCCCACCTGGAAAACACCTTTTCTGCCCTCCTCCACTGAAACCACCCCGCTGTGAGCACTCATACTTGCTCTGCAGCTCGAGGAAATACAATAATAGGTTGCACACTCAAACCAGCTGCTCGTTTATTTTTTCAACTGCCTCTGAAAAATGCCTGTAATTAGGAAAAATCTATAACAAGAAGTACAAACAAATCAATGTCTTTCATTAGCCACAAAGAGTCGGCACTCTGCCTTCACTGCAGCTTTATTAAATTAGAATAATGAAGCAGAAGCCATAGAAAGCAAAACAAGAGCTTTGGAAAGGGCTGAAAATACACAGATGTCAGGTTAGAAACACGTTTCAAATGTAAGCGTGGAGCTGTAAACACATTTGCCTGTGCTCTTCTGATGCCTCCTCTGCAAGGCTGTGGGAACCTGAGAGAATTTATATTTATATTTATATTTATATTTATATTTATATTTATATTTATATTTATATTTATATTTATATTTATATTTATATTTATATTTATATTTATATTTATTTATCCTCTTGTTTCCCCATAAAAGGGATTTAATCTCCTCCTCCAGAACACTTTGCTGGAGCAGGAGGGTGTCAGGATGTGCACCCAGGAGCACAGGGTGAGGAGGGGAAGGGCAGCCTGGGCTGAGGGGAGGGTCCCAGCACACCTGCCCCGTGTCACACCTGCCCCGTGTCACACCTGCCCCGTGTCACACCTGCCCCGTGTCACACGTGCAGTGAGAGTGTCCAACCCTCAGGTGTGATCCCTGCAGGGTGGGGTTTGCTGTCCTGGGCACAGGCACAGGCTGAGCTCAGTGACCCCAGGGACAAAGCACACTCAGGCTGCTCAGGGGCCTTGCAGGCACTGGAATGAGCCAATTTTAATCCATTTTACTCTTTCAAAGGTCATTTCCTCCCATTTGTTTCTCCACGTGGCAGTTTGTTGCTTTCAGAAACAATCCCAAACCAGCCTTTTCATTACCAGCAGAAAATGCTTCCAGGAGCCTCCACCTGTGTCTTTTCTAACCCAGAGCTGCGAGCTGGAAAAATGAATCTTGCCCTCAGATGGAGGAGCGGCAGGCTTGGGGCAGGCTGGGCAGGGCAGGGCTGGCTGGAGAGTGGCTGCTAATTGCTTTTCCTGGCTCATTTCAGGCAGGGTTTCTGCAGCCCGGGCCTGTGTGCTGTGGCTGGGGTGGGTTGGCAGCACTCACCCACCTGGCAGGTGTGTGGCTGTGACCCCGTGCAGGGGCTGGGCTCTGTTCAGGGCTCTGCCTGTGGGGAGGGGGCAGAAAATCACCTGGGTTTGGGGTCTGAGCCCACAGCGAGCAGGAGGAGCCGTGCCCTGGGTGCCACAGCCAAGTTTATCCCCTACAAAGCTCCCCCTGCCCTGCTCCAGCAGCTGGGGAAGGTGCAGGATGGAGCCCCAGGCAGCCAGCCCTGCCAGCCAGCCCTCCCAGGAATGTTTGTGTCATTGCTTTAGCACCCTGACAACACCACAAACCCCCAGCCCAGGATAACTGAATATTCATCTCCTGTGAATTCTATTAATTCTGCGTTTCTTGCTCGTAAGAGCAAAATAATTGCAGTCATTTCATTTCAAACCCCAAAGTCAATAACCACGAGCCTGTCATTTCTCTCTGCTTTCACTGGGAGGATGCGCTGCCTGCTCCCAGATCACTGCTAGAGCAGCACGTTTATCTGTGCATTTCTCTGCTAAAGCCCATTTGCTCTGAGTGGCCTGGTTAACACCACCAGAGAACCCTTTACCCTGGTTTTAAACAGCCTTTTAAAACCCTGGAATAATTTAAACAGGAAAATATAAATTAAATTATGTGTTTTGGTGCAGGTTAGTGTTCCCCCCTGCCCCACCAAAGGCTCTGCATTTTTCTTGACCAGCCCCTAAGGAAATGTGCTTTAATATTAATCAGTGCTAAAAAATAATTGTAAAAAATCAGGTTTTGCCCACCAGAGAAAAGCACAGAAAAGGGCTGAAGTTTAAACACGTGGCATTGGGACCTGGCATGCAGGGCAGGCATGGGGAAGCTGCTTGTCAGGGAGCTGTAAAAAGCAAGTTTTGTGTTTTCTACACAACCTCCAAGGAGACAGCAGGCTCCGTGTCTGACCTTTCCTCTTGCCCCCTTATCCTCTCATCAGTGTTTACCAGACACGCTCTGTGCTCATGAAAGAGCAGCTGCTGTTCAGAGATCAGGGTCACTGGGTGCCCCTGCCACAGGAATTCCTTTGGCCAGGGGCCTCTGCTGGGTTTGTGTCGGGGAGGGGGCGAGGGGAGCAGTGACATTGGCTTGTGACCCTGCAGTGGCACTGGTGTGTGACACCGGTTTGTGACCCTGCAGTGACACTGGTGTGTGACCCTGCAGTGACACTGGTGTGTGACACTGGTTTGTGACCCTGCAGTGACATTGGTTTGTGACCCTGCAGTGACCCTGGTTTGTGGCACCGGTTTGTGACCCTGCAGTGACACTGGTTTGTGACCCTGCAGTGACACTGGTGTGTGACCCTGCAGTGACACCGGTTTGTGACTCTGCAGTGACACTGGTGTGTGACCCTGCAGTGACACTGGTTAGTTACCCTGCAGTGGCACTGGTTTGTGACCCTGCAGTGACACTGGTTTGTGACACTGGTGTGTGACCCTGCAGTGACACTGGTGTGTGACCCTGCAGTGGCACTGATTTGTGGCACTGGTTTGTGACCCTGCAGTGACACTGGTGTGTGACCCTGCAGTGACACTGGTGTGTGACCCTGCAGTGGCACTGATTTGTGGCACTGGTTTGTGACCCTGCAGTGACACTGGTGTGTGACCCTGCAGTGACACTGGTTAGTTACCCTGCAGTGACAGCAGTTTGTGACCCTGCAGTGACACTGGTTTGTGACCCTGCAGTGACACTGGTTTGTGACCCTGCAGTGACACTGGTGTGTGACCCTGCAGTGACACTGGTGTGTGGCACCGGTTTGTGACCCTGCAGTGACACTGCTCCGCTGCTGGCACCCCCCAGTCCCTGCTCTGCTTGCAGGGGCTGGGCAGGGCTGTGCCCCTGCTGGTGCAGGCTGCAGTGCAGGCAGGAGAGCTGCTGCCCTCACCCTGGTGCCCAGCAGCCTGGGGGCAGTGGGGCTGGCACGGCCACCCCCCAGCCAGGGGCTCTGCTCCCAGACCCTGGGGTCCTGCACGGTGCTCAGGATGCTCCTGGGGCAGCAGACACCAGCAGACCTGTCCTCAGGGCCACCCTGTCACCCAGGGGTCAGTGTCACCCTCACCTGCACCCTCACCTGGTGCCCGGGCAGCCTCAGGGCTGTTGGGGCAGGAGCAGCCCCAGCTCGGCTCTGGAGGGCAGAGCAGGATGTGTACACCCCCTCTGTGTCTAGAAAGGGCTCTGATAATTGGCCCTGTCAGTTTACATAGAATTAGTTCACTGAGCCACCAGATTTTGACTGCAGAGATGTGATCTCATTATGTGGTCAGTGAGCTGGGCAGGACGATCCCACTCCTGTTCCTTTCCTGTTCTGAGCCCCAGCCGTGGCTGCTGCTCCCTTGGCTGCAGCCAGGGAAGGGATTTGGCCGGGCTCCTGAGGCAGCTCCCTTGGCCAGACAGATGAAGCCTCATTAGCACCTGCACAGGGAGGTGTTTGTTTCCATTAGGACAGCGTGGAGCGTGTCCTCCTGCCAGGCACAGCACAAACACACCAGAGCCCTGCTCCCCTCTCCCAGCTCCCTCACCACCCACACCGTGTGGAACCAGCTGAGCAAACCCCACCGGGCTGAAACCCCCGGGCTGTGGCTCTGCCCTCCCCTCTTGGTGCCGCTGCTGGCACCCTGGGACAGGGCAGCTGCAGCAGCTGGGGCAGCCAGCACGCCCTGGCCCTGGAAATCACAGAATCACAGAATCCCAGATGCTGGGAGGGGTCTCAGAGCCCCCCCAGTGCCACCCCTGCCCTGGCAGGGACACCTCCCACTGCCCCAGGGGCTCCCAGCCCCATCCAGCCTGGCCTTGGGCACTGCCAGGGATCCAGGGGCAGCCACAGCTGCTCTGGGGATTCCAGCCCAGCCCTGCCCTGGGCACTGGGAGCCATTCCCTGTGTCCTGTCCCTCTGTCCCTTGTCCCCAGTCCCTCTCCAGCTCTCCTGGAGCCCCTTCAGGCCCTGGAGGGGCTCTGAGCTCTCCCTGGAGCTTCTCCTCTCCAGGTGAGCACCCCCAGCTCTCCCAGCCTGGCTCCAGAGGGGCTCCAGCCCTGCAGCAGCTCCCTGGCTCCTCTGGATTTGCTCCAGCAGCTCCACATCCTGTCTGTTGGAGGCCCCAGGGCTGTTGGAGGCCCCAGGGCTGGATGCAGCACTCCAGGTGGGGTTGCTGCTGCAGAGCTGTCATGTCCTGCTCCTCCTGCCTGTGCTCATTTTTGGGGGCTAAATTAGAACTAAATTCCTGCCCAGCCTGTTCTCACCAGGGCAGGGTGGAACATCTCAATCCACAGATTGCAATGGAAGGGTCAGGCCTGGGGCACTCAGACTGCCAAGGGGAGCCCAGGGAGCTCTGTGCCAGGGTGCTGCTTCTGGGCATGAGGGATGAGTTTCCCCTGAGAAAACCCCCATGACACAGGATGGTTTGGTGTTGATCCTTACCAGAACCATCCCTGCACTTCTGGGAGTGCAGCTCGTTCACCTGCCCCATTTATAATTGATTTTGCTTCATTTAGAAATGAAAGCAGCCAAGAGAAACTCAGAGAGGAGGCTTTGCCTTCCCACCCCCAGTTTGCTGTGGTTCTGAGTCAGTGCTGCTCTTGCCCCCCCACTGCATTGGAGACATTACAATCAATCATTAATGGCTTTAAAAGCTTTGTGCAACAACAAGCAGACTGACTCGTGTTTGAACATTAACAGATGTATCCTTCCTTAGCAGTAGGTTCTTCTAGTCAGATTCTAGAGGTTATAAAAAGGATTAGCTATGCCAGTGATTTTCTTTCCAGATCATTTTTAGGCTGGGCTCGTGGAATAAGCTCCCGAAGCTCCAAATTGAGAAGACAAAGGTTAATCCCTTAAGGGCTGGATAAACAAGCACTCACTGAGAGATGGAAAGCGTTAGCACGGGGCAAGCAGGGGCTGAAGGGCAGCAGGGGAAGATGTTCCTGCAGCAGGCACTGGCCCCACCTGGGTGTGGGTGCCCAGTCCTGCTGCCACAGGGCTGGGGGTCCCAGGGAGCCCAGGGCCGTGACTCAGGCTACAAACCCGATGAGTTTATTTGTGTTTGCAATTTCAGTGGGGAGGAGGGGACGTGGGGGCAGAGGGGCTTTGCAGCAGGGCCACCCCCAGCACCGCAGAGCTGCAGCTTGCACAGCTCCAGGTGAAGCTGCAGCTTCAGAGGCTGCTCCTTGCACGGGAAATGGCCTCGGGGAGGATGCCAGGGGGGTTGCTTGCAGTGAGGGCTGAGCTGGCATTTCTTTGTCCCGTAGGATTGGCTTTAGGGGCTTTATTTCAGGTACTGATGTGTCTCTGTGTTTGCTCCTTGGCATCTTCCTCTCCACCTCCGGGAGCTGCTGAGCTTCACCTCTGGCTGCCACGAGCAGACGAAGTGTGCCCGAGGTCAGGGTGCAGGCACCCCCGGGTGCCCGGGTGCTCTGCGACAGGAAAACCTTCATCTGCTGGGCTTCAGCACCGCCAGCAGCCCGGAGCGTGCGGGTCGGGTGAGGCAGGGCAGGATCCAGCCCAGAGCATCCCGGTAATGAGGGGAGACTGCCCCACACGGAGCTCCGGGGGGAGGGAGGCCAGAGCAGCCGGGAGAGAAAGCTGCAGGATAACGAGCGGCAGAACAATAGCTGGGGAAGGGACAAAGAGATCTGGCTGCGGAGATAGCAGTGCAGGGGTGTTGCTCAAGGTGCTCCTGCCCCCATCTGCTTCATACCTGCTGGAAGAGAGCTCAGAAAAGGGGGCTTTTAACGCTCAGCTTAAACTCCTGACACTTCTTTGTCATTACTGCATTTTCAGATATTCCAAAAATAAAATAAAAGCGCGGATTGGCATCAGGCTGCAAACCCAGGATTCGTTATGTGGCAGCACTGAACTGAACAATTGGATTTCCATTTCCATGGCTGGTACTTTCGAGACCATTCCTTCCCCTAATGAGACCCGTCAGGCAGGGATGGCAGGGAGAGACGGAGGAACGGGCAGGCAGGAAGGGCACGGGGGCACCACCACCCCGGACCGCTTGGGTTTCTCCCCTGCAGCGAGGGATGGGACACGGGCAGGGACGGCACCGTCCCCGTTCTTGTACCGCCAGGGCCATAGCGGGGCTCAGATCCATGAGACAAAGCGCTGCTGGATCGTCTCTGGGAGCTCTGGGCCTGGCAGTCAGGCACAAACGGGGCAGAGCTGGGGTTTTTCGGGGCACTGAGGCCGGCAGGGCCGAGCCGGGATGTGCGGGCTGTGCGGGGTGTGGGGTGTGTGGGGCTGTAAGGGGTGTGCTGGGTGTGTGGGGCTGTGCAGGGTGTGTGTGGTGTGCGGGCCGGGCTCCTCCGCTGGGAGCGGCCCGTGCCGAACCCGCCGGGAGCGGAGCTGTGCGCAGGGAACGAGGAAAAGCCGAGCGATGGCAGCTCCGGAGGGCTCCAGCACGCGGGTTTGGAAACAGCAGCAGGAGTCATGTCCCCAGCTTTGGGTTTGTGGCTGCCCGGGGAAAGGAGGAATTCTGGGCTCTCACCTCTCATTCCATTGCTGCCCTCCGATTTCATTGTCTTAGCTTTAAAAACCTCTCTCAGATCAGTTTTAACATCTTTACGAGTTTAGCACCTGGAGCTGTGCCTGATTTTAGCTGTTTGAGCCTTTGAGGGTTGGGAGGATTTATTTTAACCAGATAGATGACCTGATCGAATCTACAGTAGAACATCAATGAGCAGCTTTGCCAACACTTAAACAAACATATAAAGAAATATCAAAGGGGAAATTTAATTGATAATCCAATCTGACCGTAATGCTAATATTTGCTAAACATCAGTGGGTGATGCTGGCTGTGATGTGAGGGTGATGTGATGTTTTCTGAGCTGCATCTGACTTCTGTCCCCAGCTTGGCTACTGCCCCGTTAGTGCCGGCATGAGGAGCCCCACAGGGAGGGGAGGAGGCACCTGCAGGGTCCCACTGCTGCCTCAGCAGTGCCCTGCCAGGGTCACAGCCCAGGTCACACCTCAGGTCACCACATTCATTCCCCCTGTGCATTAGGCAGCACATTCTCAATTGAACTATTTAATTTTGTCTCCCCTGGTGTGCGATCTCCAGTGTTCCTGAGCTGTTTGTCTCCTCGGCCGTTTGAGGAAGTTGTGCAATGTGAGTGTTAATGTGCTATCAGAGCTCCTCAGCAGAATTGTCTTTCTTGGCCAGGAGCTGAACAAAAGAGCTTCTCTACTGAGAATAGTAATTTCAGTTTAAAATGGCAATGTAGGAAGAAGGTAAGATTGCTCCCTGCTGTAATTAGAACAAGTTTTCCAGGCTCCTGTGTTATCTTTAGACTCTGGAAGTGTAGTTGCTCTACTAGGATTAGTAAGTCACCTCCATTAACTCCAATTATTGCCGTGCTGGATTGCTATCACAAACCATTTGCATACTCTGGAATACAGAAGGGACTCCAGAACAGCTTCATTATCCTTGCTGGTTTATAATACTGACAAGGCAAACAGGGAGAAGCAAAGGTGTGCAGTGTTCCTCCCCTGGGACTCTGCAGTGTTCCTCCTCTGGGACTCTGCAGTGTTCCTCCTCCTCTGGGACTCTGCAGTGTTCCTCCTCCTCTGGGACTCTGCAGTGTTCCTCCTCCTCTGGGACTCTGCAGTGTTCCTCCCCTGGGACTCTGAGATTCCCCCTCTGGGACTCTGCAGTGTTCCCCCTCTGGGACTCTGCAGTGTTCCTCCTCTGGGACTCTGAGATTCCTCCCCTGGGACTCTGCAGTGTTCCTCCTCCTCTGGGACTCTGCAGTGTTCCCCCTCTGGGACTCTGAGATTCCTCCCCTGGGACTCTGCAGTGTTCCTCCTCTGGGACTCTGCAGTGTTCCTCCTCCTCTGGGACTCTGCAGTGTTCCCCCTCTGGGACTCTGCAGTGTTCCTCCTCCCCTGGGACTCTGCAGTGTTCCTCCTCTGGGACTCTGCAGTGTTCCTCCTCCTCTGGGACTCTGCAGTGTTCCTCCTCCTCTGGGACTCTGCAGTGTTCCTCCCCTGGGACTCTGCAGTGTTCCTCCTCTGGGACTCTGCAGTGTTCCTCCTCTGGGACTCTGCAGTGTTCCTCCCCCTCTGGGACTCTGCAGTGTTCCTCCTCTGGGACTCTGAGATTCCTCCCCTGGGACTCTGCAGTGTTCCTCCTCTGGGACTCTGAGATTCCTCCCCTGGGACTCTGCAGTGTTCCCCCTCTGGGACTCTGAGATTCCTCCTCTGGGACTCTGCAGTGTTCCTCCCCTGGGACTCTGCAGTGTTCCCCCTCTGGGACTCTGAGATTCCTCCTCTGGGACTCTGCAGTGTTCCTCCCCTGGGACTCTGCAGTGTTCCTCCCCTGGGACTCTGCAGTGTTCCCCCTCTGGGACTCTGAGATTCCTCCTCTGGGACTCTGCAGTGTTCCTCCCCTGGGACTCTGCAGTGTTCCTCCCCTGGGACTCTGCAGTGTTCCTCCTCCCCTGGGACTCTGCAGTGTTCCACCTCTGGGACTCTGCAGTGTTCCTCCTCTGGGACTCTGAGATTCCTCCCCTGGGACTCTGCAGTGTTCCTCCTTCTCTGGGACTCTACAGTGTTCCTCCCCTGGGACTCTGCAGTGTTCCTCCTCTGGGACTCTGCAGTGTTCCTCCTCTGGGACTCTGAGATTCCTCCTCTGGGACTCTGAGATTCCTCCTCTGGGACTCTGAGATTCCTCCTCTGGGACTCTGCAGTGTTCCTCCCCTGGGACTCTGCAGTGTTCCCCCTCTGGGACTCTGAGATTCCTCCTCTGGGACTCTGCAGTGTTCCTCCTTCTCTGGGACTCTGCAGTGTTCCCCCTCTGGGACTCTGCAGTGTTCCTCCTCCTCTGGGACTCTGAGATTCCTCCTCTGGGACTCTGAGATTCCTCCTCTGGGACTCTGAGGTTCCTCAGACACCGGCCCGGGCCCTGCCCCCGTGCTGGACACTCAGCACAGCTCCCAGTGCTGGTTACAGAGCCCCCATCTGCCCCCAGGCTCCTCTGCCCCCAGAGCTCACACCCTCGGGGGCTGGGGCTCCCTGGGGCACACACGGTGCTCTCTGAGATCTCGGTAATTAGCCCGGGAACAGCTTTTGTTTTCAAGACAGCCAAATGTCAGCTCAGACAAAAAAATGCAGAGAGGAGCCATCTCCTCTTGTGCTGGAGGGGAGGGAGCTGCTCCTCAGGCCACAGCAGGCCCTGGGGAGCCTCCTGGAGGGCTGGAGCACAGCACGACTCTGTCACCCCCTAAACTGTGGGTGACAGTCCCCAGGGACAGCAGCTGCCACTCTGCAAGGGCAGCAAGCACAGGACAGGGACACCATCAGAGCTTAGAGCCACAGAACCACGGAATCACTCAGGCTGGAAAAGCTCTCCAAGACCACATTGGAGCCCCCCACATTGCCAGTGCCACCACCCACTCAGGTTCTCCAGTGCCACCATCCACTCAGGTTCTCCAGTGCCACATCCACTCAGGTTCTCCAGTGCCACCACCCACTCGGGTTCTCCAGTGCCACATCCACAGGGCTTTCAAATCCCTCCAGGATTTGCTCCACCCCTGCCCTGGGCAGCCGTGCCAGGCTGGACAGCCCTTTTGGTGAAGAAATGTTCCCACTATTCAGTCTCATGGTCCCCCGGCACGACCTGGGTTTGTTTTCCCCTTGTTCTGAGGGGCCCAGCCCGACCCCACCCGCAGGGGAATTGTGCAGGGCCAGCTCCTTCCTCGCTCTCCTCGGGCACGTCCCGCTGGCAGCTCGGGGCTCGGAGCTGCTCCCGCCAGCCCTGCGTGTCCTATCTGCCACAGACACGTCTAATTGCTCTTATCAGCTCTCGAGCTGCCGTTTCCCCGCTCTGTTTTCCGAGGAAAGGCAAAGAGCCGGGGCAGGCAGCGGGGAGGATCCGCGGCGGGGCTGCTCCCGCTGCCCGCTCACCCCCGCAGGCTGCCCGGGGGACACCGACCCCTGTCTGCACCCGGGCCACGGGGCTGGGGCAGAGCTGCCCACCAGAAACCTGCCCTTCACAAGGGGAAAGGGAATATTGTCTTGTAAAGGGAATACTGTAAACTATGTTATACACTGCAGGCAAGAGGATTTTAAAATAAAATAAATTGTATTTTGGGCTCCCTGTGGAAAGCCTGCAGGGCGTATAAATGACTTCTGGGAAGAGATGCTGTGTTCTGTGACACGGGAAAAAGGAAGAAGAGAAACTTCAGGACCAAAGAAAGAAAACAAGGTGCTAAAATGTTGTTTGGCCTAAAGAGTTTCCTAAGGTGCAGGCGAATGAAGCTCTGCAGGTAGGTCACAGCCAACAGGCAGGTCACAAGCCAATCGAGGTGAAATGTGGGACAGGCATTCTTGCAGCAGGTAAGCTGTCCTGTGGTGGGGAGCTGAGAGCAGCTCCATCTCCAAGCTCTGTGCTCACCCTCTGAGCTCTGTGCTCGCTCTGCAATCCTGGGCTCACCTGTCCTTTCCAGCAGCACTCCTGAGTGAGCTGCAGCCTGCCTGAAATCCCCTCCTGTCCATAGATGTGTGCATTTTCCCTCTCTACAAGGGTTGTGATGACCTTGACAAGGTTTCACAAGGGTTCACAAGGGTTCACAAGGGTTCACAAGGGCTCACAAGGGTTCACAAGGGTTCACAAGGGTCCTGTCCCCCAGCTCTCAGTCTGCACCTGGTTTGGGCCCCCTGCTCCCAGCAGCACACCCTGAAATACTGATACCTGAGTCTTCCTGATAACCAGCACCAACAGGTAGAAACAGCTGGACTGGGGAGCAGCCTGCTCCCTCCCCACTCCCCCACACCAGCACAGCTCAGCACTAATTGGGCTGACTGGGAATTGTGCTCCAGCACACTTTTGCTCCTCGTTAGGGACATCTCACCCGTTCGGGTTAAATCAGCTGTTCACGGAACAAAACATTCAGTTTCATGGAAATCAGCGGTATGAAATCCCAGATTTTGCAGAAAGTGCTTTAAGAGGCAGAGCTGGAAGGAATTCAGCTCCAGCTCCAGCAGACAGAAACCGAGTCAGCTCCAGGCATATGCTGGAGCGATGGAGGGAAAGGTGCTAATGCAACATGCCTCGTGTTGTGCTCCAAAATAAGAACAGCTCGGCGTGGCAGGCAGCAAGGCACTCGTTTGCTGGCTGTGGAAGAAGGCACGGAACAGTGTGGCTGAGAAAAAATCTGCCTCGTTCTTTACTCGTGTGCTTGGACCTTTTGCAGCTGAAGCGCTGCAGCCAGAATGTGCAGACTGTGGTACCCAGGGTGGGAGAGCCCCACTGCCAGCGCCGGCAGCTCCGAGGGGCCAGGCTGGGTGCAGGCAGGGCTGAGCTGCCCCGAGGGCAGGGCTGAGCTGCCCCCGAGGGCAGGGCTGAGCTGCCCGGGCAGCACAGGCTGCTCGGCTCCAGGGATTTCCCTCCGGACACAGGGCAGGGAGGCAGCTGGGTGCCTGCAGTCCATGTCAGCCGCCTCACAAGCAGTTCGGCGGCCCACCCCTTCTCACTGAAACATGAGATGACACTCAGATTACAGGGATGAGTCAGATATCTCGGAAAATCCTGCCCTGGCACGGAAGACTAAATAAATCGTAGTCTCAGACCAGATTATAAATCTGAGCTTGGAGTGTTTAGTAACAGATCGAGAGTACTGCAGGTGAGGGCTGGGAAGGATGGATCCAGTACAGAGCACTGCTGCCTTCAGATATTTGCACTTCTGCGTTCATCCTTCAGCACGCACACTGGTCCCTCAGGAATGTCCTGCCTGTCCAGCTGTCACCTCTCCGTGCAGCCACGGATTCCCCAGGGGTGTTTGTCTGTGGTGTCAGCGTTCCCCCTGAGGTCAGTGTGACCCGGGCAAGCACAGCACACACGGAGCATCCTCTTGGCAGAGCATCCCATCATCCACCCTCCCGGCAGAGCATCCCCCACCCTCCCGGCAGAGCATCCCCCACCCTCCCGGCAGAGAATCACCCATCCTGCCGGCACAGCCCCCTCCTGCCGCTCGGGCTCCTGCTCCCGGCTCGCTCCGGCAGCTCCCCAGGGCCCGCTCCCCGTGCCCGGCCTTGCCCGCACCCCAGCCTGGCCCCGGCCCCAGCACAAAGCCCAGGAATGCCTCCTTTCCCCGCGGCTATGTGCTCCCGGAATTGCTGCTCCAACTCTTTGTCTTTCCAGTTTGGATTTACAGCGCTGCTTAGGTAACCGAGGGAAACGGGCTGGAGTTCAAAGAGCATATTTACTGATGCTATCGGCACGGCTTCGGCCTGACTCAAAATTTGCTCAAGACAGGGAAGCCAAGGAAGCTGCCACGAGGAGCTGCAGGGAGCAGTGGCACTGAGAAGTCACCGGTGAAACGGCTCCTTCAAAGGGATAGAGAAACTGAAAGGTTTCTCCCCTACTAATAGCACCGGTTTACATATTTTATTAATTTTTTTACACAATAATCCAAGTCCTTCATTAAAATAAATTCTGCTGTGGGTCCTGCAGCTG